>JAHTLZ010000274.1:4067029-4132886 GCA_023846285.1 Phrynocephalus versicolor | reverse complement strand
AAATAAATAAATAAATAAATAAATAAATAAATAAATAAATAAATAAATGGCTGGCGAGGTGCAGGCCAGCTGGTCAGTGCTGGAGGAGGGAATAAAAATAATAATTTTTTTAAAAGTGCCAACTGGTCCACAGGGCAGCTGGTCAGTGCTAGGGAAAAAATAAAAATAAAAAATGAAGCAAAATGGAGAATGAAACATTTTTTTTAAAAAAATGTTTTGTTCTCAAACAAACTAAACAAAAAAAGAAACAAAATGCCATTTTGAGGTTTCATGCCAATATCTAAAAATTTCCTCTCCTACACTTCAGCTGAAACTATGACCTGAAAGGCTTGTTAGATGTAATTTCTCCTAGAACTTGGAGTTGTGAGCAAAAGCCCTCAACCTTCTGTTTGTCATGCTTCTCTCTTCATGTTTTTGATCAAGTGGCAACTCCCTAGGTTCTCCCTACTATGTACCTGTCTGCCTTTTACAACGAATTTAGCATTCAATTCTTTTTATAAGATAGAGGACTGGTGCAGCAGGGAAGGAAAACAGCAGTAGTGGAGGTAAAAGAAGCCATGGGAAATAGAGGACCACGCTTAAAAGCAGTCTTATCGCTCTAGCTAAGGCACCAAGGCCTTAGCCTTGGTGGACAGGGAACCGGCCCAAACTAACATGCAGACACAAATTAAACCAATAGAGGCGAACATGCATCCCATAATACAATTATATGCTGCAGCTCCCATCAGCATTAGCTAGCTTCCCTGAGTGGTGAGGGATGCTGAAAGTCAGAGTTCATTGATATCTGGACTGCCTCATGTTCCCATCCCTGGGTTAACCTTTCAACTCTATTAAGGTAAATGTAAAGGTTTCCTCTGCACATGCGTGCTAGTCGTATCCGACACTAGGGGTGGTGCTCATCTCCGTTTCCAAGCCAAAGAGCCAGTGTTGTGCAAGTCCGTGGCCATGTCGCCGGCATGGCTGCACAGAACATTGTTTTACCTTCCCGCTTTTTATGGCAGGACCTATTTAACTACTTGTATTTACATGCTTTCGAACTGCTTGGTTGGCAGGAGCTAGGGATAACAACGGGAGCACACTTTGCTGTGTGGCACCTGGGATTCAAACCACTGAGCTGCTGACTTTGCAGCCAACCATTTCAGTGCTCTAGTCCTTTATTTTCAAAATATCTCCTCTGCAGGACTAAGGTTTGTCACATTCTACCAGTGTTCACCAGCCCTGGTTAAATCTTAAGTATAAACCCTAAAACAAACTGCATCCTCCCCACATGGATACACCATATCGTTCACATAACTTGTTGCTGTGCAACAGAGGGTGATACTGAGCATGAACAACATGAGAAAACACTGCCTGATGATCAAATCAATAAAGCATGGCACCAGTAGTAGACACGACGACTATTAGGCATCTTTGATGTAGCATGAAATTCATTTCCCCAAGTGATCGGGCATGGGCAGAAGAACTGGCATCCATATTCAGTCCCAGCAAGTCTGTGGAGGAAAGCTTTGTTTTTTAAATGTCAAACCCTACAAATAGCTCAGCCTTTGCTATTTTTACCTTAAAATTGGCATGGGCCATCTGAAAACCCATTTCTCCTGCCTTCCTGAGTTCCAGATCAACCTGCTCTGTTGTTTTCTGAGGCAAAGCTGTAGCATCTATTCCCCTCCCACCCACCCCCTATAATTTCTGGTTCTGATGCAGAACGTAATGAGTCAGTCTTGCACTTCAGAGAACCTCTGCCACATTCTCCCAATCTTTCCCCCCTTCTGACCCAAAAAACCTGAACCCCTTGATCCTGTCCTTCTGCCCTGGATGCCCTGACAGCTTGATTGTTCTGCAGTGGGCAGCACTGCATTCTTTTTGACATGGGGAGGGGGAACTGTACACCCAGTTAAAAATTCTTAACAAATTAAATCCAAAAGAACAGTGTTTCTCCTCCTCATAATTAACATGCTTACCTATACAGGCTTTTTTAAAAAAGATCACTTTGGATTTGGATTTATGTTTTGGGACTGGGAGTCAGATGTTGAGACACATGGAGTCGTGCATCAGCATTAACGCTAACATAATACAACAGGAAGAGACCAGACCACCCAGCAATGTCAGGGTTTCTGGGTGGCCTTACTTGACATTGGTTCTTTCTCTTGTAATCCTTAATTCGTAAATTGCTACCAAATAACGTCTTGGGAGAATCTGGTCAGAATGACCCAGAAAGGGGGCTGTGGTTTCAATTTCAAAGCCACCCCAGGGTGTGTCTAATAGGGAGGGAATGTCAAAAACATCTTTGAACCCTTCTTCACCCCTCATCTGTCAAACTGAAGCTAACTGTGTTAAAAGATGGCATGAATGTTAATTCTTCAGCTTCTGGAAGAAATATCTGCTGGGTTTGCCCCACCTCCCAACTGTCTTATAATTATTTGCACGGAGGGAATGCTAGTCCATGAGGCTGCAGGACTGAAATACTTTGTACTGGAGTTGAATCACCTCTGGCTTACGTCCTTAGCAATCAACTACACATCACACGCTTCGGTGTCTTTGTTAGTACATTATGGTAGTTTTGACTGGAAAGGCAAGAAGTGGCAGTTGGGACAGGAGGTGTAGAAGGTGCTTAACTTTGCTCCCAGGAGTCGTGTTGCTGCTTTGAATCATGTTTCGTTTCCCTGCGGTTGAAGTCTCCTTTCACCCAGTAGAGTTGTAAACTATGTCTGTGAAGATTCTCAGTTTTCCAGGTGAGTTTATCTGGAAGTTGAGTCATGGCAACTGGACTTCTTTTTCTTGAGAGATAGAAGTGTTTTGCTGCTCATCCAAACATTTCTATCTCTCAAGAAAAAGAAGTCCAGTTGCCATGACTTATCTTCCAGATAGAGTTCTAAAAGCATTTCCCCCCTAGCAAGCATGCCAGGAGCTTCAGAGCAATGGACAGAAAGTATCCTGAAAACAAGGGTTAAGAACTAGGGTAAAGCACCTTTTCCAGCCCCTTGCATAGCAAGATCCAAAATCCTCCCACTCGCTGCAGTTCAAAGAAGGCCTGAATATGTAAAATTGTGCATGCTCTGATTCATTCCTTTTTTTCTGTTTCTGTCCTTCTGCATGCTGGACTCATTAGCTGCCCTCACACACTGTTCACATGAGGTTGCCAGTTCCTACATGCAGACCTTGTTTTTCTTTTCTTAAGCTGGGCTCACACACCCAAGATGTCTCCCCTTTCTTGTGTTTTCAGTTTCATGGAACGTTGCGTCGTTACGTCATGTGACTGACATTGTGTGGCAATTGTTCAGAACTCTGTGTGCAGTCTCGCATTATTTAATATGAAATTGTTCATCCACACAGCCACTGCACGGCATTCTGGTTTCACAAATGTCATTTCCTGTATATTGACAGTCCAAATTAGTATGGAGACGTTGATTTGTCAATGAAATGTCAATGCTGACCAACCACAGATTTTAGGTGCTGGTGCCTTCTGTACTGATACGTTGCTGTCAATGGGAAGGAGGTGGCCCACCACTGCATTGTCTGACATTGATTTCTTAGATTTACCTTTTACATTATATGTGAACATTCAGGCTGAGAGCCCCCATGGTAGGTGGCTGGAGTCTACTTGATGATGACCTACTGTAACTCTATCACTGTGCATTTTAGACAATAGCACTCTCTTCAGTATCTGAAGGCAGAGAAGTGCAATAACAAGGCAGATGATCAGCAAACCGTACGAAGCCTTTACTAGAGCTCTCACGAAACACTAAGAACTGGTCTTTCATTTACTTGATCAACATATCAAAATGTCTTGCTTGCTACACTTCAAACTTCATTAGGCAACAAGAACTGGCGAGCGTCTATAGTTTAGCCTGGCTAGTCTAACAGTTATTTGGTTTGGGCACTGATACTTGGAACATTTTGTGGAGAAGAAGGCCAGTAGTAAGCACATGCAGACTTTCAATTTTACTGGGAAACTGTACTGGCGAATAATAAGGGAAAAGCTCAGGGACTGGGATCATCAGATTCAGACTTGTGTTATTTTTCATTAAATTAACATTGATGTACACATCAATGTTAATCAGCCTGGACTTTATCCACCCTCCCATCCAAATTTTTCCTCTCTGCTATCAAGGTTCCTACTTTTTTTTTTTTTTTTTTTTTTTTAGTGAAAGCTTAGTATTGGTTTAGGTCAGTGTTGGTGAACCTATGGCACGGGTGCCAAAGGAGGCACTCGGAGCCCTTTCTGTGGGCACCTGATATCGCCCCTTCACAGCCACCTGTATTCAGGTTAAATTGCTGTATTGGCACTTTGCGGAAAAATAATGCGTTCTGAATCGCAGTTTGGGCACTCGGTCTCTAAAGGGTTCGCCATCACTGGTTTAGGTGGTGCAATTGCTTCCGCGATGCATACACGTTGATCCTTCTGTGGCAGAGTTTGTCTCTGTTGTATCTGAAGCCATTCTGCCCAGCTGCAACAGCAGTGAGAAAGGCAGGCCAGTGGGCTTCCAACTGAACCCTTTTCTTCCCAAACCTGGTGCCTAGGTCTATCCGTTTTCTTCTTACCTTACCTTTCCATTGCGTTTTTTCAAAGGGTTGGTGCTGTTGCACTAAGACACCTAGAAAACAAAGGAGACAAAAAGGAATGAGAAGTCAGCAGACTGGCAAGAAAGAAATGGCTGATGTACACATCTTGGCAGCTTGTTCAGGCTGCTCTGCTATAGCCATGCCTTCTTCAGATTTGGATAGCCACAGAAGAGCTACCATAAGGAGATGCAAGCAAGACTGATTGCCATTCCCTCATATCTCTCTACTCATTCCCTTGTGGTTTGGCTAAAGCAACCCAACTACCTGAGTGCAAATTCACAGCAGATCAGTTTGCAGCACATCCATTCTCAATCTCTGGCATCTTCAGTTAATGGATCACGAGTAGCTGGACTAATAATCACTCCTGACTGAAACCTAAGATAATTGTGGCCAGCTAGCCAATACATAGCTATAGACAGACTAATGGCCTGGACATTGAGCACTCCCTGAAGTACTGGGGCCAGGCAACCCCCTGCTCAATCTCATGTAGGATAAACTGCCTTGATGCCTCCTCATAATTAGCCGTATGCAGTGTTGAGTTTCTTCAAGTAATGCAAAATCCACCTGTCGGGTGGGGGGGAGATGTTGCAAAACATTTGGAACCAAAGCATGTCTTCTCCTTTTTTAAAATGATAGGGCAGAATTGCTCAAGTTCCCTCATATTGCCTTCCTGTGCCAAAGACACTCTGTTCAGGATCAAGAATGGATCACTGTATCGTGTATTATGCCAAGTTCCAGTTGACTGTGAACATTGTTGGCTCTTGGATTGTATTATGATAGAACTGCTGCCAGATCCTTAAGCTTTGCAGTAGTATTGGGCTCCTAGTTTTATACAAATGTTTTCTTTCTCTGATTTATGGAATTCTGTCTGTGGAGCTTTTATTTTTCTAGGAACTCAGTTTGACAAACCTGAGGCCAAATGCCCCAGCCCCCCTCACTGATAGGTTATAGTTCTGAGCAAGATATATTGGTTCAAATATTCCATCAAACCAAAGAAAATAGTTTGAAGTTGGCACTGATAAAATCATGCAGTAGAAATACTGTTGACCCAGGTATGCAGACCGCAGCTTGTTGGAGTTAAGTACCAGACTAAGAAATGGAACAAGTCTTTTTGAGCCTAGATGATTTTGATTAAAGGTTCTTTATTTAAAACAATTTAACTTTCTCTGTCCAGCCAAGGCCGAAGTTAGCTCCAAGTGTTATGTGTACTGGCCTTTAAAAATGAAATGGTTGATGACATTCACATTTTGTTTTACTTTGTTTTATCCTACTGCTCATTAGTAAAGTTCTTTGAGCACTTTGTAAGAAAAATAGAAATACTGTAGAAATAAAATAACAGTTAGCTACAAACACTAAAAAACAAAACAAAACCCTAAACCTGCACTATATAGAGCAACATTAGTAAGCATCTAATGTTGGAATACCTTTTGGAATAAATTACATGACAATCAGTAAATGCTGATGAAATGAAGACAAACTTTCAGGTAAGACGGAAGATAGGCAAACTATCCTAAGTAGGTAGCTACATATCTGGGGTCTTACCAGCACTTTTTAGGAAGGTGCATCTTATGTTTTACATGCTTGGATCCTTAGCTAATCCCAGCTAGCCCTTACACTCCACTGGGTTCTCTGTGGCAATGCTTATGAGCAAGAGTGCATCTCTATCAACTGAGGCCCGACCTACCAGAACGTCGCGGGCACTCTCACTTTGGGTGGCCACGCCCAGAGAGGCTCGGAATACCATGACACGCAACCAAGCCTTCTCTGTGGCTGTCCCTGTGCTTTGGAATCATCTCCCGAGTGAGTTGCGCCTTGCACAGCCCCTGCCAGCCTTTAAAAAAGCCTTAAAGACCTGGCTTTTTTGTGAGGCATTTGGCAACAGTTAACCTTTCTTCCCCCCCCCCTTCCGTCCTGCCATCACGCCAGCTACTTTTTTGTAGTTTTATTATGATGTTTTATTTAGTTTATTACTATTTTTATTGTTTTCATTGTAAATAAATAAATACATTACACACAATTGGATACCACTTCAATAGTAATGGCTTCCTCTTACAAAGTCCTGGAGTTTGTTGTTTGATGTGCAGGGTTGATTCCCACCGCCACCACCAGAGAGCTCTGATTCACAGAGCAAGTGAATGTACTGTGAAATAAATATCTCTTGCTATCATGGAGGTGCAGAATAGAAGGACTGCGAATGAGGTGTGGTTGCCATATGCCCACAATATCTCCCTGTTTGCGGCTCCTCTGTCAGTAAAGGGCTTCCAGAGTTCTGGTAGCAGGTGGGTTCTGCTACTTCCTCCTCAGTTTTGCAGCCAATTGACTTCATCCTACAAAACCCGAATAAATACCATTGAGAACCACATGCTTATAGTCCAGGCCTTGTTGTAGGTTTCATTCAGGCAAGACACAAACAGAGTGAAAGATTACGCAGTATAAGAAAGGGAAACTCCTCTTAGGTTTTTTATGCTCCCTGCATACAAGTTCTATACCTCTCAAATATACGATCTGTAATTTTTGACCCATTCTTCATAAAAATGACCTGCGAGGAATTTTCCCCTCATCTACCTGGTCAGTTTCGATGAGATTCTAACTCAGACTTTTACAGGTTAAGCACTCGTTGCCTAGAGCCTGGATGAAATAATCTGTCTCCATTTTCTTCCCTATTCCATTTTCTTTTCTTTTCTTTTTATTCTCAGGCTCTTTCCATTCCATATGGAAAGGAATGTGCAAAGCTGAGGATAAGCTCTTATAAAAATAAACTAAAACAAAAATCTCCCTCATTCGCCCTAGAATTCCCTCATGCTGCCTTGGATTAGTGAATGGAAGAACCACACAGATGAAGTAAGGTGGCTCCAAGACAGAGTGATGCTGATGTCGGATATAACCACATTAATCACCTTACCCGTGTAGGAGCTTGCCTTCCTATGTTAACTCTTCTTGAAAAACAAAAACAAATCAGTCTTAACTCAGAATAAGGAAAGAATAAGTGCTTTTAGCATCTGATTGCACAGGAAAATCTTAGCAAATCTTAGATGTCTCCACGTATGTAAATGAGATTTTAATTAACTTTGACTGGCTGTTATGCACTAGTTCCTGAACACGAAGAGTGATTTCTGCCCTGCTTGGTTCGCAACACAAAGTCAAACTTTGTCTACGTAATGTATCAAATGGCATCAAATGCTTTAAGAGAACGAAAGTAACCACCTGGCTAGAGGTAACAGCTTGAGAACGTGATAGCTGTGAATGAGGCAGTGAGCAGGTGAATGAACTGTTAACTCCTGCAGGGAAATGACTGGCAAAGAAAAAGGAAAATGTAACTTAAAACCTGAGCCCCCAAATGCAAGCTGACAGGCTTTGGCAGGATATGTCTATCAATACTGCATTCAGCGGGACACCATATGGCTAGCTGCATTATAGAAACTTCTCATAGTGCTCCTACACATGGCATTCACCTTTTAAAATAGGTGCTGCTACCTGTTATTAAAAAGCTAATGTTACAACACCCCTTCCTGTCTGCCAGCTGGGAGTTACATTACATGGACAGTAGCATCCAGCTTTTCAGCTCTGTCGGGGTAGTTTTAAGACACCTACATTGGATTTTGTTGTGTGTCATGTTTTACGGACAACTACTTGAGCAGAATGTGAATCAGGTAGCAATGTCTGCTCTAAGGACCAAATGATGTATGGCATTCAGGCAAGAGTCACACACACACACACAAACACACACACACACACATTGTGTGTGTGATCATTTGACTCTTGGCATTGGAGAGGGAAGGAGATGCTTAACCTTTTCATGTCTGGATGTTTTACCCAACCAAGCAACATTTCCCTCCCTGGGATGAAAGTGCTATGGTTAGCTAGATCCCCCCCTCCTTGCTAGGAAGAAAGTTTGTTGGAGGAGATGTTAACTCTGTAAGAATGGCTGGAAGTGAAAGAATTAAGTAGCTCAGCCCCACTCTCAAATATTTCTTTAAGACTAGACTCCTGGCTTTGCCTTCTGAATTGGGTAAGAAAGAAAGAGACGGACAGAGATGTGTCATTTGGGGCCAAGAACATACAGTCCATCTTAACATTTGGTAGTGGTGGCCGTCCCACTGGCTGTTCACTCTGACACCCCACCACCATCACATTTTCCATTTCCCTTCTCTGGCACATATTATCATGGTACTTTTGTGTTGCTAGTCTGGCCAGGCTAAATGTATCTCATAAGCAAGTAGTACCACTGGGAAAGACTCCTGACTGAGCAGGCAGCCCAGGTCCTGCACTCCTGAAGGTGTCTCCCATGCACTTGATGGCACACTGGAAGACTTGTTGGTTTTGCACTGCACCATTCGAGAAAGCAGTAAGTGGATGCCAGGTGGAGCATTGAATGACAGCAAGGTCGTGGAGGGCAGTGTTGTATATGACCTCCACCGCTAGAGAGGCCTTCAGATGCTGTACTCATGTGCTGTGGAGGACCATCAGTAATGTTGACGTGTCATCTGCCAACCTAGCTAATTTCTCTTCATGAAACTGCAGAGAAACTGTAGCTCCTGTCTTATGCCTTGCCTCAGATAACAAATATCATGGCTTGGCACTGTAACAGTTATAAAATCCAAACATTGAAAGGCATTAGTCCTCTGGCTTGAATACAAAGATTTGTAACAGATTTAAAGATTTGCAAACAGTCATGATAGAGAAAAACAAGTGCTATTCTTTGCACTAATAAAAATAATATTGGCTCCACTGTTATCAATGATACTTTTTGTAGGTATTAGCCTTCATGCTTTTAAAAAAACCTTTGTTACACAACAAGACAACATAAGACATAAGTTGAATGTTTGTTTATTATGTGTCTTTTGCCCATTTGGTCTATTGCCACCATCTTGCATCCTTGTAGGGCCATGTTTTTATGCTGTTATATGGTTTACTTATATGGATTTATATTTTATTGCTACTTTTATTGTTTTTTCTATGTTGTAAACTGCCCAGAGTTCCTTTTGAAAAGTCGGGTAGTCTATAAATGTGTGTGCGTGTGTGTGTGTGTGTGTTCTATTTCTGTAAATTTTCTGTAGGCTAATTTTAAAAGAATTAAAAAGATTGCATGTGAGTGTAGCTACTGTGTCCAAAGTATACAGGCAGTTTCTTACACGGTTTAACTTAACCCACTGCATAGGCCTGAGGAACATGGCCAATATACAGAGCTACTATTATTAACTAGAGGCTTAGTGAAATAAGTCCAGACCTCTAACTATCCCAGTAGATTTTTAATGCAATGGGATCAACAATTCCAAGGGCCCTTCGTACAAGCCTCCTCTTATGGGATGTATCCCAAATGAAAACATGCAGTAGGTTCTGCACTACACGATGAACATGCTAAAGTATAGAGAATAATGTGTAAACCTTGCCAAATTCATTTGTAACCTTTGGAGTATGTGCAGTGAGGCATATACCCCATCACTATCCGATGTCCTTCTGTGCAAGTCCACAGTAAACTGTAAACAGTCTCAGTGAACTCTGGCATTTTGGTACCACAGAGTGAAATAGTTCATTGTGGAAAACTGCAGAGCAAAACTGAGAAGTCCTACTCATCGATAACTAGAGCATCCTAAAATTGAATAGGTTTTCTCTGCTTCTAACTTACTATCTTAGCCTTAAGATTCAAGTCCATAGCTTGGGACTGTTTCTGGATCCATTATTGCCCCGAGTGCCAGCACTGACCAGAGATGCTATTCAAAAGGTTCTGATGTCACTTCCCAGACATATGGCTTATGCTTTACTTCCCTGAAAACACTTTTCAGGGATGCCCCTGGAAAGTGTTTGGAAGTTTCAATTCATTTTAGATATAGCCAGCAGCTTATTGTTTGGCAAAAGGTACAGTAATTGAAGCCAACCGTATTACCCAAGTGTTATTCAGGCTGCATTTGTTATAAATTAGCTTCCAGGCATAATTCAGAATGTTAATCTTAATGCTTAATGTACTTAAACAGAGCCAGAAGTCGTCATCTGAGAAACTTCAGCCAAAATGTACAGAGGAAGGGAGTTAAGAGACATAAAGCAGAGCAAAATATTAAACACATTGTAGGAAATGGAATTATTAAGACTCAAGTGAATAAAAATAAATTTAAAAAATACTTCAGTATAGCACAGTATCCTCTGTACCATTAAGAGTCCCTGCCTCTGCAGCCAGATGATAATATAAAAGTTCTGATGGACCAAAATATGTTATATTAAGTTCACTCTTCCTCTTTATTTCTGGGCTAAATTCATAACCAGTGAAATATAGGGACTATAGCAGGTGCATATCCACCATCCACCTCACCTCTAGCACAATAAGGAAAGTATTATCTCACTGTACCCAAGCCTAATTTCTTTACCCATTTTGCATTTTTGCAGATTCCTGACTGTTTTACTGCAAAGGTACAGGAAGTAAACCCCTTTCTTTGTGTGTAACTTTGTATTTCCAATTGTAATATAAAATTGCCTTGTTTCTTGATGGAACAAGATGTACAGCACAAAAATGTACTGGCATAATAGATTGTCAAGTATTCTCCTACATGAGTTGGCATTATATATATTTGACTCAACTTGTTGGAGGATATTCCCTGGTGGGTTATGTTTTTGGCTGATAATACCAGGTGCATATGAAAACATTATTTAAAAAAATACTTTAAGAAGTTTTATTTCACATTGAAATTCTAAATCAGTATTTAAGTTGCCTCACAGTGAGTTATCTTGCAATTTTATACTACAATTGTTATCATCATATTGCATATTGGGGCCTAAGACTGAGAGAGGAAGATGCCTAGTGAGTTTTTGATGAAGACAAGATTCAGTCTAGGGATTTCCTGGTGTGTAATTTGGTTTCTTAACCTCTGTACTCTTTCTAATTTAAGAAGTATACAATTCATGGAAGTTGAATTTGAAGTAGAAGTAGAAACTGGAAAAGACTTTGTTAGCTACCTAGCATATGATGTAGCTGAAAGACAGAAAAATACAGTGGTAAGTGGTTTTTATACTGGCAGATTGGGGTGGGGCCAGGGAGGTATAAATGGATTTTTAAAGTAAAGTAAATGATTATAATATAAAAGTCCTGGCTTATGTCTCAAGATTGGCTGTACTTGTATTAAAAGGGAGGGTGAAAGTGGTGAAAGATTTTTATTATATGCGAAAAAGAGAACAAAACCTCAGGAAACATCTGGACAATTAATCTTTTCATTCTGCATATGCAACATAAAGAAAATTACTCAGATACTCAGGACAGGTCACCTGGAGACATAGAGACAACATTGTAAGCTGAGTACTATAAAGGATCAAACATGTAACTTGATCTTAAAATGCAATATTACTCTATCAAGGAGAAAGAATTGAGAAACACTTTAAATGATCTTGTCTAAAGAACAGGATGAGCTTTAGATCTGTCATCAACGTTCTTGTTTACTGTTTTCCTCAAATAATGGTTCTGAACATGTTTGTAAATATGTGTATCTGCCATTCAATGAAGTTCACGTCCTTGCATGAAAGATTCCGTATCAACAGTTGTAATCTGGTTGGTGCTCAGTTACTGGGATGGGACCTTGCAGCATCGAACAGCCTGTTGCCCCATTCCTTTGTTCCAATCAGTAATCACACCTGCAAACAATGAGATGGGCATATTTATTGAGATTTGTGAAACCTCACCTGAGAAAGTAAAATCCTTAAGTTAGAAGAAATAAGAAACTGGACACAGCGCTCTATACGGATGCCTGAAGCCAATAGTTACTTGTTACTGTATGCTGAAATATGGAACTCTGTGGAGCAATGTTAGTAACTTAAGCATTCCATGATTGTTAGTACTGTATAGTAGAGATGGGCACGACTCAGAAAATTTTTTTCGTTTTCGTTTTCATTTTCGGCTAGGGTCCGTTTCGTTTCGTTTCCGTTTTCGTGAGCTAATTTCAAAATTTTTCATTTTCGTTTTGTTACGTAATGAAAACGAAAAAACAAAAACGAAAACGAAAATTTTTTTGTTTCTCCCCATTTAGCTCCATTATGTGTTTTTCCAGTAACGAAAAACGAAAATTGGCTCAAAATTAGTCGTTTCGTTTCTGTTTTCGGTCCATTTTTGAACCGTTTTTCGTTTTTGTTTCGTTACGTAACGAAAACGAAAAAACAAAAACAAAAACGAAAATACCGCTAAGTCGTGCCCATCTCTACTGTATAGGTATGCAGGCCAGAACTGTCCTAGCCTCTGATAGGGCAAAGGCAAATGGCTGCTTTTACTCTGAGCTTCTGCTCCAAGTGGAAAGCATTCCTTTCAACACTGTAAAGCAGAAGGCCTCTCACATCTCCTGAACTTTCCACATAAAGAGGTGACACACAGTGTCCACTACCAAGGCTAATGGGAGGGCCCCACCATTAAAAAAAAAACCTACAGGGAAAATTCTCCCTGTTTGGAGAAAGCATGTGAAATGATCCCACTGGTTTCTCAGCCTACAAATAAGGTGGGGAGTTGTAAGAGGCATTTCTATGCAGCTGTGTGCATGCACGTCTGAAACATGGAGCATTTAATCTGAAATAAGAGGTAGGGGAAGGGGCATGGTGGCTCATTGGGCTAGAGCACTGAAAACTGTCAGCTGCAAGGTTGGCAGCTTAGCAGTTTGAATCCCATGTGCCATGCAGTGGAGCGAACTCCCACTGTTATCCCCAGCTCCTGCCAACCTAGCAGTTCGAAAGCATGTAAATGCAAGTAGATAAATAGGTGCACCGTAAAAAGCGGGAAGATAAAAACAGTGTTTCCTTGCAGCCATGCCAGCCACATGGCCATGGACTTGCACAACACTGGCTCTTCGGCTTGAATACGGAGATGAGCATCGCCCCTAGAGTCAGACACAACTAGCATGCATATGCGGGGGGGGGGCTTTACCTTTACCTTTTAAGGGGTAGGGGAACCCACTGTTGATTACAGTTAGACAATTATTGCTCTATAATCCTGGTGCGAAGTACTTCATATAGCAATATTATGTTTTTTGGAAGATAGTAAGGCTAAAACAGCATTAATGTGACACACTGTACTAGTATGATGCCTGGATTCTCTGATATTACTTTTAAAATTGAAAGCCACTGAGGGAGCTTTCAGTCGTGACTCGCAAGTAAAGGAAACAATGCAGAAGACTTTTCTGGTACCTTCCATTGCACCCCTGGCCCATTTAGCTTGGGCTGTCTTTACATTGCTCCTCCTGATGTTGTTTCGGCTTACTGCCTTTGAGAATAGCAGATGATATAAAGTTTGGAATAGGTTCATTTGACGCCCTGGCTGCCCTGCCTTTCACTCTACCCTATCCCAGTGTGCCCCGTCCCATCCATACTAATGGGCACCGCAGTGGTGACCTTTGAATCTAGTACACCGAGACTATATAGTTGGAGGGCCATAGCTGAATTTATGACATAGCCCTTTCACACAAAAATCCACTCCAAGAAATCCCAAGTGTTTCTACATTTAATGGAGCATATGCTTATTCAGCGGGGGGTCTGATGAACCTTAACTGCAAATACAACCCCATTATGTCTGTGTTGTACACAGAAGGTGCAGAGTGTGTCCTTTCCATTTTCCATCAGATTTCATGTCTTCCCTTCTTAGCTTTTGGGGTCACATTTCTGCGGAAAGACTTGTAGATGCATTTATGTTCCTCAAAAGGGTCCACCAGTTTGGCATTTGCTTAATGTCAAATCACCTGACCCTGGCTTAGCGCCAGGTTCATTAGATAGTAGGAGAGAAAGATATTGTAGAACTTTTGGAGAGGGTAGCCGTGTTAGTCTTTTCAAGAATTCCTGGCAAAAATCAAAGAAAAATAAACCCAAAACAAAAGATACAAAAGACAAAAAACATGGGGCACCTTAAAAACTAACTTTCATATTTTAATTTCACTTTTCATGGACATGTCCACTTCTTCAGACATATAGCAGCAGAAAGAGGTGTGCAATATAATATGTAATTGAATATATGTTTCATACCAAATATTCATTGGCTGTTGTATGGAGGCATATTTGCATGCAATTCCCATCGAGACAGAGGTGGGGTGAGGGGGGATAGGGGAGGGGGGAGAGGAAGAGGGGAGTTGGCTGTGAAGGCAGTTTGTTGATATGTATGTGTTGTTTTATGACCATGTGGTAAAAACAGACACGGGGGGGGGGCGGGCTGGAAGAGAGAAGGGAGAGTGGCAAAGTTTTTCCCTTTTGGTGGGATATTGCAGAATGAGTTTCTCATTCTGGTGTGTCCTCCTGTGGGAATGGCAGACTGATGAAATCTCACTCAATTCAAAGATGAAGCTGAATTATTGGTTTTTAAATAATTAAGAGCAATAAATCATGCAGAGGCATGATGGCCAGCTTTCTTTCTTTGTGGGGGCTTTAGACCCACAGAATCCTTTAAAGTGTTTAGTGGAGTTATTTCTCATGTCACATTAATAGTTCTCTCACAGCAACCAGTTTGGAAATCGCTCTGAAATCACTCTTCAGTTCTAATGGAAGAATTGTGTGCCAAGGGTTCACTAGAACATCCATTCAGTCTGTGTCTGGGTTGTTTTAATCTGTTGTCATAACCTTCTGTCCTTGAGCATGAGCCGTGCAATAACCCTTGTCAACAGAAGACGAACATAAGTTACATTTTGCATGGTAACTGTATTGCTACAGGCTTTATTTTTCTGCGCTGGTGTCTGCCAAAATGAGATATCTGTCCAAGGACCGTCAAAGCAATGCGCATAGCATGGAAATTACCTAATTAAAGTGCTGAGCACTGTGTGATTGGTGACTTAGCCAATGTTCATTTAGGTAAATCTCTGTTTTTCCTGCTGCAGTCACAACACCAGGGGACTTCCTGTTAATTATAAACTTGACTCTTCAGTGATAGGGAATGAGGCAGCCCAAATTTGGCCGGTATTAAGACAGCTTCTGATCTTTCTCTTTGTATTGTGGTCAGTCAGATCATGTTATATTTATGCTTATAGCCAAGGGAAAGGGCAAGTTTGGTATTTCCCAACCTTGTTTTCTGAACATTTACAATCCCAGCTCGATTTCCATCAGGATATTGAGATGATCTGGCCATGACATCCACCACTGCACTAAGCAGGGTGAAAATTGGCATCAGTGAGCGAATTAAAAGCACAATATTCCCTTTGAAATTAAGGAAATGCTACAACTTGGGCCTGCCTCTAAATTGGCTACTAGACATGGGCACGACTTGGTGAAATTCTCGTTTCCGTTTCCATTCCTCGTTTCCGTTACGTAACGGAAACAGTAACGACAATTACTCCGCCAGAACTCAAACTCGAACCGATAAAAGAAAAATTGGGTCTGATTTGTCATTGTCGTTCATGCCATCGCGGCGATCGCGCGATGCCAAGCGGCACAGAAAAAAAGTAAAAAAAACCCTGATTCCTGGCCAAGAAAGCAGGCGAAAATATGCCTGCCTGAGTGAGGGCACCTACCAGAGGGGTGGTTTCTGGGAGGGGGGTCCCCGGCCTCCCCCCTCTCCTGTCCTGGGCTGCTCTGGTGGGGGGCATCCTCGTCGTCTCGCCAAAGTCGCCAAACTCGCCATGCCATGCGTTGCGGGCGGGGGATCCAAAATGGCAAGTCGGTGACTGCAATATTTATTTTGAAATCGTGGTCCAAAAACACACCAAAGCACCAGAGAAACATGCGAAAAGAGGGGTGGTTTCTGGGGGGGTGTCCCCGGCCTCCCCCCTCTCCTGTCCTGGGCTGCTCTGGTGGGGGGCATCCTCGTCATCTTGCCAAAGTCGCCAAACTCGCCATGCCATGCGGTGTGGGCGGGCGGGGGATCCAAAATGGCGAGTCGGCGACCACAATATTTATTTTGAAATCGTGGTCCAAAAACACACCAAAGCACCACAGAAACATGCAAAAATTGCCTATTTTAACTGCCTGAATTTTTACAGTAGCAACAGTGGGTTTGTCTTGCAATAAAACGTCTCCATTGATTTTATTTTATTTTATTTTTATTTTTTACACCTGCACAGGTGCAATGATGGGCTGGCCATGGGATGGGACCATGCAAATTTTTGGAGCCATTCCACCAATTGCATGGCCAGGTTTTGACTGAGACTTCTGGGTGTGTCAGAGTAGAGGCACCCAAAAGAGAGGTCCTCTGCCAGTGCCACTGGTACGCGCATATGCAAACGCAATGGCTACCGTACTTTTCCCTTTGTAGCGGGCCAGAGGAGGCACCCACCCCAGAGAGGTGCCTCCACGAGCCCGCTAAATGCCTTCCCTTCTTAGCGGGCCAGAGGAGGCACCCACCCCATAGAGGTGCCTCCAGGAGCCCGCTACCCTCCCCCCCAAACCACCCAAACCAGTACTAACGACAAAGGAAAAAACGACAAACGAAACGACAAATTTTTGAAAAATTTCACGACAAACGGAAACGAGCCGAAACGGGCCGGCTCCAACACACGACAACTCGAAACGTCATTTTTCCTGGTTGTGCCCATCTCTATTGGCTACGTCTAGAAAACTGTTTCTCACAAAAAGAAAAAGATTCCCATAGAATATAAAAATGTTTTGTGACCAGAACACATAGTAAGATAATGTGTTAACTTCCCATGGTTAACTGTGAGCATTTGGCAAAATGTCAGGGCTCAGTCATGTGCCTTGTTACATGCTGGAGTGCTCTGTCATGTCATCAACTGACCAAGACAAACTGCATAAACCTTATGTGAACAATCAGTAGAATTTGGCCAATGATATAAGAGGTTGGATAATTAAGACTTGTTCAGGCTCTTTCCTCAAGTGCCATAAAGGCAAGAAATTGAGAGCTAAGGCTCAGGTCTTAGGAGATGTGGTCCACAGTCAGTAACAACCTGAGCAATGCCAGCATACACCTACATCAGAGGTCTTTGCAATGCACAGTATACCTATATCCTAAACATACCTGTATCAATGAGACCCAGTTCATGCAACTGTTCCCATTCTTCTCTCTCTTATGATTCCCTCAGGTAGCAGGGAAGATTTTTTTTTTTTTTTGCTTTTTGTGTCTCTCCCCCCCCCCCAATTTGATCTATTCACCACCATCTTGTATTTATTATTGCCCCTTATTGGATTCAGTTTTATATGTTATTTATATGTTCTTATATGGATTTATTATATCTGAGGGGGGTTGTGTGTGCCTTCTATGTTGTGAACTGCCCAGACTTCCTTTGAAAAGTCCAGTGTTCTATAAATATAAATATAAATATATAAATATATAAATATATAAATAAATATTTACAGTACAAAAGCTCCAGTGCCCGTTTCACTATCATTAATGGCTGATTTGTTTGAAATATCAGTGACAGAGGTCAGCAGGGATCTCTTGTTATGAGCACACATCCTGATTATAGATGGGCACAAGCCAGGACATTTGTAAGAAATTGCTGGTCCTTTGATTTGTGTTGGTCCAGGTTCATTCAAACTGGAAAACCCAAACTTTCCTGAACCAATGAATTTTTAAAGCAATTTCTGAACTCCCCACCCCCACCCCTTTCCTGCTGCCCTTGTCATGTCCCTAGCTTTTGTTGCCACTGCCTCCACCACTAAGCTGGCTCTTTTAAAAAAAAACACAGAAAGATTGGAGGAAGGAAAAAATGTTAGCAATAGGACCATTTGCAGATCAAATGTCACTTTGTCACTTTAGAAACATGAAATATAAAATTATTTGGTTTGGCATAAAATTAAAATGTTTGTCATATTAAAACTATAGTTTATTCAGGCAATAATTGCAAACTCTTTTTAACTGTGCACGTTTTCTTTTAGCTGTAATGTAATGTTGTCTATTAATGCTATAAGACAGTGATGGCGAACCTTTTAGAGACCAAGTGCCTAAACTGCAATTCAAAACCCACTAATTTTTCACAAAGTGCCAATACAGCAATTTGACTGAATACAGGTGGCTGTGAAGGGGTGATGTCAGGTGCCCACAGAAAAGGCTCCAGGTGCCACCATTGGCACCCATGCCATAGGTTCACCAACACTGCTATAAGATGTCCCTCAGTTCCCTGTTCTCAATACCTGAACATGTCTTAATTGTACTGGACTGTATATTATCCCTCATCACTGTAAGCTGCCTTGGGTCCTTTTCCAAGGGAAAAGGTGGGGTAAAATATGCTTAAATAAATAAATAAATAAATAAATAAATAAATAAATAAATAAATAAATAAATAAATAAATAAATAAATACAATTAGAGGGCTTGTCTTTGCTTCCAGACTTATAGATTGGTATTACTATTGCATCTAGCCAGGAGTAAGGAATTTGCCCAGTGTTGTTAATGAATGTGAACAGATGAGATAAAAGAGGAGCCCACCAATCTATATTGGCTTTTAGAGACTCTGCTGGAATTAAATCAGGTCCTGGAGCCTTGCCCGTTTTTAGACATGCTATTAGAGGTCTTATTTCATTTTCAGTTACTGGGTCCCAATTTGGTATTTTGTTTAGATCTAGGGCTACAGTGTTCAGTGTTTGAGGGGGTTTAGTTTCTTCAAATATCTGAGCAATATGCTGTTCACATTTGTCTGCTGGGATAGTACAAATAGATGATCCTGTGTGGGCAGCTAACGTCCCAGAGATCATGGCCCAGAATAACTTAGAGTTTTTATTCAGGACAGAATCTATCAGTAAGTTCCACTGCTTCTGAATTGCTTGGGTTTTTTTTTTTGTTAGCAATCATAGTTTTATATTGGTTTTTAACTACATGATACTCCTGGGGGAGAGATGCCCAATTCTCCTTCCTATACTGAATATAGATTTCTCTGAGTTGGATTTTTTTGAAAAGACATTCCTTGTCAAACCATTTGGTTGAGCTCCTTCTTGATTAACTGAGGGCATGAGATTGTTTGGGGGTTAAGACAGGGCGGATTGCTGATACCAGCAAGTTATAGTTAGCCACAGTGGAAGCAGCATTAGATTCTATGGGAGTAATTATTGAGTTTCTTAGTTTCTCACTAAATGAGGATTTCAAAAAACTAGAAACGTTTGCATTTACTTCATCGGACCAATATAAATGTTTATGTCGGATGGATAAAACTTTATCACCTAATAGGGGCTCATGAGGAAGATGTATTGGCTTTGAAAATAACAAGGTGAGAAGGAGGGGTAGATGATCACTTTCTGTACGGTTACCAGTGGAAAACTCCTCTAATTATAGACCAATTAGCCTATTATCAATAGTCGGCAAGCTATACGCTAGATTCCTTAACATCAGACTAACCTTGTGGATTGAAGAGGAGAGCATACTGGGAAATGAACAGGCTGGCTTTAGGAAAAACCACTCCACTGTTGATCATTAATTTGTATAATTCTAAACCATCTGGTTGAGAAGTACATGGGTTGGCATGGGAACAGCCTGTTTACAGCATTCATAGATCTAAAGCCTGCATTTGATTCAATCCCTAGGGAAAAATTATGGGAAAAACTCTACTCTACCTCTATCGACAAGAGGCTACTATATCTTATCAGAAGGCTCTACCATAAGTCTACCATCAGGGTAAGATGTGTATGGTGTGTGACAGGGTCTCAGATGAAGTAACTGAGACCCTGTCACACACCATACTAGAATGCAGACTCTATAGGTCCGAATGCCTCTATTACCTCCACCCAATTACGAGCAAATATACCGGTATGCTCTCCACTGATCTTTTGAAACTCCTGCTGTCAGGAGCAAACCAAACAATTACACAGTCTGTGGCCAAGTTTTTATTTGCGGCTCTGAGAATCCGCAAAAGTTATCATTACATAGCCATATGATAGGGACTGATCTTATCTGAAATATTTTAACGTTTTATGTATTTTATGTATTTTATATACTGTATTTTATAAGCCTGTTTTTAATTACTCGGGTCAATGACCGTGTTATAAAATTTGATTTGATTTGATAAATAAAATTAACAAAAGAGAACTTTAGTCAAGACTCAGTGAACATAAATGAAATTTAATATAGTCTTCTTCTCTAAACTATTGCTCTCTCAGTTTTGTGGTGGTGTCTGGACCTGCTGGACACACGGGAGAAGGCTCTGGGGCTCGGGAGAAGAACGACGCAGGAGACAGCAACCTTTTTAAAACTGGTCCCTGAGCTCTCTTATTTTACCTCAGGTCCCCTTTATTCACTTCTCTTAACTGCCATCTCAAGTCGCAAAGCTTCATCCAATCACGTGCGTACACACTTCTTGCAGCAACAAGCTAGCCAATCACATTGCAGAGCACAAACATAGTTATATAACCTGTCATATAAGCACGAGTATCATGCAATACACTATTCCCCACATGTCCCCTTTCTATTTTATATTGTTTTAACTGAACCATGCTTATTTCCTGCGAACCGTCTTTTGATCCCAATAATAGTAGGTATCTGGCCAGCTCTCCAAGGTGTAGTACACAGCTGGTGTCAGTAGGTGGTCTTCGTCACTCCGACTCAAAGACGGAGCGACAGATGGTCAGTGGGGATATGTTCAGTGGGGAGGAAACACATTGAATCATGCAACACTAATGTAAAACACTAACATAAACATGCAACAGCTAATATAGAATACAAAAGGAAACATCAAAGCAACCTGAGCCCCACACTACAGGGAATGCCAGTAACCTATATATGTCATTCATATTGAGGTTTTAACCCAGGGTCAGCATCCTTTTTCTTGGGGTGAAAAGGACGAACGCAACGAGCAGGTATCCAAGCGGTCCTGTCGTCCAGAGAAACAGCAGCGTATCCCCTACCCCAGGTGATCAGCGGAATAGGGCCCCTCCAGGTAGGGTCCGGTGGTTGTCTAAAGGTGACCAAAGGTCTAGGCAACGGTTCCTCCACCCGGAAGTGCGCCTCCACTGGGGTATGGGACCTATTATGAGGTGTAAGCAGAAAATTAAGTGTAAAAAGAACTTTGGCCACAACAGTAAGAACATCTGCCAGTAATATCCCTTTCCCCCCGTCTGTTTATGTAACAAAGTTTTAAATGTAAGGTGAGCACGCTCCACGATAGCTTGCCCCGTGCTATTGAGTGGGATTCCATGCTTCAATTTAATACCCCAAGAGTTGCAAAAGTGCGAAAAAGTTGCTGATACATAAGAGGGACCATTGTCCGTCTTGATGACCTCAGGTTTGCCCATAACAGAAAAGCAGCGCATGGTATGCTGGATGACATGCTTTGCTTTTTCGCCCTTAAGTGGAGTGGCCCAAATAAACCCAGAACAGGTATCCACTGTGACATGTAGTTTAGATAAAGGGCTAAGAGCAGGAATATAAGTAATGTCCATTTGCCAGACTTGATTGGCAATTGTGTCACGGGGATTGACTGCATCAAATGGGATACTGTTCACAGGAGATCTGGCACAAACGGGACAGGCGCCGACGATGTCTCTGGCATCGTGCATCGGGATACGAAACCTCTTGTGCAACACGGTTGCAGGTAAATGCAACATCTGATGAGCTTCCAAGGCGGAATCCAGTACCGCAGCACACACCTGAGAAGGAAAGGAAGCCATACAATGAAGAGCGCCATCAGCCTTGGAGTTGCCTTCCGAGAGTGAGCCTGGAAGATTGGAGTGTGACCTAATGTGGGCGACAAAGTAAGGATGCCTGCGGGAGGAAAGTTCCTGCTGAAGATGACAAAACAGAGACATTAAATCATCATCAATAGCTGGTGTTATATATGCATTATGAAGGGAAAGAAGAGCTCTGTAAACATACTGAGTGTCAACAATGATATTAAAAGAGGAAGCCCGAAAAAGTTGGAAGGCCAACGTTACGGCCGCCAACTCGGAGCGTTGTGCAGACAATTGCTCAGAAGTGAATTTGACCTGCCATCGTCCACTAGCATCCTGCCAAGTTACCACCCCCCGATGTTTACTGACATCAGTAAAGACAGTGACCGCAGATGAAATTGGTTGCTGAGATTGCATATGTTGGAAGGAATAAGTAACCCCCAGGACGAGGGACAACCGGGGGTCCTTTGGTAAGTTGTAAATAAAAGATCCTGTGAAACTGGTCAAGGCCACCTGAAAAGCGGGGCTGGTGATGAACAGCTGCTCCACCTGTTCCTGGGAGAAAGGAACGTAAAGCTCCCTCACGTCTTGGCCACTCAACTGCAGGCAACGTCATCGTCCCTTTTGGATTATATCTGAAGAAGAATCCACAGTAGAATATAAATTGCATGGAGGTGTACTCGGCAGGTGAAGCCATTCGACGATAGCTATTTTAGTTTTCATAGCTGATGATGGTAAAGGTGCATAAAGGATGGCTGTGGGCAACTCAGGTGTAGGAAGAACTGCCAAGGATAGATGGATGCAAGTAAAGGAGAGGCGGTCCACCGCCGTCTGACGAAGGGCTGAGTTCACAGCTTCTAAGGCATTTTCCATCTCATGAGTGACAGAGATAATGTCTGCAGGATGTTTCGCACCTTTAAGGCTATGGAACAAGGGTGCTAACTGACCTGTAGTCAGTTGCAGAAAAGGGCGGACCCAATTGATGTTCCCAAGGATCTGTTGTAGTTTGACAAGTGTCAGCTTGGATGGTAAGACAATCTGTGGTAGGGCAGGTGCAGAAGTGGTTTCCAACAACAGGTGTCCTAAGTACCGATAAGGAGAATGGCGTTGGACTTTCTCTGGAGCAACACAGAGTCCTCGGGAGGTCAAAGCGTCAACCAGTTGGCCAAGTATTCGGTCGCTGACTGTGGGGGCAGCTAACAGAATATCATCCATATAATGATACAGTAACGCCTGAGGATGGGTGTCCTGGAAGTGTTTCAAAGCAGAGGCAACAAAAAGTTGACACATGGTTGGGCTATTAGCCATTCCTTGGGGAAGAGTCGTCCATTCGAAGTGCCGTGTCGGTCCATTGTTGTTGATGACAGGAAGCGTGAATGCAAAATGTTTGCTATCATCCGGATGGAGGGGAATGCTGAAAAAACAGTCCTTGAGATCAATAACGACTAGCTGCCATTCTTGCGGAATCATATTTGGATTAGGGAGCCCCATTTGGAGTGCCCCCATCAACTCCATCCGTGCATTCACGTGGCGCAGATCCTGAAGGAGCCTCCACTTCCCTGACTTCTTTTGAATAACAAAGATGGGAGTGTTCCATGAGGACGTAGAAGGTTGGACATGTCCAAGCTCCAGTTGTTCTTGAACAAGGGCCTCCGCCGCGCGGAGCTTATGTTCTGGCAGCGGCCATTGATCCACCCAGACAGGAGGTCCAGGCAACCAAGTGATTTTTCCCGCCGCAACAGGTGGTATGACGGAGGCCCCTACTAAAAATTTGTATGAAGTTCTGCAGTTCCTTGAGCCAATAGATCACGTCCCCAAAGGGAACATGGGACATCCAGAATATGAGGTTGGAGATGAAGAGTGTTCCCAGAAGGCGATGTAAAATAGGACCGGCTTTGCTGCCCGTTTTGCTAAAGAGGTACCTCCCACACCATGTACAGATGGACCGGACACGGTAGGCCAACCAGGAGGCCAGTCCTTAGTTGCTATGATCGTCAGGTCGGCTCCCATGTCCAGTAGTCCTATGACAGAATGACCGTCCATGTTGAGTCGCAAGGAGTGACGCTCTTGAGGGGTGATAGAATAGACCGGAAAAACTCCAGGATCGGAGGATGTCGGAAGGACGGCCTCTGTTCTAATGAAGATCACATAGGCGACGACATCTCCCCTGCGGATAACATCTGGTCGCATAGCTCGAACACACAGGTACATATAATCCGCCCGGGGGTCAGTAATAACAGCAGGAACTACATAGATGCTCTCGAGAGCCGCCCCTGGATGGGGCATAACAATTCCGATGGTGCCGGGCATTGCTAACTGCAAGCGGACCTTGACATTGAACACTAAACCAGGTTGCAAAAGGGGCACAGTTTCTTCTGAGCGCAAGAGCATAGCTGGTGGAGGGACAGTATGCATATGACAAGATGACACTTGATCTATGGAGGCATTATTGAAGGCACAGGTGTGGTCATCAGGAGGGAGTGGTTCTCTGGCCACACCCCTGGGGCCCTCATTGATTCCTCCTCCCACCGCTTTGCCCGCCCCCCAGGCTAAAGAGTGCATGGTTCTCTGGCCGCACCCCTGGGGCCCTCATTGATTCCTCCTCCCACCGCTTTGCCCGCCCCCCAGGCTAAAGAGTGGCCCTATTTTTCTCCAGGGCCGGGGCACGGCCCGCCATCCCATTTCCCAGCTCGGGGCATTTCTGGGCGGGGCCAGCCACACCCCCGGGGCGGGATCGACACTGAGAAGCCCAATGAAAACCTTTCTTGCACACAGGGCACTTAGTAGGTGGCACTTGGGGGTGGCGATCATTCTGCGGACAGGCAGAACGAAGATGGCCCATTTTGTTGCATTTAAAACAGCGCCTTTCCTCTCCGCCATTTTGGGGCGCGGCTCCCTGTGCCAGCATAACGGTGGCATTAGCGGCTGCAAAAATCTGAGCTTTATGAGTTTGAGTCCCCACCTTTTGACAAACCCGGACCATTTTAGTGAGATCAGTGCTAGCATCAGGGTAAATGGGTGCCAATGCCGCTTTGCAATCTGCATTAGCATTCTCATAAGCTAATTGCTTCAAAATAAGCCGTCTTGCCTCCTCATTGTCAATTTGCCTTTCCGCCGCCGTAATGAGCCTGTTCACAAATTCACCATAAGATTCCTTGGGTCCCTGGCGTATAGAGGAAAAGGCGCTCGCTGTTATCTCGCCCTTCCCCGGGATTTTTGCCCAAGCCCGCAAAATCAAGGTGCCAATTGTTTGCAAGATGGCATCTGTTAGAGCGAGCTGAGTTGTTGGAAGGGCGAACTGGCCCTGACCCATCCACTGATCAAAATTGATGACAGCAGCTCCAGTGCCTTGCGCAGCAATGTGATCCACTGTGACTTGAGTCCAAGCTTGAAGAAAAATCAGGTTGTCTGAGGGGGACAACACAGCTTGGGCTAAGAAACGCCAGTCGTAGGGTAACATAGAATAGGTTGTCAGGCTCATAAGCATTGCCCTGGTGAAGGGTGCATGAGGACCATTTTCTCTTACGCTGGCCGCAAAATCGTTAACCACCTTATAAGTCAATCCCTGAAAGCGGTCAGGCACGGCAGGTTGGCCGTCCTGTGCAGGGGCGCCTCGAATAACTGGAAATGCAGCAACATCCCCTTCTAAAGCCATACGGATCGGAGAAATGTAGGGCGCAGCCATTTGTGGCGAAAGAAGTGTGGAGGCATAAGCAAGGGGGGCTGGAGCAGAATCTGGTAAGGCCGGGGGTGAAAATTCCAGCTGGCTGTGTTTAATTGGGACCACCTCTGGCAAAGCATTTGAGCTTCCCGGGTTCTTAGGCGAAGGATCACAGTCTTTGGGCGGCAAAATTTGTGGCATAGGGGGAAGACCTGCAGTCGCCTCAATCTGGCCCGTCCAATAAATGTTGGCTGGAGTAAGGCCACTCAAACAGGACCGGATCTTGCACCAGGTGAAAAGGTGAGTGGGGGTAACTTTTGGATGGCCTTGTAAATTAGCTCCCACACGCATCCAGTCCTTTAAATCAAAGGTGCCTTCATGAGGAAACCAAGGACAATAGTCAGCTATAGTTTTAACAAGATCAATGACGTCTTGGCGGGAACAATTATGACCATTCCGAGTTAAAAGCTTATGCAGTTCCCTGACATAAGTCTCCTGTTCTACTGAGAGTCCCGAACCCATCTTGGATATCAATAGGAAAGGAAAAGAGGGAGTCGCTCACGTAGTTCCATCGAGCGGAATGAATATCAGGCGCCTGGAGACCACAAGCCGGTCGGTGAGGACTGAATGGGAAGTGGCGACGAATCAAACAATATCACGTCGGGGTCACCACTTGTGGTGGTGTCTGGACCTGCCGGACACACGGGAGAAGGCTCTGGGGCTCGGGAGAAGAACGACACAGGAGACAGCAACCTTTTTTAAACTGGTCCCTGAGCTCTCTTATTTTACCTCAGGTCCCCTTTATTCACTTCTCTTAACTGCCATCTCAAGTCACAAAGCTTCATCCAATCACACGTGTACACACTTCTTGCAGCAACAAGCTAGCCAATCACATTGCAGAGCACAAACATAGTTATATAACCTGTCATATAAGCACGAGTATCATGCAATACACTCATCCCCACACAGTTTCAATTTCTTCTGCTTCTTCATCTTGATCTTCATCATAGTTTTCATGGATTTTTTAAAAGAAAGTGAAGTTTTGCCTGGACTCAGACAAGCATCTCTACCCCTTTACACTAGCTTGTTTCTTGATGTGGTACAAATTCTTCCAGATATTGCCCAGTTTCCTACACATACTGCAAAGTGTAGCGGAATCTGAAGAAGGTGGGAAGCAAGGATAATCAGAGGCTGTGTTGTACACAGGCCTTGCCTATCGCATTGCAGTGGTGGATTTACTTGGCAGAATTCCTGCCTGTATTCCTGCACCGAATCCCCCAATATGTTCTGCACTCCAAAATTAGTTACTCAGGGCCTTTTCACACGACCCCTAAGATCCGCTGGCCACTTAAAGTCGGACCAGAGATCTTGGGGGTTCGTTGCTCTTCCTGCGTCCCCACCCCTCCGCACTTCCTTGCTCCTGTCTGCGTGAGGGGAGGGAGAAAAAAAGAGAGGAAAAAATGCAGGCTCACCTCCGAAGGCATCCGGAGCCCCGTCGTCGTCCTGATTCCTTCTCTTAAAGGGGCGGGAGGCAAAAAAACAAACAACCCCCCCCCAGAAGCAAGGAGAGCCTGGCACTCACCAGATTACATCCGGATCTGGGGATTTTCACCCTCCGAGAGCAGGTACATGAAAAGTGCGCTGGGACGGGCTTAGGTGGGCATGGTCGCACTTAATTTCCTGCAAACTCTGAAGCTGGTGGGGAAACAATTGTAAGCTCCGGAGCTGGCAGCCATTTGCGGCAGAGTTTAGGGGTCATGTACAAATACCCTCAGTTTACAACAAGTTTGCCACCAAAGTGACAGTAGTCAAAAGGGGAGAAAGAGAGGCCAAAGAAATGGAGTAAGTCCTAGTGGAATAAGAATTGCCACAACTTGACTGGCTAGAGCTTCTCAAAATTCCTTACGGGAAACCTCAATGTAGGAGCCAACAAGCCTGCTGAGCATCCCTCTAAAATGGATCCCACTCAGTGCCTCCCATGCCACTGGAGGTGGGTAGTTTGACCTGCCTGTCTATCCACCAAACTTACTGAATTATAGCCAGTCTACAAGGTCCTGAAATAAGGCATACAACTGTGTTTCTTGTTCCAAGTCAGAGAGATTAGGATTTATCTGGGCATGATGCTCATTCTGCTTGAAGGAGGTATCTGGATGCCCTGGGACCTAGTCCAAAACAACTATCACAAAATAGCCCACACTCTTCTTCATTTTCTTCTGTTCACTTTGTATTTTCCATGCATCTTGGGCTCCTCACCAAACCTTCATCTCCAAGAGTAGCACCCAATGCTAGGAACAGCTGGAGCCACTGTTCTCAGCCAGGCATGATGGTGCGTGAGGTTGAAACCATGTCTGCCTAGGCCACTTGTGTCTAGTTCTGTGGCCAAGGCATCTGCTGGAAATTGGGATTCTGTATGTTGCAGAATGAGTGACGGCAAACTGCCCGCAACACTCCTTTCCTTCATTGCCCGTATCAGAGTCCCCATGCCTCCTGATCCGATTATCAAGTAAAAACACCATAGTTCTGCTAAAAGAAACCCAACTCAAATTTAGGTGTACACACAAAGTACATGCATGCATGGAGTAGTGTGCAAAGACTAGGAGTCTTTATGCTTTCCCCCCAGATATAAATTTATTTTAGGTGGATGAGGAATCATTTCCACATGTGTGAATGCCCCTGAATGGAGCAGAAAAAGTTCAGTGTGGCTCAACCACACAATTGTCCCATCATTTGCCCACCCAGTCACCCCCACACCAGCTCAATCCCCCCATCAGCCTGCCACCTCACTTGCCCATCTGACTGCCCCATAATCTAATGGCCCTGCACCAATACAGGGGCTTTATTTTCAATACAGGATTGAAAATAAAACAACCAACATTATAATGCCATTATACAAAATGATAGTAAGGCCACACCTGGAGTATTGTGTACAATTCTGGTCACTGCATCTCAAAAAAAAAAAAATAGTGGAATTGAGAAAGGTGCAGAAGAGAGCAACTAAATGATTACTGGGCTGGGCAACCTCCCTTATGAGGAAAGGCTAAAACATTTGGGTCTCTTTAGTCTGGAAAAAAGGCACCTGAGGGGGATATGATTGAGATGTACAAAATAATGCAGGGCATGAGTAAAGTGGATAGAGGGATGCTCTTCTCCCTCTCACAAAATATCAGAACTAGGGGACATGCACTCAAATTGAGGGCTGGGAGAGTAAGAACAGACAAAAGAAAATATTGTTTCACCCAGCACATTGTTAGTCTGTGGAACTCCCTGCCACAGGGTGTGGTGATGGCATCTGGCCTTGATGCCTTCAGAAGAGGATTGGACAGATTCCTGGAGGAAAAGTCCATTGAGGTTACAGACCATGATGGAGATGTGTAATCTCCAGGCTTAAAACCGGGGTACTTCAAAGACCAGATGCAGGGGAGTGGTATCAGGAGACAGATATCTAGCCTCCTGCACTCCCGGATGCATCTGGTGGGGCCACTGTGAAATACAGGAAGCTGGACTAGATGGGCCTTTGGCCTGATTCAGCATGGCTCTTCTTATGTTCTTATGTACCAGCCTGCTACCTCACCTACCCTCCCAATTGTCCTATCCACAAGCCTGAATACTCCTTTCCAGTATACCACTATATCCACACCCTCAGTCACTTCCCTGCCAGTCCGGTCGCCCCCTGCCCCCTCAAAATTAATTACATGGCACCAGGACAGGGATATATATTTATTTGCACGGTGGAATACTCAAGGCCAGATGGGAATACCATGGACTTTGTTGTAAAGCCTTCCTGTTTACCTTGTCCCCTCCCTTCAGCATTAGAGCTCTGACACTAGACAAGTAGCAATGAGGAATTTTCACACAGCTGGGAAAAGGGTTTCTATTTGGAGAAAAATCTAGCATTATCCGTACACTTTCGGACACCCTCCAAGGAACCACAGGCCTGCATTATTAGTTATGCATTTCAGCAAATGTCTAGTATTTTCATTAGTCAGTCAAAGCTGAGTGGCACAATTTCTGTCTTCTAGCATCTGTTTTGAGCACTAGAACTGAGTGGTATTTGGTCTTTCTGCACACAGATCCATTCCTCTCTAAACTTTCCATATTTTATTTAGAATAAGTGTGTGAGAAAGAGAGATCTTTTGTTACTGCAATCATAAAACACTTGGGAGTTAAAATCCTTTCTAAATCCTGATCACCGAGTCAGGGATCTATTACTTCATACATATCCCCCTTTTGTCCTCTCAGTGAGGTAAGATATGCCCGTACTAGCTTCCCAGTGTTTGTTTTTCCAGCTATCTATCTAAAACGAACATATCCCCAATGGTAGCAAACATCACAAAACAGGCTACGACTGTAGCCTAGTTAGTTCACAAAGTCAAACACAGTTGATGGCGAGAAAGTCAACAACATCCGCCAAAAATTAAAACTGACTGTTATTCCTTCAGGTTGTTTGCTTACTGCAAGAATAACTCTATGGGCCTGTGCTCATGAGTCTTTGCCTACAGCCCCTTCAGACCCAGTCTGCTTTTAAACCCATTTCACATTTTAAGAAAATTATGATAACAGTGTGGGTTTTAAGTGGCAACTGGCTAACATAATTTAATCTGCAATTTAGTACTGGCAATGTAAACATTTGTTACAGGAGTTTAAACTTTCCCATGGGAATGTTACATTAGCTCTTTCCAACTGCAGTGTGCCTCTCTCTCTCTCTCTCTCTCTCTCTCTCTCTTTCTGTGTGTAGTTTCAACATTTGCCTTCCTTTTAGTTCTTTGTAATTCCTTCATTCTTTCCTTTATTTATTGATTGATTGATTTTAAAAACCTCTAAATCAGTAATGGCAAACCTTTTAGAGACCAAGTGCCCAAACTGCAATTCAGAAACCACTAATTTCTCGCAAAGTGCCAATATGGCAATTTAACCTGAATACAGGTGGCTGTGAAGGGTCGATGTCGGGGGCCCACAGAAAGGGCCCCGAGTGCTACCTTTGGCATTTGTGCCATAGGTTCGCCAACACTACTCTAAATAATACAGTTGTAGAGGGTGATACATATATTTGGGTTTATTATACATAAGAAATGTTATTTTAATCTAATATTAGCAAGCACTGTGAACTTGCTGTTTGTGGCCTTTTTAAGCAATCAAGTTTTTCAATATGAAATTATACCTCAGAACAAAATGAGGAGTACTTTATATTTGTTTTTCCCCTAGAAGGAAGGAAATTCTTCCCCATAAAGATTGGATTCCACCAGGGAGACACAGTGTACTTTAATATATTATTTGAAGACCACTTTTCAAACCATAATTGTTGCCAGAAACACCTGTAACAGTATTTTATCATAACAATAAAAGTGAAGTGAAATACAACAGATTTGAAAATTCTTCTAAGACTTCCCAAATTCAGGTCACATGAATTTCCTAAGGGAGGACTGCTACTTCAGAAAAAAAGAGCCTCCACTAAAAAGACACTCCCCCAATCTCAAAAGGCTCATGGAAAACATAGAAGATGCACCCCCAGTCAAGAAGCTGGGCATAGAGCTTTACTGTCTGTCTTTGCAAAAATAGCACCAAAAACCTCTGGCTGCCCATATATATGACTACATACAGGGCATCTAGTGATAAAACTTGATAATGGTTCCCTCCGGTTGACATGTCTTGATTGTTTTGTCAGTGATAGCACATTACATTTCATAAATTATCAGCTGATAAATTGTGTCTGATTCTAAATGTCAGTATTATATTGAATAGTAACACAAAATATAGCATGTACAGGTGGAGATGGGTTATTCATATTTAAAATACGCAAGTCAATAAGCTATTGTACCTGAGATTTTACAGATTATACCAGGAACCTGGTAACCTATCTTTCCATTAGTAAAATATTTTCCATTAGTAAAATATTCAGTTTTAAATTAGGTGTTATAACCTTTGTTAGAATGATGCTGCTGTAGTTAATGTTCACATTTCAGAGCTAAGTCACATTGCCTGTAGCAATATTTGTGTGCTTTTCATTTTTTTAAAAAAAAATCCTCATGAACCCAGAGGTTTGCCGACTACATATTTGACCTTTCCTTATTTACATTTACGATCCAAGGTATAATGTTATTGCTAACTGGAAAAGCAGGTCAGCCACTGGATACCTGTTCCAGAATATCTGCTTCACATAAGAGTAAACAAAGATTAATACAGAGGTCTGAAGGTGAGGCAGAAACTAATATCAGGTCAATAAGGTAGTCTGATCTCTTTGTAAACTGGTGCACTTGAGTTTGATTGCAACTAGTCACAAGTCTGCCCTGTTTACCTAATTAGTTGGCTACTTACTACACATAGAATCATAATACTGAACAGGACAATGCATCTGCAGGAGATAACAAGTATTCCCTCTACCAATTCATTTGTTCACACGGCAAATAAATAAAATCTTGAATGTATCCCTATTATTTTGACAGCCTACAATCATGCTGTATTTGACATTGTCTTCCATCACTTTATTTGCCTGTGGTTACGTGGTTAAGGGGCTAAGTGGAATATGGATTTGGCAGTAGAAGATGATTTTCAAAACAACAGTTTATTTTTGACATACCAGAAATTACACAAACTGCATATTATCTATCCATTTATTGCTTTGAAATACATACCTTCATAATAATTTCAGAAATTCTACCTTAAGAGAGAATGGTAAATATCACTACTTCAGTAAACCAAGACTTTTGTTTGCAAGAGAACATGCAAATCATTGGGTTAAGCCTTCCTCAATCTAGCTCTGTTTATAGGTAGGTTCTCCACTATTTTCAGTAAGGGACATATATGCATATGTGATGGTCTTGAGAAACAAAGAAGGAAAGAATGGAGTTTGATTTTTGATCTAATAAGAGACATAATGGGGCTAAAGATACAGTTGTCTCCAATAATTGCTTTACTGAACATTGTGAATGACAAACAGGTAAAGAGAGAGAGAGAAGGCACTAATTATCGCAATTATAGATGTGCACAAATGAGAACTTCACCAAACTTGGAGGGCTTGCAGAGATGGGTCAGGGGAAGCTTTCCTGCAATTATGGTGTCTCTAAATGTCTTGGGGACTATTTTTAAAATTAAAAATGAAGTGATTCATCAATTAGAAAAAAATCATAAATTTGTGATTCATGATTCATCATCCTTGATGAATCACAAATCAAAACAAATCACCATTTTTCTGATTCATCCCCATCTCTAATCATAATGGTAACAGTGGCTTGTCTACTAGTTTCAAAGAACTGGAAATGTGACAATCTGATGAAAATGAGAGAACAGTACAGAAAAATGTAGAACATGGGAATCGATGATAAATTGATTTGTGTGTGATAGCAAAATTAAAAGATGTATGCTAAAAATTTATGATTTCAGAGAAAAATTGAATAGGTTTCTAGACCATGTCTTGACTAAAGGGAAGGGATATATGCCAGAAGAAGAATACCTGTATGTCTGGAGAGATATGAGGTGGCAAGAACTGTATAATTAAAATATTGGAACCTAGTCCCAAAGCATGGGTGGCGTGGGTGGTGGCACTGGGTAGAAGAAAAATATAAAGAGTTAGACTGTATAAGAACAGTACACCTAAGGAGTGTATTGTACTGTATGTTTGAATTTGTATTGTAATGTCTGTTTGAATTTTTATTGTCTGTTTTTGATTTTGTGTTTTTTTTAGTTGCTCAAATGAAACTTTTTTTCAATGCTCTATTAGAGGTTCTCTAGATCTTAGGATGGGAGGCTGCAGCTGTGCTATGGCCATAGCAAGCTGCACCTGCTGGCATGAAGAATTCCAGTGTTGGCACCAGCCACTTCCCTAAAGTAGCAGTTCTACCAGGGGAAATCAATGGCCAGCACTCAATATTGTGGGTGTACCAGAAGTAGATCATTGTTTGAGGACTGTTTCTAGCAGCAACAGTGCAATGTTTCCTAGGTCTTAAGAGGCCATAGGGAAGGTGGATCTCTGTTTAACCTCAAGCAGAGGGAAAATAAATATTCCCACTCTTCTGAGCCAGAATCTAGTTCCGGGGTACTTCAGACCAGTCTGGAAGGACCCCATGCACGTCCTTTAGGTGATGAGTCATTAGGTCAACAACTTTTGATTTGTATTTTCTTGTTTCTTAGAGTCCATTGGTACATCCTGAATGAGGAAAGTTGTGCAAGCTTCTAGGCTTCTACTGCTTATTTCTCTAGTTGCTTTCTTCCCTTCTAGATCCTTTGTAAGAAAATGGTGGCTCCTGGGATTCGGTCAGCAACCCTGCTGGCTGACTGGGCTGTGGGGTGCCCACTAGTGTGATATCACTTCCTGCAGCAGGAACACCCTCTGCTTTCCTGCCTTTCCTTTTCAGAGAGGAAGGTGACAGAGATGAGATCAAATGGTCCTCACTTCCTTTCCTGATTCTGATCATGTGTTTTGGTACAAAACGCTTGGCACTTTATGCTAGCAGTGTGGCAGCCTAGCACCGAGTTGCTGTATAGAAGCCACTAATCTGAAGGATACAAACGGTGGGAATAATAGAAATTGTGTGTCTCTTGCTTCAAAACATTGATTCAGAAATAGGAAAGTGCAGGAGAATGAACCCAAAGAAGCCTCTACAAATAAGTTCTGAAGGTGCATACCTGCTGAGCTATAGCATAGAAGCCATAGGGAGTTTGCCTCTGTCTGGCTCGAAGGAAGGTAAAGCCTGAAACTAGTATAAGATAGAGAGGGAGGAAGAGGTGGGGGGTAATCCCACTATCTCCACATAAACCAAGAAAATAATAGAGAGAAAACACATCCAGGTTATCTGTATGCCATGTACCACTGGTTCAGATGACTTGCAGTACACCTTGAAGTGCCTGTGTCACATCCTTCTCAACTGGATCGCTGTCCTGCAGCAGCATGAGGTGGTAAGTGGCCTGAGGCTCTAGAATGGACCATGCCAGCTTTGACTGAATAGTGGACAGAGAAATGTTTAATTCTCCCCCGTATTCGAGTTGAGTTGAGTTATTATTTTCCCAGAAGTATGTAAATAGCTCAGCAGAGAGTAGCTGGGAGCAAAAATTGATTTGGTGGGTTATTTGCTCTTACAGCATTTTTAAACCAGAGTTGCCCTGACATTGATTTTATTATTTGGGCTTTTAAGAGAGAGAGAGAATGAGACGGATGGAGGGAGGGAAACAGGGAGAGGTGGCCTTTTAAAAAATTTAATAAACAAACATTTTTCAAGAAACAAATACCAGACTCCATGTCACCAGTTTCTCATCTAAACAGAAACCAGCCTGGAAAGCTCCCAAGTGCAGCTAACATTAGGTCAAAGGGAGAATGCACCCAGATAGCAGTTAAGAGGCTCCACGATTCTAAGGCAAGATTAAGTGGTTCTTCTTGTTGCTTTGGGATAATCACTGCTCCGGACACCACAAAAAAACTGTTTGCTTTGTTACTTGTCTTCCAATGAGGGAGATACTGAAAGTAAATTATTTAGGTCAAAATTGCAGTGTCAAATTTGAGGCACACATGTTAATACTAAAACTGTCATCAAGCAAATTCCTTTGGAAGGAATTTGTTCAGAAGCATACTAGCTGGATTACATTTGCAACGTAGGGCTCCCCGCCCCCACCCCACCCCCAAATATTCCGACAGTGTACGCTTGTAGAATAGCATGTGCTTTTATGCCAGCACAAATTGTTCTTTGGACTGAATTGAAACACACACACACACAGTAAACATTTCTTTGATAGATCTGGCATGGTCTATTTAACACAATAATGGACAGCCGGCTATTATTGGGTGCTGATGAGGTAAGCTGGGAAATGGTGGCCTGGCCTTGCTTTTTGTCTCCAGCACCTCCTTGTCTCAGGAGAGGGGAACCCCTTTTTCCTGTTGAGTGATGCATTCCCACATGCTAAGCTGTTAGGACCCCATTTTGTCTTGCCCAGTGGGGCATGAGCACAACTGGTACCTTGGTTCAGGAGGCTTGTACACCCACCAGTTTTCACACGTTTCATAAACCTGAGGGTAATAGGTTTAGATGGGCATTGAAGCCTATATAAGACTGGTAATGGGAGAAATCCTCTGCAGGGGAAGGGGTATTTATAGGTGAGCATTGTTTGAAAGGGTTAAGCACTGCACCCCAACCTTCTCAATTCTCTTAAATCCACCTCCTCTGGCACACATAGAAATATTTGTGTTCCTACATTTGGAGATGTGATTGCTGAGGTCCTACAAAATTCCATCCTCAATTGTATTTAACACAGGGTGTCATCTGGACTGGCATCATGAGAGATGTTGAGACAAGGGGTAAGACATTAGTTCAAATGATTTCCAGCATCAAAAATACCTTAGACCTATTGATGTGCACCAGGTGGTGGAGCTGTTGGAGTGAAAAATGAGAAGCTAAGAAGCTGCTTTACCCTTTGTCCTATCTCACTATGTGTAGCTCAGTTATGGACCTGTTGGTATGTTAAGGTCTTCAGGAGTGGCCTTCGTAAGAATGCCAGAAGTTGAAAATGGCCTGCTGAAGAAGGAGGCAGGAGCGTGACTCGCAGACTGTGAAATGTTCTCCCTTCAAAATTGTGATCAGTTTCACAACTGCTTTCAAGAAGAGTGTAAAAACAGTTTCTAAAACTGACTTATAATGTTTAATCTGATAAATTTAACTGTGTACTTAAGTCTCTTTTTTTTAAATACGTTTTTATTAGAAAGTTTTAGTATACAAAAAAAGTCAAGTTCAAAACATTAGCAATACAAAATCATTCTACCACTAAAACTGTGTACTTAAGTCTCAATCAGGCAAAAATTGGTCTCACTGCTTCATCCACTACGGGGACTGTTTTGGTTTGCCTGAGGCTGCCACCTTAGCTATAGCCTTGGTGGTGAAGGCTTTTTGAGTTGTCTGGGTATTTTGGAAAGCACACCCTAATAAGTAGCAGATAGACTATGCCTGAGGTGGCGGCCTCAGGCACAGGCTATCTGCTACTTATCAGGGTGTGCTTTCCGAAGTACCCAGACAAATCAAAAAGCCTTCACCACCAAGACCATAGCTAACGACCCATTCTTGATAGGTTTCAGCACCTTAGGCCATTGTTCACCTTAAGGCTATGGATACTATTGTCTCCTTAACAAGCCTATTCAGGCCATTGTTCATCTTATGAGCCTAATTCAGATCAGGGTGACAAGAGGTCAAAGCTGACTGACTATAAGATGGAGGACTCGCACTAGCTGTATTCAGACTGATGAAGCTGTTTGGATGAACAGTGAAATGTTTCTATCTCTCAATAAAGAAGTCCAGTAGCCATGACTCAACTTCCAGATAAACTCACCTGGGTGGCTGAGAATCTTCACAGACATTTTGGCTGTACGCAGTTTTTCAACTGGCCCTTCAGAATATATACAGTGGTACTTCTGCTTATGAGTGGCTCTGCTTATGAGCAATTTGACTTAAGAGCAGAAAACTGTTGGCATTTTAACTGCTGCCTTACAGACTTTAGATGCAGTCTGTTCTACTTACAATTTTTTATTTTTTATTTTTAAATATATTTTTTATTTTTTTAGATACAGCTTCTCTACAAGTTGAGAAGGGCATGAAATGAATTTTTAATTTGTTTCATTATTCATTATTTCTTTTGTTACAGAACAAAATGAACAAAGAACAGACCAATCAAAGAAAAACAAAACAGAACAAAACAGAATTTTCCATTTTGTTCACTTCGTTTTTCGTTTTCCCATAGGAATGCATTGAAGCAATGCATTCCTATGGGGAAAAGCCGGAGGTCCCCCCTCCCCACTGCAGGGGAAACCACAGGCTCCCCCCCCCCCCCGCTGAAGCCACCGCTGATCATCTGTAGCGCAGGGCTTTAGCGGGGGGAGAGTTTAAAAACCCTGCCCTTTCCCCCACCTGATCAGGCGCAATTGGATGGGTGATTAAAAAATTGCTTCGACACGGCCCACGGGCCAACTGGTCAGTGTGATAGGTAAAATAAAATAAAATAAATGCACTGACCCAGCCCACAGGCCAGCTGGTCAGCACAATAGGTTAAATAAATAAATAAATAAATAAATAATGGACCGACCCAACCCATGGGACAGCTGGTTGGCATGATTGGTTAATTTAAAAAAAAAAAAGTGCCGACCCGGCCCGCAAGCCAGCTGGTTGGTGCGAGTTAATTTTTTTTAAAAAAAATTAAAATGAAAAATGAAAAACAAAAAACAAAATAGAGGTTTTTTTAAAAAAAGTTTCCTTTTTAATGACCCAAAACCAATTGAAAAAAAAGGAAAATAAAAATGAAATGCCATGCATTTCATGCCCATCTCTACTTACGAGTTGTTCAGTTTATGAGCATGCATTCAGAATGAATTAAACTCATAAGTGGAGGTACCACTGTACTATTTTTAAAAAAGTGGTGCAGTGACACAGCACTAGTCTATCAGAGTATTGTTTTTTTAAAAAATGTCACTTCCCCTGCTCCTCTGCTAAGAAGCATAGGAAATGTTCAATTTGACCATAACCTAATGTAGCTCACTTGAGCTCTTACATGTAACTTGAGTGCTAGGATCAAACTTTATAGCATACTGCAGCAGCACCTGACCCAAATGACTCAGTTTAGTCAATTTCAGCCTGGTCCAAAAGAGCCTTTGTTGATTTTAATAGTTTTCATAATGGGATTGTTTTTCTTTTCTTTTGATTATTTTATGGTTAAACGGGAGTGTATCTTTTTTATTGCCTATTGAAGATTATAAACTTACTGAAGTGCAAGTTTGTAGTAGAAAGGTGGGATAAACTATATGAAATGAATAGTAATCACAAAATTATAGACAAATTGAATTGGAAATGGCCTACAAGGCCATCAAACCCAACTCCCTGCTTGAGACAGGATTATAAATCCTACACCCCTCCTCTGCCTGTCACCGTCTGCCCCGCCGCCCGCCGCCACCCCGCCACCCGCCAACCCCTGTGACCCCCCCAATGCCCCGCCCCCACCGCCCTGCCACCCCTGCCACCACCTTGCCCACCCACCACCCCACCGCTGCCCCCTGCCCCCTGCCCTGCCCACCTGCTGCCTGCCCCACTCACCCCGCCCCTCGCCTAGGGCGCAAAAAAACCTAGCACCGGCCCTGCCTACAGGCAGGCAGTTTTTCAGTCGAAATCAGGCTTCCTGTAGCAAGATCCCATTATTACTTGTTCTACACTCTGGAATGAATGAGAACAGATCCTGCCCTTCCTCTGCACTCAAGAATATCCATAGCCAGTTCTTTCAGTCTTTCCACATAAGGCTTGGGTTCCAGTCCCTTGGCCATCCTTGTTGCCCTTCTCTGGACTTGTTCCAATTTGTTATCATCCTTTTTGAAGCGTGGTGTCCAGAACTGGACACAATCCTCAAGATGAGGCCTAAACCATGCTGAATAGAAGGGAACAAAAAGTACCTTGTGGGATTTGGAGACTACTTTTCTATTCATGCAGCTTAAAATAGCAATTGCCTTTTTTTCCCCCCACAACACAGTGTTGACTCGTGTTCAATTCTCAGCCAAATATGAGGCATGGATTGTTTCATTACATTGTTGTTCTCCCCAACTTTATGCACTTGGTAGTATGCAAATCTAATGAGACATCAGGTGAACATTATATTGTATTATCGTTTAGTTCTAATTGATATAGTCTTTCCTCATAGGAAAAGTCAATATTGTCTATGCTACACAGGCTGGCAGTGGCCACCCAGGTTTTCCGTTGCAATCTTCCCCAATCTTCCCAGGAAATTCAAGGAAAAGCTGTACTGTCCACAAGCATCTGGAAGTTGAGTCATGGCAACTGGACTTCTTTTCTTGTGGGATCAAAACATTTCACTGCACATCCAAGTAGCTTCATCAAACTGACTTCTTTTCTTGTGAGATCTACTCATCCAAGTAGCTTTGTCAGTCTTGTCGATCTCACAAACAAAGAAGTCCAGTTGCCATAACTCAAATTCCAGATAACTTCGCCTGGATGACTGAAAATCTTCACAGATGTGTCTATAAGCATCTGCTTTTACTACTGATTAAATCCAATTTTAGATCCTGCTGCTACATTCAGCATACTGTAATTTCATTTATTCATTTACTCTAGACTGTCTGAACTATTGCTGTTACGTTCAAAATCTTTTTCCTGTAATACTCATCAGATACATACCAAGTGTTAAAGAATCTGGCCCTAACTAAACAATACACCATCATTCACAATGTGCAGTAGAGATTTGATTTCAAGATTATCAAATTTCCCATTAATCTACATTGTTTTCTCAGCTGTTTCACCCAATTTGGTTGGGGAGAGGCAGCTTGAGGCACTTAGTGTACACTAGTTTAGTAAAACAGTACTGCAGTAGGCCCATCATACCCGCAACCTGAAAATATTAAATGAAAAATAGGAGAAATACATATTTCCATGATGTAATTACCAAAGCTGGCCACTAGATGAAGCTAGGGACAATTCTATGTATAGGGTTCACTAATATCCCCTGGTTTTTCACATCTGGAGGGATTTGAACTAACCCCCTCCCCAATACTGTACAGGAATCCTGCTGTATACAGGTTGCATAGGAAATTATTGTTATGGAACTAATGGTTTTCCCCTGACATGTGCAATTCTGGTTATATACCTATCTTTCATAATTGCTGCTTTGCAAATGTTTTGCTTTATACAGCAGAAAGAGCAAATTCATCTTGTATCGGTTTTTGATACAGCATTACCCCTGATAATTTCTCCTCTACTCTGAGAGGGCTGATCTAAAAACAAAGGGAAGCTGTTAACAAATACTCATACACAACTACTCATCTGTATTTGAGACTTTGCAGAGGTAGAATATGTATGCTATTTGCACACTTTTCTAAGTTTAGTATTGGTGATAGTTAGCTCTGTTTAATGTCACTTCTCTCAGTAACACTTATGTAGCAATTTTCCATTCCAGACCTTTTGGAATGTATAAAGGCTGCCGAACAGAAATCCCAGTTAAACTGGGATCTGTAAATTAATATATTACCCATGTAGGGGTTTTTGTTTTGTTTTTTGCCTCTTGCTGGGTTCCTTATTTCTCATTTTTATTGTATTATTGGTTTGATTTTTATTATTTGCTTCAATTCTAACATTTGTTTGGTGTTGATTTTTATGAAAACCGCCCAGAGTTCCTTTGGGGAAATCAGCGTGGTATAGAAATAAATAAATAAATAAATAAATAAATAAATAAATAAATAAATAAATAAATAACATTTAAATGCAAAAAATAAATATTATTTTAAAAAAATACCGTAAATAAATCAGTAGTTGCAATTCCTTAGCATATTGGCCCAGTTACTTGACTGAGAATTTTTCAGACATGGCAGTACCCATACCAGATTCAATGACCAACTCTATGTTTATTTGTGAGGGTTATTTAATGCAGAAATCATCCCAGTCCCAGACTGAGTCATTTCAAGGCAGTCCACATTTCTGCCAATTTAGCTTTCAAGTGCCCGAGTCCCACCATTCATAAACACTCCATTTTGCACCGCAGGGGATCTGAGACGGAACCAATCTCAGGGACATTGAACCCCAGGCAACTCAGACAAACGGCTTGCAATTTATTGCAGTCTGCGCTGCTGGCTGGCTTCACTTCCTTTATCTTACATCTTTATTCAGCCCGTAAAGATGTACAGTAGGTGGAATCTGTCAGGCATGAAGCCAGCAGGCAAGGCAAAAGTGGAGACGGCTGGCGTCGGATTGATTAAGCCTGTGCACGTGTCTGCAGAGAGCAAGATGTGAAGTTGAATCACTTAGCCACATTACTCACCTCTCTTCCCTCTGGTAGATAAACTGTTATGTGACATTTCAGCTTGTCCATGGCACAGCAGGAGTACTCCTGTGAGTTACAGGGCAAAATTATGCATGCTTACTTAGAAGTAAATCCCAATGTGTATTGAGTGAGGCTTATACACATGTCAACACACATAGGTGGAGGCAACCACATAGAAATATAACCACTTGAATCCTTTCCTTAGCTATACCATTCCCTTGAAACAAATGTTGCAGATTTGCTGTTTAGAATAATTAGTAAGCACTGGCTAACAGTGTGTATTAGATGGGCACAAATCGAAAAAATGACATTTCGGTTTTTCATTTTTCATTGCGAGTCCATTTCAGTTCGTTTTCATTTTTTTTGTATTTTTTTTTGAAAAAAATTCATTTCGCTTTTTTGTTTTTAATTTTTATCCACTTTTTGTGTGACTTAAAGCATTTTTGCGCGCGGACGTCCCCTAACGCCCCAGACCAGGGGGAAAACACTAAAAAAATGATGCTGGCAGAGACACAGTATAGACTAGGTACGCAGGGAGGCTGCAAAGGCAGCGACGGGCGTTGCCCAGGGCGTAAGGCAGCCACAGAGTGACTGCACTGCGGGGCAGGGGAGGGTACTCACTGAGAGGTACACACGCACACAGGGAGGCTGCAAGAGAAATCTCTTCTTTCTCTCCCCTAAGAACCAGTCTGCAGCCAGCAGGAACATACACCTGCCTGGCTGGCCTAAAGTAATGAGTCACAGAGACAGCAATCCCACCCTAACTCCCACCGCAGACTGCAAGGAGGATGGTGGCTGCCAAAGCTTTTTATGCCCTCTGTGGCTGCCACACCTACCCAGTCTGCAACCTGGGCATGCTATTCGTTGAAATTGTCCAAGAATTTACATGATCCCATCACATGGCTTGTGTCCATCTTGTGGCTGGAATCCACTTTGTGTCATCCTTAAACGGAAAAGAAAAAATACATCATGATGGGAGAAAGAAATAAAAAAGTTTTAAGGTCCCCAACCCCCTGGTAGGTAATAATTTCAAATAATTATTACTGAGTTTTTATGGATGTCCAGGGCGTTTTCATACCCAAGAAATCAATATTAGGCATCTGGGAGCCATTTTGGGTCGATGTCCCCTAATTCCCCTTAAAGGGGAAAAAATACAGTGATCTGAGAAAAGACATAAATGCACGTTTTAAGGACCCCAACCCCCCCCCCGGTAGGTATTATCAGGCAGAATAAATAATTATTGCTGGGTTTTTACAGATATTCAGGACTTTTTTAACATTTAAAAACATCTCATTTCATTGCGCATCGCCATTAACGAAAATGAAACGTAACGAACCTAATTTTCATGGTTTTGTTCGGTTCATTCCAATTTCATCACAATTTTCGTTATTTGTTTCATTACTTAACAAAACAAATAACGAATAAGAGAACAATTTTTTTTCATTTCGTGTCCATCTCCAATGTGTATCATTTGTTCCTTATGGTCGGTAAACATAGCTTGGTTTCCAGGTAGTTTAAAAGCAATGAGTGAAAAACATTTGCACAATTGTTTCTGGGATTAATCAAACATGTTGCTATTCCACATGTTGATTCCATGATCAAGTCAAAACTGACTTACCGCAACTTTCATAGGGTTTTCAAGGTAAGTAAGGTGTTGAAGGAATGGTTTTACCAGTATAACCCCTCCGTTCAAATGAATTTCCATAGCAGAGCTGCTGAAAAGAACCTAGTTCTCTTGAGTCCTAGTGTGTTACTCGATCCACTGGGCAGCCTCTAAAGTAGGTCCATTGAAATGGGTGGGACTTCTTAGTCACCAATTATTTAAGTTCCTCTAATAAGGATTAAGAGCTGCCTAGATGCCCTGAGCACATCCAATCTCACCTGATCTCAGAAGCTAAACAGGGTTGGGCCTGGCTAGTACTTGGATGGGAGACCACCAGGGAATACCAGGTGCTGTAGGTGCCTGGAGTAGGAACTGACAAGCCACTCCAGTATCCCTGCCAAGAAAACTCCATGGATATGGGGTCACGAAGAGTCCATCATGACCATAATGACACAACAACAATAAGGAGTAACAATAGATTAAGCCATAGGTGATTTTTGTTTTTGAGAAAGAGATCTCATTTGTTTGGGGCATATATCGACACATTGGATAGGATTAAAAACATTGGTTGAAGTCTAGTTTGCACAAATTCTCTGACATTACTGTTACTGATGTAATTACCTGATTGCATTTTTTAAAAAATTAACTTAATGTAATGTTTCTGATTCTGTCCCTGTTCCAGTTCCAAGATGATCCCTTTTGTCATAGGGAAGCCTATGAGAACCTTGATTAGGATCAGAAAATAACCACTGGGATCACTGTCAGTGGTTCCGGTCCTACCAGCAGCAATCCAGCAGTCACTTTCCAATATTGAAGGTTCTCCCCCATCCTGGTGCTCCCGAGTCCCAAATATTTCCCCTGGCCTGGTGGGGTGGGGTGGGATTGGAAGCTTTAAATTACTCTAAATTAAAAGGCAACATTGCAGGCTGATGACACCTTCTCCTTTTATGTCTGCGTAATTTGTCAACAGGATTTCAGCCATTGTCTTACACACAGTCTTGGTTCACTGCTATTACTGTGGAAGGGATAACTGCACTGTACATACTCCAGAGTATCTAGATTTGTTCTCTGGCATCTTTTCACGGCACAATTGAAAAACCATGGGACTTCAGAGGGCTGCCACTAGTCACGGGAAACAGAACTAGTGCTTTGAATTAATCTCTCTCTCATTCACTCAGCTTTATTATTTGGCATGAGAGAGTTAATAGTTGCTTGTTTAATTTGGTTTGGGTTTGCTGGAGTCACAAATATACCCAGCACCTTTAAATGGAATGCTTTGCTATGGGCATCATACTTCCCCATTCTCTGAAACAGCTGTGAAATATTTAACACCACTATATTTCTTTGGCAGATTTGCAATAATTTTTATACATTTTGTGTTGTACAGAACTTCCATACATTAATGCATTTATTTCTCGTAAATTAAGCACTGGTCTGGACAATGTTTTGGACATTGATTCTGGAAATTGGTATAAAATAAACATTTGTTCCATCCTGGGCAGCCCATGGTCCAAGCTGGCTCTCATTCTGAAGTGTAAACATAATCGTAATGAGATGCTAAAGTGATGTGTGCAGTCCACGACTTGTGTTGTCTCTGTTAGATCCCAGTGAGGTATAAATAAAATAAAATACATGGATTTATTTTGGTGTGAAGCTTGATGGATTGCAATCTCTTTTGTTAGAGGCATGGAGTGCTAGGAAGCTCTGCACTCTAAGCTTCTGAATACACACTGGAATATAACCAACACCAGAGTTCTTTTCCTCAAATCTCTCTTTGAAATTCCTTCACCCGGCCTCACCAATGGCCATTTTAAGATTGGTAAGAAAGCATGCTGGGAAATTGAAATGTTCCCAAACAGGCTTTTATGTGCAATCATTTGTGGATATGAGATCAGTGTCCATTTACTTACATAGAGACCGTGCCATTTGCCCTGTGTAGAATGTAGAAGAGCACTGCTGGCAAGAGTATCCTATTCAAAGATGAACAAGTAAATGAGTCCCTGATCTTTTGGATGACTTTGTTGGGATTTATAATCTTTTGTTCTGATTTGATTTCATTTGATTTCTCTAAACATGCTGGAAACGATTTATCTATGCTTGCTGTGAAAACAATCCTTGGCACAGATCAGGGAGAAGACTATGAACTGCTACTGGCCAAAGTGAAACTAAGGTTCTGCTGTAGTGTTAAATGACTACCTATATAACTCAACAATGCAACATTGAGAGGATTTCTCCTGCATATGCAGGTGAAGTTAGGAACAGATTCGAACATCTTAACATTTCAGAAAGACGACCAGGCGAACTATGGGAAGAAATAAAAGGAACTGTCTATGAAGGAGCAACTCAACATATTTGTTGAATCAGGGCGCTTTTACACGACCTCTAAAATCTGGTAGCAACTTAAATCCGGACCAGAGATCATGGAGGCTTGTCACTCTTCCTGTGTTCCCACCCCTCCGCGCTCTATTGTTCCTGTCAGCATGAGGGGAGGGGGGGAAATGCAGGCTCACCTCCATCTGCCAGTCGAAGCCGCCCCGAGCTGCCCCGTCATTGTGATTCCTGTCTCTTAAAGGGGTGGCGGGGACAAAAAACAAACAGAAGGTGAGGGAGCCCGGCATTCACAGCTTTACAATGCGCATCTGAAGATTTTTTACCTCCTGGAGGCCAGGTACTTGAAAAGTGCGCTGGGGCGCGCTTAGGTGGGCGTGGTCATACTTAATTTTTTTAAAAGTCCAGAGCTGGTGGGAAAACATTTTAAGCTTCGGATCTGGGAGCCCTTTGCCTCGGATTTTAGGGGTTGTGTAAAAGCGCCCTAAGTGGATTTCAGAAACAACTATAGAAATTTGATTTTTTTAAAAATGTGCTTAGAGGTAATGACAGGTCAGTTACAGAAACCTTTCTTTGCTGAAGTTCTTAATCTAATTAAAAGGATAACGTATCTGGGAGCAGTGTGCAGGCAGAGGGTTTAAACAGGCAACCTTTGTGTCAGTAGTTGAAGAACTGGATGATTAATGTGAAGGCTTTCTATCGTTAATTGTTTTTCTTTTCCAGAGGCAGGAAATATGCACAGATCTTACTGTAGAAAGACTTTATTGGTTTTCAGTTTGAGAAGCAATGCTTTAAAACACTGATTGCATTTTTCCCCCCATTGCAAGCAGAACTTTTCTTTCGTTATTGTTACACATTTGTTTCAAAAGCTACAGAGCAAGCAAGGTAAGAAATTAATACATAAAAAGGCAACTTCATGTCAAACAAATGTATATGGTAACCCTCTTTTAACCACAAGACTGTGGCAATGTGTTACATTGCCATTGAGTCAGTTCTGACCAATGGCAACCCCATGAATTAGTGACCTAGAAAAGGTCGCTAGATCCATACTCAGCTCTTACAATCACAGTGCCAATAGCTAAGTCAATGCATCTTGTATTTGGTCTTCCTCTTTTCTTGTTGCTTTCAACTACTCCAGCCTACTATGCCCCACTAACATTATTAGTACAAATTTCTACATAGTATAGAGGTCCAGCTCTCCCTATCTTAATCTTGCTATAGCAGTCAATAAAAAAAAAACCTGGAAGTTAGTGCAATTGATTTTTGTATTTCACCCCCACCCCAAACCAAAGTTAACAGAAATGATAGAAGTACCTTTTCTTTCTCATTTATTCTAGCTGAAAATGTCAATTGTTTGCAGCTTTCAGATGCTTAAAGGCATAATGCTTTTGCATTCCCTCTTGGAGGATACTTGCAACAGCCAATAAATAGGTTTTCCAGGTCTCATCCATTCCTGTACAAAATCCCCCCAACATTATATTTAGCTTGCTAGAGACCCCCTTTCATCCTGATGAAGAAGGATCTGCCATTTTTAGGAAGAATGATTCATTAGTCATGTGCTTTAGAAGCAAATTCATTGGGGGTAAAATGTTTAGTTCATAGAGGTACTATCTGGATAAAAGGTAAAAGCAAAGGTTCCCCCTGCACTTGTGTGCTAGTTGTGTTCGACTCTAGGGGAAGTGCTCATCTCCGTTTTTAAACCAAAGTGCCAGTGTTGTGCAAGTCCGCGGCCAGCATGGCTAAAAACATTTCTGCACGCAGAACACTGTTTTTTTATGGCGGTACCTATTTATCTACTTGCATTTACATGCTTTCAAACTGCTGTTGGCAAGAGTTGGGATTAAGAGCGGGAGCTCACTCTGCTGCATGGCACCCAGGATTTGAACCGCTGAGCTGCTGATTTTGTAGCTGACAGTTTCAGTGCTGTAGTCCTCTAAACCACCACACCCACCAATGGTAGATTTTCCCCATTGGCTCCTCAACCAAGCACATACACCAAAGGTCTGACGCTGTGGTTCCTCTCATACACATGCTGTCATGGTTTGTATTCCATCGTGCCAGGCCCTCAATGGTCACTTGAAGCCATAAGCGAGAGCCACTCGGGGCTCACCACCCGCACCTCAGCAGGTAAATAAAAAACGATCTGAGTAGTGGTATCTCACTGGCAGCCTGGGCAGGCCTCCCACTTCTTCTAAACCTCTTCTTGAGGGTACAATTAGGTCGTGTACAAATGATTTATCACTAGCTTCCACACAAACCTACAATACTTCACAGGCAAGAGGCAGCCCCCTCCAGACTGCCCTCCGCTCCCCAGACAAATGGCTGTCCACACCAGCCCAGTGGACTGGTGCTATCCTAGGCCAACAAATGCTCCTCAGTGCTGTGGAATCATTACCTTTAGCGGAAATTCTGTCTTTAGAAAGGTTCAATCATAATTCCACCAATGGTAGCTTACACCCATTGGCACCTCAGACAAACATATACACCAAAGGTCTGAACCTGTGGTTCCTCTTGTGGAAGGGGCCCAAATCACTCAGTGGCAACTTGGCGCAGGGTCTGCCTCCTGCCTCATCCACCAAGCCAGGCAGCCTAGTCAGTGGTCTACAGTGGTGGTCAGAGAGGCCGCTCCAGGGTTCTCAGGTCCTGGAGCTGGGGGTCGCTTGCTACTGGCATACCACACCCTTCTCCACCACCCTCACCCCAAAAGAGGGCAAAGGCAGTTTGAGGGAGTTGTCCTGTGCCTGCTCCTGCCAGCAGGTAGCACACAGCATTGGAGCATTGTCAACAGGCAGTAGACCTTCTGTCTGAGGGTTCCAAATTCCATGTCACCTGAATTCTCTGTTTCCAATCCCAGGCGGCAACACCAGCCAGGTCCAGGGGCAACAATCCCTGGCCCCCTCCAAGCTGAGAATTCTAAGGGCTGCTCAGGACTGGGCCACTGTGGCCGGCGGCCATGAGGCGGTGCCCCTTTCGAGCCGCCCCCCCCCAACCAGAAGTGGGCCAGGAAGGCCCCAGAATCACACCTTCTTCTTAAATAAATGTTTTTATTAACACTTATTGAACACTTAATTTATTAACACCATCGACAAGAGTTTTTGTTCAAAGTGGGCAGTGACCATGTGTGCCCTGCCGCCAGCATACCTCACCCTACACTGCCGCCCTCACCCAGAAGGGAGTAAAGGCAGTGGGTCCGCATCACTCTCAGCTGCTGTGAGGGAGTTGCCCCATGCCTGCTCATGCCAGTGGGTCATGCATGGCCTTGGAGTGTGGCCAGCAGATTGCAGAACCTCTTTCCAGGGTTCTAAAATCCCTGTCCCTGGAATTCTCCATGCTTGAGCCCAGGCCACAACGCAAGCCAGGTTGGGGCACATGTGGCCACTCTCCACTTCAAATAAAAACTCCTCAAGGGCTGAATCTGGATGTCAACGAGTGATTGATCACCGGCTTTCCCACGAACCTAAGTTAATTCATGGGCGAGAGACAGCCCCCTCTGGACTGCGCTCCACTCCCATGACAGACAACTCTCCGCACCAGCCCGGTGGACTGGTGCTATCCCAGGCCAATACGTGCTCCTCAGTGCTGTGGGGTTGTTACCTTTAGTGGTGATTCTGACTTAGAGGCGTTCAGTCCTAATCCCACCAATGGTAGTTTACACCCATTGGCCCCTCAGTCAAACACATATACCAAAGGACTGAGCCTGTGGTTTCTCTTGGAGAAGGGGCCCAAATCACTTGGTGGCAACCTGGTACAGGGTCCGCCTCCCACTGCAGCCACTGAGCCAGACAGCCCAGTCAGAGATCTTCAGCAGTGGTCAGAGAGGCTGCTCCAAGGGTTCTCAGGTCCTGGAGCCAGGGGTTACCTACCCCAAAGTCCCCCACCCTTCTCCACCACCATCACCCCAGAAGGGAGCAAAGGCAGTGGATCTGCATTGCTCTCATCTGCTGCGAGGGAGTTGTCTCATGACTGCCCCTCCTGACAGGTCACGCATGGCATTGGAGCATAGTTAGCGGGTGGTAGACCCTCAATCTGAGGGTTCCAAAATACCTGTCACCGGAATTCTCCACACCTAAGCCCAGGCAACAACAATAGCCAAATGTGTGCCGCCGCCATTAAGGCTTCCGAGGACCACAGGGAACCGGGCCTCCATGGCTGGCAGCCATATGGCAGCACCCCTTTCAAGCCAGCACCCCCCTGCCCAACAAGGAATGGATAGGGAAGGCCCCATTATTGCACCTTCTTCTTAAATAAGTGTTTTTAATTAACATTTTATGAATTGAAACAGAGAACGGACAGAACACATACCACTTTCAGTTGGAGAAAAAGAAGTCCTAAGGGTGTACGCTATAGATGAGTTAAACATCAAGCCAAGTACTATATGTCAGTTGTAAATAAGTTTTCCCTTTTCAGGGCTATATTCGACCATGAGCAACTCATTAAGCATTCAGAACCCCCACCACCTTATCACACCCAGCCCCCCCCCCCCAGACATGGAGGAGTGTCCCACAAAATGCTTGACAGGCTATTGCTGAATGCCTACATGTCCAGGCAGAGTGGCACTCTTCTGCTCACTGCTCACCTGGGCCAGAGTCTTCCATGATGGGGTGGTCTGGCCAAGGTGCGGGGAAGAGGCACCTCAGGTAGACCACTCCCCATCCATGGAACCGAAGGTCAGGTGCATGAAGGTGCCAGGAGCTCCTTGTCCACATGGGCTGAGCGGCAGGAGGCTTCCCCACCCAGGAGGGAGGCCACAGAGCCATGAGCACGTATCCAATATGTTCTCATTGATCCTACATGAACTTCCTCATGGGGGTCTGGTCTACCTCTAGAACTCAGTGTGCTCTTTTTGTAGCCATGGGAGCTTTCAGGGGAGCTTCGGTGCAAGGGCCCCCTCCCCTCTCTTACCCAACTATTTCCAGAGCTAGGTGTAAGGTGGGGGTGCACCCCTTGGTTCAGCCCCGCCCCCATCCTATGGGGGGGTCAGTATTGGCTTGTGGGACAGTCTTCCTCCTGCTTTTCTTCAGCCCACCGATCCCCTAATAATCATCTGCTAGGGCAGGGAGGGGCCGCCGCCAGCCCCGGCAAGCCAAATATGAATGGTGCAGTCTGGCCTCCACCTCCGCCTCCACCTGCTCCTCTTGCTTGGGTTTTTGGTTGCACAGTGTGCCGAACTCAGGCATTCCATCCCATCCATCTGTTCATCTCAAGGGAAAGGGTGCCATGGAGGGCCAGATGGGACACTTTGACCCCAGCCCACCCAGGCCTAGCAAGTACTTCTGGCAGGCCCCGCCGCCTTCACTGGGGATGAAAGATCACACCCTTTCCGGGTTCAAAAGTGGGCCACTGGAGAAGGTTTACAAGCACTGCCCCCTGCCTATGCCCCCAACCACTTAACCCTCAGACGGGCCCCTTCTGCTGCCTTTGGGAAATGGGGGAATGGTCATCACACCCTCAAATCCCACCTTCTTCTGCCTGTTGAGGACCCAGTTGCAAATGGTGAACCTGGGTCCCTCCTCCAAAATTCCGTGTGATGTCCCCAGCCACATTGGGGGGGCTGTGTTTGGCATTAGATAAGAACAAGGGGAGGTTGTGTTCTAGCAGTCATACCTTGACAGATTTCCATCCCCTTCTCCTGTGTGGGCTACTACCCACAAAAGCTATTAAACCAGGTCCATTACAAAGTGGCCACAAGAATCCTTGTTGGCTTTTCTGCAGGCTGCTGACATGTACCCCACCCCATTAAGCTGCAAAGTTTTAGAAGGCTGGGTGCTGGGGATACGAAGTTATGAAGCCTGAAACCACATTTAAGGTGTTTCAAATATTGCAACAGCAGTACAAGAAAGAACTATCTAAGGGCGCCATTACATTGACAGTAAGAACAGGTGTTGAATCCAGTTTTGTGTAATTAAAATTGATTTTTAAAATCCTGGCTGCACAATAGGCAGCACAGGCCACTTCTTTTTTTTAAACTGCAAACAGAGTTTATTTGATGAGGTCAGTGCGGGCTTCTCAATTTTACATACTTATGAAACTGATTATTAGTCTTGCATCACGTTACCTATATGCCACTTGAGGGATTGAGGGGAAACAATCCAACGAAAACTGAAGAAAGTGTAGTTTCCCAGAGCGATATATCCGTGAAGATTCTCACTCATCCAGGTGAGTTTATCTGGAAGTTGAGTCACGGCAACTGGACTTCTTTGAATCTCTCAAGGAAAGAAGTCCAGTTGCCATGACACAACTTCCAGATTTCCCAAAGCAGCTGCAAGCCCCTACATTATATTGGAGTAATAATTTCTGATGTGAACCCACACAGCACTTCAAATAGCACATGACTGTAAATCAATTTAAAATGCATTGATGCTGAAACTGATACAAATCAGAAGCGTAACCATGCCGAATGTCACAGAGCATTGAAGCATACTGACTGCAGAGCTTCTTGTAAAATACATCCAAGTATCAGAATGTAGACCTGTCACTAAACCTTGCTGCTACTTCAGTTTTTTGTTCCACAGAAACCTCTGAACATACCTGCATATGCTTATGCATGCACACCAACACCTACGTACCCTGTATTTGACAGCAGACAGTTTGTGTCTGAAGCTTGAACAAAGCTTTGGATCAACCCCAGGTTCATTTCAGAGGGAAGTCTGTTTGAGGGAGAAGTGAATGAGGGAAAGTATCCAGATCAGTCAAAAGAGGTCAGCTCTGGATTAGAGCTCAGATTTAGACTGAAGTCTGTGTTCATCCTCAGTAGCCATATTGCCTAGGGTACCTGTGGTACCTTAAAAACCAACAAATTGGACATAAACTTGGCCTTTTTGTTTTACAAAATTTGCCCTGCAAGATTCATGGTCATTTAGCTTCACCTCTACAGACAAGAGATTTATTTCAAAAGAAATATATGGCAAAATTCAGTATAGTAGGATGAGGAATGGCTGCCAATATGGGAACGCTGTTTTTAAAAGCATGTTTGGATCTTAAATAGAAAGTCTAACATCCTTTGAAATGCAATCACATTGCTTGGCTTTGTTCAATACTCTCATTCCCAGTTCTGCATTAAAGGTTTGTGGTTTCTACTTTTAATAAGGATGCCACATAAACATGATTCACTTTGTAACAGCTTTCTTATGTTTAGTTGTGCTCATTAGGAAATTCTGAGTTTCAAAGATCTTGTCGAGACTGATGACGTCTGTAATTATGCCATGGTAGTAGTCTCCAAAGCCTTGTGTTCTAGCAGTTTCCAGCTGCCCCCATTGCTTGTGAATCTTATTGGCTGTGCTACATTGTGTTCCACACTTTGGAAGCCATTGTTGCATACAGAACCTCACTGACAGTTGTGAAATATGCTAGGAGATCATCAAGTAACATTTGGAGAAGGTCGTAGGAAGCAAGGAAGGGCCAGTTTTTGTAAAGGCAGAGAATAGAATGTCTGTAAACAAGTTTTTCTTTGGGACGCCATGTGTGTGTGTGTGTGTGTGTGTGTGTGTATTTAACCACAATGAGACCAAAGAAACACTGCTTTACTTGCCTCCCCAGATAGTCTGTTCCCAATATTGTGTGTCTGGCTTCACTCTGGTTAAAAAAGCAAAAAAGCAAAGTGTGTTGCTTGTATACCACCATATTGTGCTTAAAGCACTCTCTGTATGATTTAAAAGTCATTATGCAGGCTACACATTGCCTCCCTGCCCCCAGCAAGCTGGGTACTCGTTTTACTGGCCTCAAAAGGATGGAAGCCTGAGTATACCTTGAGCCTGCTACCTGGAATTGAACCTCTGGCCGTGAGCACAGTTATAGCTGCAGTATGGCATTTTAACCACTGTGCCATGACGCTCTTGTTAAAAGTCTATAAGTACCAAGCCCAGCCCTGTGCCTTCATGCTTCTCTGCTACTCTGAAAATTATTTCTTTACACTGATCTCTCTTCCCTCCTAGCTACTTATTCAACTTGGGCCATGGGTGGAAAGCCATTCATTCCATCCACTCACCAACTGAGTGCTGCATCACTCTTTCCATCCTGCCCTAATGACATTGTTCATGTTGGCCTTAACCCTAGTACTCAGACATTTCTGTCATGGGATAGAAATGTAGCTCATTTGGACTGGAAATCTAAAAATCCCCCCAGCCACTGAGGCCTAGTGAGATATAACCTATTTGTCTGATTATATCTCAATTGCTAGTTGTTTAAGATGGAACATAGTAGTATCTCTGCAAAATGCTATGCTTCTACATTGTATTATTTTGATAAGATGTCTCATTTTTCAAGAATCCCCCAAATAACTTCTTTGAACTAAAATTTGCATACTCGCCAGTCAGTTGAGGTGTCATTTATGCCATTGTAAAATGATAAGCTGTCATCCAGTTTTTAAAGCTCAACTTAGGTTTGAGTTAAGATCAGTTGTGCCAGTCCAAAATTTGGACCTCAGTAGTAAACATGGAAAATTTTGTGCTTACTGGTTTCATCATTACAAAGATCTTCTAGGTCAGTGATGGCGAACCTATGGCACGGGTGCCAAAGGTGGCACTCGGAGCCCTTTCTGTGGGCATCCGACATCGCCCCTTCATAGCCACGTGTAGACAGGTTAAATTACTGTATTGGCACTTTGCCAAAAAAATACTGGGTTTTGAATTGCAGTTTGGCACTCAGGCTCTAAAAGGTTCGCCATCACTGTTCTAGGTCAATAGCACTATAACCCACATGTGAATTCAGTAGACTACAACTTCCAGAATCCTTGGAACATATGGCATACCCAATTTGTTAATTTGGGGAACAGATATTTCATGTTTCTAGTTCTGACAATTTCTATTACAGGACTATATCTCCCAGTATCTCCTGGGCAACATAACTACAGTACTTGAAATCTAACACCCAGCTGTATATATAAGTTGGGACCTTAGTCTTTATTGTTTTATTGTATTTATGTTTGATTTTGATCTGTGTTCACATGTTTTGATCTATGTAAGCCGCCCAGAGTTCCCTCTGGGAAATTATTGCAGTACACAAATATTTTTTTAAAATCAATAATAAATAAATAAATATTGCTGATGCAAAATTCATGTTTTTAAGTCTTACCAGTTTGGACATGATCTGACTGTTTTGGTTTGAGCAAAACCACACCCATAGCCCCTCAACCAGTGTGTTAAGCCAATATATGATCCAACCAATTGTTTAATCTAGAGTTGCAATAGCATTGGTGCAATAATTCAGGTTTCTAACTCTTACTGGAGATCGTTTGAGACAAACAATTTTTCTGCTGTATTTGCTGTATTAGTAAGGTTTCTTTTAACCTGAGTCTCTAGATGACAAGCTTCTCTGATCTACAGAGAGGAAGCTGCAGTCACTACTGACATGATCCTTAATGGTGCATGGGTGTTCACCTCTGATAATTTGAATGGGGGGGGGAGTCATCACAGAAAGTTGTAATTTTTGAATTGGTTTGTGAAATTGCACTGTGTTTTTTTTTCAGATTGTCAGTAGACAATATGGACTTGTGTGCCAAAGTTGGAAATGTTTCAATGAATACTTTTAAAGTTTGTGTGTGAGAGAGGGGGGAGGGAGAGGGAAAAGGAGCCAGCGAAATAAGAGCTAAGGGGATGGGGGGGAGAGAGAGAGAGAGAAAGAAAGAAAATCACAAAGAAGAGGGGAGAGGGAGGAAAATAGATCCCTGGGAGAGGGAGGAAGGAAGATAGGAGTCATGGATAGGGGAAGAGATTCTTCGGCATATCTCAGTTCTACTCAGTAATCAAAAGCAACTCTTCCTCCTCCTCTCCTTTATTCTGTTCTTTTTCCCTCTTCCTTCTTTGTGTATTTAGAAAGAAAGCAAACCAGTGTCTGTTTATTTCAGAGTGCATGATGTGGAGGAGTTCAACAGGGCTGTTCACAAGAAATGAGCTTAGCCTGCAGCTTTGTACCTGTGAGCTCAACAGGCTCGCTGAAGTAAATGGGTTGTTCTTAAGGGCAAGAGGGCACATTTGGACAGTACCCTTAACAAGGGGAAGAGTGTTACTGAACATGATGGGATGTCTTGCTAAGTGTGCAGGTAGGCAGGGGCTCTTGCAAACATAGTACCCAGAAGCACCCTGGAGGCTTCTGAATCAAGAGCCCTTCTGTTCCTGGGCTAAATATGTGTAAGTGCCAAAAGCATTTTCATTGCAGTTCTGTGTGGCCTTCTCAGGGAGAAGCCCCAGTGAATTCAGTGGGACTTAACTGTTGGATAAGTTTGTTGAATGGGTTAACAGCCCTAAAAATCTTTGTCCTTCTAGAAACTTCTTATAGTTTTGAAAGAAAACCATGCTGGTTTATTATTATAAGATATTGTCTCTCTGCCCACAATTCAAAATTTGTGGAATGGTCGAATATTGCTTTCCAGTATTGTGTCCATATTGCCAGCAGGAAAAGGGATGCCAAGCTTTTCACAGTAAAGAGTTGGTGATAACAGTTTCAATAGTCCAGATGGTTGACAGGACCCTATCTTATGCTCACTACCATTCACAAAGAGAAACTAAACATGGAAGATCCCAGAAATGGGCTCCTTATTTTTTTTTCTCATTAGGTAACTGCTTCTCATCCAAACATAAAGTAATTATGGCAGCTTTCATCCAGGTCTCTAGGTTTTTGTGGTGGTTACTGTTATTCCTCGGATTTAGCTACATATTGTTTAAAGCCATAAGCTTATCTTGCATACTTCAGCTGTAATATATTTAGTGATGGTATCTGATGTCAGGCACTGGTTAAGGGAAAATTACACCAACTTTATTGATTGGATTGGATTTATATAGAGTGCCCTTTTGGTGAACGCTCTACTTTGGGCAGTATGAAGATGAAATTGTAAAGCCCCACAAAACCCCACATAACAGTACATTGACAGACATAGATCTAAAATTCATTTTAAACAAAACTAAAGATCAATAAAATAAAATAAATATTAATAGCACCAGGGTGGCGGCGGCTAGTACTGACTAGCACAACAGGGATAAATCAACTGCAAAGAGGCATCAATGAAGGACCAAAGAATGACAGCAATGGGAGTCAAAGCATCATACCTACTACCTCATGCCATTCTCACTCATAGAGGATACAGTGTTTTACTTGTTTTACATCAAGGAGACTCCTAAATCTGGGGAAGGGCAACCGACACGAAGGATTGTTTCTGTTTTTATTTTTGTAAAGCTGAATTATAAATCCTAGTACTAGAATTACATTCTTAATGTATCAGTTAACTAGCAGAAACTTAAAACCGTCTTCTTCAGTCTTTCTTCCATGGTCCTACCCCACCCCCCTTTCCCCCCTTTTAATAATGTCTTCATTCTCTAAGAAAGGCTGCTAGTCCTCTGGTAAAGCAGAGACCTAGAAAGAAGGTATTGCCTTCTCAACAAAAGTCTTAAATGAAATGGCTCTAACTGGAGTGCATAATAATTTAGATACGTAAATGTTGCCAAACACTGTTGGCAAAGAGCTACAGTGTGCTCCCCAGGTTTATACCCCTGATAAAATTTTGAAATGTGGGCCTCTGGAGGCTCCTGCCACCATGCTAAACAATGTTTGTAACTAGATGTCACAGATAAGGAGAATAAATCCCGTGTTATTTATAGAAACCAAATAGGCAGCAGGCACAAGCTTACAGGGTGAATAAAGCTAAGCCAACATATTATAGATGGAAATAACTGGTTGAGATTCTTGACATGGTTAGATGAAATATCCTTAGTTATAGTCTATAAAATATAGGATGGACTTCCCTAGCTGAAGCTTGGCCATCTCAAAGACTTTCCTTTCAGAACAGAAGGTCCTGTTTTGTTTTGTTTTTCCTGAGACCAGATTGCCCTCCGCTCTTACTCTAGCCTGTTCCTCTTCAGGCACAGATGCTGTCCAGCAAGCCTCCTTGGCTCCATCCCCTCTCTCTTCCTGTTGCTGCGTATGGATTCTAGTGTAATTCATGTCTAAGGACCACTTGTCAAGGTTCCCTTTCATCAGGCATCCACCGAGGTGGGCTCAGGTGCCTCTCTGAAGCTTCACCCTGCTCTCCCAGCCACCATCGCTTGTCTCCTCCAGATCTTCTTCGAGTTAAGTTCTTTCACACTGAAAATTGCTCTTTTTCCTCAGCTCTGCTCAACACATTTCTTTTGGCCAGCCAGCTGCCTGCCTAACGTTTCTTTTCAACAGACTTGGTCAGAATTTCTATCCAGTTATGTTTCAGGTAGCTGCTCTTGCAGCTGGAGGGACATGGGTTCAGGTTCAATTCGGTTTTATTAACTGCTCAGAACCGTTGTTAAAGGATGAGGATAAGCATACAGACCTACAGTATTTCACGATGCTTTATTTGATGGATGTTTATATTGTAATTTTCAAGCTTTGTGATCCACTTTGAGTAGCGCAAAGCAATTGTGAAAAGAGGATGAGCCCGAGATCATTTTAGCATGATTTGTAACTTAATTTTTCACTTGACAAAGCCACCCTTTCCTTTTCTAAGTGTATTCAAAATGGCTTTCAGTGCTGTTGTCAGACTGGCAGGTCTTTTGCTCAAAACAGAACTATGCTTTAGGAAAAACCTGCTATGACACCAAGCATGCAGTAGACTGCTGTCTGAAAAGCTGGAGGGTTCATGGCACAAAGGTCAGGCACCTAATAAGAAAATGTTTTAATTGGTTTTCATGTTTGCCCTTTGCTGACTGACTGCCAGGCCTCTTTAACTCCTGTGGGGCAATTTTTAAAAGGTTGAGAAGGAAGCATGGAATTATTCAGGTATCATCACCATCATTCCTGTGGCAGAGTGCACGTAGAGCCTTTAGCTATTGAGTAATCCTGTTCATGGCATAATGAAACAATTGAGAGTGTTGCGTATTGCCAGCATGGAAAACAAAACCATCGCTTGTTAATTTGACTAAGGTGCCAAGCAGTGCAATATCTATTAACTATACTCAATGCATTCTAAATTCTGCTTCAGTACACCCTTTGCGTCAGCATGCTTTGCTGTACACAATAGAAAAGAAGTAGTATTATATTACTGGATACACAGCTAGTCCTGCCCTCCATGTAGCTGGATTTATTGTATGCCGTCTTCCACAATTTTGCTGGGAAATCAAAGAAAGAGTTGAGCTAACCTAAGCCAGAGTCTACACTGGTTTCTGCTGGATTCCACTTTCCCAGCATTTTCTAGATAAATGGCCAACTACATGAAAACTTCAGTTTGAAAACTTAAAACTTTTCAAAATATTGCACAGTGTACATGACAATATATACAGGCATAAGAAGTAACTCATTACCCTATGTATTAATAAGATAATTACATTTGGATAAATGTAATGCAATTGTTTAAGAACTTTCCTCTTAAGCAAAGTACTGTAGGGTGCGTCTTCCGGAAGGAGGTCCTGTGCACCATGAAAGCCAACACAATGTCATTTATTAATCACTGTGGGCACAGTCCAGTTTGCCTTTCATTGGAGCACACCACATGCATTCAGTGCATGTGGCAAGGGAAGAACAGCACCCCTGGACTTCAATATTGCATATAATATATCCTAATTTGTTCTAGATCTGAATACATGTCAGATGCTGCTTTTGGCTTGAATCCAGACCTGGACAAGGACAAGAAAGTTCCGCATTCTTCTCCTTAGCAGAGTTCCAGAACTGGTGGAAATGATGTTTTAAATTATGATTTGTAAAAAAAGAAAATAGTACAAATTGTCCAAGATTAGGACAACAAATCCTTTGTTTAAAAGACTGGAACGATTGATAGGTTCCTTGCATATTTTCAAAATCAGCCAGTTTTTCTGCACTTGTGTATATATAGTTTGCTTTGTTTCTCATTTGAGAAGGATAATAAATACCTTATTCAAACAAACAAACAAACAAACAAAACCATGGAGACCCTGAAGCAGAAACAGAGCTCCGTATTGAAGCAAAGATACTGGTGGGTCTTCAACATTTCTTGCTGAGGATAGCCTAAATCGATGAGAATAAGAATTGTATAATTATTTGTTCCATGCCTATTTATTTTATTTATTTGTCAGACATGAATCACCTAACACCGCTTTCTGCATTCTATGACTAAATTAAGACTTTCAATTTAAACAGATCTCTTGTGAGACTAACCCTAGATTAGAGATGTAAACCTTTACTTGCCTTGTTCTACAAGATGGAGAAGTTGTACGTTTTTCTCCTTGCCTGCAAGAGGAAGAGAGATTTTTCTGGCAGATGCTATAAGAATTTTCACGTTTGTGGGAATAACTGTCTTTTGCATCTACAAAAATGGAAACTGTGAATGAAAATAATGAACATCGTGCGAAATTGCAATAGCTACATCTTTTCTTCATGACCTCTGAAAATTAGAATGAACAGACTGAAGATACAATAGGCCATCAAATAAACTCTTAACTATAGATAAAAAGGTAAAGGTTCCCCCCACACATGTATGCTAGTTGTGTCCAACTCTAGGGGCGGTGCTCATCTCTGTATTCAAGCCGGAAGAGCCAGTGTTGTGCAAGTCCATGGCCATGTGGCCGGCATGGCTGCAAGGAAACACTGTGTTTACCTTCCCGCCTTTTACGGCGGTACCTATTTATATACTTGCATTTTACATGCTTTTGAACTGCTAGGTTGGCAGGAGCTGGGGTGAACAGTGGGAGCTCGCTCCACTACGTGGCACCCGGGATTCGAACCACTAAGCTGCTGAATTTGAAGTCAATAGTTTTCGGAGCCTTAGTCCACTGAGCCACCATGACCCTGTGAGCCACCACGCATGAATTAATCCAGCCTACTTTTTACTAAGGTCCCTGTACAGCACTACAGATGCCATGCATTCCCCTCTTCCCTTCCCCCACCATTGCAGATCTCTTAACAGTTATATGCAACTTGTCTCTTAAAACGGCCACAGTGCCGGAGGACTGGAGGATAGCAGATGTCACACCAATTTTTAAAAAAGGAAGGAGGCGGGACCCAGGAAACTACAGGCCAGTTAGCCTTACATCTGTCCCAGGAAAGATGGTGGAAAGCCTCATCCAAGAGAAAATCTTAAAACACATAGAAGAACAAACCTTGCTGAGAGAAAATCAGCATGGCTTCTGTAAGGGTAAGTCTTGTCTGACAAATATTTTAGAATTTTTTGAAAAGGTCAACAGGCATGTGGATTTGGGTGAACCGGTGGATATAGTCTATCTGGATTTTCAAAAGGCTTTTGACACAGTCCCTCACCAAAGGCTGCTGAGAAAATTGCACAGTCAGGGGATAAGAGGGCAGGTCCTCTTATGGATTGAGAACTGGTTGAGATCCAGGAAACAAAGAGTAGGTGTCAACGGGAAATTTTCACAATGGAGAGAAGTGAAAAGCGGTGTGCCCCAGTGATCTGTCCTGGGACCGGTGCTTTTCAATCTGTTCATAAATGACCTGGAGACAGGGATAAACAGTGAGGTGGCCAAGTTTGCAGATGACACAAAACTTTTCCGTGTGGTAAAAACCAGAGAAGATTGTGAAGAATTCCAGAAGGATCTCTCCAAACTGGGGGAATGGGCCGCAAAATGGCAAATGCGATTTTTGTGCTTTGTTGCTTAAGGTCAGCACCTTGAATTGTGCCCGAAAGGTGACTGGCAGCCAGCGGACCTGCTTTAGAATGGGTGTAATGTGATCTCTGTAACCCACGGCAGTCAGCAATCTGGTCACTGTGTTCTGGACCCATTGAAGTTTCTTGAGACTTTCCATCAGTAACCCCACATAGATCACATTACAGTAATCCAGCTGGGAGGTAACTAGGGAATGTGTCATAATGGCCAGAGCAGATTTCTCAAGAAATGGATGTAACTGGTGTACTAGTTTTAATTTTGCAAAGGAACTCCTGACCAGAGCTGTGACCTGGGCATCTAAACTCAAGGATGAGTCCAGAAGCAGATGAGTCCCAAGCTATGCACCTTTTTTCAATTGGAGCGGTAATACCATTTAGGACAGGTTGCATCCCTATCCCTTGATCTCCTTTTTGACTGACCAGAAGCATCTCTGTCTTGTCTGGGTTTAGATCCAGTTTGTTCTTTCTCATCCAGTTTATTACCGAAGCTAAGCACTGATCTAAAGTTGAAATAGCTTCCTTGGAATCCGGATGTGACAAGAGGTAGAATTGAGTGTCATCAGCACACTGGTGACACTTAACCCCAAAACTCCAGATAATTTCCCCCAGTGGTTTCATATAAATGTTAAATAACATAGGAGACAAAACCCTGAGGTACGCCACAGATCAGTGGCTGTGGTGTTGAACATGGGTCCCCTAACACCACTTTCTGCATTCTCTCCTGCAGGAAGGACCAAAGCGACTGTAAGACAGTGCCCCCAAGTCCCATTAAAGGCATTAAAGAGGCCCAGCACCTTGTAATAACTAGCATGAAGACATCTGACAATGCCTTTAGGAAATGGAATGTGCCATTCCAAATATTAATTTGGAGAAACTAGCTTTAACCCAATTGTTTAAAAAGGAATCCAGAACTTGGATGACTTAACTCTGGATTGCTTTAAGACATGAGCATGGTCCGAAACAAGCTGTGCAGCATTTGACTAGAATGAATGAAGTACAGTACTGTATTTATTTGTAAAGTAAGATCTCAGAGGTTAAAACTACAAGGAAGCCAACAGATTTCCAAGAGACTTGGGAAAAGGTAAGTTTTCAGTCTTCAGCATAGCTGAGGGTATAAACTTCCTCATGAGATTATTCAAGTGTTTCTATAGAATTCCAGACCTTGCTTCCTCTGCACCATAGCTATTTTAATCGGAAGGTATGTATGCTGTGTCTGTAAATAGATAAATCACGTATGGTGTTAGATGTTAGATATTCCACATTCCATGTGGCCGCTTGCACTGCTCTCCCCTGTCTGCAGTTAGGCTAAAATTTGCACATTCTTAAAGAGTACCCAAGGAGGAAATTGCATGTCAACTGCTAAAGAAGAATGTAACCTCTGCTTCTATATTTTCCTCACAATCTTGATCTTTGACCTTCTTAAGTATGCATTTCTCGGACCACTTACACTTAGAATAGTCTCAGTGGACTTTGCAGGCAGAAATGGTGCTTTTTTCAGAGCTAATGGTCTGAGCATGCAGTCCAAGTTGTTGTGACTAACGTGCTTTGGGCACAGTAGGCTGACATCAACAGTGTGTTCATATACACAAGCTACAACAATAGTGGTGCTTGCCTTCTCCAACTACTATCCCTTCCCATCAAGGTTTTCTCTTGTGCCCCAGCTTGGCTTCAACCGCAGTTTAATTTTAATTCTGTACTTGACACCTTGGTACAGTACATTTGTCCATCAATCATTTGGGTTGACAATTTTACCAGAACATAGGGACATTCTCCTTGCTTGTGCCATGATTCATTTTCAGAGACATCTGTGGTTTGGAATAACTTGCTGGCTTTGACACATCGAGTGATTATTGTTATTAACATACATAACATACATAATAGCTATTAATGAAAAATGCAAGCTGATCTATATTAAAAAGTAGGTAATCCTTTTGACCTGGTTTGAGAACATGGTGTTCTCATGAGGGATTATAAATGCCTTTTTTTGCAACCTCGCCTTGAATACGTCTAAGAGGAAGCCTTTGAACCTTCCCGTGAATATTTAATTTTTTTATTTGTTTGCCTGCTGTTTGTTGTTGAGTTAAATCTGGAATAATATCCTGTCTGCCAACAGGGCAATGGTTTCAGTGGTGACAGATGTAGGTAGTGTTGGCTATTTATATGCTTTGGGAGTACTTTTAGGACAACTATGCCTACATTACGGATTGTCAAAACTGAACTCTGTTCCATGAAAAGCTCATCTTTCCCCCAAAGCACAAAATCTTACTCCCCAGATGGGGAGGGAGGGAGAGAATAAGAGAGGTGAACATGCATTGGCTGGCATCCGATTCTGTGTGGAAGGACAACCACACAGGCCTTTGCTGTTCTAGCAGCTCTCCCCATTGCATGACTGATCACACAACTAGTACAAAACTCAAAAGGGAGACAGAAGGGTCTCTTATGTGATCATGTGACCCTGGCCCTATAACTCAGCTGCTAAATTATAATATTAAGTCACAACTCAACAGCTGCACTGCTCCCTAGGCTTTCCTGGGTGTGTGAGAGGGGTTTTCTGTGTTTGTCAGCAAGCAGTGGTAGGGGCTGGCAACATGGATGATACACTCTTGGAAGACCATGAAGACTTCACTTGACCCTCGGTAGCAAATTCAGGACTTTTTCCATGGCTCCTCCTCCCCCCCACCACCTGCCGCTGCCATTCAGTGTGGACGGGTGCCTGGCACTCCCAGGCAAACTGGGGAGAAAAGAATTTTCACTCCACGTGTCTCAGAAGGCTGAGGTCAGCCAGTCTTGGCCAACCTCAACTGTTACTAGGCTTTGGAGTATCCACCTTCTGTACTGTCCTTTCATCAGCAGAGAAAGGCCTTTTGATTCAGGCTGACTTTTAGAAAAATAACTAGCTCTAGAGAAAAAAAGATTTCTAATGGGGATGAGGATGTTGTACCTTTTTTGTTTCTCCATAATATTTTTGATTGTTTCCAACTTCAGATTGGTAATTTGTTTTAGACAAGAACATTCATTAGATGTGCAGTATTTTTGATATTATCACTTGCCATTCATTTGTGTGCATTTAAGGCCATGCTATGAGCCACATTTTCCCTGTATCTAAGCAAAGGCAGGATTTAAACAAATATATCAAAACAGTTTCATTGTGTGCTCTGATTGTGTGAACTAAGGAAGACGTTCACTCATTTCATAATCTTTGTTTTGTCATCATCAGAACAACCATATATGTATGGAAAGGCACTGCTGTTAAGGTTATGAGACACTGAAAAGTTGCACCGTTGGTTGTAAGTCATAATATATAGACCAATGCCTTCCCAGGAAAGCAGAGTATCTGAATATTTATGCTGGCTAAGAAGAAGGAGTACCTCTTAGGAAGGTACAATATTTTAACTATCCTGCCTAGTACACGTTGTTACTGGGTCATTAATTTGCAAGCTCTGATATTAATGGGATGCAACAACCTAGCTATGTTACTTCTGGTTGTGATATATAATTTTTCATATGTGTTTTGAACAAATTGGGTCAAAACAACAAATCTTGCTCTGAAACAGAAGTCTGGTGCTGGCCTGGATCTACATCTTGACTTTACTGAAACATTATCCTCAGATTTTAGAAGGACGGGTCTTCTAATTTGGAATTAATCAATGCATGGTGAAACCTTTGTCTCTTATAAGTCATCACTCTCATTCATTTTTGCTGCATGTAAAGGAGATAACTATTCTTACCTCATTTTACTGTAAAATAGTTTGCTGTACCAAATACATCTGGGGGTTCAACACAAATGTCTGGCACATATTTCAAAGCCTACCATGTCATTATGTGAATTAATATGGCTCTTCCTATATGTATGTGTTAACACTTTTGGAAATGAATTCAAATCCATCAAGATTCTTCTATGCTTGGGGAAAAGCTATATGAAAGACCATAAATGGGAAAAATTACATGGATGGGTATATGCAGCTCTCCCGGTCCACAATTGAAAGCATCCTCACATATTGCATTACCGTTTGGTATGCTGGATTGACAGCTGCTGACAGGAAGACACTACAGAGGGTGGTAAGCACAGCTCAATATATCACAGGCTGTCCCCTAAGTGCACTGGACAACATCGCTAGGGATCGTTGCCTCAGGAGGGTTGAAAAAATTCTTAAGGATGATTCATACCCCGGTCAGCACCTCTTTACCTTGTTACCATCAGGCAGAAGATATCATAGTATAGCCTGCCGCACCAACAAACTGAAGAACAGTTTTTATCCATGGGCTGTCAGACTGCTGAATGGGAAATAATCCCAGGACAAGTATAGAAGAACTGACCTGTGGGCTGGTGCATTCTGTGTCAAGTACACAGGGTGCAATAAGACTGAGTGGTTGCTAGCGGGATGGGGGTGGGATGGTGGGATGGGGTGGGGGTGGGCAAGGGAGACAGCCAATTTCATTGTGCACATGTTGTACATTGACAATAAAGGTATTATTATTAAATAGAACATAACAAATTGCAAATAACTAGTTATTTGTAACTAATTTCTTTTTGTGATAAATAAGGTAACTTATCAGGTGCTTATGTAGTTACAAGAGGTTGGCCTCTCCAACTGTCAATTGGTTCAAGTATAAGCTTGTGCTGTACCTCATGTTGATGTCTGGGTATTAAGGTATATGACAAGATGGGTGAGCGGTAAATCAGCTTGGTACCACAGCCAATAGTGCATTTTAGTCTTTAAGTTACTTTAAAATTCAGAAATAACCTTTTACAGTACTTACAATTGTAAGGGGTAACTAATATGCAGTTACAGCTTGTTTCAGAAGTCATGCAGTGGGGCCATGTTAAACTTAATCAGGCTGAAAGAAAGGAAGAAAGAAAGAAAGAAAGAAAGAAAGAAAGAAAGAAAGAAAGAAAG
>JAHTLZ010000274.1:4052792-4067019 GCA_023846285.1 Phrynocephalus versicolor | reverse complement strand
AAGAAAGAAAGAAAGAAAGAAAGAAAGAAAGAAAGAAAGAAAGAAAGAAAGAAGAGGATATGTCCCACTTGAGTGGTGTAGAAGAATGTACTGCACCTAATTTACTCTTAAAATGGTGCAAAAGTTTAAAATGTATGACTCACTATTGCAGGGTATATGCCATATTACCACCACACACCAACAACAGAGGATGCAGAAAATGTGAGAAAAAGAGGAGACAGTATAGTATTTTTGTAATGTGACCAATATATGAAGATACAGTAGAGTAGAGTACCTTAAAGATTTTGATTAACCATTTAGGTTTTGGTGTTCAATTCAAAGCAAAGCAAAGTGTTCTGCTTATATACCGCCCCATACCACTACAAGTAGTCTTTGGGCGGTTTATAATTTTTAATTACAGTGTGCAGGCTACACATTGCCCCCACCCCCAGCAAGCTGGGTACTTTAGCAATATAATAAAAAGTTGTATTCTCATAAGGCCAGAATTTTAGTGAATGATGGAGTAACCGAAACTATTACCCTGGGCCAGGGAACAAGACAAGGATGCCCAATATCTCCAGTTTTGTTTATATTTATAATGGAAATGTTGGCTAATGTAATAAGAGAGGACAAAGAAATAGAAGTGGTAGAAGAGGGGAAGGTAAATAAGATTAACTTATTTGCTGGTGATACATTATTAATAATAAAAAAACCATTGGCAAGTATTTAGAAATTACAAAAGCATTTAAAGGCATTTGAGGAAGCAACAGTATTAAAGGCTAATTGAAACAAAATCTCAATGTATGTTGGTAAGTTATAAAGAAGAAGAGAAAAAGTTGTTTAAGGTAAATTAACAAATAGTATTAATTACTTGGGGATACATTTAACATGGAATTTGCAAGATATGTTAAAAATAAATACAGTGGACCCTCATATAACAAACTCTGTATAACATAACACTTGTACAACATAAAAAATTCTGGAGATAGGGGAAATTTGCTTAACGGAATCACCTATGAGGCCAATCCATACAAAATAAAATTGGTTGCAATTACTCTGTTTTCAATGCATTCCTATGGGAAATTTGTATAAAGGAAAATTTCATTTGGAACGAATTAATTCCTTTATACAAGGTACCTTGTATAGAGAAAGTAAAGAAAGAGATTACTGAACGAATAAAAGAATATCAAAAATTAAGAATTTTCTGGTTTGGAAAGATATCAATATGTAAAATGAAAATTATCCCCAAATTAAATTTTCTATTTTGGATGCTACTTTTAAAATGGGATGAAAGGGAGTTAAAAGGGATTCAGGGGAAAATAAATATGTTTTGTAATTGTAATTAAAAATCTAGGATTAATAAGCGTTTATGCTATAAACCACAAAAAGAGGGTGGTTTAGGTTTACCTAATATAAAGTTATTATATTACATAGCCAATCAGTTGACATATTCCAGATATAATAATAGAAAATGATAACTTAATTTGGAGATACTTTGAAATTCCCCAAAGGACATTGTATTCTTTAGGGAAGATATTAAAGCTCAGATGAAAAGTATAAATAATCAGTTCTTGAAAAATATGATGGAATGTTGGAAGAATTTTAGGGAGATTCTAAGTCTATTGGTTTCACTCTTGATCCGAGTAATGGAAATTGAGAGTTCCCCAGAAAATGTAAAAGGAAAGTTAAATAAGGCATTGCGAAGTAAAAAAGTAATATATTTACAGGATTGGGTAAAACAAATGCAGAATAAAGGAGAAATTAGGAGAAAATATTTCTTGGTTGAATATTATACAAATGGAAAATTGGACTAAAGAATGGATAATTAAAGCAGGAGATTGTAGGAAATTGACTAGGTTTGAAGAAACTATAGATAGAATAAGATAGAGAATAAAGAACAGAGAAAAGGTATAGCAAGATAGATAAATTTGGTTGGACGCAAGGTGGGTAACAATTTGACTGTGGAGGGATAAACTTGGTGCCTGACCACTGAGAAAACTATGGAAGAAAAATTGAAAACTTTTAGAAATTTCTTTCATAAAAATGGCTACACACAAAAGCCAGTATCAGAACAGTTCAAGTTCCCAGGAAAATCTGTTACAGGTCTAGAGGTCTCAAAGTAATAGTTGTAAGATGTGTGTGTGTGTGTGTGTGACAGAGAGAGAGAGAGAGAGAGAGAGAGAGAGATGAAATGGGGTTCCATTCTCAAATCCCCATGTATAGCTGGGTGATTATGTAAAGACCAGAGATTAGACATGGGCATGACTCGGCGAAATTTTCGTTTCCGTTTCTGTTTCCGTTTTTCATTTCCGTTACGTAATGGAAACGGTAACGATAATTAAGCCATCAGAACTCGAACTCGAAACGAAAAAAGAAAAATTTGGTCGGGTTTTTCGTTTTCGTTTGTGGCATCGTGGCGATCGCGCAATGCGAAGCACAGAAAAAGTTTTTAAAAGTTTTTTTAAAAAACCCCAACTCCCGGCCAAAAAAGCAGGCGAAAATATGCCTGCCTCAGGCTTTGCCACCTACCAGAGTGGTGGTTTCTGGGGGGTCCCTGGCCTTTCCCCCCCTCTTCTCCTGTCCTGGACTGCTTGCACCAGGCTGGGGGGGTCATCCTCGTCGTCTCGCCATGCCATGCGGTGGGGGGGGATCCAAAATGGCGACCGCAATTTTTCTTTTGAAATCGTGATCAAAAAACACACCAAATCACCACAGAAACATGTGAAATTAATTTATTTTAAATGCCTGAATTTTAATGGTAGCAGCAGTAGGTTTTTTATAGCAATAAAACGTCGTATTGATTTTATTTTATTTTATTTTATTTTTTATTTTTTTAGACCTGCTGGGCATGGGATGGGACCATGCAAATTTTTTGAACCATTCCACCAATGGCATCGCCAGGTTTTTGACTGACACTTCTGGATGTCTCGGAGGGCATAAAAAGCCAAGGCACCTTCCAGAAATCGCAGTCGGGTGTATGGATGTGGTTGAGGGAGGAGGGCTGGCTGCTGGTGCTGGTGTGATCCGATCGAGATTGAGGAGGGAGGCTGGAGGCTTTAAGATTTAAGTTAGGCAGGCAGGGAGGGAATTGAATTTAGAAAATAATTTCTTTGATTCCCTGCAGCTTTGCTGAACGGAATAGCAGTTTATTCGTTATTTATTCTCTGGCAGTTTGTGAGGATTTTTTTCTGATTTTAGATAAAGGAAGTGGGAGGTGTGGATTTATTTTAAAAATATATTATATACTACCATTTATTTTCTATTTTCCCAACTTCAATTTGCTTGCACACACACACATTTTGGGTGCAAGCCAAGAACAGAACCTCTATCCTAAGTGATATCCTAACTACCCACTCACCCGCCCACCCGCGCCGCCACCTGCCTGCGGCCCGCGCCGCTGCCTGCCCACTCGCCTGCCCGCGGCCGCCACCTGCCCGTTCACCTGCCCGCGCCTCCCCCCTGCCGCTGTTGCCGCCCGTCCATGGCCCCCTGCCACCGCTGCCCGCCCGCACATCCCCCGCCCCGCCTGCCGCCTAGGGCGCAAAAACACCTAGCGCCGACCCTGATTGAGGGACGCCCCTATGCTCTGGGAAGTCAAATCGCACTAAATCGCAGTGGAAATGACAAACGAAATGACGAAATGACAAATTTTTGAAAAATTTTGCGACAAACGGAAACGACCTGAAACAGACCCGTTCCGACAAACGAAAACTCGAAACGTCATTTTTTCTGGTCGTGCCCATGTCTACCAGAGATTCTTCGGGTTATATATAAACTTGTTTTCCCCAAAGTCTTTATTATAACTATAGCCAAAACAATTGCTTTCTTTGACTCAGCAGAACTTTCTGAATAGAAGACATTTTCATTTATACTTCAAAGATCAGTTTACAGAAAAAGTAGGCAATACTTTGAATGTTCACTGCTGGTGTTAATTATGTCAGTGTCACACTGAAATTTCATTGCCATCCTTATAAATTTGAATGTCATTTTCTTTCTTCAATCTCACTTTGTTCCACTTTCTGCTCTACTCGGTGTGTACAAACAACATTTATCTCACCCCGTCCTGCAAACAAATCATTGTCTTTTGAGGATTACAAACAAAAATGACAGACTATTTTTTTCTCTAACTCTATAGCAGTTCTTTAATCCAATCTTTAGAACTCTATTTTAGTTCTTTTAGTTCTATTTTTAGTTCTTTCAAGAAGAACTAAGAGGGTTCTGCAGAAGGGGTCAGTGTTTGCATCATTCTGAATGTTTTCCCCCCTTAGTCATGGTTTGATAACTAAAACCTAGTGTGGTACTACTTTTATACCTCAGATTCATAGCAAATAGTCATCATCGTACTGGATTAACTCATCAAACCACTTAAGAGCGCAAATATACATAAAAGAAAATAGGAAACCGTGGTCAAAATGGCACCTTAGACCTCTCATGCAGTTTTTGCTCATGGGGGGGGGACTACAGTCAGTTCAACATAGAGACTGTAACACCCTACCAACCCACCCACCCGCAGTAGAAAGTGGTGGTAAAACTCACCAATGTAATGGTGCTTTGCTTTATCATTCAGTAGCACAGAGCAAATCAGACGAGGAGGCATAAGGCTATTGTTTTCAATGGCAATCTCACACTTTCTGTAGCATATGAGCTGCCATACTCTATGGCCAAAATACTGTTGCTTTGCACAGTAAAACATACTAGATTAGGCCCATTGAATAAGTGAGGATTTGGTGAATCCACTCCTCTGTAAGTTCCACTGATTCAAATCGGCCTGCTCTAATTGCAACTTACTAGTCAGTTGCAGTTAGAATAGGCCTATTTGAATCAGTGGTGCTTATATATGGGTTGACTCCCCAAATCCCCATTGATTTAATAGGCCTCCTCCAGTGAAATCAAGTAAACTAAGCACACTATGCAACCCACCTGTATATGAGTTTGTATCGGGCATGACAAGCCCACTGAGAGGAATGTTGCTGCTACTTCCCAATGCATGTGGGTGAAACTAGACATGTAACTGCATGCTTGTTATATATGGTATACAGTATGATTGTGCATGTATACTTATTTTACAATAGTTATTCATTTATTCTCAAAGGCTTTCACGGATGGGATCTGATAGCTGTTGTGAGTTTTTTGGGCTGTTTGGCCATGTTCTGGAAGTTTTTCTTCCTGACATTTCACCAGGTTTTGTGGCCAGCATCTTCAGAGGGCATGGAGCTCAGGGAACTAGGAGCACTCAGAGAGAACTCCTGGTTCCCTGAGCTCCTTCCCCTCTGACGATGCCAGTCACAGAGTCTGGCGAAACAGGAAGAAAAACTTCCAGAACACAGCCAAACAGACCAAAAACTCACAACATCTAGCTATCCATTTGTTTGATTTGCTGCTCTTGCCAACAAAAATGGGAAATGCTCAAGGGTATCCCTCTGGTCTTACTAGAGGGACTCACTTCAGACAGCCTTCACCATGGTGTTGACCCTAATTCAGAGACTGACGACCTGTCCAGAATGGCCATTTTGGGTGCCAAGTGGATCAAGTGCCAGCGGGTCTCTTGAGGTGAGAGGGGGAATGATGTGCCACTGGGTGCACTTCTCCCATCCCAAATCAGCCTGATCAGCTGTCAATTTAGTGCTCCACCTGATCATCTGTGGAGGATCAGAGAAAGCAAAAGGACATTTTTATTCACCCATCTCCCCTTTTGCCCCTGCTGTTTCGTTTTCTTCTCTTCCTGCCTCCCACTTCCCTGACCTTCCTCTTTCCCCAACTCTTGCTTGTAACCTGCAGTCACAACACTGAGGCTACTGGAAGGTGTTTTCTGCAGCTTAACAAAGCATGCAAAAAAAAAGGGCATACCCTACCTCTGGGCCAGAAAGGTATGCCACAGGATGGTTCCATCTAAGTAAAAGCACGTGAAGACTTGGGCTTTTTTCCCAATGCAGATTGCACCCTCTGCAACTCATAGCCTATATCTCTATGCTAGTGTGGACAGGCTCTGAGCACCACCATAGTTTTAATCTGAAAAGCCTACCACAGCAAAAGCCTGGCTTTTAAAGTTGAGGTGAGATTTTTGGCACTTAGGGGCATTTTTTAAAGAAGGACCTAGAATCATAGAATCATAGAATCATAGAATTATAGAGTTGGAAGAGACCTCATGGGCCATCGAGTCCAACCCCCTGCCAAGCAGGAACCCCTTCACATTATTTCCGACAGATGGCCATCCAGCCTCTGCTTTCCCTATAATTACAATGGTTGTGCCTTTCACACATGGGATGTGAAAAGGAAACATTGCAAATGGGTCACTGCTGCTGATTATATTTATATAAATTATATGTACAGTTGTTTCTGCCCTTCACAGCATTGGTTGGCTTTTTTCTCATACCTACTTTCCACATTTAGATGAGCCTTGAATGATGGTATACAGCAGTGATGGCGAACCTATGGCACGGGTGCCAAAGGTGGCACTCGGAGCCCTTTCTGTGGGCACCCAACATCACACCTTCATAGCCACCTGTATACAGGTTAAATTACTGTATTGGCACTTTGCAAAAAAATAGTGGGTTTTGAATTGCAGTTTGGGCACTCGGTCTCTAAAAGGTTCGCCACCACTGGTATACAGTAACAAACATGCACTCAGCACTGTCAGCAGTGACTTAAAATGTAATTGATACTCCTCTTCCCCAAAATTACCAAAAATCACAGGTCATTGCTTTCACAAGGCTCATAATTTTTAAATGGGAGGAGCCAGTGAAATTTCACCAAAAGCTAAATTTGAATTGAATTTGAAGCGTTTTCATCAGGTGTAATAGCCAAAGAGTTACAAAAGAAGCATAAAAAATTATCAGTACTTCTGGGATATGTGTCTCTTATGTGTGGAGGGGGGGAGGTAAGGGTCCATTCAACTTTTATTTTAACCTCAAGGAGGATCAAGCCTTCCTCTAGTTTTTATGTGTCTTAGACTGGCAAGGCAGAGCCCGTGCAGGCTACTGTAAGTGGTCTGTTTTACAGATTTCAAAATATTTTTCCCAGTCTTGATTTCTCTGCGGTTGTACTTTGCATCAAAAGCATGATAATAACAACTGTCATGGTGCTCCATATCCCCCTATATTATTAATTGCTTTCACTGATGGCATTCTCTTCTAAAACAAATTTTCCCTACATCTACAGTCATTGGAAAACCATCACCATCATCAAATGGCTCATCCTCAAACTGCACTTATGTGCAACTGGAATTGCCAAGCAAACCATTTAAGAGTGCTGGCAACCTAAAACATGACTTCTTGAGTCTCTGCATACTTCATTGCAAAAGAAGGCGTCCTTGAAATACTGACTCGCCCAAACAAATAAACAAACAGAAAAACACCAGGAGGTTGGCTCCTCTGAAGGCTAATAATTCCTTCTATTTCCCACTCTGAACCATTTTTAATAAGGGCAAAGTAGACCTCTAATATTTAAAAGAAAAAAGAAATGAAAGAAAAGAGTGTCTCAGCTATTCAAGATCTAGTGAACGCAGCATCAAAGTGGTATAAGAAGGCAAAACAAACAATCTAAGGGAATGTGTGTGATTAGCATCCTCTTGTAAATTTCTATTGAGTAAATTATTTTGAAGAAATTTAAATCCCTGTGTCTGATTTGTTTTGTAGGCTAACAGAAGCCCACCGAATAGCTGTCAAAGTCATAAGGAGAATGCAGTATTTTGTAGCCCGAAGGAAATTTCAGGTAATAAATGCCATTACCAATGAGCTAACTAAGCCACTTCAATGGTACTGTGGGGGGGGGGACTACTATTGTGAATTGTGAATTACTCCAGGGGTGGGATGGGGATCTACTTGTCTATGCTCTGAAGTGTTTGTATAACAAATATCTACACAATCTTCACACAAAATCCTGGATACCTGAAACTTCAACATTTAAAGGACTGGACCATTTGTAAACCTTGTGACATTTAGCTCATTTGTCAAAGTGCATGTTTTCATTTTTGTAGTGATTTATACATTCAAGTGTGCTATTTAGTAAGCAGTCACTACATTGCAAACTTTTTCTTGATTGATTTAGATCTGGAGATTCAAAGAGTAGTGCTTTGGGAGCTAAGGAGTATAGTACCCCAGAGATGAAGAGGGAGCCTATGGGAATGAACCATGTCACTTTGACGGTTACTTCACGTCCATTCTCATCCTGGGAGGAAGTTCATTGTGTGTTGATGTCAGTCATGGTCATGTGGTCTTCTTCCGGTTCTGTCCCTGTTCCCGTGTATGCACAGGCATGATGGATGATACCAGCATGACTGTTACCGCATGTCCTCATTCCGCGATGAGATGTGAAATTCCATGCCTTTGTTCTCCAGGGTTTTTTCGGCCTGACCTTCCATTTTTCGATGTTTCAATTGTCCGAAGCCTTACCTGCAATGCGTTATGGAGCTAAGTTTGAGGCATTTGTCTTTTAATCTCTGTGCACTGCGTTGCTGACTCCATAGGGAATGTACTGGTGAATGGCACTTCACGCTCCTGCCACTAGATGGAGAATGGCACGTTGCGTGACGAGCATTACCTCACGGGCACTCATCTCGGAACGAGAAGTGTGATGAGCATATTCCCAAGGCCAGGGAGGGGAATCTCTCATCCCACTTAAATCGCAGTTCGGGGGCATAGTTGGGACGAACTCCCCTCGTCCCACAGTGGACGTGCAGTTAGATTACTTTGTAACAGTCCCAAGTGGGACCACGAACAGTGATGAGATGGACATGAAGTATCAACCTTAGTAAGTCAGGGGATAGTCTGACTCAGCCTTGTGTCCAAAAAGAGGAATCTAATGGACTTCGGGGCAGAACTGGCACCACCAAGCCAAAGAGAAAATGGCTTCTCTCCTTTATTCCAGTTATAGTACCTCTGGGGGAAACCCTGAAAAGGAGCTTCAAATCCTCAAAGAAGAAACCCTGAGACCTGGTGTTCCTTGACCAGCCTCTCTGAATAACCATGCTTACTGGGATCGTATCCTGACCTAGTAGCTACCACCACCACCCCTCCTTCATCCACCCAAGATGAAGGGAAGTCCTGCTTACCCAACAAATTGGAACAATTCTGTTGTGAGGGCTGTCTCCTTTTCTTGTTTGTGGAAGTGCAATAGACAAAACAAACACATGAATTGACTCCAGGCCTTGCTTTTTTACTTCCTTAACTGGGGAGCTCTTGGTATGTAAACTAAGCAGGTGGATAGTAGACAGTATGGATGTGATACAAAATGTGATATAATAGATTGATTATGTGTCCTGAAAGTTTAGAGTAGATAAAATTTCACAGAAAAACACAGAGACTCACAAGAGAACAAGTTATATATTAAACACAATATGGTGATGCCTACTAAAATGCCATGCAAACACTAGCATGGGGCAATTTAAATTGAAGTACAAATAGATATTTTATAAACCTAGCATCTGAAAAACAAAAACGTGAGGGACAATTAGTTCTCTGAAGAGAGAAGCTCCATAACCACTGTCAAGAAAGCCTGCCATGGTCCCACCAGAGAAGTCTTCATCAGATGAAAGCAAACTCTGAAGGACTCCACACGTGTGTATGTGCACAGTGTGTGTGTGTGTGTGTGTGTCTACTTTTTTCTTTAACACACACACACACACACACACACACAAAACATCTGGGTTCAGGAAGAGCCAAAGTTCTTAAAGGGAACAGCTGGGAACCTACTGTCTCCAGAGCAAAAGGGGCAGGCAGCAGATTCAACATAAGAACATAAAAACATAAGAAGAGCCATGCTGGATCAGGCCAAAGGCCCATCTAGTCCAGCTTCCTGTATCTCACAGCGGCTCCACCAGATGCGTTTGGGAGCGTATGAGACTAGATATCTGTCTCCTGATACCACTCCCCTGCATCTGGCCCTTGAAGTACCCTGGTTTAAAGCCTGGAGATTACACATCTCCATCATGGTTTGTAACCTGTGATGGACTTTTCCTCCAGGAATCTGTCCAATCCCCTTTTGAAGGCATCCAGGCCGGATGCCATCACCACATCCTGTGGCAGGGAGTTCCATAGACTTACAATGCGCTGGGTGAAAAAATATTTTCTTTTGTCAGTTCTTACTCTCCCAGCCCTCAATTTGAGTGTATGTCCCCTAGTTCTGGTATTTTGGGGGGGAGAGAAGAGCTTCCCTCTATCCACTTTACTCATACCCTGCGCTATTTTGTATGTCTCAATCATATCCCCCCTCAGGCGCCGTTTTCCAGACTAAAGAGCCCCAAATGTTTTAGCCTTTCTTCATAAGGGAGGTGCCCCAGCCCAGTAATCATTTTAGTCGCTCTCTTCTGCACCTTTTCCAGTTCCACTATGTCTTTCTTGAGATGCGGTGACCAGAATTGTACACAATACTCCAGGTGGGGCCTTACTATTGTTTTGTATAATGGCATTATAATGTTGGCTGTTTTATTTTCAATCCCCTTTTTGATAATCCCTAGCATAGAATTGGCCTTCTTCACTGCTGCCACACACTGGGGAGACACCTTCATGGAGCTGTCCACCAACACACCAAGATCTCTTTCCTGATCCGTCACGGATAACTCAGAGCCCATGAGTTGATAGATGAAGTTTGGATTTTTTGCCCCAATATGCATTACTTTACATTTGGTTACATTAAAACACATTTGCCATTTCTCAGCCCATTCCCCCAGTTTGGAGAGATCCTTCTGGAGCTCTTCACAATTTTCTCTGGTTTTTACCACACAGAAAAGTTTTGTGTCATCTGCAAACTTGGCCACCTCACTGTTTATCCCTGTCTCCAGGTCATTTATGAACAGATTGAAAAGCACCGGTCCCAGGACAGATCCCTGGGGCACACCGCTTTTCACCTCTCTCCATTGTGAGAATTTCCCATTGACACCTACTCTTTGTTTCCGGGATCTCAACCAGTTCTCAGTCCATAAGAGGACCTGCCCTCTTATCCCCTGACTGTGCAATTTTCTCAGCAGCCTTTGGTGAGGGACTGTGTCAAAAGCCTTTTGAAAATCCAGAGAGACTATATCCACCGGTTCACCCAAATCCACGTGCCTGTTGACCTTTTCAAAAAATTCTAAAAGGTTTGTCAGACAAGATTTACCCTTACAGAAGCCATGCTGATTTTTTCTCAGCAAGGTTTGTTCTTTTATGTGTTTTAAGATTTTCTCTTGGATGAGGCTTTCCACCATCTTCCCTGGGACAGATGTAAGGCTAACTGGCCTGTAGTTTCCCGGGTCCCCCCTCCTTCCTTTTCTAAAAATTGGTGTGACATCTGCTATCCTCCAGTCCTCCGGCACTGTGGCCGTTTTAAGAGACAAGTTGCATATAACCGTTAAGAGATCTGCAATTTCATATTTCAGTTCCCTAATAACCCTTGGGTGGATGCCATCTGGGCCCGGTGACTTGTTAATCTTCAATTTATCAATTAGTCCTAAAACCTCCTCTCTTTTAACCTGTATTTGATTTAATTCTTTAGTCAAGAGGGGCGGCTCAGGCAGCGGAATCCGCTCAAGGTCCTCTGTCGTGAAGACAGACGCAAAGAACTCATTCAATTTCTCTGCAATGTCCAAGTCCTCCTTAACCTCCCCTTTTCCTCCTTCACCATCCAGAGGGCCAACTGGTTCTCTGGCAGGTTTTCTACTTCTAACATATTTAAAGAAGCTTTTATTATTACCCTTTATATTGCTAGCCATGCGTTCCTCAAAATCTTTCTTTGCCTCCCTTATCATCTTCTTACATTTCTTTTGCCAGAGTTTGTGGTCCTTTTTATTTTCCTCATTTGGGGAGGATTTCCATTTAAAGAAAGACCTCTCCTTGTGCTTTAGAGCCTCTCTAACTCCACTCGTTAACCATGCCGGTGTCCTCTTGGACTTAAATGAGCTCTTCTTTCTTTGTGGTATGCACTTGTGCTGGGCCTCTATTATTGTTGTTTTAACCAGGCTCCATGCACTCTGAAGAGATTGGATTCTTCTAACCTTCCCCTTCAGTTTCTCTCTAACTAGTTTCCTCATCTGAGGGAAGTTTGCCCTTCTGATTTGGTTGACACTCTTCCTCCGACATGCATGGCGAAGGAAATTGCAGCATGGTCACTGTTCCCCAGAGGCTCAGTGACATTCACATCCCTGACCAGGTCCTGAGTATCGCACAGTATTAGATCCAGAGTTGCCTGTTCTCGGGTGGGCTCCATGACAAGTTGCTCTAAGGCACAGTCATTCAGCAAGTCGAGAAACCCAGTTTCTCTTTCTTGCCCGGAGCTTGCATTGGTCCAGTCAATGTGGGGATAATTGAAGTCCCCCATGACTACTATCCTATCCCTCTTAGCCACCTCCATGATTTCTCTCCTCATTTCAAGGTCCCCCTCAAGTTTTTGATCTGGTGGATGATAGAATACTCCAACGATCACATCACTCCTTGGACCTGGTAGTTTAACCCACAGTGATTCTATGGTGGAGTCAGACCCTCTGTCAATCTCCATTCTGCTTGATTTTACCCCTTCTTTGACATAGATGGCCACTCCTCCTCCAACCCGCCCCTCTCTATCCCTTCTATAGAGTTTATAGCCTGGGATTGCTGTATCCCACTGGTTCCCCTCATTCTACCAGGTTTCTGTTATGGCTATTATATCTATGTTATCCCTAGCTGGCAAATGTTCAAGTTCTCCCATCTTTGCTCTGAGGCTTCGAGCATTGGCGTAGAAGCACCTGTACAGTGGGTCCCGCAACAACAGCTGCTGCCTTGTTCCTTTTCCCCGACAGCTTTTACTTTCAGTAGACAAACTGTCACATTCCGTTATTCCCCCAGTGCTAATACCTGCTATGTCTTCTCTATGTGATTCTCTACCCTCTCTAACCTCATTCCTCGAGGATGAGGTGTTCCGAACCGGATGCCACTCAGCTCCTGTCGGCTTTCCCCCAGTTATCAGTTTAAAAGCTGCTCTGCAGCCTTTTTGAGGTTGAGTGCCAGCAATCTGGTCCCATCATGATTCAAGTGCAACCCATCCCTCCTGAACAGGTTTGGCTTGTCCCAAAATGTTCTCCAGTTCCTGACAAATCTAAAGCCCTCCTCTCGACACCATCGCCTCATCCACGCATTGAGGCTTCTGAGTTCTGCCTGCCTGGCGGGTCCTGCACGAGGAACAGGTAGCACTTCTGAAAATGCTACTTTGGAAGCCTGGAACTTCAATCTTCTACCTAACAACCTGAATTTGGCTTCCAAGACTGACTGCTTGGCCTTCCCGACATCATTGGTACCAACGTGTACCATGACCACTGGCTCCTTCCCAGTTCTCTCTAACAAGCTATCTAGATTTCTGGTGATGTCTGCAACCTTTGCACCTGGCAGGCAAGTGACCATACGGTTATCATGCTCCTCACAAATCCATCCCTCTGTATTTCTAATGATAGAATCCCCTAGTACAAGGAGCTTCTCTCCTGCAGCCTGCTCATCTACATGTACCTGATCTTGTATCTCATCAATAGTGATGAGGGAGAGATCCTCCGGTGGAACCAATTCTTCCTCTGTGTGTGCCTCATGAGGTGTGCTGAGGGAAAGAGCCTCAAACTGATTGTGCAATATGAGACTCTCTGAGCGATCCCTTGGCCTTCTACTCCTTTGAGTCACATTCCTCCACCCATCTACCTCCTGAGTTGGGGAAGTGACTTCATCCTCAGAAGTGTGCCCTGTCTCTTCTTGGACCTGGATAGTCTGTTCCGCTCTGTCCAAGAACCGCTCAAGCTCCTTAATATGTTGCTGGTCCGATATGCGAGCCTCTAGCTGCTGGACCTTCTCTTCCAATAGCGCAACCAGTTTGCACTTGCAGCAGATGTAGTTCTGTACATGCTCTGTCAAGATGACAAACATGGCACAAGTACTGCAGGTAACTACAGCTGCTCCCTCCAACTCCATTTTAACGAGTGCAATAAAATGTATTCAAGGTCTCAAAAATGTAAACTTACACTAATATTTTTTTTACCTAGTAAGACGCTTTACTTCTTTTGTTGTTTATTCAAAATCTAACAGTGTAGGGGGCGCTAAAGCACCTCTACTCCAACTGGAAGCACGTCAGGAAGTTTCCAGTGCTAACTTGCTAATGTGTGTAGGATCTCCTCAGGAGTAGCTTGGCTTGGGAACTCAAATATACCCAGAAGAAATTATAAGTTTTTTTTTTTTGGTTTGGGGTTTTTTTTTAGTTTGCGTGCTGCTGGGAGCAGCTATTTAAAGATAAAACTCCGCCCCTTACTTCCTGCAAGGACAGGAAG
>JAHTLZ010000274.1:4032358-4052782 GCA_023846285.1 Phrynocephalus versicolor | reverse complement strand
CTCTGCAAGAAAAGGACTGAGAGGCTGCTGGGAGCAGGTATTTAAAGTATTCAGAAGCAAAATTAAAGTTCCTGAGTATTCTGAGAGACAGTGTGTTTATCGCTGCATCAGAAAGCTGCTCCAAAGCTAAATAATCTTACCTCTGGAAGCCTCCTTCTAGCAGGCTCTGATATGATGCAGTTGTGCCATGGGTGGGGAATTGGCAATGTTGCCACAGCAATATGACTTATCAAGAATAAAGGATCTGTGAGCTGAATGTGACTCTTTGTGGTGTGAACTTCTGCTGGCTTCTGATTCTGGTTGGCGACATTCTTTGGTATTCTGTGCTTGACTAGATGCCTGGATAGGAGACCTTTCTCTCTGATGGATTTCACTCTGTTCCTCAGTATTGTGTCTGAACAATTTTGACGGGCCTTGATTCTCACCTTGGTTTTGCTCCTCCTAACTCATTGTGCACTATTCAGCAACTTATTTAATACTGTTGGACACCAAACATCTTTAAGGATTTTGACAGTGTGCTATAGGTATTTGCTGTCTATAAATAGGACCAAGTCGTCAATCTAACTGTCAGGATTCCAGATGTTTTGGACCACAACTCCCAGAATTCCGAGGATAGATTGCCAGTGACAGAGGACTGTGAGAGTTGTGGTCCAAAACATCTGGATTGCTGAAGGTTCACCACCACTGGACATTGTGAGCAATATGAACAACACGTTCCAGATAAAATCACGCATATTCACTTCAACTTGTTTACAGTAGTTACAAATGGTATGTATCTGGCCATGAGCCTAATACTGCCAGCTTCTCCTCATGTCTTTCGCAGAGACGAAATCTCTTATTACTTTGGTGGGTAAGAGATTTCACTTCAGTATAACTGCAGCAGGAATAAGAAAAGATGCAGGGAGAAGATATTACTTCCAATTACTGGCAGCTGAAGTAACTGACTTGCTTGGCCTAATAGCTACACCACGCTTACCTTAGTGGACAAGCTAACCTGAGAATTGGACATAGGGATGTGTCCCTATTAATTCTAACGGTGACATCAGCCTCAGGATATTTACATTGATTCTTAATCCATTTGGAGGGGTGATTTCAGAAAGTGGCTTTAGGGTGATTTATATTCATCACTGTAATATTTGATAAGAACATAAGAAGAACCCTGTTGGATCAGGCCAATGGCCAATCTAGTCCAGCGTCCTATATCTCACAGTGGCCCTACCAGATGCCTCTGGGAGCACATGAGACAACTAGATGCCTGTCTTCTGATTGCACTCCCCTGTATCTGGGGCATTGTGAGGTACAGTACTCTCCTTTTAAGCCTGGAGACAACACATATCCCCATCAAATTTTAGCATTCCCTCTTGTCCTCCATACGATAGACCTCAAACTGCTAGAAGAGGTTGTTCTAACTATGGCTGTCTTCTAGCCTCCGAGTTTGAGAGTGGCTGGGAGTACATTTGGAGAACTGAGGCTGGTGTGCCAACAACACATGTCCCTTGAGATATCCTATCTGGTAAGAATGGCATGTGTTTCAGTTACAGTACATCCTTTTTGTTCTACTGTAGAGCAACATGTGTGGGTAATTTCTCTTTGTCCAGACCTATTGCCAAAATATTGGCAACAGCAAATAGAAGGAGAGATTTGCTCCCTTCTTTCAACAACCTATCATGACATTTCTGAAAATCTGCAGAGTTGGTTATTGCTTATTTAGCCATGTATGGCTTAAGCCTTACATACTAAGACATCTGGTTCTAAATGGTGCTTTTATTACAGATGCATTGTGCAACAGCGATGAGAATATAGCTAATAGTATTCAGAAGCTTTGGGGATATGCAAGCTGTCCTGCAGCCAAAGGAAAAAAGAGAAGCCATGCTACCACATTTGGTACTTCAACCACTGCCAGTGCCACTGTTACCATCCCTATTTCTCCCAGTGGTTCCCTCTTGTCTCCTGCTCTCTCTGCTCCCCTGCACCCTCTTACTGCTTCCACCTCTCACTTAGAGAATGGCTTTGTGGAAAGCGGCAGCGCCAAGCATAATGCTCTGCACAGAAATTATTGTTTTCTAAAAAGATCAGAGACAGGTATTGTTGGTAGCCTGTCCAGGCTAATATATATATAGGACAAAACAACTATGCCTGCCTTTGAGAAGTTCTTAGAACTGAGTTTGTGGGAAATAGCCAACAATGCTATCTCTCCAGAGTGGCAGAACTCTAAATGGGAAGGTGGCATTGGCAACAGTGCAGCTCCTGGTGGGATAAGCAAAGACAAGAGGGGAAAGGGGACAGTGGCTCTCTCAGGCCCTCCAATTTTTTATGCCGGTGCCTAGGGAACTGTCAGAATTTCCAGAATGTGTATTTCACACAAGGGCTATTTTTCATGCAGTGTGTGTAATATGTAGCCAGGCCCTCACCCTGGACTGTTTGAGATACTTTGGCTAAGATCAGAATCAGGTTTTTTTGGCAGCTCTTGATACCCCCCCCCCAGTGTTTGCACTTAAAAGCTGTTCAGAAAATGGGTGAAAAGATAGCAGATTAGTGCCCCCCACTCCTTTTGTTGCTTTTATTGTAGATATTTATGACTTGAGCCATTCTAGGCATTTGACTGGGCTCAGCAAGTTTTCATCTTGCATTCCTTGACAGCACAACACTTTGTTCTATACGAACAAAGGAAGGTTTGGAAAAATAAAGTTTATTGGGAAGGAAGAAAATTCATTATGCATTTGGGTAGCCTCCCCCCCCCCCCCAACCCCACCCCAACCCCGTTTTTGTTTTCAGCTCTTTATAGCACATCTAGGCTCTGAGCCAGTCTAATTCAAAAGAGACAGCCCCCCAAATAGGTTTTTTTTTGGGGGGGGGGGGAGTTGGGGTTGGAGGAAGGGAGGGGTGTGTTCAGACCAAGTACTATGAATGCACCCCTGCCAGTCAATCCAAAGAGTTATACTGGCACAGTTGCCCTGGGACAGAAACAATGGGCTGCTTTTTCCCCCTAGCCAGAAATAATGATATGCCAGCATCTGTAAGCACTGAAGTTGGAAGAGGGGTTTTTAAAAGCAATAATTTCAGTTTGAAAACTGAAAGTATAGCAGGTTTTCTCTCCCCTCCAAGCATGCATACACGCTTGCCAAGAGAATAGTAAACTTGTGTTCCCAAAGCGAGGGTCCAAGTAGGCCCAGATTGCAGACTAGCTTTGTCTGGGTGGTTTTCTGGGGTTCTTGCTCTTTTTTTCTCTTCTCTTTTCTTCTCTAAGATCTGTTTTTCCTCTGTGCTTTTATCTGCAATTCCTAGGATCCCATGGCTGCACTCCAAGCATGACTCCATCACACAGCGGAGGTGTTTAATGCATGCTAATGGCCCTGGCTGAGGCTGTGGTGGAGTGGAAACAGACAACACAACTAATGAGCTGTTGTTAGTTATTTTTCAATTACTAGATTTTTAGTGTACCTTCTCCCCCTTTTTCTACTCCCTTGAACCACTGCCAAAAAGGAGACCTAACTTGCCCCAGATTCCCCACTGAGCTTATGCAGATTCTGAAACAGCAGAAGCCAAAGCTTATGCAATCTCCCTTCTCCCTGCTTCCTCCCAGATTCTCTGTGTTTACACCATTAATAATGACATTCTCATGTAAATTTGCCAGGTTTATTTTTCTCTAGTACTTGTTCTTCGGCAACCCCAGTTGGTCTTTGGATTTTTAGTAGCAAAGCAGTCTAATAGCAAATTAAAGCTAGATGTGACAGGGGAGGGGGAGATGTGTGTGCTAGCTGTTCCTTTATTCAAACTGACTTGTATTTAATTCTTTATGCAAGGATTGGGTCCCAGCTATAGCTCACATCCAGCATGCAAAAAAGGTATTTAATTCCAAAATGGGTAGCATCAAACTTTTGGGTAGAATGAAAGGGCTTCATTGTGGAAACAAGGAAAAATATCTTCTGACTAGAAAGCAATATAATCATCTCAGAAGCACCATTTTTATTTTTAGATACTTGGAAAAAAAGATACACACACACACACACACACACACACAGAGAGAGAGAGAGAGAGAGAGAGAGAGAGAGATGCTAGTTTTGTATGCTGTGAAGGACGTACTTGTGGGTTCCTATGTATATGAGACAAGGAGTGAAGCAAATGTACCATTGTGCACATAGATATGACTCAACTCCCATGAAGTTGAAATGTGCTGAAATAGTCAAAACAGATTGAGAGCTAGATTAAGGGGCAAGCCTAACATCAAAACTTCTATGTGAGGACACAAGAGGATGTATCCCATCCCACCACCCTTAAAATCTTTCTTCAAAGTCCACTGTGGAACTTTGATGCTGGGCTTGCTTTGTCATATCACACATGGACACACACCCTTGAGAAAAGAGGATGAATCATGCATATTTGACTACTACATTACAGGCTTACGTACTGCATGCATAATCCATGTTCTGCCTTATAGACATAGCAGTGAGGTGTGAATGCACCAATTCTGTCCACCTTGCCAGGGTGCTGTTTGGTTCAGTCAATGTGAGAACAACATAGTGGGCCCCATTCATGCATCCTGATGTGGTCCTCTCTCTCATTTTTTAGAAAAACGTGTTGATAGATAGCACCTCTAACAAAGTAGAACTGGGGAAAAAAACCTGGAAAGAATATTGTGCCTGTAATTTCCAAAATACAAATTTAAGATGAGTTGCTGTTAAAAGTTAATTCTCAATCTCTCCATCTTGTTCACTCCATTTGACCTGGGAAGGAAGGCAGTAGCTCCAAGTGTTACTGAAGAATTTCAGCTACGCTACAGCACCCACTGAAGGGGTCTAAACTTAGAATCATACTACAGTAAATGACACAGGTAGCCCAACATTATGAGCTAAATACCTATTGGTTTTCCAGTAATGTATTCCCTCACTGCTTCATGTCTGGACAAGCATGTTTGCAAATAAAATACATATACACTTCCCAGTGATAATTACTAAATGAAACAAAATAATTTGCAAGCTATTGGAGGCAAGGAGGGCATTGCTATAAGAATCAGATATCTTTCCATTAATAAATTCTCGCTTCTAAGGACATGCTGTATTTACTCATCTGGTGTGGCAGAGACAACCTGGTTGTAAATTCTGTTAGGAATTGTAAGGGAGGATGTGCTGCCTCTCCTTCTCTTGAGTGTTCATGAAGCGGGAGGAGAACATTCTACCTACAGAAGGTTCCTAACCTCAATATTACTCCTGGTAGCTTGATCTGCCAAGGGATCCGGGATAAATAGCCATGGAAGAGCAAAGACTTTAAGGGGGAAATCCCATGAGGAGTATTTTTTTAAATTCAAGCTAATTTGACAAGTGATCCTTGGATTCCCATGAAAATTAGGGTGTTCCTTTTTTTTCTCACTCAGAAAATAACAGTTTGGGAAGGTCTCCTTCAAGAATCAGGGTGAGGTTTTACTGCATGCTCTGCCTGAGCTTTGAAGGAATCAAGGTGGTTTAGTTTTGGGCTCTGAGAACAAAGGGGTTGAGGTGTTTTTCTTTTGGAGTTGTACTACTAGTCGTGTTGAACTGATATTTGTACTTATTACTGAGTTCTGTTAGGAGGCAGTTAGGAGGCTGGATTATGGAGAAAGCCAGAGAGTTCCAGAAAAACGTCTACTTCTGGTTCATTGACTATGCCAAAGCCTTTGACTGTGTGGACCACAACAAACTATGGCAAGTCCTTAAAGGAATGGGAGTGCCTGACCACCTTATCTGTCTCCTAAGAAATCTATATGTGGGACAAGCAGCAACCATCAGAACTGGATATGGAACAAATGACTGGTTTAAAATTGGGAAAGGAGTACAACAAGGCTGTATACTGTCACCTTGCCTATTTAACCTATATGCAGGGTACATCATGCGAAAGGTAGGTCTGGATGAATCACAAGCCGGAATTAAGATTGCTGGAAGAAATATCAACAACCTCAGATACGCAGATGATACTACTGTGATAGCAGAAAGTGAGGAGGAATTAAAGAACCTCTTAATGAGGGTGAAAGAGGAGAGTGAAAAAATGGGCTGAAGCTCAACATAAAAAAAACTAAGATCATGGCCACCGGTCCCATCACCTCCTGGCAAATAGAAGGGGAAGAAATGGAGGCAATGGCAGAGTTTATTTTCTTCGGCTCCTTGATCACTGCAGATGGCGACTGCAGCAACAAAATAAAAAGACGCCTGCTTCTTGGGAAGAAAGCAATGGCAAACCTAGGTAGCATCCTAAAGAGCAGAGACATCACTTTGCCAACTAAGTTCAGGATAGTCAAAGCTATGGTTTTTCCAGTAGTGATGTATGGAAGTGAGAGCTGGACTATAAAGAGGGCTGATCGCCGCAGAATCTATGCTTTTGAGCTGTGGTGCTGGAGGAGAGTCTTGAGAGTCCCCTGGACTGCAAGGAGATCAAACCTATCCATCCTGAAAGAAATCAACCCCGAATGTTCACTGGAAGGACAGATTGTGAAGCTGAGGCTCCAGTACTTTGGCCACCTCATGAGGAGAGAGGACTCCTTGGAAAAGTCCCTGATGTTGGGAAAGATTGAAGGCAAAAGGAAAAGGGGACGGCAGAGAATGAGATGGTTGGACGGTGTCATCGATGCAACCAATATGGATTTGACAAAACTCCGGGAGGCAGTGGAGGATAGGAAGGCCTGGCGAGCTCTGGTCCATGGAGTCACGAAGAGTCGGACACGACTGAATGACTAAACAACAACAACAGGAGGCAGTTTTATATCTATAGCTCAGCAAAAGTGACCATAAATACCCACATTTTCTGCATTGCGTATGTGGGGCAATGTTTGGGAAGGGCATTTGTGGGAGAAAGATGATTGCTTGCAAGGAGTTTTGAGGGGGAAGGGGAATCTAGCTCCTGCCAACCTGGCAGTTCGAAAGCATGTAAATGCAAGTAGATAAATAGGTACCGCCGTAAAAAGCGGGAAGGTAAAACAGTGTTCTTCTTCGTGGTCTTCTGTGATTGCACACAATGGGTTTCATGTGTGCTCTCAGAGCAGACCTCGGAGTCTTCTAAGCTAGGTAATGAAAGAACCTCCCTCCCTATAAAGGCAGGCCCCGCCTCTCCTCACCTCAGTTCCTTCTTTTCCGCGCTCCAGCAGCACCTCAATTGTCTTCTCTGAGTGAGTCAATTCTAAAAACAAATACAAATTTTTTAATTCTTTGTTATTTTAGAAGGAACCTTTTTCCTCCCCCCCTCCTAGTTACCCTTCCCCCTTCCCCCCCCCTTGGGGGGGAAAAGAAAAACTTTTCCCTTTGTTAGTGTATAGCGTTTCAGGCGCCGTTCAAACGCTGTTCGTCTTGTGGAAACAAGATTGCTATTTCGGACGGCCACTCCCTTTGCCTATTTTGTCTCGGGGAAAGTCACTTGCCGGCTTCTTGTTGCCATTGCCGGAATTTCACAAAGGCCACCCTTCGTTCACGACTAAAGAGGCTTAAATACCACCTCTGGGAATTATCCCTCGCGCCTGAAATTGCGTCTACGGCGGCTCCTTCCGACACCTCTCTGCCGGCTGCTCAAAATCCTGCCTCTGTAGGAGAGCAATCTACCGCCTCAAACTCCAAAAGCCGTTCCAGGAAAAAGTCTTCAAAGGCGGACAAGAGCAGGTCAACCACGCGAGCCAGCCCACCACCCCAGCGGCTTCCGACAGAGCATTTATCTCTGAACATCTCTGAAGCCGAAGGCGGCGCAGCGGAGCGGGGAGCGGATAATCTAGCCACCCCAAGACGCTCCCTTCCTCGGGATACAGCTTCTATGGAGCCGCCTAATGTTATCCGCACCGGCCGGACGGATCGCGCACGGGCGCCTGGAGAGTCAACGCCACTTTTATCCCAGCAGCAAATCTCCACCTCACCAGCTGCTCGCCGGCGCCGCAACCGAAGGCAAACTTCTAGCCCTGACTCAATCTCCGGCTCTTCAGAACACGCTGGGCGACACAGAGAGCGCTCTCGCTCCTCGACAGCCTCGGCAAGACAACACATTCGGCATGCACGCCGACATCGTTACCCGACCCCTTCCAGTCGGAGACGATCTCGATCGCCAGCTTTTCAACGCCGGCGCTCCCCATCTGCTTTGTCAAGTGACACTTACCACCGTACAATACCACCGACGCCCAGAGCAAGCCCCAGCGCAGAGCGAGGGGATGCTGTGCGCCAATCCCGAGCGCGCCACTCTCGCCGCTCCCGACATAGATCAAGTTCCTCGTCGGCCAGCACAGACACCCGACATCGTCACAAACGCCGACGTCGCTATGAGGAGTCTATAGCCTCCTTCACTTCCTTTTCGGATGCGGCTGCATTTACCAGGGGTTATCAATATGGGCAGCCGCCCATGCTGTACTGGCATCCAAACTATATGGATATCCCCCCACCAATCCATCATAGGCGTCGTCGCAGATCCAGGTCAATAGATTCTACATCAACGCCTGTCAGTCGAGGGTCCCCACCTAGACGTCGTAGGAGGCTAGCTGACATGAATGTCACCACTTCATCCAACCGTCAAGATCCCTGTCCACCGGCTAGTACAGGGATGCCTGCTATTCAACAACAAACTCTCCCTCTGCAGCACGCTTCTACAGCACCTACAGCAGAGACGCACGCGCAGGCAGAGACATCGGTAGCCCATCATTCCCGACAGGCCTCTCAATCCTCAGACCCCTCATACTTACCATCTAGAAGTGACCTGGACTCGGATTCATGGGATTCACATCCCACTTCCTCACAGAACTCTAGAGACCATCCTTCTACTCCAGAGGCTGATATGTCTGAGGATCATGTCCCTTCTCCTACCGAGGACTACAAGTCCTACTCTCAACTAATAATTAAGATGGCTAAGGGGCTAAATCTAGCAGTCGTCCAACCTCCCTTAGATGACGGGGATCAAGTTTTCGACGACCTCTCTGAAGAGCGTGCCCCGCCTTGCAGATTGGCCTTCGTCAGGCCAATGCTCCGTTTAATAAAGCAATCGTGGGAAAGGCCATCTTCCGCCTTCCAGATACCACGGAGAATAGAAAATCTATACAGGATACATGGCGATAATGCTTCCTTTCTACAAAAACATCCACTCCCAAATTCGTTTATCGTGAATTCCACCCAGAACAGAACTCGTTCTCGTTCAACCACTACCCCTTCTAACAGAGAAGGAAGGAAACTAGACATGCTGGGCCGCAGACTTTATTCACTCTCTTCTTTCATCATTAGAGTGGCTAATTATTCGGCAGCTATGGGAGCGTATCTTCGTAATATTGGAAATAAGATGCAGCCTATCTTAGATCTGCTTCCAGAAGACCACCGGACGACGGCCCTGGCTGCACTCCAAGACATAATGGCTTTATCTAAGCACCAAAGATTTGCAGCCCGACACACCATTGACGCTGCTGCCAGACAATTAGCCACAATCATAGTACTCTGTAGACATGCATGGCTCCGGTCCACCTCGGTCCTAGAGGACTCGAGGACCCGTATTGAAGACCTCCCGTTTGACGGAAATGGCCTGTTCGATCCCCAAACAGATGACATTTTGGATAAGCTCAACAAGCTCAGCAGAACCTCACGCTCATATTCTTATCAAAACAATTACAGATCCTACAGAAGGCCTTGGAGACGTACTACATTCTCTAGATACTTACCTGACAGACAAAGATTCCAATCCAACGTGAGATCTTATTCCCGAAATCCCTCCGGTCAACGACGTGCCCGTACATCTCAGCGTCGATCTGAGAGGGGAAACAAGCAGAGTTTTTGACATAACCCAAACCCCCACCCCCCACCCCCCCCCCCCCGGATGCTCAATTCGCTTAGCCCCCCATCTCGCTATGTGGACAGTTATTACCACCGACCGTTGGGTATTAAACACCATAGCCTTCGGCTACTTCATAGAATTCCACCACTTACCTCCGCTGGGCCGAGTCTGTTCTACAACACCTTCCCTGACTCTTCGAGAAGAAATTCAATCCCTTCTGCAAAAGGACGCCATAGAGTCAGTAGACAGCAGAGACCTACACAACGGTTTTTATTCCCGTTATTTCACGATCCCAAAGCGAGATGGAGGCCTTCGCCCGATCCTAGACCTCAGAGAACTAAACGTCTTCTTGATCAAGAAGCGCTTTCGTATGGCATCCCTGGACTCCATCATCCCCCTTCTAAAAGTAGGCGACTGGTTTGTGGTAATAGACCTCAAGGATGCATACTTTCACGTCACCATTGCCCCTGCACATCGTCCTTACCTCCGTTTTCTCTTCAACAATGTTATTTACCAATACAAGGCCCTTCCTTTTGGCCTAGCCTCAGGGTTTTTACCAAGGGTTTTTACCAAGGTTATGGCCCCGGTTGTTGCATTTCTCAGACTTCAAGGCATAACAATTTTTCCTTACCTGGACGATTGGCTCCTGGTATCCCCTTCACGCCGCCAATCGTTGCGAGACACTGCTCATACACTTTCCCTTTTGGACAACCTTGGACTACGGGTAAACTTCAAGAAGTCCTCTCTCACTCCGTCCCAATGCAAACAATATATAGGGGCTCTCCTAGATTCTACGGCAGGCAAAGCACTCCTCTCTGGAAACAGAAAAGAAAACATCATTGCGGCAGTTCGTCACGCTATAGGCTATCCCGACGTTTCTGCAAGGTTTGTTCAGAAGCTCCTAGGTCTCATGGCTTCCACTACGTCAACAGTTCTGTTTGCCCGCCTTCGCATGAGACCCCTGCAATTTTGGTTCCTGTCAGTCTTCGATCCTACATCAGACGACTCCAGGAAACCTCTTCGCATCCCCAGGCGCCTCTTTCACCACCTGGCATGGTGGACATCCCCAGCAAATCTTTCAACAGGAGTTTCGTTCGTTCCCCCTCGCCTACAATACCAAGTTACGACAGACGCCAGTCCCGTCGGATGGGGGGCCCATTGCAACAATTTACAGGTCCATGGCCACTGGTCCAACACGCAAGCGGCTCTCCACATCAATCAACTGGAGCTCATGGCAATCATATACGCATTGAGAGCCTTCCTTCCAATCATTCGAGGAACAGGGGTCCAACTAGTGACAGACAACACCACTGTAATGTTCTATATAAACAAACAAGGCGGAACACACTCGAAACCAATGTTGGACTTAACTCTTCACCTCTGGAACTGGTGCATTCTCCACAACATTACTCTAGTGGCCATTCATGTCTCCACTCGAGAAAACCAATTAGCAGACTTTCTCAGCCGCCAGACTTCCAGTTCCCACGAGTGGTCTCTCCATCCAGAAGTCTTTCACCAGCTCACAGATTGCTGGGGAAACCCCCAAATCGACATGTTCGCTTCCAGAGCGAACGCCAAATGTCCCCACTTTTGTTCCAGAGCGGGTCGGGATCCGCAATCTCTCGGGGACGCCTTCATGATTCCCTGGACAGAACATTTCCTCTACCTATTCCCTCTGATTCCTCTCCTGCTCAAGACCATAGTCAAGCTCAAACAGGAGAAAGTGAACGCTGTCCTGATAGCTCCCTGGTGGCCGCGTCAGATTTGGTTCCCTACCTTAAGAACCATCACAACGGAATACTATCGACTACCTCTTCGACAAGACCTACTCTCACAGAACAACTTCAAGATCCTACATCCACACCCAGACACATTGCATCTAACGGCGTGGAGGATTTTCCCTCAATAGACGACATAATTCAATCATCAAAAAAACCATCAACTCGAACCCAATATAGCTATAAGTTCAGAGTTTTTGTTTCTTTCGCGGCTACACAAAACTCAGACCCTATTCCTACTTCGGTGGACCTACTTTTGTCTTTCCTTCGACACCTCGCGTCTACTGGACGTTCGCTTTCGACCTTGAGGGTTTATATTGCCGCCATTGTGGCCCATCAACCCCCTGATACAGACTCTGCACGCCTCTTCAGACACCCAAAGGTAAAGAACTTTCTCAAGGGCCTCCATAATATTATGCCACATCATCTTCCACCTACTCCTCAGTGGTCACTTACCTTGGTCCTACGTCAATTAATGAAGTCGCCATTTGAGCCCCTGGCAAAGGCTTCAGATCAGTTACTGACATTAAAGACCATCTTTCTTGTTGCCATCACTTCAGCCAAGCGTGCGGGAGAACTAGCAGCCCTCCGCGTAGATCCTCCATTTCTACAATTTTTCCCGGGCAAGGTCACGCTATTCCCAGACATTTCCTTCTTGCCCAAGATAATATCTCAATTTCATGTCTCCCAGCCGCTCCACTTACCAGTGTTTTTTCCAAATCCTTCCACCGATTTAGAACGCGCCTTGTACTCTTTAGACGTTAAACGTGCCCTGGCATATTACTTGGACCGGACGAAATCCTACAGGTCTTCTCCTCGACTCTTCCTCTGCTATTTTGGACAAAAACGTGGCCAATCAATGTCACCCCAATCTATTTCTAAATCTATAGTCCACCTCATCAAGTTGGCCTACCAATTGTCGAACACCCCTCTGCCTGGCGACGTCCGAGCACATTCAACAAGAGCTGTGTCTACCTCGACAGCCTTTCTTAAGGGTGTTTCCACCCCTGACATTTGCAAGGCAGCTACGTGGTCAACAGCCTCAACTTTTACATCTCATTACAGGCTGGACACAAGAGCACGAGCGGAAACATCATTTGGACGCTCAGTGCTATCAGCGGTCTTGCCGTGACTACCCTCCTCCGGTACGTACAGCTTGTTATTCACCCATTGTGTGCAATCACAGAAGACCACGAAGAAGAAACAGAAGTTGCTTACCTGTAACTCTGGTTCTTTGAGTGGTCATTCTGTGATTACACACAAACCCGCCCTCCTTCCCCACTCAGTCACGTCAGACTGTCTTTTGCCGATAATTCAGGCGCTGGCAGCGGCGTAAAAGAGTGTGGAACTGAGGTGAGGAGAGGCGGGGCCTGCCTTTATAGGGAGGGAGGTTCTTTCATTACCTAGCTTAGAAGACTCCGAGGTCTGCTCTGAGAGCACACATGAAACCCATTGTGTGGAATCACAGAATGACCACTCGAAGAACCAGAGTTACAGGTAAGCAACTTCTGTTTTCCTTGCAGCCATGCTGGCCACATGGCCATGGAGTTGCACAACACTGGCTCTTCCGGCTTGAATACAGAGATGAGCACCACCCCTAGAGTTGGACACGACTAGCATACATGTGTTGGGGGAACCTTTACCTTTTTTCTACCTGGAGGTGGTAGGTACCTGTCTGCTGCTCTCAACACCACTGGGATCCACCCTGATGCCCCAAGCACAAAGAAAGTTGTACCAGTGACCTTAACGCCTTTCCCTCAATCATCACCCATGTCCGAAGCCTGCGTGGAACACACAGCACCCACCATTTCAGATGGATCCCGCCACACATCCCACCTGCAGCCGTGGCTGCCATTCCAGGCACAACTGGGTGACCATGTGATTTGGCACCACTCCAATTCCAATATGCTGCACTTCAGAACTGGCATTTATGAACTCACTCATTAGATGCCTTTGCACCATACTTCTCTTCTGATGGGCTCAAAGTGGCTTGTACGTTTCATCCTTACAACATGTAGATCCAGCAGAAAGGAGGTGGCCCTGTGAAGACTTCAGCGTGTCTCTCCCAACTCCTCATGACGACCCAGGGGTGGGCCATGTGTCTCTTTAAGCCATGTTTTCACCCTACAAAATAGTAAATTTTAAAAGCTGCCAAAAATCCAGAGTACTGTCTGCTGTAGTAATTTAGTGGCCAGGCTTCTCAAACACTTTTCTGCATTTATGGAATTGAGAATGTACCATAGTTGATGTTGCTAAGTCAACAAAAGTTGTTTAGCATTCTTCTTTTCATTCTGAAATGCATTTCTGCATTTTAATTGTTTTAATTAGATGATGAAGCCTTCAGCTGCAGTACTTACTTCCTCACTGTAGACTGTTTAATACAGTACTTGTCTGGTAAGTTAGGGACAATTTGGTCATCAGATCTTATGGGTCTCTGTGGCCTAAGCACAAAACCAGATCATGTTAAAGGAAAGAATAGTCTGCAACTAAGGCGGTTACTTCACGTCCATTTTGTCTCTGTTAGTGTTGCACTTAGGAGCGGTACAAAAAAAGTTACTTCACGTCCGTCGCGCAACTACTGAAATTTGTCTCAACCACGCCCCCAAAATGGGTGCTAAGTGTGACAATACTGTACCTGGTGCTGGGGTAGGGTTTTCCCTTGTCACTCTTTGTTCCCATTTTCTGCTCCGAGACAAGACACAGTGTAGTAACGACTGTCACGCAACAAAACATTCATTTCTCTCAGAAAACTGGGTCCGTTTTTTGTTTTTGTTTTTGTTTTGTTTTTACTTTTCAGAAGTGAAATATTGAAAAAGAATTTTTAAGGCCCCCCCCCAAAAAAAAAGGGAAAAGGAAGCTAGACAAATTCAGTGTTTGTCATGGTACAAGACTGTGAGGTAACACTTGTCACAAGACAAGTTATCACAACCATGGGAACACTGAAACAGGGACAAAACCATGTGATCGCGGCCAATGCTGTCACGGTACAAAACTAGTTGTGAAACAAAGGGCGTGAAGTAAAGATGATATAAATACACCAGGCAAACACTTGAAGCAATTCAGGCCCAGAAATTTGCTTTTGGTGGAAAAGAAAAGCATCAAACAATGTTTATTGACTTAGTAACTTCAAAGAAGTTAAAATAAACATGCCCCAACCTCAACAGTCCCAGAAAGTCCCACGGAAGCTGCTCTGCTGAATTTTGGCACCTTTTGATAATTTGGCCTACAGGACACTAAGCCAAGCTGAAAACTGGTCCTAGGCCCATCCAGTATCACCTATTCCCCTTCTAACCACTGTGCCACATTTGATCTGCTTTCCAAAACAAACAGCAGCAATAACCCACCTACTTCCTCCGAATCTACAATGACAGCTCCCTGGGAAAAAATTAGAAGTGCTATCAGAGGAAGAAGTGGGACAGTCATATAAGTGTTTCTCATACAAGAGTATTTCATGTCACATTTAGTATGAGAAACAGATTTAATCTAGATCTGAGATTGCAATGATATTTAGTGTTATGTTTTGTATTTATTTTTGTGGCTTATTCCCCTTTATGCCAGAGCCTTTGGACATAACCAAGTTGATTAAAGAAGCTGTGCTTGTTTCGAAGTGGGGAAAAAACAGCATGAATAGCTCCCAACTCAGCTTGAATTTATATAAGATGTATCATGATGACATTAATATCTAATCTGTATTTGCAAAAGGCTACTAAGCATGTAAATCTCCCTTTCTGGAAAGCCGCCACTGCCAGTCTTGAGCCTGAAAATAATGTTTCAAGTGTACCATAAAAATATGGTATTGAAGATATTAGAGTGATATCCATAAATCTGCCATAATTTCTTGAATATATATATATATATATATATATATATATATATAATGTTAAATATTTATATCCCGTCTTTCCTTCTAAATGAAGGTGCCATGATAAATTAAGAATTTACAACATCATTTATAATCTGATGCTGAAACACAAAACACAAAACACTAAGACAGAAGTAAGAAATAACAGAAGGGAGAAACAATAACAAATTATATGTGGTGCATTAAACAGCTTCTTTAGTGTGACATCTTGGGTTTGTACAGTGCATTGATTAAAAGACAGCTACAGAAGAAAAAGTCCCTTATGTGAGTCATTTGCCGTTAACTCAATCGGCAGATTTAAGAAGCCCACTCGTCCTTATTCCCAGCTCACCTGTCTGTGATGTGGGTTTGCTTGTAAAACAAGGTAATCTTACAGAGTAAGGATTATATCAAAATCAGATGTGCACACTTCCAAGAACTAGAGAAATCATATTTGCAGTATTAACATCTAACATTGTTCAAGTATGTGAGGAAGACACTAAATGGAGACTCTTTCATTTTTTAGTTTTCATTTGTTCTCATTTCACAGCAAGCTCGGAAGCCTTATGATGTGCGTGATGTAATTGAACAGTACTCTCAAGGGCATCTCAATATGATGGTGCGGATAAAAGAACTCCAAAGAAGGTACGCAATGCTATCTGTCAGCCCGAATATATGAAACAGCATAATTCACAGCGACGAATTGCCACTAGTTAAGAGTTGCTGCCTGTATTCTTGATTGTTTGATAGTCATGTGACTTGGCACACAACCACAGTTGGCAAACCTTTAACAAGCAACAACTCCCTGCTGTGATTTATACTCCTGCGCAGTTCCATGGTGTACATAAGGAACAGGATTATGACCACTGTGTCAAAACAAATAGTTCCTCTTTTTCTAAAAAGATCCCCTGGGCTAGGCAAAAGGAACACATTCTTTAGAGAGAAATGACTCAAAGCACAGAAATCATTAAAGCATACATAATGTAAGTCTCATTATCAGCAGCACCATTAGTTAATATGTTGCTTTTCTTTTGTTTCTGTGTAATGCAGTTGTAGGCAACTGGTAGCTATCCAAATATATCTCAAGTATCCCAACCATCCACAGCAGTAGGGCCAGTGCTGAGGTATGATGGGAATTGCAATCCACATGACACCCTAATAAAATGTTTTCAGCTAGTGACACCCTGATAATGGATCTAACCATCTGACATCCCTGACTTTACACTCATGAGTATGAGCTGAGGCAACTAAACATCAAAATCAGGGGTATCCAAATGTTTTGCAAGGAGGGCCAGATTTGGTGAGGCGGAAATGGGTGGGGGCCGACCATTCAGCTGCATTGGGCCCCCAGGCCAGACTTTGGACAAGCCTCTATGACATGGAAGGAGGTGAGGAGGATGCTGCAGCGATGGAGCTGGGGGCACTTAGGCTGGGCAGCTGGCTTGGGGATGGACGGAAGCAAGGGAGGGCAGGCAATCCATAAAACTGCAAGCTGCCATCATTCTCCAGCATGGGGAGGAACCAGCTGCCAGGAATGTGTGACAGGCTGAGCCGGTGGGGAGAAGAGGCTGTGGGCCACTCAAAATTTGAAAAGGGGCCATATTTGGCCCCCAGGCCGGACTTTGGACATGCCTGATCTAAATAAAGTTTGGGGGAAAATGCACTTCCTTTTACTGAGTGGCACATGCATAGGTTCTCCACATGATCTTGAAGCTAGAATCACCGTCATTCTGAATCAGTGGCTGAAATCCTATTCCTTTGCATAGTAACTCACAACTAGATTAGGCTCTCTAAAGCAATGTGCCTTATAGAGGAGTTGACTCACCTCATCCCCACTGATTCAGTCAAGCTGCAACATACTACTCTAAGCAAGAGGATTTCAGCCTACATGTCCTGGATGTCAGGCTCTGGCTGAAAAGAGGAGCCAATGTAGAGCCTTATGCATTGTCTTACACTTCCACATGGTAAACAGAACAACAGAGGGGCATTGCTGTCCTCATTGTGTATGGAGGTTACACACTTTTAGATGAGCAAAGTGCAGCTGTCCAGTCACTTCAGTTTTGTTTTTAAGCAGTCTTTGTGGCTTCCAGAAGGTCATGATAGCAGTGTATTAGTCCCACTCTTGCAATAGTGCAGCAGTATTCCTGATCAGGTAGAAACTAATCCAAGGGTTAAGGACTGGTGGGCTTTGAGCAGAGTGGTGAAGTATTGAATATTCATTGAATTGTTTATTCTTTTCTGTTTAGGATGGTTAAAGAACAATTCCAAATTCCCTTCTCTGAGAGTTCTTGTTCATAAAAATCTATGCGATAAACCAGCAGCCGTTATGATTTTCTGCATTTCACATTATTGGTGTTATTTGCTCAATCTTGCTAAATTTGAACCCCACAAAAAACCCCAAACACTCCTGGTCTTCCTTGCTAACATTGCCACCCACAAATACCATGCCCTCTGAAAGGGTTGGGGGAAAACATTTGCCCCTGCAAGAATAAAGCAAACAGGAATGTATGTCACTAACACCGAGGTTTAAAAGGGGAGAAAGATAGAGTTGTTGATGATGATTCTGTGCTCCTGAATGTGGGAACAAAATGGGGTTAGTATTGGATGTTGGCTCACTGACTATCCAGTGCATGCAGATTGATGATGATGATGATGATGATGATGATGATGATGATGATGATGATGATGATGATGATGATGATGATGATGATTCCACAGGACAAAATTCTGATGTAGTACTTTCTTTCTCCCCCTGTCTAGGCTGGATCATTCCTTGGGAAAACCTGGCCTATTTCTTCCAGGTACAAAAATATAGCTTGCATCTGCTGTTAGATTATATGGGTAGCACAAGGGCTATTCTTTCTGGGTTGGGTTAAAACTGCAGCCACAGACCCGTTTCTTCTTCCAACTTGCTCTCTCCAAATACCAGCCCCAGCAACCCCAAACACCCACCATCCCTTTCTTCCCCTGATTGATGCAGCCAGAAAAGGAGAAGGTCTTTCCTTGCATTTCATGCTCTAGGAACATTGTCAGCCACCATCCCAATTGGAGCACATCCTATGATCTGTGGTCTTCCTAAGAGTGATTGCCCTTTCCAGTATTTCCCAAGGGCAATGTTAGGAAGAGAAGGACTTGCTCAACTGTAGCAAGGATGTGAGTCGGACCAATGGCCCATTCAGCTCACCTGGCTTTGAATTTTTGTATCTTCAGTTATGTTTGCAGAGTTCTGTTGGGATTGCCTCCTCTGCGCTTTCCATCCTTAGTCTGTATATGACAAGTAGGCACAACATGGTCTTTTTAATCATAAGGATGGCTGGGCTTAATAAATTTGTCTCAAGAAGAAAGATAAATTCATTCCATTTCCCCACCGAAAATAATTTAGCAAATTTTGCTAACTGCATATTCGGGGAGGGGGGAGAGGAGGAGAGAAGATTAAAGCAAAAATTTAAAAATGGAAGAAATGAACTGTTGGCAGATTTCCCCATTTTCGTTGAGGTTACTTTTAATTAAGGTGTCTGAAACAGACTCTAGGATCTTATAGATGCTTACAACATTCTTCCTTCTCAGTTGCGCTCCTATAAATTTGCTGAATTTGATGGTCAGTTGTTTTACGGCTAAAATGTATTACCTATTTATTTATTTATTTATTTATTTATTTATTTAATGTAATCTTGCTATCAGTAAAAAGTCTGCTAGCTTCTGCTGAAACCAATTTGATCAGTTATTTTCCCCCATATTTTAATGGTATCCTTCCTTTTATTTTAGAAAAGGGGGTAGACAAAGGATACTATACTGTAGGAGCCAGACTAATCCGGCTGGAGGATAAGGTAAGTTTTTGTTATTTATTCTTAAGGTGCCTCTTTGCCCTACCTCCTATTGTCTGACAGCAATATTTATTGTATAGGATGTGAATGTTGTGTTTTGGCATATATTTTCTTCAAAATTCTAAAGTCCTAAGAGGGAAAAAAAAGACTCTTTGGGAGATGTGCTCAAATTTCTACAGCTTTAGGTAAGCTTTTTAAGCAGTTTAAATACCGCGTGTCACTCATGTCATGTGACCTATGAAGAAAGCAAGGGCATGGGGATAATGAAAAATGAAAAATAGTTTCTGGACCTTTCTATGAGCATGTCAGTGCATGGGAACTTACATCTTCAAGGCAAAAGTCACTTGGAAATAGTCTATTTGTACCTCTTCTCTGTCTCCTGTTCCTGTATTCCTATCATTGGGCCTTCTTCAAAGGAAAGATGCCTCACTGTGTGTATGGATGCTCGTCAAAGACCGGACACTGATAGAGAACTATAAAGCTTAACTATTTTTATACCAGAGCGGTCACCAATTGTTGTATCTGTGAGACTGGTGGTAGCCCACTTCTTGCCTGAAAGTATGTAGGTTTCAGAGCTAGGAAGGAGGCATTCTTTTTGTTGGTAGATTGATCAAAGGATATTAAGAGCTATTAATTGATTGCAGGCCACAAGTGACCCATTTAAGTTAAGTACATCAAACGGACTAGAGGAAGATCGTGCTTTGTTTCAGCTTCAGCCTTTTGGGGGAAGGAAAGATTATTTCCATGAGAGAGGCAGTGCTTCTTGTCCTGTTGACAGATTCCACCTGACTCATAAGGAGGACTTTGTGATCCTATGGAGATGTGGCGGGTTTACCTCATGGAGGGAAACCCAGACTTATTCCATCTCTCTACTTAGGTGTGAATATGAATAGATAAGTTACAGTTTATTATTTTCTGGTGTGGTTTTGAATTTGAATGCTGTAATTCTGTAATCCATATTTGCTCCTACTAGTTTGAGTAATCTGTTCTTGCGACCACATGGAACCTTTTTTTTAAAAAAATGCTTTTACTCCTTTTCTTCTTCTTTAACAAAATATGAATGTCTTTTTAAGCAACTGTCTGGATGGTGAATGAGAGGGAAATGTGGCATTGCAATCCAAACCTAACCTCATCCTAGCGACTACAATCTGTAATACTCTTAATGGAAACTAGTATGAACCTATCATATTTTCTGCCTTGAATCCCCTGGAGTGTGCATTGTCTCTAATGC
>JAHTLZ010000274.1:3959549-4022627 GCA_023846285.1 Phrynocephalus versicolor | reverse complement strand
ATAATAATAATAATAATAATAATAATAATAATAATAATAATAATAATGTTTACCAAAAATGCAGTCATCAAGGTGCTCTGAGATTTCAGAATCTAATGTGACAGACATCTTGTCCACAATACTCCAGACATGACGATAGTATACATGCAAGAAAACAAAGTCCAAATCATCGATGTGGCAATACCAGGATACCCAAGCATCAGCGGCAAGGAATTAGAAAAGATAACAAAATATCGGGATTTAGAAATAGAAATTGAAAAGCTATGGAATAAGAAAGCAAGAACAATATAAAAAATAGCAGTATAGTACAAAAAATAGGGAAAACCCTAACAAGATAGATCAATGGGCAGGAGACAGGAGAAGAAAAAAAAGTTAAATTAAATTAAATTAAAATTTGCCATATGCCTCCCTGAAAAGCATGGTTTTCAAAGACTTTCTGAAGGCGGGCAGGGACTGTGCAAGCGGTAGCTCACTCAGGAGGTGGTTCCATAACAAGGGGCCCTCAACAGAGAAGGCGCAGTTGCACGTAGCTGACCTCTGTGTCTCCCTAGGAGTGGGCACCCTGAGTGAGCACGCCTGCGACATTCGAGTGGGCCTGGCCTCAGCTGACCTCTGGGAGATACGCTCCGACAGGTCTTCAGGGCCCAAGTGTGGAGGGCTTTGAAAACCAAAACCAGGACCTTGAACCTTATCCAGAGTGCCACAGGCAGCCAATGCAGGCAGGTAGGAGGGTGGGGGGGGCATACTCCAGAGTGATGACACCAGTCTATGATGTTACTTGGAAGTCGAGCCGCCAACAATGCCCCCCCCGAGACAGATGGCCACTGCTCACTGCCGCTGCCCTTGGGCCAAGGCAGCCGCCTCCAGTCCAAGTGGTTCTGGCAGGGGGTCTAATAGCCAACCATGTAGGGGCAGGGCACCGCCTCCAAGTCCTCAGGTTCCAGGGTTCCCCTCCTCAAAGCCTCAAAACCATATCCCCCAGCCAGAGTTGAACAGTCAGTCACCACCTCCACCAACCGTCGCCTGAGCCTCCCAGGGCGGCTCTCCAGTCCAGGAAGCGCGTCGGGAGCACTGGTCACTGAAGGGCCTCAGGCCCGGGAGCACAGTAGGGGAAGCCACCGTGGTTGGAGCATCCAGGACACCACTGCCGCCATCTTCAACCACCTGGTCGGCATTGCCACCACCGTTTACCGCCACCCCCTGGCTGAGGCCGTCACCTCCAGTCCAAGGTGGCTCCCACCAGGGAGCCAGCACAACCACAACCTTCCAGTTGGAACCACCATCATCCTCTACCTCCACCTCCACCTCCGCTCAGGGCCTCCACCTCCAGGCCATGATGGTCTTCTCCGGGGGACCTCCATAGCTGCGGTCGACGCCTCATGGCTGGGCCGCCGCCACCATTCGTCACCTGCTAAGCAAAGCCGCCACCTCCAACTCCAGGCGGGCTCTCTGGGCCCAAACAAGGGCGGCAGGAATACTGTAGTCTAGTGGCTTCACAGTTCCTACTCCAGGCTCCTGTGGGCTTATTGTGTTAATTGGTTGTTATTTACATTATTTGATATGTACTCTGTATTGTATTGTTTGCTGTAAGCCACCCAGAGTGGCCAGACAGCCATTTATTTATTTATTTATTTATTTATTTATTTATTTATTTATTTATAAATATCATATGCTTGGTAGAGCACAAGACAGCATTTCCTACCACACTGCAGGAACAATAATCAGGTTTGTCAAGTACTCAATGGAAAAAAGAAAAGAAAACAAAACATCTGAAAAAATATTCATCTTCTGTGATGTTGCATTACCCAACTGCAATGATCCACAATCCAGGTCCTTCTTCATGCGAGGCTGGTGCACTAGTCTACACCAGCAGGTAAAAACATTCCTAAATTTCACTAATATGTTTAATCATTTTATTGCACGCTGTGTCCCCAATAAATCTTTTGTTTCTTCCACAAGAGTTCTGGCAATGGTACCAAAGCTCTAGAATGCCTTTTCTTGAGAGTTTTATGCTGCTCTGTCATTTCTGTGTTCAGGGATCCTGCTAAATCAGTTTTGTTTTGGCCACTGCCAGCATATAGTGTGAGCTGGGAGGCACACCCACCCACACCAGCTCAGGTCCTGAGACCAATTTTTGAGGAGCAAAGATGAAGGACTTTCCCTTCTGCTTGAAATGGGTCCGTCAGTTTTAGTCTGGCACACAGTTTCCTAAATTCTATATTCTATGCTTACATGTATTCCTTTGTTTGCAGGGCTTTGATTGACTGTGCTTGCAGAAAGGCAGGATACAATTAATTTAAATAAATAAAATAACATTTTAAAGCGAGGTGGGGTTTTTTTGTAGTTAGGATTCCAGAATTATGAAAAGGATTGAAGCAATTTTATTTCCATATTTTGCAGAAGAAAATTGATTTAAACATATAAATGAAATTGCATTCCTGCTTCCTTATATTTCATAACAGGAAGTATTAACAATGGGGCATGGGATGGCTGCTTTGAGAATGGTGCATAGTAGACATGGGCACGACTTGACGAAATTCTCGTTTTCGTTTCCGTTACGGAACAGAAAAGGAAACGACAATTACTCCGCCAGAACTCAAACTCGAACCGACTAAAGAAAAATTGGGTCTGATTTGTCCTTGTCGTTCCTGCATCGCGGCGATCCCGCAATGCCAAGCGGCACAGAAAAGAAGTTTTTAAAAGTAAAAAAAAAACCAGATTCCCGGCCAAAAAGCAGGCGAAAATATGCCTGCCTGAGTGAGGGCTCAGGGCACCTACCAGAGGGGTGGTTGACCCCCCTCTCCTGTCCTGGGCTGCTCTGGTGGTGGGGGAAATCCTCGTCGTAGTCGCTCGCAACAAGCCGGACTCGCCGCCGGCCCCCGCAATTCAAGCGGCACAGAAAAAAAGTTTTAAACCCCCCGATTCCCGGCCCAAAAAGCAGGCGAAAATATGCCTGCCTGAGTGAGGGCTCAGGGCAGGGCACCTACCAGAGGGGTGGTTTCTGGGGGAGGGGTCCCCGGCCTCCCCCCCTCTCCTGTCCTCCTGGGCTGCTCTCGTCTCGCCATGCCATGCGGTGCGGGCGGGGGATCGAAAATGGGGCAGCGACCGCAATATTTTTTTTGAAATCGTGGTCCAAAAAACAAAAACACACAAGCCAACACAAGCACCACAGAAACATGCGAAAATTGCTATTTTAAAACTGCCAGAATTTTTACAGTAGCAGTGGGTTTTTCTTGCAACAAAATGTCTCCTCTGTCCTCTCTCCATTGATTTTATTTTATTTTATTTTATTTTATTTTATTTTATTTACACCTGCACAATGATGGGCTGGCATGGGAGTGACCATGCAAATTTTTGGAGCCATTCCACCAATCACATGGCCACTTGGCCAGGTTGACCACAGAGACTTCTGGGATGTGCCAATCAGGCATAAAAAGCCCACTAACCATAGCCCGAACCCGAACCCGAAGCCTAAGCCTAACCCATACGCCAGTACACTGTCCTTCTAAGTGGGTCAGAGAGGCACCCAGAGGTGCACCCCAATACTCACCCTAACCTCACCCGTAACTAGCCTAACCCTAGCCCTTGCGCTAACCCGTCTTAACCCTAAGCCAGATCTACTTGCATTGCACTACACGCAAGTTCTTAGTGAGATGCAGCAGGTGCAGAGAGTCTGCCAGTCTGGCTCTGGGTGACTCCTGCAGGCTCGGCTCGGCAGCATGTGTGACATGCAAACCATGCCCCCGAGGCCTGACTGATGCAGGGAAGGCACCCCAAAAAAGAGGGGTGCCTCTGCCAGTCTGCTGCGTCTGCAACTTGGTATGCATATCCAATTGGCTATGCATGCCCTTTTGCAGCGGGTGAGGATAGGAGGCACCCACGGGTGCCTCTAGGAGCCCGCTTTCCCTTTATAGCGGGCCAGAGGAGGCACCCACCCCACAGAGGTGCCTCCAGGAGCCCGCTACCCCCCCAAACCAGTATAACGACAGACGAAAAACGACACCGCGAAATGACAATTTTTTGCGAAATTTCGTGAAAAACGGAAACGAGCCGAAATGGACCCGTCCCGAAAAACGATAACTCGAAAACAAATTTTTCCTGGTCGTGCCCATCTCTAGTGCATAGGAATCAGATTTTTAAAATAAATAAATAAATTAAAGCAGACTTCATGAAACTCAGTTGAAAACTGATTATTCTTTTAATCTTCACCAAATGTGACATATATATTCAACAAACAGCTATGTTCAGTTTGTATACTCACAGAGCTCTGTATAAATAATGTTCATAAGAGGAGCAGTTTTACTAGTGGAGAAAGATTAATGAGGCCCATTTTATGTAATGTATACATTTATCCATAATAAGCCTGCTTACATGAATACAAAAACATGAAAATCCATTAAAATGTGAAGATTATTTGAATTCAGTAATGAAAGGGAATCCTTTGCTTGAAGTTATAGCTCAAAATTATATTGCCCATTCATGAATTTTATGTTTAAGTGGCTGTTTCCAAAAATGTCACAGTAGGAGGGGAGAAAAGTTCATTTTCCTTGGCTGGTTCTCTGTAGCTGTTCCTGTGTTCATTTGGTTTGGCTTAGGCAATGAAATGCTACAGACTGAAATAACTTCTTATGTTGACAACATGTCTTTATAAATGAGAATAAGTAAGGAAAGCAAATTAAGGGCTACTCTACCCATGTGGCAGAATGAAGTGGTAGAATGGATTTTTAGTGTTTTATTCTGGCAGGTTGGACCATATTTTTACATGGCTCTGTGGAAGAAAGAAAACTCCTTGAAAATAAAAATAAAAACTGGTATAAGGGATAGCAAGCTGCTTCTTGATGTGAAGAAACAGCCTTTTCTCTGTCTTCTCTCCCCTGCTGTGTGAACACATGCTGTTGCTTCAGCATAATTCAAATGCAAAAATAAATAAATAAATAAATAAATAAAAATCCCATGATCCATCGGCCTCCTATCCTCTCTGTCCTAACCTCTTTCCCTAAAGACTCCTGGAAAATGTGACATGCTTCCTCCATCTCAACGTTCTTTCATTAAATTCTGCTCTTCTCTTCTTCCAGTCTGGTTTCCACCTGCTGTCTTCTGCTAAAACTATCTTCAGAGAAATCAGTGATGATGACCTTCTCACTGTAAAAATTGCAATTTATAATTGCTCAGTATTTTTGATGAATCTGAGTTATACTTTCTGTCTTTTTTGGGCTAGTTCTCTTTTTATCTTTCTAGTAATTCATTCAGTGTCTCCACAGAAGGAAGCTCTTCACTTGCGGGCGCTCCTCAAGACTCCAACCCTGAGTTCGTTAGGGTCTCCATTAGAGATGGGCACGACCAGGAAATTTTTTTTCCGAGTTGTCGTTTTTTGGGACGGGTCCGTTTCGGCTCGTTTCCGTTTTTTGCGAAATTTTTCAAAAAAATTATCGTTTCGTTTGTCGTTTTTTCGTCTGTCGTTAGTACTGGTTTAGGGGGGTAGTGGGCTCCTCGAGGCACCTCTGTGGGGTGGGTGCCACCTTTGGCCTGCTATGAAGGGAAAGCGGGCTTCTGGAGGCACCAGTGGGTGCCTCCTATCCTCACCCGCTACAAAATAGCATGCATAGCCATATGGATATGCATACCAAGTTGCAGACTTGCTTAGTGGACAGTGACACTGGACTGGCAGAGGCACCCCTCTTTGGGGTGCCTCCTCTGCATCAGTCAGTGAGAGAGAATGCGGGCTCTCACTGTGTCTCACTAAGAAGGGAAACGTACTTGCGTGTAGTGCAATGCGAGTACACAGATCTGGCTTTAGGGTTAGGGTTAGCGCAAGGGCTAGGCTTAAGGTTACAGGTAAGGTTAGGGTGAGTATTGGGGTGCACCTCTGGGTGCCTCTCTGACCCACTTAGAAGGACAGTGTACTGGCGTATGGGTTAGGGTTAGGGTTAGGGTTCGGGCTAGGGTTAGTGGGCTTTTTATGCCCGATTGGCACATCCCAGAAGTCTCTGTGGTCAAAACCTGGCCAAGTGGCCATGCGATTGGTGGAATGGCTCCAAAAATTTGCATGGTCCACTCCCATGGCCAGCCCATCATTGCATAGGTGTAAAAAAATAAAATAAAATAAAATAAAATAAAATCAATGGAGAGGAGGACAGGAGACATTTTGTTGCAAGAAAAACCCACTGCTACTGTAAAAAATCTGGCAGTTTTAATTTAAAATAGCAATTTTCACATGTTTCTGTGGTGCTTTGGTGTGTTTTTGGACCACGATTTCAAAAAAAGATTGCGGTCGCCGCCCCATTTTGGATCCCCCACCCGCACTGCATGGCAGGCGAGTTGGCGAGACGATGAGGATGCCCCACCTGGTAGGTGCACTCTCAGGCAGCCAGCCAGGCATATTTTCGCCTGCTTTTTTGGCTGGGAATCAGGTTTTTTAAAACTTTTTTTCTGTGCCGCTTGGCGGGACGACGAGGATGCCCGCCGGCCGCCACTCTGCCAGAGCAGCCCAGGAAGGACAGGAGGAGAGGGGGGGAGGCCGGGGACCCCCCCGAAACCACCCCTCTGGTAGGTGCCCTCACTCAGGCAGGCATATTTCCGCCTGCTTTTTTGGCCGGGAATCGGGTTTTTTTTAACTTTTAAAACCTTTTTTTCTGTGCCGCTTGGCATCGCGCGATCGCCGCGATGCCAGGAACGACCATGACAAATCAGACCCAATTTTTCTTTATTCGGTTCAAGTTCGAGTTCTGGCAGAGTAATTGTTGTTTCCTTTTCCGTTACGTAACGGAAACGAGGAACGGAAACGGAAATGGGAATTTTGCTAAGTCGTGTCCATGTCTAGTCTCCATTCTTGCCTTTCTGTCTTCTGCTCTTGCGTGACTTCACCAACCCCCATGACTTCCACCACCCACCTGCTTGCAGTGCTGTTTCTTGATGTTTACCCTCCCTCCATTGATACATTTCTATATGACACTAGCCTTGAAATGCCACATGGAGAGGGGGTGCGAAAGTGTGTACGTGAGCCGTGACACATTGTTTGAAGGACTGAGGAAATCAAAACACCACCCCTTACTCCAGATGCAGTCTCACAACACCTGAGCTCTGGACCTCAACTAAGAAACTACCTGGCATTTTTTCCATCTGGCCTAGGACTTTACATCTAAGAAATAACTCCTAGCAACTTCATCTTTTGCCATGTTTTAACCTGTTGGTACAGCTCTGTAGAAGAGGGTTTTTGCCCTTGAAATATTAGCAACTTTTTATTTTTCTAGTAGCCTAAATGTATCACCTGTTCTACTTTTGTATATGCCTTTGTAATAGTTCTTCAGTTCTTCATCTGTATTGTTCTATCACAGAAAATATGAGCAGTGATTTTGCACTTTAAAGTCTAGCTCATTTTATAATGGCCTACACATCTATGAATATCATCAGATGCATGATGAAGATGACAAATTTGTATGTATATATATGTTCCTGTGGCCACATGAAGATTGTAAATGGGATGCCAGAAAAAAGCTGAAAGGTCAAGGAGGTGCATGGACAGGACAACAGTCCTGAATAAATAAGAGAGCACTTGTGTAGCAAAGCCTCTAACTGTGTGGACCATGGAAAGCAATGAATCATTCTAAAAGAAATTGGTGTGTTATAACCTGTGATTGTTCTGATGTGTAAGCTACACTGTCTATTCTATGTATATGAAGAACATATGAGAAAAGCTAGCCTAGGTTCAAATCAAGGAAGAGTGAAAGTTTGTGGAAGAACCCTCCTCAGTAGTTTAAGATATACAGATGACGTGATATCAGTGGCAGAATACACCAAATTTGCAAAATCTGATCTTGCATAATTTGCAGCAAAAAGGCAGCCTTTGTGGATTTTACCACCTGTTCCTTAGAATAGCATTATCTGTGCAACACAACCAGGACCCCACTCGTCTAATAGTGCCCTCTGTGGGTTCCGCTCTCCGGTGCTAACTGCCATATTGTGACCTTTATAGGTCAATGGTACCCTCAGATTAGCCCATGCATCCTGCAGGCAATCCAAATCGAATAAACAAAAAAATTTGGAGCCTCTTTCTGTCCCGTATGCCAATAGGCCATCTCGGGTAGAAACTCATTTATGCCCCCAAAGTGCTGAGGTAAGGGTGACTTCAGCAATACAAAGCAAAGAAGGCTGAATTGCAGTGGGACTGTGCTTGAAAATATTGTGTCCCTCCCACCATCATAGATCTGAGACAGGCAGCCAGAAGCTCTAGAGCCCTTTTTTTCTGATTCCTTTCCATAGATGTCCATGAGGGGAATGAAATTTGCTATGATGTATACAGACAGGTACCCTATGAAAGTGACACACTAACAAAAAAAAAATGTGTATCTTATCTCCCTTGTCACAGTGAGGCAAGGCAACACCACTCTGGAGGCAGCATTTTAGGGGCAACTCCTTATTTATTTACTTTTAAAAAAACCCCACAATTTTATCTTAACTGGGGGCTATGCCAAGAACCAATAATTTTTGGGAATTGTCATTTTTATTACATGAAGAAAAAAGCCTCCTTCCATCCCACTTTCTTGCTTGATTGCTCAAAGCTAAATAAGTGAAGATAGTCTGTAGATCTTCTCCATTTGCCTGGTAGTAAAAAGTCCCATTGAACATGGTGGAGTTTACTTCTGAACAGACACGTACAGGACTGCACTCTTGAGAAATTGCACCACCTTCAAATCAATTGATAAAACACCCACTTGATTGGAATCTTTACTTAAAATGTACAAATACCAAAGAGAGACTATTTTAAAAAGGCACTGGTTCTGTTTCTTAAATTAAACACATAATACGTGGCCTTCATTACCCCCTTGGAGAATGGCCAGTTCTTGGTGGTTTTTCAGTCAATGTTGGTAAATAAGGTACAGTTCTCAGTTTAGCTGCAGTGGTGTACACTTGTGGGCTAGACCAAGAATCCTCAAGCATAACATGCAGGTAGATGTTAATGTAAAGATGGGCTTTGTTAGGGATGGCATCCGTGCTCACATGCTGTCTTGTTCTCAGCTATTTTCCAATCTCACCATACTGAGATCCCTTGCTGAGTCTTCTGCAAGCTGAGATTTCCTGGCTCCCCACAAAAACTAGTCCCTGGTCTCATCCCACCCACTTTCTCTCACCCCCCATCCAAATTCCCACACGTTTTTCTGGGCATGAAACAGTTACATTTTGCACAGTTTAACAATATTTCCAGTGAATAATGCAAAGGAAAGATCCTGTTTCGCACAACTGAACTATAATAGTCTTGCACACCTTGGTGTTTCTTCTGTCCTTTCCTGCTCGGGAAAGATGTCATTCTAAAACTTGTGCAGTTTGACATTTCATCTAGAGAGAAGATGAAAAGATGAAAAAAATTACCAAAATTTCATGGGGTTATGCGGGGTGGAGTTTCACTAAGACAAATCTTGCTATTTAAAAAAAAAAAACACCCTCCTCCACAGTTTATCTGTTGGTGAGTGGTTGTAAGATTAAAATCCCAACTGTTTTCGATCTTTCTACTTCAGTTCCTTCTTTTTGGAAGACATGCACATGCCAGAATTTTTTATTTCCCACCATCTGGAGAGGATGAATATCATAGCCAAAGGACATTCTAGAGAGGAAATGCAGAGCTGAGATGGATCCTTGCTGGTTCAGCACATTATCACCTGGTGGGACCTCAAGAGCCCCTTATTCTGATTCCCTTCCATACATGTCCACAAGGGAAACAGAATTTACTTTAATTTACACAAACAGGTACACCATTGCAGTGGCACAGCAACAAACTCTGTGCAACTCTGCCACCAACCTGTTTAACAAGAGAGAAAATTGTGTCTGCAGCAATACCAACCTGCAGACACAATTTTCTCTCTTCAAGTAGTTGTGAGACATTGCCCAAACCCCAAGTGGTCATAGAATCATAGAATTATAGAATCATAGAGTTGGAAGAGACCTCAAGGGCCAATTAGTCCAACCCCCTGCCATGCAGGAACCCGATCACAATATTTCCGACAGATGGCCATCCAGCCTCTGCTTAAAAACCTCCAAAGAAGGAGACTCCACCACCTTTGTGGCAGCATATTCCACTGCCGAATAGCTCTAACTGAAGTTCTTCCTAATGTTCAAATGGAATCTCTTTCCCTGTAGTTTGAAACCATTGCCCCGAGTCCTAGTCTCTGAAGCCATGGAAAACAAACCTGCTCCCTCTTCAAGATGACATCCTTTCAAATATTTAAACATAGCTATCATATCCCCCCCCTCAGCCTTCTTTTTGAAAGGCTAAACATTCCCAGTTCCCTAAGCCGTTCCTCATAAGACATTTCCTCCAATGTCTGCTACCCCCCAATCCCACTGCTAAGATTCTTGGGCTTTTCTCCCAACACCAGGAACACCCATTTAGACAGTCCTGGAAGAGGCCACCTCCTGTTCGTTCTACTAGACAATATTTCAACAGGGACAGGTAACTTCCACCTCTTCTGCTTCCTACTATTCACATAGAAGCAAGCTACAGAGGTACAGACATTACAGTCCTCCCAACAGCATGAATGTCAGCCCAAGCAGGGGCTTTGACTCACTCAACCCCTCCGTTTTCTCCAGCCCAGCCTCCCCTCAGACATATCTCTTTCCTCTGTTGGCTCCCCTACTTCCAGCCTATCTCCAAATCAATCTGACAAGTGAGTCCTTTCCATCATTGCCCATGAATTTATCATAGAATTTCACTCCCCACCACCAGTCAGAAGATTTGTTTTGACACCTCCATCTCACACCCTAAACCAGGACACTCTCTCCCTCCTTCACAAGGATGCTATCCAGCCAGTCCCTCCACATCTCATCAAGAAAGCCATGGTTCAGAAAAAAGATGGAGGACTCCAGCCAATCCTCAGCCTCCACTAAGTCAGCAAATACATTGCCACATGACACCTCTGGAGTCTGTTATTCCCTTGCCTTGTTGCTGGGATTGATTTGGAGTCATAGACCTCAGGGATGATTACATTTCCATCAGGCAGCAGTACCATCATTTTCTCTGTTTCACAGTTGGCTTGTCAACAGCGCCCTGGGTGTTCACCAAATGCATGGCCCCAGTGGCTGCTTTCCTGAGGACCCAAGGCATCATGGTGTGCCCTTACATAGACAACTGGCTGAGAGACCGAGAATTTGAGAAACAGGCTTACCCATGCACTCAGTTGACATTGTCTCTTCTCAAGGACCTTTGCCTCAGGGTCAACTTTGAAAAGTCCCATCTGGCACCCTCCCAAGGTGGGTGCACCTACATCAGTGCAACCTTAAACTCAGTCACAGCAATCTTACGGGATATTCACTCCCTCATTCAGAACTTCATTTCAGGAGCCTGGGTGTCTCTTCATTCTACCCAATAACTTCTGGGCTTCAGGTCCTCCATCACATTGATGATTCCACATCTTCTTCTTCAAGAGCTATGTCCTCATAGAACGTTGGCAGCCTGAACTGGTTTCTATCTAAAGCTGTACATTGGTGATTCCACATGCAAGGCTTAAAATGTGCTCTCTCCAAACTGAGAGAGCACTTTTCATCCCAGTTCAACACTACCCTTCCCAGAGGCTCCAAGTCACTCTGGAACTTGCTGCACAGCTTCTTTGATGGATAGATCTACTCAGCATGTCCATGGGCAGACCTTTCCACCCACTCACATCATCCATCCAGGTTACAATGGATGCGAGCCTCACTGGCTGGGGTGCCCTATGCTGCACTAACCATGGCTTATGGTCCTCATCTGAATGTCGGCTTCATATAAATGAGCTAGAACTCTTTGCAGTCCCCAAAGCTTTCTGAGCCTCCCTGTCCCTCTTGATGGGCAAAGGAGTATAGGTGGCCACAGACAACACAGCTACTATGTACTACATAAACAGGGAGGTACCCATTCCATGCATCTCCTTCTGTTGATTGTGGAGTTCTGGGAATGGTGCAAGGAGCATAACATCTTTCCAATAGCCATTTACCTAGCTGGCCAGGACAATCAAGCAGCAAAGAACCTCAGCAGGTTGAACATAATATATGAGTGGGAGCTGAATCACCACGCCTACCTGTCTCTCTGCACCAGGTGGTAGAATCTAGCAATTTGCCTCATTGTCACCTATTGGGATTTTCTACTGTGGTGTCTATGGAAATTGAGAGGGTTGGGTATTTGAATGCCAGTACATGCACACTGGGCAGGGGAGAAGACTAACGGTATTTTGCCTTTAAGCTCTAGAATATTCTAAGGCTCCACACATGCATGCTACAAATACCCATACTGTATGTGTGACTTCATAGAGGTCCACTCAAATGATTTACGGGTAAGTAATCTGCTCTTCTTTTCAGGCCTGTTACTCATTAAGTATACACTAGAGAATATAGGGTTAATGAAACCTTGGATAATGTCTTGTCCTATATGAAAGTGACTCAGTGGGTAGAACCTATGTTTTTGCCCTTCATCCTTTTCTTAATGCTAAATATGACTAAAAAATTAGTTGCTGACCAGGGTTTTAAACTATATGATTAACACATTGCACAATATAATTTTCGTGTTCCCAGGATTTTTTCCAAATTGGCATTGGGTTAGGCAACATTATATTTATAGCTTGCTTTTCTACTTTTGCAACTAAAGCAGTGTGTTTCTTCTTCTCAGTAAGCCTGTCCACATATCATTCACAGTCTCCAGTTCTAATCCTATCCCTGTTCTCACTGGTCTTAAAAAAATACAAACAAGCTCTTTTTCATTTCTGTATTGAATTTCAAACTAAAACACACAATTCAGAATCTATAGAATCATAGTATAGTGAAGTGGGAAGGGCCCTACCATGCCATCAAGTCCAACCCCCTTGCTCCATGCAGGAATACAAATCAAAGGATATCTGCCAGGTGGTTGTCCAAATTTCTCTTGAATGCCTCTGTTGTCAGGGCACTCACCACCTCTTGAGGTAATTGGTTCCATTGCCAGACTGCTCTAACAGGCAGTTTTTCCTGATATTGAGCCAAAAGCTAAGTTCTTCTCTTAACTTGAGAGACCATTGTAACATGACCTAGATAAAAATTACTTAACTGTATCAAATGGCAGTGCCATAAAGAGAGAAACAATGTTCCAATACACTTTATGACTCTGCAACTGGAAGACTGGTATCACAGGATGTTTTCATTTGTTGATGAATACCTGCTAAGTCAATCTGAAACAGAACTCTTTTCTGAACTATAGAACTTGAAGCAAATCCTCAAAGGGAGGGGGAAGAGCAATTAGGAGATATAATAATAAGTCTCGTGTGTTGTTATTTTGGTTGGTTAGTTGGTGCTCCCAGTGCTCCTTTGAAGAAGGATCAGTCTAAGATCCTACCAAGGATTTGGTGCTGCTTTCCCAAGTGTGATTTTCTGAACAAGAAACTGCTGCAGAAGTCTAAGTACACCCAAGAGACATGCTAACCTGTGGGTCATAATCACAACATATGGCTGTTTCTGAGAAATGATAATGCACCACTTCCCTATGGGAATGCCACAGCAATACATTCTGAATACAGGGGCTGCACAGGATAGACCCAGTTTTTAAAAAGTCTATAATTCATTGTATCATATAGTTTCTGGCTTTTAAATAAAGAACTCTTCATTGTCATCATAAAACTGGAAGTGACACTATGCTTCATTGTCAAAGGAGGCACAGTGGAGGATCAAACTCCCAACCTTTGGCTGTACATCCAGATACCTAAACAACCGAGCTATTGAATAATTCATAGTTTAGGAAGTGGGATCCTAGTTCTGCTTTCTGTGTGTGCTTGGGCAACTTGGCGGGAAATAATAGCTGATGAAGATGGAGGCACACTTTTTTATATATACTAGGCCTGTGAGAAAAAGTAAAGTCTGGTTTCCTACATGTTCTGTGCACATACATCAACATAGTAAGACTTCTTGAATGGATGCATGGATATACCTGGACAGGGCAGACACAATTGTAGACAGACTACTTTACTTAGAAATTGGAACATAAACTTTACAAAGTTTGTGAAAGTTGCCATTCAATCTCGACTAGATCCGGTTTTGGAAGCTTACTGTGATTTTGCGTGTGTTCTGCTTTTTAACTCCTTGCCTTTGAAATGACATGTCTGGTGGCTAAGCAATGGTTGGATTCTGGATGGGTTTTATAAGCTTCAGTGTTACAGTGACCCCTCCACCATTTTGCGGTTCAGGTACCACAGTCCCACTACATCACAGGATCGGAGTACTTGCACCGCAGGGGGGGGGCAATCTGGTCGCTTCGCGTGCACCCCTGCACCTCCGAGAAGCTGCGGGGGGCTGCACGGAGCAAATGCGTCGCTCTTTGTCGCACCCCCCGAGCGCCTCCGAAAGGCCTCGCAGGCGCCCGGGATGGCTGCGCAGAGCGATCGGGTCGCTCTCCACTGCCCCTGCAGGTGCCTCCAAGGTTTTTGGGACAGGTGCGCAATCGCCCCCCCGCCCCCAGGCCCCCTACCCACTTCCGCATATCGCAGATTTTCGTGGATCGCGGGTGGGGTGGGTCCCTAACCCCCGCAATTGGCGGGGGGTTACTGTATAGTCTTTTTGTTTGTTTGTTTGTTTGTTTGCTCCTCTGTGCCTCTGCAGGACAAGTGTTCTGCTCTTTCTGGCTTGCTCACAATTTCATAGCTAAACATGGCCATCATTTCCTCTCAGGGTGTGTCATTGAATGGATTACCAAACCCCCTTGTTTTTATAAATAATTTCAAAATTGCAGGGTACTTCAAAATCAAAAGGAAAAGGCTTTAAAAGAACCCATCATGCCCCTATATTTAGAGTGTTTGCTAGTTGTCAAAAGGATTTTCTATTGTCTCAGGCCCAAACCATTGAGGTTTACCATTGCTTATATAGCATTTTATCCTGATAATGTTGATCCATTTCTGTATAACCAACATGACTTCTAACACTCTGTTTGATTTTCTAACTTTCTGACATGCCTTAAAATCTGAATAGTATACACATGAATATTGACTGAACAGTCTATACTTGCCACATGTAAGTGGCAAGAAAAAAATCCAGGTCTAATTTTATCCTTACTCGTTAGGCAGATGTAGTCCCTATTGGCATTATATCTCAGTGAAAGTAATATTTAGCTGTGGTGGGGTGTCGGGCTGGTGGTGGAAGTATATGTGTGCATGCATACTTATGTGCTCCCCCCCCACAACTCAGTTAGTTTCCTGGTCCAGTTCCATTTCTAAATATAGTTTCTCACATTTACGCAGGAATGTTTGCCTATGCAAAGTAAATACCTTTCTGTAAGCCTCCTTTCAATGGATAATATTGACTTTTGAAATTTATTCAAGTCTTCTTTACTCCTGAGAACTAATTAAGGAAAAATGAATTATAGCCTGCCCCTTCCTCTCTGGTAATTGGTTAGATTTGTTTTCCCACTAGAAAGAGGTCTTTAATTGATAAGTTGCTCATCAGGAAATGCAGATGTACAACTTTTGTTCTTTTAATTTAAAATGAATATAGTCAGACTGTGATGTCCTAGTGATAGGAAGACAGCTGGGCCCTGGCTGTTTCAGATCTTATCTGCCACCATGAAATCCATTAAGAATGGCCTTCAGCAAACCATTCCTTCTTCAATTCACTTTTACCCTCTGCAAATTGGGAATAACAAAATTGGTATGCCATAAATGGTTGTTATGTGGATTATTCACATGAGAATTTTTTTTTCTGAAATTTTTTTTCAGTGACTAGAATGCTACATTGCATATTTCTTTCTTCCTATCAGAAGAAGCACAGAACAATTAATAAATATATCAGATAATTTCCACCCAATAAAGGGTAACATCACAAGCATTAGGGGAAACTAGCATCAAATTGACCATAGGAACTATTGAAGGGTATACTTTGGGTGCCTTGAGGGATTAGTTGACTGTTGGTGTAAATGTTAAGCAATATAGGAGTCAATATGCTGGTGTGTGGTGGACCATTCTTTTGAGTCATTCATCAGCTGTGTTGTCCCTGAAAATTAATCAATAGTCTCTGATTTTGGAAAAGGATTGCTATTTCTTTTTATATTTTTACAACAATATTTGACAATGACTGGAGTCATGAGCAGCCAAAACATCAAATAAAACTACCCCATGATCTTCCAAGTTCAAATCTATACTCAGTATGAGATTAGATGCAGTGATGAGCTATATAAGGATGAACAAACTGAAACTAAACCCAGACAAGACAGAGGAGCTTCTGGACAATCAAAAGGGAGAACAAGGGATAGGGATGCAACCTGTACTGGATGGGACCACCCTCCAATTGAAAAAAAGAGGTATGCAGCTTCAGGGTGCTTGTAAACTCTTCCTTGAGCCTAGATGCCCAGGTCACAGCGGTGGCCAGGAGTGCATTTTTACAATTAAAACTAGTACACCACTTGCACCCATTTCTTGAGAAACCTGCTGTGGCCACAGTGACACATGCCCTAGTAACATCCTGGCTAGATTACTGTAATGCACTCTAAGGGCTCGGTCCCACGTCTCTTTAAAAGCAGTTTAAATTACTAAATAAACCAAGTCCAAAAATGCCATCCCCACGGCCACCGGGCTTTTTGAAAAAAAAAAAGAAAAAAGAAAACCTGGTAATGATCCCTTAAGCGAGGTTTCTGTGACTCACCTACGAGGTAAAGATTTTTTTGCCTCACTTTGAAAATCCAGCTTTTAAGAAGGCAGACGCCGTGGGACCGCGCTGATGATCCGGGTTTCTTTTTCTTTCTTTTTTTGGCTATTCCTGGGGCTGATGGGCTGTGTTTTTTTCAATTTATTTTCACCTTTGGAGAAACAGGAAGCTCTATCCGGTCCTACAAGCATTAATTTTACCCAGCGAAGTGGTCCGTTTTTTTTTCAAATACTAGCGCCACCTGCTGGCCACGGGGGCTGAACGGCACTTTAATATAAATAAACAAAACAGCTTTTTACGTGAGAACTCTACAAATATCTCAATGAATGGTTTGGGGACTTTAAAGATGACACACCACAACCAAACCCCAAATAGAGATGGGTTTCTGTGTGGCCTCCAGAGAGAATGGCAGAGCTTTCAGGCTTTACTTATTTAAGGTTGTCAGTTAAGCAATCTTTGGTTAATTTGGTAGCTCCCGCAATCATTACAAGCTGTTTTCTCGCTCATTCTACTACCCCGTGGTTTTGGCAGTCAGGGACATCCCTCCCATAGGAGGAGATAAGGCAGCTTTTACCATGTCATTGACCAGAGCCAGCCACAGAACATTAGACCGGCTCCTGACTGTCGAAGTTGAAACTGCTTTAAAACAGCAGGGTCAGCCTGCTTGCAACCAAGCTGATATTATCACATTAGTGGTGGCATTTTCTGCAAGCACTAGAACAACAGAGTCAGGGTGGGGGTGGGGAGCAGAAACATTTCCTGCATCTTTGCCCCTCTGCCTAACTGTATGATACCTAACTGATTATATATTTTCCTCCTATATTTAGACTGGTAGTTCCTGTTTATAGTAAATTTGGTGACCCATGAAGAAGATGGCAGAGTTTTGCTTTCTTGCCAGTCACCTACAATTTCATTTGCCTTCTTTCATTGGTTCTTGTACCTAACTGTTGCCTCCAGAACTCATCCAAGCCTTTGGGATGGGTCTGGTAAACAGTAAAACTAGATATTGTCAAAAGCCATCAGTGCGCATTTAAGCAAGAATTCTGATGCTCTCTATGCTTATTAAATGAACAAGCCTAACTAGTAGCTAAAACAAACACAGAGAGCTTTGAAGCACTACTTTTTAAACGACACCTCCCAGAATCCCCCAGCCAGCATGGCTCCTTGGAGTGACAGTCCAGAAAAAGACCTGTTCTTAGGTCTGCTGCACAAAATATGGTAAGGGCTTAATGCCAATCTAAGATTAGAATGGGAAAAGCAGAGCTGGTGCCATAACCAAAGGCCAAAGCACAGCTTTGATGTACGTGTCAAAAACCCAACTCTTACCACTTCCAATTAAAATATCTCAAGGTGAGCTGAGACATAAAGAACCAGGATGACAGGAAGGTGGGGGTTCTTCTTCCTTTGCTTTCCATCCATAACCCACCCAAGAGATGGGAGGCCTTTCCAGCAGTAGCAGGGAAGGAGAAGAGATTGGTGAGCCATGCCGTTGGCTTCTTTGGGCAAAACTCTCTATTTAGTGACCCCTGTCTTCCTAATAGAAGCAAGAAGTCACTGCACCTACACCTCAAAGAAACAGATGAACCACTGTCTGTCAGGCAGTAAAGAAGCTGATTATCAGTCTTTTGCAGGAGCATTTATGTAAACAACCATTCAAAGGGTCTTGACCAATGCTGATAATGCACTTGTCACCTTCTATGTGCTGTTTCACTCGGTACCTTTCTCCTAGCATGTAGGTCGTGTATATAAATTTGTGGTCTGACTATTGTAATCAGAGTGTCTGAGCAAAACAGGTAATAATCTATGAAAGTTCACGTTGAAATGAATTTGTTGGTTTCAAACAGACTCCAATCCTTTTAATTTGGTTCTGTTTGTTTAAGATTTGTTGAAATGGATGAGCAAAGCTGTCTTATGGTATGCAGACCCTTCTTCTCTAAGAGAGAGGCTTAAATAGCAACTCCTGTCTTCTAAAAAGCAGGAAAATGTTGTATTATGTGACTTGTGACAAGAAATGGAAACACCAACTTCTTAATTAGTTGTCATTGCAATTAATTAATTGCAATGGCAATTAGCAATGGTTCAGCCGTATCTTGGTCAGTAAGGGATAATATCATTCCTTTTCCGATGTGTCTGGGAAGTTGTAGTTGCCTTTAAATTTGTGAGAATTGATTGTCTTTGAAAGGGGGAGGGGAGTATCATGTGGTCTGAGTGCCGGCTTTCCCTGTGCCTTATGCTCTATTACAAGTGTTTAGGTACTGGTGAAACAGATGGGAGAATAATGTGGTTTGTACTTTAATTAGTGGGATATCTTTTTTAAAGTTACTAAAAATTCTATTATTTCTGAAAAGTTGAGAAGCTTAAAATTGTAATTATAATCCTAACTAATGAAGTGATAGATGCTGCATATCACAGAATTTGATTATGAGGTCATATGAAATCCCATTTCATATTCCAAGGTAGAAGAATTTGTTGTGCAAATAACACTGAGTGTGACAAACATCTGAATCTTGTGAGATAAAAAGTAAGCTAATTACAAACTTCAGCAATGTCACTGTGAATTAGCAGCTAGGTTTCTTGAAAGGCTTACTTTAACTGGCAGATGAGACATGGCAGAGTTGCTGCTAAACTGCCACTTTTAAAACCAGACCGCTAGTAAGGACATGGTTACACTGTGTCATTGATAGTCATGTTTTCAGGTCAGTACTTGCATCCTCTTGGGAAAACTTTTATCCATTTTAAACTGTGTTGCATATCACTCAATGGGACTACAGGGGCTTTTGAAATTGCATTTGAGGCTTTGCCCTGCATCTGCCCACACTCATTCTCACTGCCTCTCATAGCCATTTGCTCCCATATTATTTTTAGTATTTGTGTTTTTTATTTTTTTCATACTGGGATAATGCTAGTTTAGTATTGCAGTTTGGAAAAAAAAACAGATGGACTTTTAAGATTTTCCTTGATCCCAAAGACACACACACACACACACACACACACACACACACACAGAGAGAGAGAGAGAGAGAGAGAGAAGTGAATGGAAAAGGAGAGGGAGGTGGGAAACTGGCAGCAAGAACAGAGAGGCTCCAAAATGCAAAAATGATTCATAATACATCACATTCACAATCAAGTTAAAATAAACAATGCCCTCCTGACTCTTTAAAATGCTTCCCATTCCAAACAAAAATACATTTCCCAGCCAAAAAATGAGTGCTTAGCTGTGTACATCATGAAAACTGATTTTTTAAAAACTTGATTTTAAGCATGCTGAACCTGATGCAAACCCAGAAGTATTTCATTGTGTAACCGAACCCTAAGTTACAGTAGAGTGGATGTCATTTTCTCCATGCTGCTTTTTTGCCTCTTGTGTGACAATAGGGAGGAGGCTTTTAAAGAGTGGGGCTCAATTTGATTCTCTAGCCTTTGGTTACTAATCAACCAAGGCCATCCCATGAGTTTCAGGACTGAATGGTGTTTTGAGCCCTGGCCTACCCAGTCCTAATCAAGTACCCTTGATCACGGCTTTCAATTCACTGTCATTTAAGTAAAAAACCAGATAGAAAATAGTAATAGTCTCAGGATTCTGTCAGCCTTCTTTGAAAACAGTCAGTACCCAAGAAACATTTGAGACAGCATATTCACGGTTTAAATCTTACAGTGACATGAATTCCTACAGATCTAATTAGTTACACTGGGAGTTGGTAGCATCTATAAATGCTCTCCCAACTGGGACAAGCATTCTTTGCTTTCTGTTGAAAAGGGGGATGGGGAAATTGTCTAGAGAGTTTGGCATTCCTAGTAAATTAAAAACAGTTTGTAGCTATTCTTTTTAAAGAGCAGCAGAAATTCAGCATGGCAACAATGTAATGGGGGCGGAGTGGGGGGGGAGAGGAAAGGAATGATGAGAGGCAACCATGCTTTACATTCAAGTTGACCAAACAACAAGGAAGTACTACAACCATTGCTAATAAAACAGCCAAACTTTCTTATTAAAAAGGACACACAATAATAATGGCCAGGGCAGTAGAGAATGTTGCATAGTATATTGATCATTCATCCCATTTTCACAGGCAGTCGCTTTGGGATGAAATGTGTATGGTTTTAAATTGCTAGATGCCTGTTACCAACATTAGGTTGGTAAATTCCAACATATACTACCCTCCCTCCCAAGGGTCACATGGAGGAATCACAAGGAGGAATCACCATGTGATTCCAACCATGGAAGAATCACTTCCTAATGTCGCACAACACTGGAGCAGCCTGGAGCAGAAGATTGGACTTGATGGCCATGTAGGCCCCTTCCAGCCTCGCTATTCTGGGATTCTATGCCCATGTTGTACTTGTAGTCTTCTTTCCCCAGAGCTAGTCTACCCTTTTTTGCTGCTCAGGGTGAAGAAAAGATGGCACGTCCTTCCCCCCCCCTGTCCCCATATACCCGAAGAGATCTAATTTCAGAAGTCGTGTGTAACTCTTGTCTTCCAGCAGAGGTGGAGGATGGGGACAGGATGTCTCAAAATTACACCCAGAAGGATGCCATTGCTCCCCTCCATTTTCTGCTACCTGAGATGCTAGGTGCCAACTGATGAGTGGCAAGATCGGCTCTGTCTCAACATTTGTTTAATTCTTTTCAGCTTGCTCCCCCTTTCCTTGACCTCATCCATCTTTCCTACATATCTTGGGAATTTTCACTGTCATGTGATTATATATAACACAAACTTTCTGTAGATTTCTGAAGTTATGATAACGCTATTCTTTCTGAAATTGCAGTCTTCTACTGATAATTATTATGTAGTGTACAGTTTTAAAAGATTCTGTATTATTAGGTGCCAGCTTCATTCATTCATACATTGATCTTTTTTGTTACACACTCATGTTTTTAAAGCAAAGGAGAAAGCAAAATTAAGAATGCATCAGCTCGAACGTTTTACAATCATAGTAATTACACAATTATATTTTCTCACATGCATTTGTTTCCATCCAAAGTCAGATATTCTCAAAACTCAGTTAATCTCACAATTATTAAAAAAAAGTACTGTTATTATGTTACTTCTGACTAAAGCTGACACCATGACCCCCAGAAAGCCCTGTTGTCAACAGCCTGCACAGCTCTTGCAAACTCAAGGCCATGGCTTCCTTCATTAAGCCAATCCATCTCTTGTTCTTGCTGCCTTCAAAATTTTCCAAGGGTTATTGTCCTTTCCAGTGAGTCTTGACTTCTCATGGTATGATAGTCTTGATTTAGTTATTTTTGCTTCTGGATGAGTCCTAGCTTGATTCCACCTAGAACTTACTTATTTGGGCTTTTGGAAGCCCATCAGCAGTCCTCAGTATCACATTTCAAATTAGTCATTTTTTTTCGTGTCAGCTTTCTTCAGTATCCAGATTTGACATCCGTACACAGTGTTCCAGACTAGTGTAGGATTTCACCGTCATCTCCGGTGACATATTGCATTTGAGGATTCTTCCTAGTCCTTTAATCTAAAGCCTCCCTTCTAGGCATCAGTCTTCTGGTTTCTGAATTGATAAATGGAAATCTGTTGGAATATTTGGAAGATTTACATTTCAGCCATTACAGGGTTAATGTGAATGTAGAGTATTGTGGGCTGGATTTAATGTGAAGAGCGAAGCCGATTGGTTGTTGAGATCACACCACCTGGAATGTTCTGGTAAAAGTCTAGTTAGTGTGTGTGCCTTGTATTCTTAGAGAAGAGAAGCAGGTTCCTGGCTTAGCAAAAGGGCTGTTAGAATAGTTAGAAAACCTCCTGTGTACCCTTCCCTTCTAGTTAAATAAATAGTTTTTTTTTCATTTAGTAACACAAGAGGTGTCTCTCTCATTAAAGCAACCAAAAATCATCTGCAACAACCGATCCAACAAAAATCCCCAACAAAATCTTTATGAATTTCCGGGTCTTCATTGTGCCATAGGTTTTAACTTTGTTTAGTGTTATTATCACCTGTCCTGTCTGTGCATTTTATTGTAATTTGTGTGGCTATGGCAGCCTTGTAAGCCGCTTAGAGTACACAATGTAGATAAGCGGGGTATAAATGCAACAAATAAATAATAAATAAATAAATTTGCAGTTCTTCTGTAGACATGGTTTTTTGTCTCATTAATATTCACCTCCAAATGCACATTCACACTTTCTTCTTTCACCTTCATTATAAGCTATTTCAAGTCATCATCGCTGCTTTATGTTAGTAATATGCTGTCATCTGCATACGTATCTCAGATTATTTAATACTGATATTTCTTCCACCAAATAAAAAGACCATTATTAAAAATTGAATTAATTGACAACCGGAAAAGGGTAAGAGAGCCAGAGGGGCTGGCATCTAATATATTTTCCAACTTCTTTCAGTTCAACATGTGAATAAACATAGATCATCGGAACATGACTGTATGCCTAACACCATTTTAAGTTTGACCACTTTGGAAACCAACTTGCTATTCAGGAACAGAGGCTATTATATCTTGGCTGTGTCATGAAAAGATAAGACTGACAAGGAAAAATAATACTAGGAGAAATTAAGGGCAGTTGGAAAAGAGTAGACTTAAGAAAAGGAAGAGTGATTCAACAGAGGAAGCTGCAGCCATTCATTCACAAGATTGAGCGGGGCTTCTAATACTAGAACCATTGAGAGGTCATTAATTCTCCATAAGGTAGAAGTAGCTTGATGGACTATAACAATAACAACTTAAAACCTAACATAGCATAAACACAATTTCTGCAGAAATGTTTTGAAATGTAAGCAGCAGCAGAGGAAACAGGGAGAAAGTATTCCTCTCCCGTCCCTGCCATGGTTCAGACAAAAATGGCTTCTTCTTTAAACTGCTGTGTACCAAGGAGCTTCCATTTTTTCCAATGAAGGCCACGTTCCTACTGAAGAGTCATCTCAAGGTTACCTCTCTGTCTCTTCTTTTTAACCCTTTAAAACCCAGCCCCTAGACTACTCAATTCCTCAGTGAAATATTTGACTTAACTGCATATTCCTCACCATCATTCCTTAACATAAAGCATCAATCTGCATAACTACATTTGCGTTTAATTATCCCTGGCCTCTATCTCATTCTGTTGCCACACAGAGTCATCGATTATGATCTCTTCAAAGCATGGTTGGTATAAACAAATGATGTCAGACTGTGGCTGATTCTTTTTTCTATTCCGCTCTTGACAATATATGTTCCTCAAAATATTTTAATTAATAATAGTCAAGTCAAGAGACCTTTATTGGCATTAAAACAACAAACAAGTTGATAGTACAGTTGAAAAGGAAAACCGGAAACAAACAGCTAATAGTGCTGATATAAGCAACTAATAGTGAAAACAGAAGAGGGAGGAGAGGAGAACCCAGGGCCACAAGCTGCTAAAATTCTAGAAGCAAAGGTTGCCAACTCCTCCAGAAAGAAGGTGACATGTATAGGAAGAAGAAACTTAAACCTAGTTGAGTCTTCCTACCCCTGCATCCTGCCAAGGAGTGAGGACAGATGTTTCTTATGGAGTGTATCATGAAGTGGACAATAGAAAAAATATGTTTGATTGTTTCTACACAGTTGGTTTGACATGGACAGATCCTCTGAGAATAGGGGATTCCACCAAACCTGCCCGCCAACAAAGCAGAGGGGAAATAGTTGCATCCAGCAAGTGGGTAAGCTCTACGAGCCTCTGGGCATCTCAGGTGGGTGAGAAAAAAGGCTGGCTTCCCAGGGCAAACCAGGATGTTAAATTGAAGGGGGGAGCATATGGTGTTGGCTTCACTGCACAATTCTTGGCATTCAATGTCCAGTAGCCTATCTTCAATAGTCTTGTAGGCTTAAGGTTGTCTAAGCATGCCAAGCTGCACAATATCCAATCCCGATTTACCCTGGCAAAATCCTGATTGCTCGGGGCCTAAGATGTTCTCGGTAGCAATCCAAGAAGAGAGCTTGTTGCTTAGATATTTGGCATAAATTTTGCCAATTACAGATAACAGGCTGATGGGTCGATAATTCCCTGGAGAGTTAGGATCTCCCTTTTTGTGAATGGGAATAATAATAGCAGTTGTCCAGTCTTTAGTTATGAGGCCATTTCTATTCATTGTTGAGAAGAGAGGGACAGGTAAAGTGGCCCTCCAGTCTGGATCATATTTTAAAAGGTCTGGAGAACTTGGCTTGACTTGATTTGAATTAATAATATTTTGATCAAAAATCTGCTATATTATTTTGTAACTGTGTTCTATCCCCTGTATCATTCTTATTAGATGTGTTTTTTAATTATTAGTGTCCCACCCACCCCCACACACTTTCATTTGTTGTCCTTTTTTTGGTCCTTACATAAACAGCCTGGTGGGCTTTTGTACAGGGAACCGAAATGGAGCTATTTCAATTATTATTGATTAAATCTCCGAAAGCAAATATTGTATAAGACTTGGGAAACTTTTGGAAAGCAGTCCCCAAACTCTTACACAAATGTACAGGGCAAAGCTGTTGAATTGTTTTCCTATATTTGTTAGCAGACACAGTGTTAAGTTTTGAAGAGAAGGCAGGCAGGGTTTTAACTGAATACCCGACCCGTCCCTCCTCCCTCCTCCTCCCTCCCTTGAGAAATCCCTGAGGTCAACATTGTAATAAACAGCAGGAAGGGTCCAATTTTCTGCACCTGTGGCCTGGTTTGTCTGTCCTTTTCTATAGGTGAATGAGCACCGAGGACGCAGAAAGGAAGTGAATTCAATAGCTGCATTTTAAAACTCAGCGTGATAATCGGCAAGCACTCAGGTGAAATAGTGTTAAAACTCTGTTCTTAAGAGAATACTAATAGGGCTGGAAAGCAGCTACAAGCCATACAGATAAGAAATTTAGAGGAAATAAGGAAATAGCTTTGTTCAAGTCAGCCTCTGGCCACTGTGCATTTTCATAGTAATTGGCCTCTTTGAGCTGAGCTGCTTTTAGGCTGTTACGCCTGATATAAACTTTACACCTGGAATCGCTGGCTAGGAATCAACTATTACAGAACATTGTGGTTTATCTTTTTTTAAAAAAATCTTGTGATTGTTACCAGACAAAAAGGGGGGAAATCCACTTCTCATTGCACTCAAAGATGAAATGATTATTTGTCATTCGCATTATCATGAGCAAAACTCACAAATTCACAGCTATGTAAAATACTCTTATGAAGCAAAACATGTTTCTCAACAGTTTGTACAGGTCTGGGGGTGGAGAATCATGGGAAGGTGATGACAGATACCAAATAGCAAACTGGTTAAATAAACTAAGCCATTGTTGTTTATTTATTTTCAGTTCTTTAAAAAAAACCTACAGTTTACAAATGTGGCAAATTGTGCTTCTGTACCCACAATTCAAAAAGCCAGTCCATGGCCTGTTGTTGTTGTTGTTGTTGTTGTTGTTGTTGTTGTTGTTGTTGTTGTTGTTGTTGTTGTTGTTGTTGTTGTTGTTGTTGTTGTTGTTGTTGTTGTTGTTGTTAAATTTATTTTTATACCACCCGTCTTCCTGAAAGAACTCCGGGCGGTTAACAAAAGGGATAAAAAGTAATCCAAATATAACAGTCAGGACAAGAAAGTAGAAAAGATTTAAAAAATACTTGTCACATAGTATTGTGGCTGCTTTGCAGAGCAAAGGGCAATTTGAATGCTGACACCAGTGGCAGCAATAAAGATGCTCTGTAGCAGCCATTCCCAACTTTATTTTTTTGCAATCAGTATTTCATTCCCTGCAGCCTGAATTCTTTCCAAATTAAAAAAAAAGCAGGTGGAGCCAACCATTCTCCTTCAAGATATAATATTTTGATTATATTGCTCACAAGTTGATGTTTTTATCTTGTAAAACGCCTAGAGTTCCTGTAGGAAGATGGTGCCGTATATAAATGAAATGAATAAATAATAAATAATAATAATAAGCAAGATTGGTCTTTTTAATTTATTTGATATGCTTTAAAATCTTAGGATATTTTGGGTTGCTTATTTCTTCATGAAGAGAGGAATAAAAATTTTGCTTTTAAAAATCATGATTTGAAAACCTTTCTTCATATTTGTCACAGAGCAAGAGCTGATTACATCTATGCAAAATTTGGTACTAAGTTCCTTTTTGTCGTTTGGGCTATCTCCATTTTTAGAACTGCCTTGTAGAATGCTGATTTGCTTTGCTGTGAATAACATTTCTGTCCAGTTACACAGTGATAATCTGTACAATGACTGTGTTCATTTGGGTATTATCCCTGGTACTGATTTTAAAGGTGAACTGCCCCTAGATTGATAAGCATCCTATAAGGACCTTAGAGCGTCTTAAAGAGTTGTGGAATAGGCTGGTTCTGTTTCTCCTATTCCAAAGATTCGTTGATACACAAGATGGCTGTATTCTGTATGTGTCATTACATGTATATTAAAGCTAATGTCTTTGTGCAATATTCTTTATTATTTTCTGTTATTAATGACATTCATGCCCCTACTGTCTTCTGATAAGCCTATGGCAATATATATGTGTACATGTCTTGTCTGTCTACCTGCTCCCCCTCTTTATCTTTGCAACAATCTTCTGAGGTAAATCAGAGGATTACTGCCACTCAGCTCCAGAGGGGCAAAATGAGGACTGATGATTGTATCTCCAAGACCTAGACAACACCTGCTGTCCAATTATTAATGAAGACTATTCATAGTGTCATGTGCATGTGAAATGTTACCAGAGAGAAAATGATACATAGTCCTATGGCTACAGGTTAATACTGCATAAGCTCAGTCATTTCCCAGCTCATACTGATTTTTCGTTCACAAATTGTCTCAGTGTCATTTCTGAACACTTGAAAGCACAAGGATTTGTGCTTTAGGAAGGAAAAGGAGCTGCTGAATGAGATGGATGGCCTCTCCCCAATCAAACCAACAAAGATTATCCTGATGAACTCCAGTCCTTTTTCTTCCCCTTATTAAAGGGGCACTTTGTCTGAATCACGAGTTTGTGATTATTATTATTTTTTTGCCTCCGCAAATTACAACAGGCAGAAATTTAACAGGCAGTTACTCACTGCACCTTCATATTGGTACTCAGGTTGCACCTGTTGCGTTGATGCAACAGCTGTTAAAGGAGGTTAACGGCTTCATTTCACGTTCTGAGTCTCCAGCCTGTCTAGGACTGATTCCTGGTGCAGAAGATTGATCCCATTTATTCAGAACAAAATGATACGAAGAAGGAAATAATGTGGACAATTTCCATTTGTTTATAAGGATTTGCTGGCATTGAAGGTTGTGTAACCAAGGGACTCGGCACGCAAAGACAATCATTAGCTTTGCTTCACCTTCTCTTTCATGACATAAAAGGGCTAATACGAAGCAAGCATGGGTTGGAGCTGAGACATCGGATTTCCTTTGCCTCTTCTGGGACTAGACTGGAAGCCACTTCCTTACTTCCCTCCTTCCCAGTCCAGGTATCTATCTCAATTTGCATCCAGAATCCACTCTGAGCCCTAGGAGGAGGTGAAGGATGCTTCATGGGTACAGAAAGAATGTCTTTTTGACTGTATGTTGAGGAGGGGTGGCTTTCTTTTTAAATAAAACTCACAGAGTCAGGATCCTATGTAAGTATGCCTGTAACAGTCCATGCTGTACTCTCTTCTGTTGATCTGGAAAAGCCAAATCTATATTGTTGAAATGTAAAGCCCTATTGTTTGGAAGAGGCAAATCTCTGGGTTGTGTAATTAGTAGCCAGAGATCACTGGGACAAATACAGGCAAGGATGCCCTAAACTCCAGATTTATAAATGGAATCCTGGTGACAATTTTTAAAAAAGGAATCTTCTGATATGCACAAGAGAACAAAAGACAGATTAGGACAGAGAGCCCTATTTGAAGTGTGGTTAGGGCAGGAAAGATAGAGGAATATCCAGGATTTATCCAGTAGTATGGAAGATATACCAGCTACTGGTCACCTAGATGTTTTTAAGTGAAGGTGATCTGTGACCATTGAAAGTAGGGGACATTTCTTTTGAACATATGCAGAGTGTGGCTGAAATCCTATTGGTGTAACTTTATGCCACACAACCAGAATAATGTCCTTATCCCACAAAGGACATATTTAATTTAATTTTATTTTATTTTAAAAAAGCTTCCTAACCCCAATCAGTTTTTGAGACTCCCTAAGGCTCTCTTTTTCCCCTGGGGAAGGCTCAGGGGTGTTAGCAAGCTTTGGTTCCAAGTCCAAGTCTTTGGAACAAAGTCCTTGAGTCCAGATCTTAAGTTGTGTGTCCTGCCTCCAGAGGTGTGGAACTCAGGACTGAAACTCCAAGGCTCACCCTTCCCACCACTTCCACCCACTCCCACTCACCTGCCCCCCCCCCGCTTCAGAGAAAGTGGGCCAGTTTCCATTTCTGGAACTTACTCATTGACCCTGGGGATGTGCCAGATGATCTGTTGACTGGCACATACATATGCAAAGACAGCAGGCTGGCTCTCTGAACAGAAGTTGGCTCATTGTCTCTAAAGATGGTGGCAGTGACCACAACAGGTAGGCTGATGTTGGCATCAGAGGGTGCGGCGGGCAGTGGAGGCAGGTAACTGCATCAGTGGAGCTGTAGGGAATTCACAGTACAACTTGGACAAATGGGTCCAAGTCACCAGTCAGGTCCCAAGTCCCCTCCAACTCCCTGAGTCACATCTGAATCATGTTGCCAGTGTGACTTCCACTGGACTCGGCAAGTGCTCGCAAGTCATCAGTCCTCGCCCTTGGGAAACTTTTGGTGACCTCAGGAGTTGGGGAGCTTTTAATAGCCAAAAATGGCCTCTGCCGGTCAGACTGATGGGACTGGGATTTCTGCCACTGATGCTGCAGCAATTTTTGGCTAGTAAAGGCTTTCCCTTGGGCCTGGGGAGCCTCAGAAACTGGAAGTGGAAAATAAAGCTTTCAATTAAATTTAATTGACTATCATCATTGTGGTCTGATGACGTCCTTTAATTTATGCAGTCAACACAAGGATATGCTTCACTGCCTTGGAAAAATGGCTGAGAGAGTGAGGAGACGCTGTATGATCAGCCCTACTCAAGAGGTATATTTTGGCAAAATATTAGTCTTTGTTGCCATTGAAACATCTGACCTCATGTGCACAACTCGGTCTGAACACCGCTGTGCACATCAAATCTTATAGATGCACACTTGCACAATCTCCGGTGTCAAAGTGATAGCCAATAATAACAGCAGTGAAAGAGTTGGGTTTTTGAACAACCCAATCATAGCATGACGTGACACACAGCAGTGCTGAAATTATGCACACTGAAGCAGATGTGGTATCAGGAGAGGGTCTGAGTTCTGCTCTGCGAGACATTTGAGATTTCTTGATTTGCAATTATTTCTAATTGATGTTTATTACTGCTTCAACTGGTATTAATAATCTTCTGGTAAACCTTGCTCATGTGCAACTGATACTCTGTTTCAAGCTAATATGACACCATGCCTTTTCGTTGACCTTAGCAAAACACAAAATAGAAGGAAAATAAAAATGAGAAAAAAGGGGGGCCTGGGAGGTTTTTTGTGAATATACACCAGACTTTAGTGCTTCACTCTTGACATGTAAGTGACTGCTTCTGGAGTATAATGGGGCACCTGTAGCAATGAATGGAATGCAATGGATCAGCTAGCTCCCCTTGCCACAAGCCAGATCATCAATTTGCACGAAAGCTCAGTAGCTTCATGATTCCAAGTACAGTATCAGAAGACATAGGCTAGATTTAGTGGTCTTGTTTTTAGTTTTCACCTACTGTATTCTCAAGACCCTGGGTAACTAACAGCAGTTATACATAAAGCAGACCATACATTCCAGTGCATTCTCAAAGGCTTTCACAGCCGGGATCCGATAGTTGTTGTGAGTTTTTCGGGCTGTTTGGCTGTGTTCCTGTTTTATTAGTGTCCTGGCCTTGCATAACAAAGAGAAAACTGAGATACAGTGAACCGGTAAAAGGGGTACAGCAAGTCTTGGATGGGGTTGTACTCCCACAGAAAATTCAGGTGTACGAGGTAGATATTGATGTCATCAACAGGAGTGTTTTTCACCAGTTTCAGCCCATTTGAACACTCTTTTGCAGCAACATCATCTTTTTCTGGTCAGTTCTGTCATAAGTACATGCTGGGATAACCTTAGTTCACTCTTTTTTTCCCCCTCAAGCAAGAGTTCAAGCTTGACTTGATCGAGTACCCAATTTTCTGCCTTGTTTGTGGAATCTGTAGGACTGTCCTCCAACAGTCAATTGCAAATGAGTTAAATTTTTTTCACTTTCTTCCTTTCACAATTTTTACTGATTGCTTACACCCCTTTTTTATTTCAAAAGACGAAATGTTTTAGAAGCATTCAAACATCATGTTTGTACGGCTTTTGGTCTCATATACCTTTTCTTCCTCAAGTTGCTTACCCCCAAGGAAAGAGTTCAGAAACTGGAACATAGCTTTCTTGTCTGCATTCTGCAGGTATGGTGACATAAGTTGACCTGAGAGGTTAAAGGGTGTATATGCTTCTCCATGATAAGTCTTACACTTATTCAATTCATTACTTCACCATTTCATTACATCCAAAACAGCCCTTCAAAATATTTTGGCACAGGGGGCTACAACTACATCCCAGGTGCTCTCACTTGTGTTTTCTCCCAGAAACCATCGTACAGACGACATTCTCATCTTCTGGGAACCTCAACACCGGGTAATTCTACACAAGGGATGTTTCTTTTGAAATGTGTGTGGTATATACATAAATTTCCCTTTTAAATGTGAGCATATTCAATTCTTGCAGGATAGTGTTCTTCGGTTAGTATTCCAAGATGGCATCTTAAGGACTTTAAGCCTGAACTGATCTTAAAGAAATGACAAGGCCCTTTTATATGCTCTTTAAACAAAGAATTTCAGTAGTTATATGTTATAACATATTGTAAAATTGTCAGTTTTAGCTGTGTATGGCAGAAGTACAATAAAATAGTTTGCTAGCTAATGGTGTTTCAGCAGGTGGTGCTGTTTGCTCTGCATCAATATCTTACAATTCTGGATCCCCCTCCCACTTTATTGTAAAAAGATTTACTCAATATGCGTAATTAACTGAACACCAATAAGATGTACTTCTACTTTAAGGCTATGTAGACTAAAAATACAAAATAATACACATGAGTGGGAAGACACTTTGTGTCCTTTAGATTTTTTTGTTTTTATTTTTTGTTTGTTTTTTCTCCCCCCCCCCCCAGAACTAATCTGTTGGGAGCTATGGGACAATGGTAAGAGAAAATGGATCCAGACCCAAAGTAAGCTGTCCCTTTGCTTCCCCAATACCGTCTGCCATCCCATAGTCCCCATTCCTTCTTCCAATTTAACAGGCTACCTGAGCAGAAGCAGATTACACATCTCCTGCAACCAGAGACTTTTGAAATTATGCTGGGGGCCAAATGAAAAGGGTGGATGGTCACATGTTGCAAATCCCTGATCTGATGTCACTGAATGGAAATAAAATAGCTGAAATATATACTGTGTCAGAGTGGGTAGCTGGGGAGTTGCCACCGCATCACCATATTTTATACCATGCTCTTGAATTTCCAGGATAATTATTTAAAAGCACCCTTTGGGAATGGGACTGATATTTCTTCTCTGGGGCTCTTTTGTCTCCCCAGATAGAATTGGAATTCCCAGCATTCCCTGGGAACACAGGTCAGTAAATCAGTCTGTAATATATCAGACCCCATAAAATGCTATTTATGTATGCAATTGCACATTAATAGTTTCTGTGGTCACAGTAATGTCAAATAATTCCAAGGCCATCAGAATAAAAGTTCTGTGTGTGGAGGCCTTTTCTGATGTTTTTCCAAAACTCAGATTTTGCACTTTCCTGAACGTTGGTTCTTGGCTTTAAGTGGTATCAAGACACATTTAAAATGTTGTATTGAGAGAAAACACATAGTAAAGTACTCTTTTTAAAAAACAATGCAGCTAAATGTAGTTCTGGCAATAACAGATTAATGGGTGTCCGTCCGTCTGACACCCACAGAAGTGACACTAATGGGACACAGACTGTCTCCATACGTTGTAGACTTTTACCCTTTAATTGCCATGCCTGCATGACATTCAACCCAGGAAACCAGACAATGGGCTCAAATCCCTCCTTTCTGGACATATTTTAGCCATCCATAATCTCTCCATAAGATCTACCTCACAGGATTATCCTGAGGGGTGTTTTGGGGTGGGGGGTAAAATGGGATTATCTCCTATATAGCACCCTGGATTCCATACAGAAAGGATCCAGTAAAAAATGTGAAGCATTATAACAACAAACATAGCAAATTCCAGTTGACGTTGAGCACAGACACCACTGAAGATGAGCTCATGAAGATTCTAGTTCTGATTGAGGTCTACCATGGTACAGCGAGCTGACGAAACAGATGCTTGTTCAAAATGGGATCTACATTGACAGCTGTTCCAGCTGCGGCCTTGAGTTGTCAGTGCTTATGATTTAATGGGACTTGGGTCCCATCTGTCACTCCTTTTAGCAGCACCATGCTGGGTAATTTTCCATTAGATCTCCAGTGACCAATTTCAGCCTAGAGTAAAAAGCCATCTGATAGTGTATATCACACATACATTATCCAACACGTGGATAGTCTCAGTGTAGCGTTCTTGCTGAAACACTTGACATATTCTTTGCTTCTCATATTTTTGACAGCAAGATCCAGGTGGTTCTCTTTATTCCAAGGGGTGGAAAAAGCAGCAACCTAACATTAGGAGTCCAAAGCCCCAGTGGGTGTCTTCCATTGCTCTTCAACATGCACTGGGAGTGTACACCTAACGGCATCAGGACCTAGATTTCAAGTTGCAGAACCACTGCTGCACAAAGGAATGTTATCATGTTGCTCTGTCTGTCTTGCTCTCTCTGTGATTAAGAGTTATTTTTTTTAAATGGCTGTTTTTAAATGAGATAGCTTTATGAAGGGTAAACTTCATAGCAGTGACTGTGGGTCCCCCCCCCCGCCTTTGGGGGTTTCTTTCTGGTTGGCCATTTGGTTATGGGTGAATCCCAAAAGGCTTGTGGATTAAACACAAAGGGTGGTTTGTAAAGAAACTTGCTGTTGATGGATTAGGGCAGTGTGCCTGTTGTAACCGGACCCACAGTGCAAGTTCATTCATTCTGAGTACGGCACTCTGACTCGTATTATGCTCCCTCCCAACGCTGCTCTTTGCCATCCAGCCGGTGAAACTTAACACCTCCTGAGATTTTACTGCAGATTGCAGTTCACCAACAATGTGTGTCATGCTGTGAAAAATATAGCTATAAATCAAAGTCAGAGGTAACGTAGAGCACGAGCTTTTCCAAAGGGCCTGCTCCAAAGCTGAAACTAAATAGATTTGTGCCGTGTGTGCACAAGAGATGCGGATGGATGTACAGCAAGCAATGCTTGTAGCATAGCAATTCAATTTTCTGTGTCCACTTTTGAAGCATAATTATATAAAACTTTTTAAAATGACTTCTTTTATTTTTAAGAACAAGAAATAGTGAGGATTGCTATTTGCGGAAAATGTAGAAAAAATAAATGAATCTGCTGATTTCAGTCAACTAACAGATCAATTACACAGGTCTATAAATAGCATACTTTATTTTGCATAATTTATTTTCCATACATTATTCCATTACTTGGGGGGGGGAGACTGTGATAAATTATACATACAGATAATGTACTGAGAGAGCAGATGTGTTACTGCACTGGGTTTCATCTCCAGAGATGGAAATCCCACACTCAAGTCTGAACAATAAAACAGCAAGACATCTGTGCTTCAGTTGGGACCATGATATTTTTAGGAAGGGGATTAATTTTTCTGCTGTGCACCTTTCATGCTATACACACCATCAACTGCTTTTTGTCTTACAAAAGGGACTACAGTGGACCCTCATATAACAAACAGTTTGTATAACATAAAATCTGTACAACATAAAAAATTCCAGAAATAGGGGAAATTAGCTTAACAGAATTGTCAATGGGGCGAATCCGTACAACATAAAAATGGTTGCAGTTAGGGATTACTCTGTTTTCAATGTATTCCTATGGGCAATTTGTATAAAGGAAAATTTGCTTAACAGAATTTCATTTGGAACGAATTAATTCCTTTATACAAGGTACCAACGTATATAGAAGAATGTATGGCAGGAAGGTTACACTCCACCACTCTATCCTGATTCAGTCCTCAGCTTTTAAGCCTTTAAAAAACAAAGAACTTGTTCCAATCTCTGAGCTTCTGTTTTCACATTGGTTTTGACACATTAGATCTATTCATGTTAGAGCACAAAATGGGAGGTGAGAGGCAATGGGTTTGCCACCACCAACCTAACCACGCGCCTAGACGTGTATCCTTTGGGCAGAGTTGCCACTAGGGAATGGGAAGCAAAAAGCAGGGAAGAATGTTGCTGTAATATTAGTTTAGCTCTCTGGTTGCAGAGCCAAAATTTGGGAGTTCAATTTATCACTGTTTGTCCTTGACAGGGGCTGAGCTTGATGAACCATAGGGTCCCTCCCAGATTTACAGTTCTAAGATTATTATTGAAGCATTGCTCTCATTGGCCAACAGCAAAATCATTACTTGAACGGGAGTAGACAGTCATAAGGGCATGAGAACCTTGCCGGTAGTGATGGGCAAGAAACATGAAAATGGTGTTTTGTTTCATTTTTTGTTTCATTTCTTTCCATTTTGTTTAATTATGTTTGAATCAATTTTTTTAAAAAAATTGTTTTTCATTTTGTGTCTTTTTTGTTTTTTATTTATTTTTCTTTTTTTGACACTAGTTGGGGCCCTGCCAGCTGATCAGCATTTATTTTATTATTTATTTTGATAAGCACCGAGATCCGTGCTGTCAAGATAAATAATAAAAAATTAAAAAAACGAAATATGAAACAGAAAGAAATGAAAATTTCCATTTCATTTCATTTTTAAAGGCACTTTGTTTTTTTGTTTTGTTAGGAAATGAAACAAAAAACAAAAAAGAATACAGGAAATATTTCATTTCATGCCCACAGGGTGGATTTTATTTAAATCAGGATTTAAATCACTAGTCAGTAATGCTTGATTTAAATCGTGATTTTCTACTTAAAGACTCGTTTTTGCTGGAGTTGTTTTAATCTTAATATTTACAACCAGATGAGGCTTCCTTTTTTAAAATAATAACTTTTCAGATAAGTTTTACAGTTATATCAGACTATTACTGATTTGGTGGTTATATGCCATTAGAAATTCATAGATAGATAATTATGAAATCATTGTGAGGTGAACTATCTCCAGTTTAATAGGTTAATCATTCATATTTGGACAACTGTTCTGTTGTACTTTATTGGAAGGAGAAAAATCCTCATTACCTTAAATAATAAAAATTTAAACAATTTTATTTAACTAAAACAATACCATTATATGGCATTATATATGCTTGTATTTGCGTAAACACCCATGTTTGTTAACTGATATGGTTAAAATATCTTTAAAAATTTAGACTGATAGTCTAGATATTCCCAAACTGTGTCTCTTTTATGACCTGCTGCCATTACAGGTTTTTCTTCTCAAGTGAGAGAGTGAGAATAATATGATAACCCCAAGGCCGCTATACACATAAAGATCTCAAGATGTAGAGTACTGTGCTCAAAAAGTTTCACTTTCATTTTACTGCTTGCCCTCCCTCCTCAAAACCAAGCATCTTTGAGAAGATCTTCTAGGTAGAAAAATTGCCCCAAATAATCATAAACCTCTGGGAGATCATAACATTGTGAATGGATTAATACAGCTTAATACTACATAATTAAAAACTAATTTCATGATGAATAAACTTTGGATTATAATGTATCTTAACTAGAACATGAATTTTGGAGAGATTTTCTCCTCAAAAAGCATTTAAAATTTAAATCAAATCAAAAGATCAATTTAAATAAAAAAAATCTGATTTAAAGAAAAAATCCATTTTTTTAATTCTTTAAAAAATATTGATTTTTATCCACCCTGCATGTCCATCTTTACTTGCCAGTCTAATGCTTGCAACTAGAGGTGGGCACGAAATGAATTTTTAATTCATTTCATTATTTGTTATTCATTTCATTATGGAACAAAATGAATAATGAACAAACCCATCAAAGAAAGACAAAATGAAACAAAATGGAAATTTCCATTTCGTTCACTTCATTTTCCACTTTCCCAATGCATTCCTATGGGGAAAAGCTGGCAGTCCCTTCCCCCCATGCAGGGGAAACTGCAGGCTTTTCCCCCACTGAAGCCACTGCCAGTCATCTGTAGCGGGGGGCTTTGGCAGGAAAAAAGTATAAAAGCCCACCCTTTCCCTCACGATCGGGTGGGGGATTTAAAAAACGTGGCGACCCGGCCCACGAGCCAGCTGGTCAACGTGAGTTTTTTAAAAAGCACTTACCCAGCCCGCGGGCCAGCTGGTCGGTGCAAGTAAAAATAAAAAATAAAAAAAAATTTTAAAATGTGCCGACCCAGCCTGCAGGCCAGCTGGTCAGCATGAGTATAAAAAACCATTTTGGCATTTCGTGCCCATCTCTACTTGCAATTACATGGTCAAATATAACAGAATTTGCTATACTTATGAAGCAGGTGAATTTACTATATTTCTAATGTCTGCATTATGTTCAATACAGATTGGATTCCTTCCAGCCTATTCTCTTCCAACCCACTGGCTGAATTCATAACAGGGTATTATCTTTAAGTGATGTTTTCATTTGACATTTCACTTAAGGCATGCTTGTCAGGACAGTGGGAGCATGCACTTACTCTAACTCCTCTCCCCATTTTCCTTCCATAGTTTATTTATTTATGTATTTTTCATTACATGTGGTTGAATTATAAGGAAAATAATGCTTCTGAAGCATGTTCTTTGAAAACATTTCTTTAGGAATTCTATACTGCTATTTAGAGGCAGATAGCTCTCAGTTTGGATTGTAGCACAAATTCACAATTGGATTACTGGCCAGAGAAAAGTACTCCGAATCTGCTTTTTAAAAGCATTCTTTCGTTAATTTTTCATATACAGTGGTATCTCAGTTAAAGAATGCCTCAGCTGACAAAAAAAAAGGTTTAAGAAAAGAAATTACTGGAAATGGGGATGCCTCAGTTTAAGAAACATTTTCAATAAAATGCCCCAGTTTGCCTTTTTTCTGACCTCCAGAATGGATTAATTGGTTTTCACTGCATTCCTGTGGGAAACCATGTTTCGGTTTATGAATTGTTGCAATATGCTATGGCATGGATAATGAATTAACCTGTAATTACTTAAACTGAGGTACCACTGTATTTCTGCACTATAACTATGTTCTAGGGCTGAACTTTGAACTTTCAATAGGCACCGATGTTGAGATTTACTGTTTATGTATAGCAGTAAGAGCAACACAGCCTCTAATTTTGGGTCCCTTTCACAAAAAGGTTGCGGGTGGTCATGGTGTGTGCACAGGAGTGGAAAAGCCCTGCACAGAGGGGGACAGAGTTGTGTGGACCCACATGTCCATGCACCTTAGAAGGAAGCTTGAGTAGAAGATTGCAAAAAAGTGCCAAAGAAATATGGAGAGATAAGAATTGAATAGGATTAAATTAAATAGAAATTCAACTGTGTTGCTCTCTGCTATAACAGAGATGAGCTATTGTGTTAATATAATACTTAAGTACTCTGCACATACAAATACACACATAAAAAGTGGAGATAAATGAAAAACGTTTGGAATGGTTCTGTAACTAAGCAGCTTTGCAGCTAACCCTAAAAGGAAAGGAGAGGGCCAAAGGAAGGAAGGAAGGAAGGATGGATGGATGGATGTGGGTGAGATTGCAGGTTGCATTGTGAATAATATTTACTCTTTATTTATTCTTTAGATTTCTATACCACTCCCGTTAGTGTCATAGGCCCTATTACATATGAACGGGGAACTCACAAATCTATCCACAGCCCTTGTGTATCCATTGCTTGCAATTCAAAATGTAATGCAAGATGTGAATCTAACTGCAGCAAGGCTGAATCTTTCCAATTCACTCCTCCAGTGTAGCCCTGACTTAATAATGGGACCCAAGCATAAATCAGGCTTAAAAGCACTACAGCACAAGCCAAATCACAATTCACAATATCCTGCTGAAATCTTGAATCAAAACAATGTCCTGACCCATGGATAAATAAAGATTTTTGTTCTTTGTTGCATTTCAGTCTAAAATCTCAGGCTACAGTTCATTGTGTAGGATTTTCTGGAGAAGTGAAATAGAAGCAAGAGGAACCACATACTTGTTAAGAGAAGTGGGCTCTTGTTTCCTGAGAAACTTAGATCTCTAAAAAGACTGACAAGTGATGGATCCTATGTTGCTACCATTGATTTTACATTTGACTATATGTATTGTTTTATCCAGAGCCTAGAAAGCACACATTGGCTAGATTAGAATCCAATTGGCAATTTATCTTGGTGTAAGTGACATCATTCAAGTCACAGCAGGACATTGCTGCTAATTAATGTGGCACTGGTTTCATGCCTACATGCATAATCAATACTGTGTTAATTAGCAACCATATACCGCTGCAACAATTTCACTTCAGCAGGCAGCTGGATTCTAGCCATAAAGAATAAGTTTGTTAATTAATTACTGGCTTTCAGATAATAGGGAGAATTCCTTAGCTTCTATGTTTAACTTAATGAGATATACATTCATTAAATTTGGGACACAACAACTAGTGGGTTTGACATCTCATTTCATTATTGTTCGGCCTAAGATTTTGCTGTGAAATCAATTCGAGTTTGCAGCTCTGGGAAGTTTTGTGGTGGAACAGAAACTCTGATTTGCAGACAGCCTGTGGTTTATTTATTTATATTTTATTTTATTTTTATTTGTAGCACTTTGGTAACCCAACAGTGATGTAAGTTAAATTAATTCAGGGGCCTGCTTTAGTTAGTAATAGGATTAGATTTAGGCCCACATGTCTAGAGACTGAGAAACATTTCTTTAAACTGCACTTACAGAGCCAGTGGCTGTCTTCTTGGGGGGGGGGGGGGAATCAGTGCTAACTGCAAACACCTTGGAAAATGGAGCTTCTCCTATTCGTCATGTTTTATTTGATTCTGATTTGACAATAAAGCTGGTATTTACTTAACGCTGGATGATCTATACCAGGAGAAATGAGATGCCTTCTGTTAGCAGGATTTACTTTAACAAGGCCGAGGTCAGGACCTGTGTGAGTTCAGGGCAGGTCCAAAAATGTGTGAACAAACTTGCTGCCTGTTCCATAGGATTAAACACCACCAACTGATTGTATCAGTATTTCATACTGAGTTTCATGTCTCCATCATGCATAAAATATACATCTGAAAATATCCCCAAGGAGGCTGCCCAGACCAAGGTTTGAATTTCAGACTTATGGGAAGGATGAGAAAGTACTATATACATGCTACGAGATAGCAGTGCTTAGAAAAATCTACCAACCTCCAATCCATTCTCAGGCTTAGTTTTAAAATGTTAAATAGTAAAACCCCACATGCTGCCACACAATGATTAATTGTCTAACATTATTTTCTACTTGAGAGTGATGGGTAGGAGGGCATACCCCTCAATCCCCGTTTCTCAAACTGAATAGTTCTTAATTGTCCTTTTCAAAGGAGAAAGGCAGGGTAGAAATACTTTTACATTCTCCTAAATAAATAAATAAATAAATAAATAAATAAATAAATAAATAAATAACAACAGCTGATCTTATTTGGACTTCCTAAAGTAGCCCACCTTACCATTTTTTCTGCATGATCAGCTGCACTTGAGCTATAGAAAGAGTTTAAAGTGCTTTCCAGCATTTTAAGCCCCATTTTTATGGTATCCTTTAATGTTTAGGCAAGAGGGGTTATTTTCCAAATACTAAGTAACATAGGCCTTCCCCATTGCTTCCCCTCTTCCTTTTTAAATCATTCTGCTGGCATGGCGAAGCGTGATATCACTCCCAGTGCATTCTAGGGCCGCCCCGCCCCCACGACTTTTGCATCACTAGGGTCAGCCATTGGGTGGGAAGGCTCACGCATCATAATGCTGTCTTGTTACACCGACACACTTTCCTTTTCAGGCACTTGTCTGAATAAGTGGATGTAGCCACGAAAGCTCATTTTGAAATGTAACAGGTGCTGCAGTGGTTGTTGGGGGGAGATGTTTGTTTGTTTTGCTTTTATTTCTCTGGATTTTCCAGGCATTGTGCGAGGGTCCCCAGAGTTGGACTAGGTGTAATGGTGCTGTGTACCACAGTAGCAAAAAGAAGAAGAAAAACCATGGACAGATAACATAGAGTTTGTCTGGTTTGCTAGTATTTGAAACGTGACCAGGGGGCGGGGGGGAGTGAAAATTAGGTTGTAGAGGAAAGTGGAAAGTTTGGGAGTATAGTTCCAGCCTAGAACTGCAAGCAAGATTGTAATGAATGGAATGGACAGACTCGCACCAGTAAGTTTGTCATCTTTATGCTAATATGCTTATTAATCAGCTTTTCAGAGTGGCATTCTTATTGAAACAATGACTCCTGTTTGACCTGCCACTACTTTTTCTCTGGGGAAAGAAAGAGCGTGTCTTGGTGTCTCAGCAAATCTCTGAGCGAGACAAAGCACCTTGAAAGCCTAATAAGATAATCAAATTGGGCTCTGAAAGGGGCAACAGAAACATTTTAAACATGGCTCTCAGAATGGCTTCTTGCCTATCACAGCTGTTGTGCAAATCACAAAAGGTAAGTAGCTTAATTGAGAGTCCTGTGCTGGGGGGGGGGCACGTGAGGCGAATGGCGTGATGGTGATTCATTAGATCCTTAGTAAAAAAGAGGGCTCAGCCTCCAGTCCTTCAGCTCTGGCTTGTTAACCTTTTAGAAATGGAAGAACAGTTCATAGCTGAGAGAAAGCAGAGCTTGTTTGCAAATACCCTGATTTAATATTCCTGATCCAAATGCCACCATTGTTGGCGGAGTATTTTATTACCACTGTCGGAATGTGCAAGTCTTTAATCACCATGTTTGTTAATACCCTATTTATTGCGATCACTTGCTGAATGTTAAATATGCTAAATTCCACATGTGAAAGTACTTAGTGTAATCAGGTAATACATTAGCAAGGTGCTGCTCAGCTCTCACCTCTACAGAAAATGGAGATATTCCAAGCTAAGTACTGAAAAGTTGAAGGGGGATTGGAAGGGTCAGAGTAAATGGGAGATTTTATTGGGCTGGTGAATGGTGCTCCCTAATTGGCTCTGCAGTGCTTATGCTGTTTTACAAACAAAAAAATTAAGGCAAGTATGTATTGGATATTGCTTGTGTCATCATAAGTGTTGACTCAAAAATAAGAAAATACAGGGCAGATTTGGGGATGGAAAATATTAATATAGCATAAGACTATGTGTCTAAAATTCATTTGATTTCTGAATGAGTTTGAACAGGTGGAAAGTTGAATGAGTACATAAAATAGTTAAATTAAACTTAATTATGGAAAAAATGCACACCAGAAAAAGGAAACAAAAGACAATGAAAAACAGTTTGTAGAACTGACTCTTAGTCATACTGATGTCACAGACAACCCTAAGTTACTTAAATCTAAATACACTAAATTTTGGCTTACAAGCATAATTCGTACCGGAAACATGCTTATTAACCAAAGCACTTGTATATCAGAGCAAATTTCCCCTTAAAAATAAGGATAACTCAGATGATTTGTTCTGGGGCGCCATAGGTCACATACTGTGCACCCAAAATACCAAAGCTCACAAAAGAAGTTGTCCAGAAGTCCACGTCCACACTATGGTTTAGGTACCTGGCTACCAAATCTGCTCTGTTTGAGACTGACAACTGGATTTCACTCTGGTTTTTTAATGTAACAATAATAAAATGCATTTTGTAGCAATATGCACACTTGACTAGCTTCCCTATGACTAGAAATGGTGTGAAAAATAAGAATGTTGAAAACAAATTTTAAAAAATTATAAAGAAAAATTAAACAACCCCCTAACCTACACTCTCTTTTGAAAATGTTCCTGGCTGGTACAAGGGAGGCCTCCCTTCCTCAGTCCTCCTCCTCTTGAGGGGGGGGGAGCCACCACTGGTTCACTTGTGATCATATGGCCTGCTCCAGTGCTTGTATTACAAGACATTACTCATTGATCAAGGCAAAATTTAGAAGAAATATTTGCTTGTCTTGCAAAACACTGTTATACCAAGGTACTTGTAAACCAATGTATTACTGTATTGTTTTGCACAGCTTTATATAGCTCTGAAGTAGACATGGGCACGACTCGGCGAAATTGTCATTTCCGTTTTCGGTTTTCGTTTCCGTTATGTAACGGAAACAGTAACGATAATTACGCCACTCCAGCTCGAACCCGACCCGAAAAAAGAAAAATTGGGTCAGGTTTTTCGTTGGCGTTAATGGCATAGCGGCGATCGTGTGATGCCATTGCCAAGCAGCACAGAAAATAAGTTTTAAAAAGTAAAAAAAAACCAACTCCCGGCCAAAAAAGCAGGCGAAAATATGCTTGCCTGAGGACACCTACCAGAGGGGTGGTTTCTGGGGGGGGGGTCCCCCGGCCTTCCCCCCCTCTCCTGTCCTGGGCTGCTTGCACCAGGCGGGGGGGGGTCATCCTCGTCGTCTCCATGCCATGCGGTGGGGGGGGATCCAAAATGGTAACCGCAATATTTATTTTTAAATCGTGGTCCAAAAACCCACCAAAGCACAACAGAAACATGTGAAAATTAGGTATTTTAAATGCCTGAATTTTTATAGTAGCAGCAGTGGGTTTTTTATAGCAGTAAAAGGTCGCACTGATTTTATTTTATTTTATTTTATTTTTTATTTTTTTAGACCTGCCCATGTGGGCTGGGCATGGGATGGGACAATGCAAATTTTTGAACCATTCCACCAATGGCATGGCCAGGTTTTGACTGACACTTCTGGATGTGCCAGAGGGCATAAAAAGCCGAGGCACCTTCCAGAAGTCGCAGTCAGGTCTGGATGTGGAGGTCGGTGGAGGGCTGTGTGGCTGGCAGCTGCTGGCTATACGAATTTGGAGGGAGGCTGGAGGCTTTAGATTTAAGTTAGGCAGGCAGGGAGGGAACTGAATTTAGAAAATAATTTCTTTGATTCCCTGCAGCTTTGTCTGCTGAAGGGAATAGCAGTTTATTCTTTATTTCTTCTCTGGAAGTTTGTGAGGATTTTTTTCTGATATTGGATAAAGGGGAAGGTTCGACTGGGAGTGGGAGGTGTGGATTTATTTTAAAAATATATTATATAGTACCATTTATTTTCTATTTTCCCCACTTCAGTTTGCTTGCACACACACACACATTTGGGGTGCAAGCCAAGAACAGAACCTCTATCCTAAGTGATATCCTAACTGCCCACTCACCCACCCACCCGCGCCGCCACCCGCCTGCAGCCCGCGCCTCCCCCTGCTGCTGTTGCCGCCTGCCCATGGCCCCCGCCACCACCGCCCGCCAGCACCTCCCCCGCCGCCTGCCCCCCGCCCTGCCCGCCGCCTAGGGCACAAAAACACCTAGCGCTGGCCCTGATTGCGGGATGCCCCTATGCAGCCTGGGAAGTCAAATCATGCTAAATCACGTTGGAAATGACAAACGACAAATTTTTTAAAAATTTCACGACAAACGGAAACGACCCGAAACGGACCCATTCCGACAAATGAAAACTCGAAACGTCATTTTTTCTGGTCATGCCCATGTCTACTCTGAAGAAGTGTTCCCAAATCTTTGTCAGTGAAGTACGTACTGGGAAACCTGATAAATTGTTTTTGCTAAACTAACCTCATGTTCAGTAGGACAGGGTCTTCAAACCTAGTAGTTGAATAGTTCATCCTATGCCTTTCTCTTAAATTTCAGCAGGAACCAATAAGGCATGAGTGGGGCACGGGATGCATCTATAAGTGATGCTTTAAATTATGATTTACTTGAATTCTGAATTGAATTACAAAGGGAAATCTGTTCACTGCTGAGCTATGTAAATCACCTGGCTGTTGGCATCCTGACAGCCAGGTGGTTTTGACAGCTCTGTAGCCACAGTGCCTTTTCCATTCTAATTCAAGTTTTTCATAATTCATGGTGAAATTACCCCTCACCTGCTCAGCCCCCTGCTGGCTCGGGGATGTCGCTTCCCCCCACCTCACCACAGCTTGGGGGGGCAGCAACTTCAATCTTGTCACCCGGTCTTCCTTCAGCCAATGGGGTGAATTGAGTCTGGGCAAAGTCAGGTGGCTGGCTGTGAAACCTTTCCTGCACTTTAAGGCTTTGCAACCAGCCACCCTACTTTGCTCCCCACCAAAATGGCTGCCCTTCGCTCATCACTCGCCACAGTGGACGAAGGGCAACCAGTTTAGTGGGGAGCCAAAGCGTGTGGCTGGTGGTAGAAGACCCATTGGGGTGGCTGCCCCAGCCCAGCAAAGCAGGGGAAGAGCTTACCCCCTTTACTGGATTGGGGGAAAACCCCTCAATCAAACAGCAGGGAAGGCTGCTTTTGGAGGAGCACCAACAGCCAGGTGATTTTGGCAGCTCTGCAGCGTTGGCTGCTGGTTGATTGAGCGGGTTTCCCATCAACCCAGCAAAGGGGGGATGCTCTTCCCCTGCTTTGCTGGGTTGAGGCAGGCCTCCAATGCATTGAAAACCAATTTTCAAAACCCTCCATGGCTTGGGACCAGAGTACCTGTCGGAGCGTATCCCCAAGAGGTCAACTGGGGTCAGGCCCATGAGAATGGCAAGGTGCGCTCACTTAACTGCACCTTTTCTGTGGTGGGCCCCACATCGTAGAATCATCTCCCTAGTGAGCTGCACCTAGCACAGTCTCTGCCCGCCTTTAAAAAAGCCCTGAAAACCCATCTTTTCAAAGAGGCATATGGTGACCTTTTTATTTAATTTTTTTTTTGCCACCCACGCCATCTCTTGTGGAGGGTATTGTCCCTCCTATTCTATTAGTCCTTTCTCGCCTTTTGTATTTTTTGTTGTTGTCTTGTTTTAATTGTAAACCGCCCAGAGTTCCGTCCGGAAGATGGGCGGTATAAAAATATAACAAACAAGCAAGCAAGCAAACAAACAAACAAACAAATCTGTTCCCTTGTTTTGCCTATTTTTCAGACCTTCAGAATGGATTAATCAGTTTTCAGTGCATTGCTATGTGTTTTGAATTATGAAAATTTTGAATTTTGAAAACTCCATTGGAACAAATTATTTTTGTAATTCAAGGCATTACTTGTATCTCAAAACTGTGGGCCGTTCTTGCTTGTGATATTGGTTATTGTGCAGCAGGCCAAATTAATGAAATGTGTATTTCCTCTAAAGTGGAAATTCTTATGTTTTCCATTATAAACTTAAAACAGTGTTTCTCAGTCATTAAGCTTTGAACATCATTACCCAAAATTCCCAACTTCGTAGCCAATGGCCAGGGATTTGGGGACTGGAATTCTAAAACAACTAAAGGATCAAAGGCTGAGGGATACTGCCTGACAAGCATCCATATCCTTCAATGCAAAGCTTTAGTCTTGTGAAGACAAACAAAAGTAGTGATCACCTTAGCCAAATGTTTCTGAGTTACTGCTCGTGAATTTCAACCCCCTTTTTTTGGTTCACATGATGCATGGCCTGTAGTGACTGTAAGATTTTTAACCTATTTTGGAATGAGGAACCAGATGTGTAGATGCTATTTTTGGAATAAGCTGTCAGCTAGTTTTGACCCAGTCACTGTCAATGTATTAGGCTGAGATCACACTACAGAAATGCCCTCCCCCACACACATTTTCTTATGACTTCTGCCTCCTGTAGAGTCACATGTTGTGGTCATGTAGCATATGTCCTGTGGTAGTGGTTCATACCTTTTAAACTGTTCCATCGTTTTAACAGTCATCAATCCAAAGGGTGACTGCAGCCAAGAAATCAGAAAACATCTGGGACTAGGAAAGGCAGAAATGAAGGAACTATAAGAAATTCATCAAGTGTGAAGATATGTCACTGGAGAGTGAGAACAAGAGCAAGAACACACACAGTCTTGCATTTCCAGTCATCCTGTATAGGTGTGAACGCTAGACAATTAAGAAAACTAATAAACTAATAGGAAAAAATTGAGTCATTTGTAATATGATGTTGGAGGAGGGTTTAGCGAGGGGCAGGGTCATGGGCATGCCCACCTCCTTTGCCTGGTGACGTCCCCCTCTTCTTCCCCCATGGAGAATTCCTTCCTCCCACCCCTCCATCTTCCTTCTCCACCTCCTCCTCCTCCCACCCCACAGCTGCCCCACAGAGACTGTGACCTGCTTCTCCTCCTGCTCCCCTTCTGAGCTATTCCCTCCTTCTTGTGCCACTGCAGTGATTGCCCCGCTGCTCGCTTGGCCCATCCCAGCTGCACAGCGAACATGGCAGAGGTGAGTGAGAGCTATGGGTGGCAGCAGCAGTGGCAGTGAAGGGGCTCGAAGGGAGAAGGGGGAAAACAGGAGGAGAAGTAGAGTCTAGTCAGGCCCCGGGCGGGTTGGGAGGAAAAGTGCACTTTTTTAAAAAAAAGTCTTCCAGCAGCCTGGGCAAGCGGAAGGGGTGATCTGCACAAGCATGCACATGCCTCTCTTGCACCGTCCATACCGGCTCAAGCGGGTGTAAGGGAAGCGTGTGCATGGTCAGCCTTACCATAGGAATGCATTGAAATATGTTCCCTCCAGAAAGGATTAATGGATTTTCAATATGTTCCTATGGGAAACCGCTGCTCTACTTACAGGTTTTTTTTTACTTATGAGCATATGCTCGGAACAGATAAAATTCATAAGTAGAGGTCTTAGTGTAGTAGCCCTCAGACACTTTCATCCGGAAAAAGTAGACCGCGGCCCATTCAAAGTTGGACAGCCCTGACATATACCATCTCATAACCTTCAGCCGAGGATGATGGATGGACTGACTCACTCCCATCCATGTTTCTGTCTTGGGGTTGGAAGCACAGGCAAGCAAGCAGTCAATACTGATCGCAAATTTGTTGACACATATTTGCTCAAAAAATACTGACTATATAAAGAGATGCCAAAGTAAGACATCATATTTTAACCCATAATATTTTTAAGTCTTATTCAGTGCTATTGGTACTTATTACTGGCTGCCACTTAGGGTCTTCTCGGCTGCTGCACCCAGACTCTGGAGCTCTCTCCCACTGGAGGCCAGGAAACTGCCCCATGTCTGATGCTTTTCCGGAAGCAGGCAAAGAACTACCTCTTCAGGGAACCTTTCCCTGAATGAGGGACTACCTATTATGTGTTTTCATATGAATCTACCATACATATCTACACAGACTTTGTGTTTATAACCACTTATAACCTTGTGTTTATATCTCTCGTTGTGTGATTGCAGTGACATTACGTTATCAATTGTTAATTTTAATGTTGCCATCTAATGCTCTAAGATAGAGATGGGCATGACCAGGAAAATGTTTTTTTCGAGTTGTCGTTTTTCGGAACGGGTCCGTTTCGGCTCGTTTCCGTTTTTCATGAAATTTTTCATAAATTTGTCGTTTTGTTTTTTGCTTTTTTGTCTGTCATTAGTACTGGTTTGGGGGGGTAGCGGGCTCCTGGAGGCACCTCTGTGGGGTGGGTGCCTCCTCTGGCCCGCTATGAAGGGAAAGCGAGCTCCTGGAGGCACTGGGGTGGGTGGGTGCCTCCTCTCCTCACCCGCTACAAAAGGGCATGCATAGCCATATGGATATGCATACCAAGTTGCAGACTTGTTTAGTGGACTGGCAGAGGCACCCCTCTTTGGGGTGCCTCCACTGCAACAGTCAGTCAGAGAGAATGCAGGCTCTCACTGTGTCTCACTAAGAAGGGAAGCATACTTGCGTGTAGTGCAATGCAAGTACACACTCACAGATCTGGCTTAGGGTTAGGGTTAGCACAAGGGCTAGGGTTAGGCTAGTTACGGGTGAGGTTAGGGTGAGTAGTGGGGTGCACCTCTGGGTGCCTCTCTGACCCACTAAGAAGGACAGTGTACTGTGGCGTATGGGTAAGGGTTAGGGTTAGGGCTAGGGCAGGGTTAGTGGGCTTTTTGGCACATCCCAGAAGTCTCAGTGGCCAAGTGGCCATGCGATTGGTGGAATGGCTCCAAAAATTTGCATGGTCCACTCCCATGGCCAGCCCATCATTGTGCAGGTGTAAAAAAATATAAATAAAATAAAATGAAATCAATGGAAGGAGGGCATTTTATTGCAAGAAAAACCCACTGCTGCTACTGTAAAAATTCTGGCAGTTTTAAAATAGTAGCAGGCAGCAGCAATTTTCGCATGTTTCTGGGTGCTTTGGTGTGTTTTTGGACCACGATTTCAAAATAAATTGCGGTCGCCCCATTTTGGATTCTGATTGGCGAGTTGGCGAGATGACAAGGATGCCCCCCACCAGAGCAGCCCAGGACAGGAGAGGGGAGGAGGCCGGGGACCCCCCCCCAGAAACCACCCCTGTAGGTGCACTCTCAGAGGCAGGCATATTTTCGCCTGCTTTTTTGGCCAGGAATCGGGGTTTTTTTACTTTTAAAAACTTTTTTTAGGCGGCGACTTTGGCGGGATGACGAGGATGCCATTGCCCGCCACCAGAGCAGCCCAGGAAGGACAGGAGGAGAGGGGGGAGGCCGGGACCCCCCCCCCAGAAACCACCCCTCTGGTAGGTGCACTCTCAGAGGCAGGCATATTTTCGCCTGCTTTTTTGGCCGGGAATCGGGTTTTTTTTAACTTTTAAAAACTTTTTTTCTGTGCCGATTGGCATCGCGCGATCGCCACGATGCCAGGAACGACGACAAATCAGACCCAATTATTCGTTCGTAGGTTCGAGTTCGAGTTCTGGCAGAGTAATTGTCGTTTCCTTTTCCGTTACGTAACGGAAACGAGGAATGGAAATGGAAACGGGAATTCCGCTAAGTCGTGCCCATGTCTACTCTAAGATATCCCTCAAATTCTTGTTTCTCAAACTGAATATGTCTCAATTGTAATGTACTGCATATTTTCTCTCCTTACTGTAAGCTGCCTTGCGTCCTTTTCCAAGGAGAAAGGTGGGGTAAAAATACTCAAAAATAAATAAATAAAATAAATAAATTTTGTTGGGGAGAATAGTATGTGAGAGATTTCTCCAGTGAAAGCAAAAGCCAGAGTTAAGTATGATTTCTCAGCAGTATAGATAGATAGATAGATAGATAGATAGATAGATAGATAGATAGATAGATAGATAGATAGATAGATAGATAGATAGATAGATAGATAGATAGATAGATAGATTTGTTTGTACGGAAATGCAGTTGATTTGATTTGGAAGTTAGTAGAATGTGGTATAGATAGTGCTACTGTTAGGTGGATTTGTAATTGGTTGAATGATTGTATCCAAAGGGTGATCATAAATGGCCTCTCTTCAGCTTGGAGAGACGTGACCAGTGGGGTGACCCAGGGTTCTGTTCTGGGTCCAGTGTTGTTCAATATCTTTATTAATGACTTGGATGAAGGAATAGAGAGTAGAATGATTAAATTTGCAGATGATAGCAAATTGGTAGGGGTTGCTAATTCCCTAGAGCAGAGGATAAAAATCCAAAATGACCTTCACAGATTAGAGTGTTGGGCCAAAGCTAATGGAATGTGTTTCAACACAGAGAAATGTAGGGTCTTGATGCAGGGTCTTGCATCTAGGCAGAAAAAAATGAATTGCAAATATAAGTCTGGGTGGACCACAAATTGAACATGAGTGAGCAGTGTGACGCAGCGGCCAAGAAAACCAGTGCATGGTTGCATCAACAGAAGCATAGTGTCTAGGTCAGTGCTTCTCAACCTGTGGGTCCTGAGATTTTCTTGGACTGCAACTCCCAGATGCCTCCACCACTCACTGTGCTGGAAGGGATTTCTGGGAGTTGCAGTTCAGGAACACCTGGGGACCCACAGGCTGAGAACCACTGGTCTAGATCAAGGGAGGTGATAGTACCATTCTATTCTGCTCTGGTCAAACACCACCTGGAGTACTGTGTACAGTTCTGTGCTCCTCAATTTGAAAAGGATTTTGACAACCTCAAGCGGGTCCAGAGGAGGGTGACCAGGAGAGTTGAAGGTATGGAAGAAATGTCTATGAGGAATGGCTTAGGGAGCTGGGCATGTTTAGTCTTACAAAAAGAATGTTGAGTGGGTATATGATAGCCATGTTTAAATACTGTATTTCAAAAGATGTCATATCAAAGAGGGGACAGTTTTTTTCCCATGGCTTCAAAGACTAGGACTCAGAGCAAACTACAGTAAAAGAAATTCCATTTGAACATTAGGAAGAAATTCCTGATGGTTAGAGCTGTTCAGCCATGGAATAAGCTGCTATGGAGGGTGGTGGAGTTTCCTTCTTTGGAGGCTGGATGGCCATCTGTCGGGAGTACTTTGATGGGGGTTCCTATATGGCAGGGCGTTGGACTGGATGGCCCTTGAGGTCTCTTCCAACTCTATGCCTCTATGATTCTATGGGTGCAAAAGGAATGATGCCATTGCAATCTCAGAAGGTGCCTGGTATTGAGTAGGAGGCCTGTGAGGCAGGCTGTACTGTTCTATACGAAATAGGTAAAATGAGAGTCACCAATTAACTCTTTATGGAGCACTACTTACTGACGTTGGGGCTCCTGATAGTCTTAGAGAATGACTCCCAGAATCCAAAGGAAGAAGATAGGTTGTTAACAATTTTAACGAAAGGTCGGGGCTATTGTAGCCTAATATTGTTTCTCCAGCTAGCTAGACTATCTGTTTTGAACTTGGTTTCCAAATGGAGTTGTAGATGTTTCCTTTTTTCAGAGGGGAAAATTAGCATGCCAAATACCCTCTCCAATGAGTCAGTCAAACTAAAAAAGTGTTAATAACGCCAAGTTAACAAATGTTTTCATTTTTGTCACCAGTAGGCAGATTTCTTCATGGCCAGAACTGGGCCAGGCAGGGCATGTGCCCTGGGTGCACTCCTGGGAGGGGAGTGCCAAAATATTATTTATACTAGTACTGGGGGGTGGGGTTACACAATCCATGTTTTTCCCAGGTAACACAGGCCCTAATTGTGGGCCTGGATTTCTTGGAGTTCAGCCCCAGAATTCTCTAGTAATTCCCACAGCCAGAATTCTGGGGGCTTCAGGAAAGACGTTCAAGTCCTCAGTGGAGTTTTCTATTAATTATATCTGAGGAATGAAAGCTCTCTCAGCCATTTTGTTCCTGTAAAGATGACCAAGGATATTGGTGGGAAAGACTAAGCTTTTCAGTCGATTCTCTTCCTATCAGGCTCAGTAACTGTGTTTCTCAAGAAATGATAAGTTTTTATATATACTGGTATTTGTCCTACTGTTTGTGACAAATTTATTTTGTTGATTTCAATATTAATTCCACTAATGGTTCTTAATTCTTACTTTCAAAAAATAAATACAGTGCATGTGTTTACAAGTTTATCATTACACCATCTTTCACTCTTCCCACTCTTAATGCAATTGATGAAGTTTGCACGCACATGCTGTCTGTCGCGCACATAAAGTTGCTGAAATCCTGGCACTTTGTTGTACATGTGGAGGGGAAATGGCATAACGTTCAATAGCTTCTATCCAGCAATTAATGAGACTCCACCAGGATTTTCAGGTACCCAGTGTGGTGCAGGACAGTAGCTATCAAACTTGGGGTCTCCAGATGTTCTTGGACTAAAACCCCCAGAAGCCTTCACCACTCACTTGTGCAAGCAGGATTTCTGGGACCTGTCATCCATGATCATCTGAAGTCTGAGAACCACAGGTATAGTGGACAGAGTGTTGGACTAGGACTCAAGAGAACAGGGTTCAAATCTCCACTTGGCCATGAAAGCTCACTGGGGGAGTGGAATTGGTAAAACTACACCTTTAGTACTGTATCTCACTTTGAAAACCATATTAGGCTCCCTTTAAGCTGGTTCTGACTTGTTGGTGCATACCTAACTAGGATGCTCATGACAGCTTATGCCTGTGCTCAAGAATCACAGTGTAGTCTTGTTAATTGCCAGCAAGATGGTACTGAAAGTGATGTTTGCCTTCCATGTGTGTAACAAAAAAAAGGGATATCAGCCACTTTCTGATCCAACCATATTTCTGCTGTAACAGGAGCCTGCAACCTTTATGGGCTTGTAGATGGGGAGAAGAATAAGAGTAGGTCACACACACAAAAGAAGGTGAGGAAGAGAGGTACAATATCTCCCAGCACCACAACCAGCCTCTCTCTTGCAAATTGGGAGCACTAAACAGTATCTTGGCAGCACTGGCAGAAGGGAAGAGAAGAAAAGGCAGAGGAAAGAGAAGAATGAGGGAAAGAAAGAGAAGTCTGTACATGAAGGTGCATGTATTCAACAAATTAGCTATGTCTAGGATCTCTGATGGTCTCCCTTCACTTCCAGTTCATAAAGAAGCAGAAGTGTGGTGCAGCAGTTAGTGCCTCCACCACTTCTTCCTCCCCATTCCTTATCTGGTGAAAATACCACAACATTTAGTCAAGAGTGCCCAAATGTTCCAAATCTTATGAAACTTTTTGGGGCAGAATGAGAGCTTCATCAGTGAAGAACAGAAGGTTTTGTTACACAACAAAACCCCAGATTCCTTCCAGCCTCTTTCTTCTTTTTGTCTTGTCTGTTCTTCTTTCTAACTAATTAGCCAGACTTCTCTCCTTCTTTCCTTCTCTTCATTCATGTAGCAGCCTCACCTCATCTGGCTGCTGCTTCCTTTCATTCTCCCTCCTCACTTGATAAGCTTGCCTAACTTGTTGGCTTCCCAGCCCAGTGCTATTGGAGAGGTAGGTTCACCACCACCAAATCTGCTAAACAGGTAAGAACAGCAATGCCTCAATAGACTGTATATACCTAACACTTTTGTGTGTGCTATGAAAAATGGGGATTCATTCATGTCTTCCTATCAGCTGTCTGTTATGACAGCTGACATCAGGCAGACCAGCAGCAGTAAGTTCTTTAAGGGTGAGAAAAATGGGCAGAGAAGAGGCAGTGGCAGAGAAAGGGAGGGGCTGTACACCATAGGAGAGAAATGTAGTTAATTTGACACTGTTGTGTAAGCACTTAAAAAGCACCTTCTTGGGACAATTTTAAAATATCATATAAACAATGACTGCAGATTCAATGGAGACAGAGAGCTAGGGAGCACTATAAAGAAGTTTGCATCTTCCAAACTTGCATCTGGAACAGTCCTGTATTCCAAGTGATTGCAATCTCATTTATCCAGTCCTCTTAGCACTAACACCTCGTCTTTGGATTCATCTGCACAACTCTTGGAGATGCCATCCTGATGGCAATGTGGACCAGCATTTGCCCACTTCCTGGGGCTCTCTTTCAATGGAGTACTACTTGAGCAAGTCTCTGTAGTTGAAGCTGTTTTATTCAGTTACTCTGGGCTGATTCTGTTTGGGGTTGACTGACTGGGGTGGGTACAGAGATCACATTGTACCCCTATCATCTCATGGGAACCCATGAAATGGCCTTCTTGGCTGCTGCGCCCAGACTCTGGAACTCCCTCCCACTAGAGGTCAGGACTGCCTCATCTCTTTTGTCTTTCCAGAAACAGGCAAAGATCTTTCTCTTCAGGAAAGCTTTCCCAGAATGATGAACTACCCATTATGTCTCTTTTACAGTATACGAATCAATAGGATTATGTAGACTTTGTGTTTATAACTACTTATAACCTGCACACATTTTCTTGTAGCTTTAATGGAATGTTGTCTATTAATGCTGTATGATGTCCCTCAATTCCCTGTTCTCAGTACCCGAACATGTCTTAATAGTACTGGACTGTATATTATCCTTCATTACTGTAAGCCACATTGGGTCCTTTTCCAAGGAGAAAGGTGGGTAAAAAATACTCTAAAATAAATAAATAAATAATATTCGATACTGTTGTTATGTTCCACCATTGAAGATTTGCCTTGGTTTCTATGATGTTATTTTACTGTAAAGGTAAAGGTAAAGGTTCCCCCCGCACATGAGTGCTAGTCGTGTCTGACTCTAGGGGCGGTGCTCATCTCCGTATTCAAGCCAGAAGATCCAGTGTTGTACAAGTCCATGGCCACGTGGCCAGCAAGGCTGCACGGAAAAACTGTTTTACCTTCCCGCTTTTTATGGCGGTACCTATTTATCTACTTGCATTTACAGGCTTTCGAACTGCTAGTTTGACAGGAGCTGGGGTGAACAGTGGGAGCTTGCTCCACTGCGTGGCACCCGGGATTCGAACCGCCGAGCTGCTGAATTTGCAGTCATCAGTTTTCAGGGTAAAATGTTTCCTTATTGTACCGTTAATACATTTATTAAATAAGAAAAGGATGAGAAGGGATTATGCCCATGCATTTCAAAGATGCTAGTGTAATTGGTTGTCTTTAATTTTCCCCCATAGGCTCTTTTTTTCTTGCTGCTCATGCATCAAAATGGAGACCCTTGGGAGACATCTGCCACTACTTAAAGTTATGGTTATGGAAGTTGAATCTTCTCGTCAGTTTAAAGGTGGCCATCCCTTTGATGGATGTGCTCAGCCTTCATCCGGTTTGATTGCTGTTGTTCAGCTCTTGTTCAGATCTGTGTGTGAACAAGAATGTCCTGACCTGAGATCCTTTTTAATACAGCAGGGATCCTTGATATAAACCATCAAAGGAAACCTTTGATCTTTTGACTATCTTTTAGCCGTCTGCAGCACAATGCAGGAACTATAATGGGGTGGGGGGGGACAACCCAAGTGCTGCTTTCATTCAGCTCCACTTGCGAGCAAAAGGAATAATCAGCACAGAAAAGAAGCCTTATTTTAAATAATGAAGGGGTTTTTTTGTTTTTTTGTTTTTGCAGGGAGCCGTCACCAAAGAAATGTGTATGCCACTGTTTGCATCTGATAAAGGCAATATCTTTCTTACATTAGTGCCGACTTTTAAATTAACATTGGAGTTGTTTTGATCATAATTTTGAACATAAAAGCACGATTTAATGGCTAGAATGCACAGGCAGGAATCTGTTACACATCTCAGACAAATTAAATGCCAAGGCTGTAACATGAGAACCATGTTAAGGACCTATTCCAGTCCTAGAGATCTAAGGGAAGGCCACTTCCTGTATGCTTTTCCAGTGGACCGTCATATCTTCTGGCTCTGTTTGTTTGTGTTTCCTATTATTCTTGCCTTGTGTCACAGACACTTTACGACAGTACAGCAGTTCTAAGTGCATTTCCTTGGCCGTCAGCTGAGATGAACTTTTGAGTAACGATGCATAGAATTGCACTGTGGTTCAGTTATGTTGATTTTAAAAGGTGTGAGTTGCTAAAAAGGGGATTATTTATATGAAATTATTATTACTAGAAATGCTTATAACCCTGCAAACGGTAAGCCATGGCTTTCAAAGAGGATGGTCCCGATACCAAATTCTATGCAATGTCTAAATCCAAAGCATGTTTTTTCATTGTAACCATTATTTACAGTGACCCTGACTTAAGAGCAGCTTGACTTATGAGTAATTCGACTTAAGAGTGGAAAACTGTTGGCGTTTTAACTGCCACCTTACAAATTTTAGATATGGTCTGCTCGACTTACAATTTTTTTTCATTTTTTAGATTTTTTAATTTAATTTTTTCAATTTTTAGATAGGTACCCCAACTTAAGAGTAGTTTGATTTAAGAGCATGCTTTTGGAACGGATTAAATTCGTAAGTTGAGGTGCCACTGCATTTCTCATGTGATTCATGCAAAACTCCTTGATTCTTCTGTTACAACATATATGAAATATAAATTAAAATATAGTGGATCCATGGATAAAACTCAGTCTAAAAAGCAGGACAAGGGACAGCAGAATTTTAGATGCACTGGGTTGATTTGGAGAAGGGACACTCTTCTATTGCTGCCCCCAAACATCTTTGAAGAGGGCATAGATCTCCAGTACAACTATTCCAACTTTAAAAAAAAAAAGCTCCCCCTGCACATGTATGCTAGTCGTGACCGACTCTAGGGGCAGTGCTCATCTCTGTATTCAAGCTGAAGAGCCAGTGTTGTACTAGTCCATGGCCACATGGGTGGCATGGCTACAAGGAAACACTGTTTTACCTTCCCACTTTTTATGGCCGTACCTATTTATCTACTTGTATTTACATGCTTTTGAACTGCTAGGTTGGCAGGAGCTGGGGTTATCAGCAGGGGCTCACTCCGCTGCGTGGCGCCCGGGATTCGAACCGCCAAGCTGCCAACTTTACAACTGATAGTTTTCAGAAGCCTTAGTCCACTGGGCCACCACACACCCCTCCCCCCCAACTTTAACACTTTCTTAATTTCATTCCAAGACATAAAGGGGGGGGGAATTTAGTTCTGAATACCTTTGAGGATGAAGAACTGCACTCACTTTCCTCCTTAAACAGGCTGTCTTGCCTGGCCAGGTTATTACTATCATTCAAGACTATGGGTCCAAGACAAATCTTTGAATGTACTTTCCAAAAGGAATTGTTAAATTGTTTTTTAAAAAGCTAAAGTTTGCCAAATGCCTCTTTATTATTAGGTCTTTAGCGCTTTTATGAAGGCAGTCAGGGACTGTGCTAGGCACAATTCGAGCGAGCTGGTAGCACTATTAGAAGAGAAGGTCCAGGAGCTAGAGGCCCGCATATTGAACCAGCAACATATTAAGGAGCTTGAGCAGTTCTTGGACAGAGTGGAACAGACTATCCAGGTCCAAGAAGAGACAGGGCACACTTCTGAGGATGTAATCACTTCCCCAACCCAGGAGGTAGATGTGTGGAGGAATGTGACTCAAAGGAGTAGAAGGCCAAGGGATCGCTCAGAGAGTCTCATATTGCACAATCAATTTGGGGCTCTTTCCCTCATCACACCTCATGAGGCACACACGGAGGAACAACTGGTTCCACCTGAGGATCTGTCCCTCATCACAATTGACGAGATACAGTATCAGGAACATGTAGAAGAACAGGCTGCAGGAGAGAAGCTCCTTCTGCTAGGGGATTCTATAATTAGAAATACAGAGGGATGGATTGTGATGAGCATGATAACCGTATGGTCACTTGCCTGCCAGGTGCAAAGGTTGCAGACATCACGAGAAATCTAGATAGCTTGTTAGAGAGAACCGGCAAGGAGCCAGTGGTCATGGTACATGTTGGTACCAATGATGTCGGGAAGGCCAAGCGGTCAGTCTTGGAAGCCAAGTACAGGTTGTTAGGAAGAAGATTGAAGTCCAGGACTTCCAAGGTAGCATTTTCAGAAGTGCTACCTGTTCCTCGTGCAGGACCCGCCAGGCAGGCAGAGCTCAGAAGCCTCAATGCGTGGATGAGGCGATGGTGTCGAGAGGAGGGCTTTAGATTTGTCAGGAACTGGAGAACATTTTGGGACAAGCCAAACCTGTTCAGGAGGGATGGGTTGCACTTGAATCATGATGGGACCAGATTGCTGGCACTCAACCTCAAAAAGGCTGCAGAGCAGCTTTTAAACTGATAACTGGGGGAAAGCCAACAGGAGCTGAGTGGCATCCAGTTCGGAACACCTCATCTACAGGGAATGAGGTTGGAAAGGGTAGAGAATCACATAGAGATGACATAGCAGGTATTAGCACTGGGAGAATAATGGAATGTGATACTTTGTCTACTGAAAATAATAGCTGTGGAATGTAGAGAACCAGTGGGATACAGCAATCCCAGGCTATAAACTCTATAGAAGGGATAGAGAGGGGCGGGTTGGAGGGGGAGTGGCCATGTACGTTAAAGAAGGGGTAAAATCCAGCAGAATGGAGATTGACAGAGGGTCTGACTCCACCATAGAATCACTGTGGGTTAAACTACCAGGTCCAAGGAGTGATGTGATAGTTGGGGTATGCTATCGCCCACCAGATCAAAAACTTGAGGGGGACCTTGAAATGAGGAGACAAATCATGGAGGTGGCTAAGAGGGATAGGATAGTAATCATGGGGGACTTCAATTATCCCCACATCGACTGGGCCAATGCGAGCTCCGGGCAAGAAAGAGAAACTGGGTTTCTTGACTTGCTGAATGACTGTGCCTTAGAGCAACTTGTCATGGAGCCCACCCGAGAACAGGCAACTCTGGATCTAATACTGTGTGATACTCAGGACCTGGTCAGGGATGTGAATGTCACTGAGCCTCTGGGGAACAGTGACCATGCTGCAATCTCCTTTGCCATGCATGTTGGAGGAAGAGTGTCAAGCAAATCAGACGTAAAAACCCTTGATTTTCGAAGGGCAAACTTCCCTCAGATGAGGAAACTAGTTAGAAAGAAATTGAAGGGGAAGGTTGGAAGAATCCAATCTCTTCAGAGTGCATGGAACCTGTTTAAAACAACGGTAACAGAGGCCCAGCACAAGTGCATACCACAAAGAAAGAAGAGCTCATTTAAGTCCAAGAGGGCACCGGCATGGTTAACGAGTGGAGTTAGAGAGGCTCTAAAGTGCAAGGAGAGGTCTTTCTGTAAATAGAAATCCTCCCCAAATGAGGAAAATAAAAAGGAACACAAACTCTGGCAAAAGAAATGTAAGAAGATGATAAGAGAGGCAAAGAAAGATTTTGAGGAACGCATGGCTAGCAATATAAAGGGTAATAATAAAAGCTTCTTTAAATATGTTAGAAAACCTGCCAGAGAACCAGTTGGCCCTCTGGATGGTGAGGGAGGAAAAGGGGAGATTAAGGAGGACTTGGAAATTGCAGAGAAATTAAATGAGTTCTGTGCATCTGTCTTCACGACAGAGGACTGTGAGCAGATTCCGTTGCCTGAACGGCCCCTCTTGACTACAGAATTAAATCAAATACAGGTTAAAAGAGAGGATGTTTTAGGACTAATTGATAAATTGAAGATTAACAAGTCATCGGGCCCAGATGGCATCCACCCAAGGGTTACTAGGGAACTGAGAAATGAAATTGCAGATCTCTTAACGGTTATATGCAACTTGTCTCTTAAAATGGCCACAGTGCCGGGGGACTGAAGGATAGCAGATGTCACACCAATTTTTAAAAAAGGAAGGAGGGGGGACCCGGGAAACTACAGGCCAGTTAACCTTACATCTGTCCCAGGGAAGATGGTGGAAAGCCTCATCCAAGAGAAAATCTTAAAACACATAGAAGAACAAACCTTGCTGAGAGAAAATCAGCATGGCTTCTGCAAGGGTAAGTCTTGTCTGTCAAATCTTTTAGAATTTTTTGAAAAGATCAGCAGGCATGTAGATTTGGGTGAACCGGTGGATATAGTCTATCTGGATTTTCAAAAGGCTTTTGACACAGTCCCTCACCAGAGGCTGCTGAGAAAATTGCACAGTCAGGGGATAAGAGGGCAGGTCCTCTTATGAATTGAGAACTGGTTGAGATCCAGGAAACAAAGAGTAGGTGTCAATGGGAAATTTTCACAATGGAGAGAGGTGAAAAGCGGTGTGCCCCAGGGATCTGTCCTGGGACCGGTGCTTTTCAATCTGTTCATAAATGACCTGGAGACAGGGATAAGCAGTGAGGGGGCCAAGTTTGCAGATGACACAAAACTTTTCCGTGTGGTAAAAACCAGAGAAGATTGTGAAGAATTCCAGAAGGATCTCTCCAAACTGGGGGAATGGGCCGCAAAATGGCAAATGCGTTTTAATGTAGCCAAATATAAAGTAATGCATATTGGGGCAAAAAATAAAAACTTTATCTATCTACTGATGGGCTCTGATTATCAAAAAGGGGATTATCAAAAAGGGGATTGAAAATAAAACAGTCAACATCATAATGCCATTATACAAAACAACAGTAAGGCCACACCTGGAGTATTGTGTACAATTCTGGTCACCGCATCTCAAGAAAGACATAGTGGAACTGGAAAAGGTGCAGAAGAGAGCGACCAAAATGATTACTGGGCTGGGGCACCTCCCTTATTAGGAAAGGCTAAAACATTTGGGGGTCTTTAGTCTGGAAAAAAGGTGCCTGAGGGGGGATATGGTTGAGATGTACAAAATAATGCAGGGCATGAGTAAAGTGGATAGAGGGAAGCTCTTCTCCCTCTCACAAAATACCAGAACCAGGGGACATACACTCAAATTGAGGGCTGGGAGAGTAAGAACTGACAAAAGAAAATATTTTTTCACCCAGCGCGTTGTTAGTCTATGGAACTCCCTGCCACCGGATGTGGTGATGGCATCTGGCTTAGATGCCCTCAAAAGGGGATTGGACAGATTCCTGGAGGAAAAGTCCATCACAGGTTACAAACCATGATGGAGATGTGTAATCTCCAGGCTTAAAACCAGGGTACTTCAAGGGCCAGATGCAGGGGAGTGGTATCAGGAGACAGATATCTAGTCTCATGCGCTCCCAAACACATCTGGTGGGGCCACTGTGAGATACAGGAAGCTGGGCTAGATGGGTCTTTGGCCTGATTCAGCATGGCTCTTCTTACGTTCTTATGTTCTTATGTTCTTAACCCTGAGCAGAACAGCTGATGGTGAAGGCTTCTTAGAAATGCAGTCCCAGAACACCTGGGCTTCCCAATGTTGGGAACCACTGCCTTTATCAGGATTTCTATAGGATAATCTGTAGGGGTTGGCGAAACTAACTCACTTTATTATAGTCACAGACCAGCAAAATCAGTAGACATACAGAGAGAATTACTATTGTGAAGGTTCAGGCAAAGACACCAGGACCCAATCCAGGACCAGGTTGCACTACAAGATTACCATCATCTGCCCACCAAGAATGCAATGTACCAGGCTATTAGTTCAAGTCCAGATGAGCAGTAACCAAGTTCAAGGGGTTAGACAAACCAGTCAGGCAGGCCAAGAGTAAGGAACCAGTGCAGCAAGTATCAGCAGGATACAGGAGCTGGGTTACTACTTTCATTACTTCATGTCCTTCTTTTCTCCATGACTAGTTTTGTACAGTGACTGTGTTGGTCGCAATCACATGGTTTTGTCCCTGTTTCAGTATTCCCATGGTTGTGATAACTTGTCTCGTGACAAGTCTTACCTCACGGTCTTGTACCATTACAAACACTGAATTTGTCTAGCTTCCTTTTTCCTTTTGGGGGCGGGCTTAAAAATTCTTTTTCAGTATTTCGCTTCTGAAAAGTTATAAAATGGACACAATTTTCTGAGATAAATGAATGTTTTGTTACATGACAGTCATTACTACACGGTGGCTTGTCTCAGAACAGAAAGCGGGAACAAAGAGTGACAAGGGAAAACCCTACCCCAGCACCAGGTATAGTATTGTCATGCTTAGCACCCCTTCTAGGGTTGTGGTTGAGACAAATTTCAGTAGTTGTGTGACGGATATGAAGTAACTTTTTGTAGCGCTCCTAAGCGCAACACTAACAGAGACAAAATGGATGTGAAGTAACCACCATACCTGAGTAGCAGGAATTCAGGCCGAGCAGGGGGTAATGAGCGTTTTTGCTGAGATCAAAGTTTGCAGGGAGAATCCAGATCCTATATAGCCCAGGTGACACTCCTGAGGAGCTAAGTACCTGTTGCAGGGAGTGGGTCCAATCCTGTGACATTCTAGTGCCAATTTCTCTCACAAGAGCAGAGCACACTAAGGCCCAAGCACGGCCCAGATCCTGACAGCTATATAAAATATTATCACATATAGTATATTTTGAGATGGGTAGTGAATATAAATATGGGGCAATAAAATGTCCGTGGTTGTTAAATTTGTTATAAATCAATGGAGAACAATGGTTTTTCTGATATTCTTAAATGCTGTAGGTCAAAATCTATTAGTCTTTGAACAACAAGGGGACTTCTGATAGTCACAACTGTCCACAGCTTCAACTGAAAGTCTTAGTTTAAGTAATTTCTTCTCCATCTCTTTTGACCATTGAGTAATATAAGTATATGACTGCAATAAACAAAGATAGAAGGTCTCAATCGATGCCTTACATTCTGCTGATTGAATACCCAATTCCAAGTAAATAACAACACTTCTGACACGAGAGGGAAGGCACAAAAGTTGCAAGACGGTTACTGACACAGAATTTTGATGACACTTTTAATATAGGGAGCTACTTTAAAAAAAAACATAGTGGAAGTTCTTGCCAAACATCTGGCATCTGTCACTCTTGAACTAGTTGAGAACAATCCATGTTACACTGACAGAAACTGTGGCATTGGTCTCTTGAGATGTGGGAGAATTTTGTCAGGATGATGTTTTACCATCATGAACCGGAATACAATTGCTTTCCAAAATGCACACTTTTTATTGGTTTCGAAAATAATATAATTTATATATAATGAGAAATGTGACAATGATTTGTTAAAACAGGATTATCCAATTGTTGATTACTTTACCTGCCCTGGCCCAGTTTGAGGGAGCTGGTTGTTATGAGGTTGGGTTTTGTCAATAGAGATGACTGTTTTATACCCTGGGGGTGGGGGAGCACCATTAGTAGCCGCCTACAGTTTCTACTTGAGACCCCTAAGGTATATTATCTATTACCTGCCATGCATTCTGGACAGCAACAGTCTCTCTCTCTCTCTCTCTCTCTCTCTCTCTCTC
>JAHTLZ010000274.1:3931030-3959539 GCA_023846285.1 Phrynocephalus versicolor | reverse complement strand
TATTTGCTTGAGAACAAACCACCATCAGTCATCTTAGACAAGTATTGACAGAGAACAGGCACAAAACATAGAAATAGTGAGAGGACCAAGACCCTTTTTTTCAAACCTAGATGTCAGCTGTACCCCTGTATCTACACTGACAACACCACCAAGAGTAGGAGAATCTGTTAACTTACTCATCCTCTGATATGATTTATGCCATATTCTGCCAGCACTGCCCCCTGCTTTCTATATAGGACAAACAGAACAATATCTGGACAAAAAATAAAAAAATAAAACAAACAGGAATGGACACACCTCTGACATCAGGAATGGAAAGCAAAAAGAAGCCAGAAACTCATTGCACCTGATACAGTGGTCCACAAATGTGCACATTGAAATGAAACTGGTTAGTCTTTAAAGTACAACAGTAAGCCTCCTTCTCTTCCTCCACCCCAAGGCCTCTCTGCAAGGTGCTGAAACAGACTACCACAGTGGCTACTTGGCAACTGTCTTATCAGTCTCAGATGCTAATGGGTAACAATGATTTCCTCTGTAGTCTACAGTTTCTACAGTAATCTGTTCACAACTGAGTTATCAAAGTAAAAAAGAAAAGTTTTTTTTAACTTAAAAGGGGGTGGCAAAGTATGAGTTACAATGAATAATTTAGTATATACCAGCATTCTTGACAATAACTTTTATCAAAAGTCAAAGTCAAAGTCACCTTTATTGGCATAAATAGTCGTTAAAATTGTTACAATAGGCAAACCTCTCAGTGCCTAAATAGCGACCACATTAATCTGGGGTTACCATAAACCAAACTTAAAGGGAAGCAGGGCTACTCTTTTGAGAAACTAGTAATAAATATTTGGCTACTAGCTCTGTCACGCTTTTATCTTTGTCTGCCAAGAGAGTAGCAGTAATAGTCTCAGGGGTTGTTGATAATTTGGAAATAATGGAGCCAATTAATTGTTGTCGATTAATATGATGGCCGGGACATCGAGTCCCAATATGTACAACAGAATCAGGTTCCCACCTACAGAATTTACAGAGTCTGCTCTTGTAAGGCATTTTAGAGTATCTTCCTAGAGTGACAGTGGAAGGAAAGATGTTCAGTCTTGCCAACATAAATGCCCGTCTCTCTTGACGATTCAAGAGATTCTTGAAATAATTTGAACCAAATTTTGGGTTGAGGGTTAGGCCATAATATAGAGGGGAGCAAATTGGATTAACTCTTCCAACAACATTCTGTCTCTCAATGTCCCAAAGTCTTTGACGAATAGAGTTGTATAAGAATTGTTCATTGCAGTTGGATAAATAGTCTAGATCAATTCCAATAGACGCTATCTTTATGCAGATGTTCTGATACCATTTGGATCTATAGGTGTCACTTAGTAGATTGTTTAGCAGGGAATTGGGGCGTGTTTGAAAATGAATGTGTAACCAATACTTGATAGTGGCTGTCCACGCTAGTGTTGAGGGCAAGTGGAGCCCAAGTTCACAGCATATTGTTAGTAGGTTGATCGAGTTTGGTACACCCAAGATACGACATAAAAAATAGCTGCAATACGATCTACTTCCTGATTGGCAGCCTTAATCCAGATTGGAACTCCATACAGGAGTTGGTTAGTTACTTTGGCCATGAAGACTTGGAGTGCGGCTGGAACATACTGATTTCCAGAGTGAAAATGGAACCTTGAAATTGCCAGGAGGTGATTTTTTGAGGCAGCTATGGTGGCTTTTCAGTGGGATGACCAGTTAAGTCGATGATGGAACAGGAAACCCAGATACCTAAAAGTTGTAACTTGTTCAAGGGGTTTACCTCCGAGTGCCCACGTCTCCTTTGTCCAACTTTTGGAAAAGATTAATACTTTAGATTTTTTAGTATTGATGGTGAGCTTGTTAAGTGCGCAGTATTCCGAAAAGGCCGCCAATAGGTGTTTAAGTCCTACCCTAGAAATGGACAAGAGTACAGTGTCATCTGCATACAATAACAGTGGGACTGGGTGGGAATTCATTCTAGGAGCATTCTTGACAATAACTTTTATCAAATCATGTGTTTTCTAGAATGACAGGAAATTGGCTAACAAGCTCCACTTCATCATCTCCACTACATTAACTACCATGCCAAAATCATGCAGGACAATATTTCGACCCCCTCCTTTCAGTTGTGCCTATAAAGAGGAAGCATCTATAAAGAAAGAGGAAACTCTTCCCATTCTGTTTATAGAAATACAGAGAAAAGCCATTCTTACTGTTTTGTTTTGCAAATTATGAGGAACACTTTAAAAGGTTCATAGCAAAGACCTCCAGAGGTTGTGTTGTAGCCACTGAGTCATCATATATCTAATTCCCACCTCCAGTACCATTTGGCAGTATGTGTAAGAGGAAGGTGACACATCTGTGGTATACTGTATTCTCCTTTCCTTAGATCTGCACCTGCAAATTCTGCATAATAGCAAAAGCAGTAGGAGAAGGAGAAGCCATATTTGGGCACAAAGCTCTTTCTCGAATGTTTATCCCAGATCTGTAATAGTGATGGTAGCTTTTTTTAAAAAGCTATATAAAACATTATTTTTAAGTAGAGTTAAACATGTAGGTAACAAAAAGATTAATACAGAAATTCACAAGAAAAGGGAACTCACCAAACACAGCCATCAGTACACCAGGGGCTGGCTTGTAGAATAGGTGATTGAAACAGCCTGGTGAAAACCTCTATAACTATAATGAGAGTTTGGATCAGCAGCAGAGTAACCTCAGCGTGTCATATGTAGTATCTTCAGAATGTCAAAAGAGCCAAGTTGAAGCTGATCAAATATAGGGTCTTTCTAATACAGCATCCTCTTTGCAACAGCAACCAACCATAAGCTTCAAGACAGTCTGGAATGGCAGCAGCTGTCCCAGCTGGTTAGTTCCAGGAAGTGTACTGTTTCTGAATATAGCAGTTCTACTGGCTTTCTGTGCTTACAGTACGTAACTTCAAGAGACCTACCTTCCAGTAATTTTTAAAATTTTCCTCCCAAAACTATCTCAACTAGTGATCACTCCCACATAAACCTGGTAGTACATGCCATAGGTTGCTTCTATGAGAGATGCTTTATAGTTTTCTGTCTTGAGTCAACAGTGCAACATGTTGGTTGTTGGCTCTGAATTCCAATGATTAGTTTGTTTGGAGAGACTGATGTTGTTAAACACGAAAGACATGTTTTCTGGGGAATGTTAAGTAATCACAATAGTGGTGGTCAATCATATTGTACCTACTAATGCTAAATTTTACAGATTAAACAAAAAGTGAAAGCCATATTCACCCGAGGATTGTGGTGCTTTATTCTGGAGTAATCTGACCTCAACTCAAGCAGGCTTTAAGAAATATGTAGGCGAATGCAAATAGATTCACAGGAGGGCAATGAATATAATCAGTGGTACTGCAGAGGGCATGCATCCTACTTGACAATGGATAATTCTCTGTTTGAAGGGCTGTCAAATGACTGTCCTCCACTGCAGAGCAGTCAGAGTCTACTAGAAAGAGAAAGAATGAAAAAGAGGGAGATCGGGAGCTTTAAAGTTTTGCATCAACATGTACAGTAGTGCCAAGACAGCAACCTGAGCAGGCAGACAAATGACCTAACCCTTTTTTTCCCATGATGGCAGGATGAATTTTATTTCTATTTAAATCCTAAATAAAATATGAGAAGGTAAGTTTCCTTCCTGGTGGAAGGAAAGGAGGGAAGGAGCCAACCTTAACTTCCAAGGAAGGGTGTTACATAGTGCAGAAGCAAAGGAAAAAGTCTCCTTTTGTTCCTTGCCAGACACACTTGTGAGAGAAGTGAAACAAGAAAAGACAATCCTCTGAGGATCTTATTCTTAATATATGTGAGGGCTCCTACAGAGAGAGGTGATCTTTCATAACCTGGGCCTAAGCCATAAACTTGTACTGTATATTTTTCTCACAAGAGCTTCCGGCTTCCGGCTTGGGTGCGGTCAGCAAGCGTTTGTGAGTCTGAAGCATTCTTCCTTCATTATTTATTGGACTTTTTACTGCTTTAACAACATTTTTTGGCTGACCTTGTTGATAACGTTATTAGCAGCAGAAAACTGACCTTGGGAGCTGTGCTTGGAGCTGCTTGCAACTAAGGTGCCAGCTGCTTTGTTTACTTATTTAATTGTGATAAAGCTCCTGTGATTTTGAACTGCCCTTTCTGTGAATTCTGCAGCTCGCTGTGAGCTTTCTTTTGAGAAAACTCAACTACAACTCTAACATCTGCTGAAGTATTGTTTTAAGCAAAACGGAGTGAATATTTCATATTTACTTACTCTGTAAGATATGGAAATCTTCGATCTTACCTTATCTCCTCCAGTGTTAAGGGAGCTGCAGTGCAAAACTCCGATTTCAATCACGCCCCTTTCAGATCTGGGAACCAGCAGAATACACAGCTGTAATCAGCTTTCCAAGCCTTTGCAGTCTTCAGAGTGTGACCATAGTGATTTGTCTTTCCCATTTAACTTTAACATGCATTCTGCTAAATTTGGCAGTAAAGCTGGACTCTACCCTGTGCCTCCAAGGAAACTGAGGCAAGTTAAGATGACTGACTATATTACCTCCCAGAAAGTCTTGACAATTGGCAAAGAGAATCCTATTTCTCCTCATATTGACTTATCTGATAGCCTTTTAATGAGTGATCAGCTACTGGAAGGACACCAGTCAATCAGTAGCCTGTTAAGCAGCACAGTGAATGCAGACTTTGGCAAGTTAAAAATGTCAGATTTTGTGTCTGATCCAGTTTTGGGCTTGGAGGGTCCGATGCAATCGAATGAGCCAATAATCTTTGGTCCCAGGGAGGTAAGCTGTACAAATGTTACAAAGCCAGATATTACAGACAGTTGCAGAATACAGTGCTTTTTAACAGAAATCAGAGATATATTAAAGGAATTAAAGCAATCCGTGTCTACCATAGAAGGTTACCTGAAAGAAAATAAGGTGTGCCCAGTGGGAAATCCAGAAGACCTGTTGAACCTGAAACAGACTGTACATCCACAATGTCCATCCGATAATATGAATTATTATAGTCTGTCACCCAAAACCATTGACAAAATTGACAAACTTTCACTGGAAGAGCTACTTCTATGTGTAGGTCCCCAGACAGGGGCGCAGGGGAATCCTAATGTCTCTGTACCAAACACAGTTGACTTTTCCAAGACTTCACTTGTAACTGTCTCTCCAAGCATAAAGCACATACCTTCGGGGAAGGCCCCCTTAAAGATCTGTGAGAAGGCTCCTGCCCATCCCCCAGTGGAATCCCAGTTGAAATATGTGAAGACAAAGAAGACAAAGAAGACAAAGAAGACAAAGGGGATCCGGAAACAAACATCCAAGAAAAGAAGAAGCATGAACTTCAAACCCTTATTTAAAATATTAGAATCTTCTGAGCGCACGGTGAAGGGGATGTCCTCTGGGGTTGGTGTTCAGCGGGCTGATGGTCAAATCCCAGGATCATCAAAGGACAATTCTAGCACCAAGAAGGCTAGGTTCCCTATGGATAGTGGTATCAAACAGCTTACGGACCCCACCATTTCAACTACCATCCAATCCTCCTCTACTCAGGGGTCCCAACCCTGTGACTGTGGTTTATTACAGCCACAATCCACAAGAAAATTATCCACCATTCAATCCAGCTCGATCTCCAACTCTACAGTAGGGAACCCAATTCCAGTCATCATAAGGAAAAGGAGTATGAATATAAGATGTAACAAGTGGAGAAGTAGGTGGAACAATGAATTTCCAGGTCGAGTTAACTCCTGTGGACGTCAGACCCACATCCCTGGCATGGGATATGATTACAGTTCAGTTTGACATGGAGATGGGAGATGCTCTCAGGGGAAGGATGTCCCAGTGGTCCCTGTGTGCGAAGGTGTTGGAGAGAGACTCTGTGATGCTGAGCTTTGTGATGCTGAGCTCATTGCAACTAGTGACACAGGAAATTATGTTAACATGCAGAGTTATTTTAAAATAGATAGATTGTTATCTCCCTCTCTGTTCGATCCCTCTTCATCCCATGGTTTAGGTAATGTTTCTCCTCTTACTCAATTAACAGCTCTGCCACGCCCTACTTTTCATTGTAAGAGATCTGTAATTAAATGTTTGTCCTGGAACAATTCCAAAGCAGAACAATCAAACGTACCAGTGGGTATGGTTTCATGGAACATAGCTGGGTGGAAGGCAAGTGGAAATAATATGAGGGTGAAGTCTTTTCTATCAAAATATTCAATATTAGCACTTCAAGAAACATGGCTCCTTGAAACTGAAAACCTAGTTGTGCCAGGTTTCAAAGCATGGGTAAATCCAGCACAGAAAATAAACGGAAAAGGAAGAGCCATAGGGGGGTTAGCTGTTCTTGTGAAGCAAGATCTAGGTTGGGAGAGTAGTATGGTTGAGTCACTTACCTTTGACAAAAATGTGTTGATAGTTAAGATGCAGACTCAAGATCTGATGATTATTCTTGTAAATGTGTATATACCGCCTGTCTCATCCCAGTATTATGCTCCTGATATATGGTTACATTTGGAACTTTTACTAGAAGATCTTAGAATAAGATTCCCAAATGCATTGCCTATAATATTGGGTGATTTCAATGCAAGAATTGGAAATGACCTGTCAAAAATTGCAGAGAAATGTGGGATTTTTGATGAAGATACTTTAGATTTAGATTTAAAATATTGGAACTCCCATGATGTGAAGATAAATTATGCTGGTGTAAACCTGTTTAAGCTGTTATACATGTTTGATATGCAAATATTAGGAAATGACAATAGCAATTCCCCATATCCATACACTTATTTTTCCCAAAGGTCTGGGAGTGTGCTAGATTATGTATGTGTTTCAAGGACAAAGGTTCATTTATTCTCTGGCATAACGGTACACCCTATGTCAGACAGTGATCATCAGCCTATAACAGTGGAAGTAAAAGCTAAATCAGACCAGAGGAAAGTAAGTCCACAAGATAAATGGCTAGCTCAAAATTTAACTATACAAGGGGAAAGGAGATTGAAATGGCAAAAAGTGGAAGTAAACAAAATTTCAGAATTTCAAAATTCAAGCCACTGCTTAAAATTAAGAAATATAATTCTAACCCCAGATGATAACATAAACACAGTTATGGAAGCATATTATCAAATCTGTGAGAATATAAGACCTTTCTTAACAGCAGATTCACATCTAAAGCCATCAGAAGATACAAGGTGCCCATGGTTTGATAGGGAATGCAGATTGCAGAGAAAGATATTGAGGAGACAGATGAGGAAAACTCAAACACTGTATGATCAGGAGACACATAATAATATGTTAAAACTCAGACGTGAATATAAACATTTGATTAAATCAAAGAAAAGGCAGTATCGGGAAAATATGTGGGCAGAGCTAGAAGTAGCCGCAACTGGGATAAATGTAACACATTTTTGGCACTTAGTGGCTGGTAGAATCAATGAGGCAAAGTCTGTCATGGATATTCCTATCCCAGCTGCCACATGGGAATTATATTATAGAGAACTATTTAAGGAAGTGAAAGACGTAAAGCAGACTGACAAACTTTTAGAGAATAAAGAGCCAAGTCTAATTCCTCAGTGGTCACCTGTAACAATGCTTGAGGTTAAAACGCTTATTCAGACACTGAGAAACAATAAAGCCCCAGGAGAGGATTTCTTACCCCCTGAATTATTTAAAAACTATTTAGACTGGTGGGCCTCTATATTGTCTGGATTGTTTACTCACATAAATAAGACAGGCTGTATACCCAAAGGCTGGAAAATGAGTATCATCATCCCACTATTTAAGAAAGGCAATCAATATGATCCCAGTAATTACAGGCCTATTAGCCTAATTGATATTCCAGCAAAAATTTATGCAAGGCATCTCTTGAATAAACTAGAGGACTGGGAAGAAGAAAATTCCATCTTTGTTGAGGAACAGTCAGGTTTTAGGAAGGGACGCTCAACCCTAGACAATTGCTTTATATTACAACACCTAATAAATAAATATACCTTTAAGGGAGGACAGCTTTTTGCAGCCTTTATCGATCTAAGTGGAGCATTTGATTCGATAAATAGAGAACGCCTCTGGAAAAAATTGGCAATGAGAAACATAGATCCAAGATTATTGCTATTGCTCAAAGCACTGCATACAGAAACCACACTGAAGGTGAGGACTGGTTTAAATTTTGCATTGACAGACTCTGTTCCAACATATAAGGGTGTCCGCCAAGGATGCATCCTATCCCCATTTTTATTTAATTTTTATATAAATGATGTGGTGCCATTTATACGCAACCAGAGTTATCATATGCCAAAGATTCTAAATAGAGAAATAAATATATTATTATATGCTGATGATATGATATTGCTATCAACAAGCCAAGTGGGTATGAGGAGACTTTTGAAACGGTTTAATATCTATTGCCAAGAAAATGATTTATGCATTAATAATGATAAATCCAAAGTGGTAGTATTCAGCAAAAAAAGGAAAAGTCATAAGTGGTCTATAAATTCTAAGGACCTACAGCAGGTTAAATGTTACTGCTATCTGGGCATTAATTTTGAGGCTACAGGATCCTGGGCATCACAAATAAAGAAAAATACATTAAAAGTACGGGCCAGTTTACAATCGGTTAACAAACTCTTAAATTACAGTTACCCAGGCACCTTAATCCCAATTTTAAAAATTTTTAAAGCTAAGATAATTCCTATGTTAATTTATGGGGCTGAAATTTGGGGTTTTGCAAACCTTAAGAAAATTGAACAGATCCAAACGCAATTTTACAGGGCCATCATGGGAGTTTCACGTTCTACCCCAGCACATGTAATAAGAGCAGAACTTGGTGCAAAAACGATTTCAGGTCTGATTCATGTAAGAATGGTAAAGTATTGGTGCAGAATAAGTAGCTTAAGTGAAGAAAGATTGCCCAAGATTTGTTTGGAGGAGCAGTGTGTTCCCAGGTATGAACATTCATGGTTAATGAACCTGTTTAAGCTCTTTCCAAAGTTTGGTTTTTCAGCTCAGGCTTTAAATCCTTTACGTGAAGATACAATTCATATTTTTAAGCAAAGAGTTTTTGATGTTGAGGCACAGATGGATATATCTGCTGTTGCATCTACAACAACAACAAAATGGTTGGCAAATACAAAACAGCTGCATCATTATGAACAATATTTAACTGTCCCAATGAAAATGCAATATAGGAAAGCATATACGCGCTTGCGATTTGAACAAATGGATACTATGATGAAATGGGGTAGGTTTCAGGGTATCCCTATAGATAATCGTTTATGTGTTTGTGGAAACCCTGCCCTCGAGGACTTAGCCCATTATGTATTAGACTGTCCCCTATACAGCAATATAAGAGAAAAATATTTACAGCATATTTTAAAGAAAGTGGAAAACAGAAGCATCCCGGAGAAACTGAGTTTTTTATTACAAACATCCAATCTAGATATAATAAACAGAGTTGCAATATTTGCTTTTAAAGCCGCTATATGCAGAGCTAAGTATTTGGATGGTATAGGTGTAAAGTGCTATAAAGATTCAGAGGTTTGAAGATAGCCTCTTAGAATGGAAATTAAATGTTTTATGTAAAGGTTTTAAAATTGTAAAGTAAATACTTTTAGGGAATTTTAGTTAAATTGGTTTTAAGTATACAGTATTTTATATTATATTTTAAAAGCATTGATATTGGAGTGTTTCTTTTATTGTATGGATGCTGATGAATATGACATGATAATATGTTTGCTTGTTTGAAATGTATATTTTTTTGCAATGATCTGACGATTTGCAAATAAAATTTTCCTCCTCCTCCATAAACTTGTACTGTATATTTTTCTCACAAGAGCCACCCCAGGGACATGGCTTTTTCTTTAGATTAGCCTTTCTTCTGGCATTTTTAGCTAAGGGTTTATAGAGGCATAGAGAGATTCCAGGCAAAGATTACATGTAATCTTCTGGAAATTCATGAATACATTTTTAGGTAAGTAGACACCATACACTAGGAAACAAATGTAGATTTGTTGCCTGCTTCATGGTTTGTATGCTGTTTTTAAAGGTTTTGTTACTATGCTACTTTGTCTTCAGTTGATTTTACTGTGTATTTAAAGTCTCAGTAGATTCTAAGAGAAGAGTTTTGTGGAGGATAAAAGGCGAAATGTATGTCTTAAAGTTTAAAAAATGCCAAGACATTTGTAAATGTTGCAGGGTACAAAGGGTTGTAAATAACTGAGAAACAGGCTGAAAGTGAATCTGTTTCTCTTGTGAATCTTTTGAATACAGTGGTACCTTGTATAAAGGAATTAATTCGTTCCAAATGAAATTATGTTAAGCAAATTTTCCTTTACACAAATTTCCCATAGGAATGCATTGAAAATGGAGTAATCCCATTTTTATGTTGTACGGATTTGGCCCATAGGCAATTATGTTAAGCAAATTTCCCCTGTCTCCAGAATATTTTATGTTGTACAAATTTTATGTTATACAAGCTATTTGTTATACAAGGGTCCACTGTACTGTATTCTGAATATTTTGTTTTATTGGTGGGTGTTCAAATATGTTAGGCAGTTGGAATTTATCGTCATCCCTCAATATTGTAAGATGATAAATAGTGTGAAAACTATAAGACCTCTGATTCACAGCAGAAAATAGTAAATTACCCAGTAACTTTTAATTAGTTTCCCCCATCGGATGAGAATCTTAAAGTTGGCACAATTTTTTTCTCCCAATATCAAAATCTAAGGTGCATAGTTTGAAAATAGATTGTATTTCAGTCTTTTAAACAAAACATTGCACCAGCTGAAGCTAGACAATCTACTTGTGTAAAAATAGTTCTTTTAAAATCAATTCTTCTAATTTAGGATGGTTTAGAAATGCAACACTGAAGTCAGAAGCAACATTTGTGCCTGCATGCATGCGCGCACACACACATACATACACCTTTATCTAAACCAGGCAACACCTTATCCAGTCTCATGGTCATCCCTGCTGGTGACAGCTTTGTTACAAAAGTGAGCAGTATATCTTTAAAGTTATGAAACAAGAGTGGCGTGATTTGTTTTGCAGAGGGTGGAGTAAGAATGAGGGTAAGGCTTGAGGTGTGGTTTTTTCTTTCTACACAGTGCATGTAAGGTCATGGACTGGCTGGCTCCACTCAGATTACTGCCCTCCTGTCTGCAGACAAGATTTTCAATAACTGTTCCAGGGGACTGTTTCCTAAAAATTGCATGCACTGGAGAATGGCCCATCTTCAGGATAATGTGACAGGTTTGTGTAAACTTACCGCAGAAAAGAAACATTCAGTTCATTCTCAGACTATTATTAGTCATTATTGAGGTCATAGACAGGAGATGTATGCCATAATTAAAAGAGAAGATAATAAAAAGACCTTCTTTGCTGTCTTTTTTTTTTAAAGTAAGAATGGACTTGCAGGGTTCCTCCAAGTCTAGCATTCGGTTTCCAACAATAGTAAGCCAGCTGCCTTGAGAAGCTCACAAGTAGGGCATTAAAAATAATATTATCCTGTTGCATTTGCTCTCCGGCTTTCTGTTTGCAGACAACCTTTTGCAAATCACATTTGCAGATCCTGCTTTTCACACTTCAAAACTTGGGTACAAATTGGGTTGGTGACATCCACCTTTTTGGTATGTGCTTTGGGGCTAGCCGAAGAATGGGAACCTGGGCTGGTGGAAGATTCCAGAAAACTGGTGGAAGGGGTGTTCAGTGAGTGGACGTCCTCTCAGGAAAGGTGCCTCTAGCTGCTTCTGGAGCATTCCCCACTTTTCCCTTCATCAATGCCCACAGGTATGGCAGGTTTCCTCAGCTATCGCAGAAGCATTTGTGAGATAGCACATGTAGCACAGAATATGTCCTATATGGACAAAACATTTTCAGAAGTTTTTAATGTATTGATATTCATAGGGACTATTTAGAGAAGATTGGATGTGCCCAGAACAGTGAAGGCTCCTGTTTTTAGGAATATTTCATGCCCACTTCATGTGCCCTCTCCCTAGTTGTGCCACTTATTTTCTTTCTCCTGTTTCCTAACAAGAAAGCTATTTTTAGTATTTCTCATAGCATTTTTCCCAAGTCTGCTGCCACATTAAAGGCTCTCTGAATTCCATCTTCTCTAGTACTGGGAAAGCTGCAATGGTTAATATGCAATACCAGTCTCTTTCTGAGTCTGTCAACAACAATCACCAGAAGGAGAGAGGGTGAGGAGAGAGGGCAAGGACATTACCTCTCTTTTCCCTTGTGCACTTCCTCAGACTGATAGTGAAAAGGCAAGAAGATAGGAGGCAATAGAGCAGTGGTTCCCAACCTTAGTTAATCTTGTTATCCTTGGACTGCAGTTCCCAGAAACCTTCACCACCACTGCAACAGAGGACAGAGAGGGAACTTTTTGTTTGGTCTTTGGTGGGGAGGGGGGCAATTCTCCAGCTGACATACCCAACCTGAAAATGGCCAGAGATAACAAAACAACAAATTTTTATCCACTTCCGGATTTGTTTTTGGAGTTGCAACCCCAAAGCAAACAAACAAAAAATCCCCCAAAGCCCCGCCCAAAAGCCCCAACTCCTAGAGGCATCTAGAAGCAGGTGGCAACCCCCTTAATTTTTCATCAGAATTTTAAAATGTTATATTGTCAGATTCTGATGACTCTGCATGGGGCCTGTTAAGTCACACTTGCCCGCATGAGCTGGAGTTGATCTGTAGTGCCACCTGACCCATATGCTTCTTGGACCACACACCATAACTTACATGTCCAAAGATATAACTGTGCCAAGCACAACCCAGACCTTTCAGTGCTTGGTTTATTAATATTTAGCTCAGGTGCATGGCATAATTTTACTTTTTTAAAAAATGCATTCTTTAGGACATGCATTTTCCATATGTGGTAATTGCTAAGGACAGAAGAAAGCATCCTTGTATTTTACAAGTTACAAAAACCATTGTTTGCAGTTAATTCTTGCCTCAGAGCTTAAAGCTCTTAAAGTGCCAGGTGGGTTATTGTGGTTTCTTCTTCAAATTTTCATTCCTCTAGTTTTTCCCTCCTTAGTTTGTGTGTCATCATTTTCAAATCAACCTCTAACTGTGTGGGTTATTTTCCAGCAGTATGGTTCTATTGGGATATTTCCTCACTCCCTCTCCCACCTGGAGTGGCCGTATAAGCCTCTGTCTTGAGGCAATGTTTCCAGGTAGTTAGGTGGGGAATTCACTTTGATGAGCTCGCTTAGATATGGGAAAAACAGTCACCATAGATTGTTGACATGTTTTTCATGTTTGATTTAAAGTCAGACAGGATCATGGTGGAGCCCTTTACTGTGGCACGACCTACATCTCAGATATGATTGGCTTGCTATTTTTTCCACAACTAGGCCACTAATCCACACACACACACACACACACACACACACACACACACACACACACACACACACACACACACACACACACACACACACACACACGAAACCAACTGTGCTAAATTTCCTGGGAATTTTCTTCTGAGAAATTCCAGAACCCAGACAAAAATTCCCCTCCTCAGTTTGTGTTTTGCCAGCCAAAAATGGTGTGAAGAATTTAGGTTGCCTAATCTGGACCTGATTTTACTTTTATTTGCCATCATTTAAATACAGTTAAAAGAAACAGTTCAGCTTGATCCTACTTCTCCTTAATCTATTGCTTCTGTCCATCCCTTAGTATGAACTAAAATTATATTTTTTTTATTTGAGTTGATTTTTAAAGGCTCTTTTTCTTTTTTGAATTGCTCCCAAATTATTGAATAAACCCATCTAGATCACTGGTTCTCAGCCTGTGGGTCCCCAGATATTCCTGGACTGCAACTCCCAGAAGCCTCCACCACTCACTGTGCTGGAAGTGGTTTCTGGGAGGTGCAGTCCAGAAGCTTCTAGGGACCCCAGGTTGAGAACCACTGATCTAGAGCAGTGGTCCCCAACCTTGTGTACCTAGATATTCTTTACAACTGTCAAAAAATCCTGTGCAGCACACCTGGGAGTGTGCTGCACAGGAACTCAGGAACATCTGGGCAGCCAATATTAGGAACCACTGCTCTAGAGAATGTTGGATAACATTTTCTTTCTGGTAGAAGGAAATCTCACTGCCTGCTGACCTTTGTGGGATTGCTAGAAGTGTGCCAATGTGCAGAAGAAAACCCCTCCAGTCTACCATGTTCCCAGTATTGCTGGAACCCCCACCTTGGGTGTTTTCTCAATTCACAGGAAGGGTTTTTTGGTTTGTTTGTTTTTAATTTGCTGAAATCCAGAAGCACAGAAATGGGATTTAAAAGGCTAGACAAGGATTTGGAGTGGAGTGGCACCAACAAGGCAAAGGGCTGTTCACACACTCTACATGTGTGCACAGACTAGGTTAAGGGACCAACAAACAGCTCTAATTTTGTATTGTATAGCCACATATTTATTGTCAGGATTGGAAAAATATAATTCTGAGCATCTGAGTTGGACGTGAAGGACAAGGGATTTAAAAATGAACATGAGGAGACTGGACTTATACTATAGGGTACAGGCCCATCTTAAGCCTTATATCTCATTTTCTCTTTGAATCCAATCCAGATATGACAATCGCATGCAGTTTTTACACGACTAATCATCAGGCATGCCAGCAGAATCTCTTCTTTTGCATTTGCCTTTTTTTCCCCTTTCAAAAGTATGAACACGTTTTCTAGCTGCTTGAACAGTTTCAATCTAGTATAGTCTTTTCTCTTTCTCTGAGACCTATCTGCGTTACATTGCCATCACACCTTGAAAATAACCTATGAAAGAACGCTCTAAATATCTGTGGAAGGTCAACTAAAAGTGAGGCTTGAGATCTACTGAAATACACCTGTGCCTCTGAGCTCCAGTTCTACTCAAAACGTCACCACCATAAATTCCTAGGCTCTGCTAAGCACAAGAGTCGGGAGTCTTGGAGCAGTACCCATGTCTTTATAGCTGGGTAGGCAGGAACCCAAGCTCTTCCAGGTCCCAAGCCGGCCCCATTGCCTTCCTGAACTATCACTCTTTGGTCCTTGGTGCCTCCTGGCCTTATTATGCATATACTCTTAAGGCTGGGTGTACATGGACCACAAGCAAAAATAGTCCCCCTTCTCTTGTGCCTCTTAGGTTTACTCCAACAGGCTCTTGCCTGATTCTTCTTGAAGTCCCCACTCAGTTCTTTCCCAGGCTGCTGGTTTTCTTGTCTGGTTGCCTGCCCTTCCCATGGATCTGTTCCAACACTCCATCTCACCTCAGCCCCTGTCTTGCCAGGGCTTGCATTAGCTTCACATGTGTAATTAGGTGCTTATTGCCCAGTACTGACGTTGGTTTACTATTTCCCATGCCCTATCTATTTCATTACATTACACAGCAGTAGTTCTTAACCAACCTTCTTTCCTTTGATGAACAACTTCAGCCTTGTTTGCTTGTTCCCCAATCCACTCTGTCTCAAAACAGTTTTCATCTTCATTCTCACCAGAACAATGGTTTTTAAAAAGTAATATGCAGAGCTAAATACTAGAGATGGGCACGAATCAAAAAAATGGCATTTCGTTTGTCGTTTGTTGTTTGGAGAGTCCGTTTCGGTTCGTTTCCGTTTTTTGCTAATTTTAGCAAAAAAATTGTTTTCGTTTTCGTTCGTTTCGTTACCATTTTGTTACCATTTATTTCAATTTTTTGTGATTTTTTAGGATTTTAAGCAATTCACTCATATTGCAGTAACGGAAATGAAACGCACAACAAAATTTCCGGTGTTTCTGTTCGTTTCGTTTCATTTTAGAGACAAAATACGTTTGTCATTTCGTTGCGTAACAAAATGAAAAAATGAAAACAGAAACAAAAAATTGTTCGTTTCGTGCCCATCTCTACTAAATACAGATATTCTTGATTGCAATAAAGCCTCTTGACTAGCCACTAAATGGACCTTGCAAATGATCGGTAATATACAGACTCAGACTGAGAATTTCTGCTCCTGAGTTCATATCCATCCTGTTAGTAGAGAAATGGAATTTGGTTTCATTTACTAAACACTCTGCTTGTCACATAGTGACACAGCCAGTCCTTAATTTGTGCAAGGGGTACCTGGGCCCAGCTTTGGCATTTTTTCCACTCTAAGGCCTTGCTTAACCTAAGAGGGAGATGAATAGAAGTGCTCCTGGAAGTCTTCTGGAGTGCTTCCTTAACATTTTTAAATAGAGGAGGAACAAATTACCAGGAAAGACCTTAGGAAAAGGACTTTTTGGGAGCCAGGGCAATCATTGGGCATACTAACTGAGGGTTCTGACAGTTCTGGTCCAGAAAAGTAACATTTTCAAGCTCATCACCAGGAACTGGAGGAAAGGCCTTTGCATACAGACTGAGCCCTGGCATTCCTTTTCCAAGAAATCAAGTCCTAATTGTGTCCGCCCTTCCTCGCTTCCCATACGTGGGCACTTCTGCCTCTAATTATTTAGGTCCTCTGCAATAATAGAGATTACCTCAGCAAGTACTAGATGATTTCTTAAATACCTCACTTACCTTGAAAACCCTATTAGTGTTGCTATAGTAAGTTCTGACTTGACAGCGCAGAACCACTTTCATGTTTAGTGGTGATTTATTCTAGTCTAGTGCATCAGCATTCGCTGTTCATTCTACCACACGTACAGATAAGGCTAATTCATGTCATTGTGCATCTTACTGATTGTGTGAAGGGCTTTGTAAATATCACTGTTGTCTTGAGGAACTTCTTTATCACACATTAAAGGAAAATAGTTTAACATCTGCGAACATCTAGAAAGTTGGGCCGAGGAATAAATTATGTGTCTCCATCGACCTATAATGCAAGTGTTAAGTGACCACCGAGTTTAGACTTTCTAATTCTACAATTGTCTGCAGCATTTGTAATCAGAAATCTATCAACAAAAACCTGCTGTGCTTCATAAGCTCCATCTTGCATGAAACTAAGTGGAATTTTCCCAGGATGTGTGTTTCTTGTGGGTGCTTGTTGCATCTTGTCAGAGCCTGTGGTGGAGGTTAGTGAAGCGCATGATAACATCAAACCCTACAAACCTAGAGCCATGGGAATGTTTTTCTGCATGAATATTTTAGTATACAAAAGCTGCTTAATTAAAATGAGCTCACAGCAAATGACCATGAAATCCTTACACATTACTTGTTCATTTCAGCAAGATGAGCATTCTTACAGTATTTTCAAACAAATGTTAACAGGCTTGTACATGATTTTTCTTTTAATTTTAAAAAATGTTATATTTATTATTTGAACACTAATGGGGTGAGGGGGGAAATCTACCAAATTCAGGCTTGGATTTTTTTAAAAAAATTATTTATTTATTTATTTATTTATTTATTTATTTATTTATTTATTTATTTATTTATTTATTTAATTTTTATATTTCTATACCGCCCATCTTCCAATGGAACTCCGGGCGGTTCACAACAATATAATACTACAATAGCGTCAAAGTCGGAGTAAAAACATTTAAAAAACAGCAAAGATGGCGGCAAATATTTATCAGGAAAAAAAACTACACACTCTGATGGTCGCCAAATGCCTCTCTAAAAAGCAATGTTTTAAGAGCTTTTTTGAAGGCCAGCAGGGATGGAGCAAGGCGCAACTCACTAGGCAGGTAGTTCCAAAGCGAGAGGCCAGCCACAGAGAAGGCTTGGTTTCAGCTGACCGGTTTTCTGAAGAACAGAACCTCGGTCTTCTCCAGGTTGAGCCTGAGCCTGTTAGCCCACGACCGCATCCAGGCAGGAGTCAAGGGTCTGCACCACCCGCTGCAGAGGTGGTAAAGGAGAGGTAGAGCTGTGTGTCATCAGCATACTGATAACAGCATACTGTAATCTAAATCTCCTAATGACCTCAGCCAGTGGCCTCATATAAATGTTGAAAAGCACGGGGGAGATTGCCAACCTGTGGGGCACCCCTCACGGGAGCGTCCATGGGGCTGACAACTCTTCCCCCAGCTTAACATGCTGAGGACGGCCCCCAAAGAAGGATCTGAACCAGCTAAAGGCTGTACTTCCAATCCCCACCTCAGAAAGCCGACCCAGCAAGATACCATGGTTGATGGTATCAAAGGCTGCTGACAAGTCCAGGAGGACCAACAAGGTAGAACATCCCCTGTCAGCCCCCCTGAGGAGGTCATCTTGCAGCGCGACCAGGCCAGTCTCGGTCCCCCAACGCAGCCTGAACCCAGACTAGAATGGATCCAGGACTCGTTCCTCCTCCAGAAAAGTCTGGAGGCGAACAGTGGCAACCCTCTCAATAACCTTGCCCAGGAAGGGATTTGAACTTCAGAAACCCAAATTCAAATGCCACCCCACCCCCCATTCAGCCAGGGCATTGATGGGAAACCTCCAGAGTTCTTCTATTAGTGGTATCAGTGATTCACAGACAGAACGGGTGGCAAGGTCACCCTCATGTTTCCGAGGGGGGCACCCCCATTCTGAGCACATGCTGCCTGTGCTTGGTGGTTTCATGTTGATATGATGAGCAAGAGAGACCAAAATTCCTTTGATCTACAACCCCCAGTTTTAATAACTGTACTTCAAGACACCAGGAGTCGATGCAGTGTCTTGCTACACAAGAGCCGGAACACCTGGGCAGCTATTGCATGATAGGGAAAGGGAAAGGGAAATCCCACCCATGGGTTTAAGTACTGAGAGGTGGAGGAAGTCAGCATCAGCAGTGTGCAAGTGCATAACTGTTGCCTGGATACCAGCCTGCCCCAAGAATAATTATCCAGTCAGCAACCACACACTTAAAAGTGCTGACTGGGGCATTCCCTTTCTGTGTTGGCCTCTCCCAGCACTAATACCATGGACTATAATTCTCCTTCTGATTTTATTGCTGTGCTGTGGCTGGGGACATTATCAGCTAGCAAACCACTTTGCTAGCCATTGCTGGTTAATAGTTTTGAGTCACCTACCTAGAACTGGGTTTCTTTCTTTTATTTACATAAGTATTTAATTAATCTGTCTTCAAATTTAAACCTACCTTGGCTCAATGGCAAAGACAATTGTGTTGATACCTGTACGTCTATGGTTGCATTTCTTGTGCCCATGTGTATCAAATTAATTTAGCAATATTTTCTGAGTAATTTCTGGGATTTGTGTTCCTTGTTAGAGGGCAGCAATCTTAAGAGTAAGGCATTACAGGTTTGTAACAGTCAGAAAGTAGACTTAAAACTATGAAAGAGCTAGGCAATATATAGCAAAAAGGAATAACATAATTTACTTTTCATCTATAATTACATTTTAAAATTAAAACACCAGTGTAAGTTAGTTTTCAAGGAAAGGTTTTAAAAACCCTTTAAAATAAAACAAACTTATTTTGAGGTTCAAAAAGGCATAATTATTGTAAATATTTTAAGGATCTAACACATCCACCCCATGATTTGAGGAAAAAGTGAATGTGTTGGTGTCTGGTTGAATTGGAAACAGCTGTGGAAAGTTTGGAGGTATGGAAGATTTCTGTTTCTAAATTAAGTTTAAATGTGAGGAGAAGGCTGGGAGAAAAGACTATTTCTGCTTGAAAAATCTTGCAGTGGAATGTTTTCATTCTGATTCAGAATTGTGGAGATGATGATATATTTGAATACTCCAACTATTTCATCCCTGTGGCTCTCAGTAAACCTTCCAAACATCATGCAAAGGATGTCAGATTTACTTTTCCCGCCAGCTCCAAACTCAAGGAGGAAAGATGCCATCAAAAAGACTACTTCTCCTATCAAGTATTTCCCCCTTATGATTATCAACACTGCTTGTCTATCTCCCCTCTTTCCCAGTACACACAGGTGCCCAGGTGAAAATTTCCATTTGTTCACTCTGCCTCTCTGTGGGTAGGGAACAATATCAAGGGTTCAGCCAGCATTGGGGGCAAGATTCTGGTCTATTCCCCTTTAGAGATGGCTTCCCACTGGTAATGCCTGACAACATCACTAATTTCTTTATGACATTTCTATCTTGCCCCTAAATTGAGAAAGGCAGGCATGCAGTTCTCAAGATTTAATTCAAACAAAGAATGAAGACAATGCTGTGTACAAGGCATGGACAATTTACACTGAATCCCAAACCAGAGTCAAGAACACCTTTAATTAAAGAGGCCAGATGTTGGAACACCAGGATAGTGTTATCATTTCAGATTAGAACCTTAAGTACTCCTAAAAGAGTACAGCTTTGCAAGAACACAGGCAATCAGAACTTCAGATAAGTACATTACAATTTACGGGTGTGTTGCAACGCTATAGTCTAATGGATAATCCAGCCCCACTGAAGCAGAAAGACGAGAGAGCTAAGGCTATGAAGCTGAGATCCTACAGCGCCACTGTGCTTTGTGAAAGCAGTCAAATGAGTTGTCCCTGTTGCAAAAAAAAAAAAAAAACTAACCAGTTTTACACACCAGCAAACAGCTTTTAGAGAATGAGTCAGCAGTATGCTCAGTAGTCATCCTGGTGCCACCAGCCTTTTGGAAACTGACTGAACTTAAAATAGGTATTTCCTTATAAGCTGGGAGCTATGAATAGACAAGTGATCTTCGTTCAAATAAGCTCTTTCTCCTGCTACTGAAACTTCTAGCTGCACCCAAATCTTCAAGCAACTGGATGGAAGAAAATAGGGAGTTTTTCAAAGTTGTATCCATCCCAAGCTTACCCTTCTTTGTTAAGCATTTCATAAATATCACCATAGTTCATTGTACTTGAAAACATATATATACTCGAATATAAGCCTAGTTTTTCAGCCCTAATTTTGGGCTGAAAAGGGGGCCCTAGACTTATATTCAGGTCAGTACTTTTAGCCACTGAGGCAAGTGCTTCGGTCGGTGGCTAAAAGTCATTTTAAACATTGCATGCCGCTTCTCATGACCCCCCCCCACACACACACACATCACTGGGGAGCGGCACACGATGTTTAAAATGACTTTTAGCCACTGACCCAAGCACTTGCATCAGTGGCTAAAAGTCATTTTAAACATCACACACCACTCCCCCAGCTCACAAAGGAGGAGCTGCCAGGCCCTGCTGCATTTCCCACCCTAGACTTATACTCGAGTCAATATGTTTCCCCAGTTTTGGGGGGAGTTAAATTAGGGGCCTCGACTTATACTCAAGTATATATGGTATTTATCCAGGATCCTTATAGATACCAACATTTCCAGGCCATGTATTCTTCTTATTATTCTAATGCACACACATGCCAGTTTTTTTGTCCATGGATAATCCAATAACAGTGGTACCTCCTAAGACAAATTTAATTTGTTCCACGGGTCAATTCATTTTATGAAAATCCATCTTAATAGGCAGAGTTTCCCATAGAAATGCATTGAAACCAGTTAATCTGCTCTGGAGGAATGGAATACAGTCTCCCCCTGCTACATTGCGGTTCATATACTGCTGTCCCAGTATACTGCAGGACTGCAGTATATGAAGGCAAAAGCTCCTGGGACAAGCTCTGTGGGACTGTTTGAGGGCTCCTGCACTTACTTGAAGCCTGGCACTGCCTGTTGGGCCCCCCAAAAGTGACTTCCGGTTTGCTGGAAACCAGGCCTACGGTAAATGTAAGAGGCCCCAAACAGGTCTCCCAGTCCTAAACCAGCATCCACAAAATGCAGATTTCCCTTTATTGTGGGTTGGGTCAGGTTCCTAACCCCCGCAATAAACGGTGGAGTACAGTACATTGGTTTTCAGTGCATGCTTATGCATTTGGGAAGGCTGTCCCAAACCCACCTCAATCAGCCGACAGCCTCCATGCAGTCCGACAGACAGCTAATTTTGACAGCTACCAAAATCAGCTGTCTATGGAGGGCTGTGTGGAGCAGACTTCTGTGGCCTGTTGATTGAGGCTGTTTATCCCCAACTCAGCAAAGGAGGGAAGCTTTCCCCCTTCTTTGCTGAGTTGGGGAAGGGGAAAACTTCCCCCCTCTTGCTGGCTGTCCACGCCCACCTAAGCGTGTCCCAGCGCACTTTTCAAGTACCTGCTCTCTGGGGGTGAAAAATTCCTGATGCAGATGTAACATAGTGAGTGTCCGGCTCTTCTCGCTTCTGTTTGTTTTTTTTTTGCCCCCCCCCGCCCCTTTAAGAGATACTAAGAGACTGGAATGCTGCTGGGAGGAGAGTGAGACGGCAGAAAGGAGGTGAGCCTGCATTCTTTTTTTCCTTTTTTTCTCCCTCCCCTCACGCAGACAGCAGCCAGGAGTGTGGAGGGGGTGGAAACACAGGAACAGCGACAAACACCCAAGATCTCTGGTCCGAATTTAAGTGGCCAGCGGATCTTAGGGGTTGTGTGAAAAGGCTCACAGTGGCAAAGAAATATTTTTGTGAAACTCTTTAAAGTGACTTATTAAAGTGGATACTTAGATGTTATTCTGTTCAGTCAATTAGATGCAGAGGAGAGTGGTTGTGGTTTTATGCAGAGAATTGCAGCAAGTACTGTATACTTTTTTTTCTCACACTTGACCTACAAGGTGCATTTGCCAGGTGAGTGGTTTTCTTAGCCTGCAGCTGGAAAAATCCAATGGGTTTTAAGCATTCAGCAAAAGTGCCAGCCACATGGATCAAAATTGCTGCCAGTTCTTCACACACCAAGAAAGCTCAGAAGACTGAAATGTTAGTAAAGGCTGAAGAACATTGGAGAGATGTTTAAAAAATAATGGGCCTATAATTGTTTTATGGTACCATTAACTCTGAGCTTTTTAACATCATTAACTAAGGAATGAAAATGCTACCAGTGTTCAGGGCTATAAATTAAGCCAAAAAAAAAAAACCTTTCTGTTTACTGAAACAGTTAGAAAGGCTGCCAAGGCAGATCTCTAAGAGAGAGAAAGCATGCAGAAAAAAAATCGAAGTACTTCTATACTTCCCACTGGTCATGGCCAGCCAAATTCTTTCAGGAAATTGAAACATGTTTGCTTTGTAGTGACAGGGCTTTCAGATTGGAAAAAATGGCTTGGATATGTTTCCCATGTGTCTGACAACTTTGGAAATGGCAGAACAGTCACCAAGTGGTTTGTTATCTGTCTGGAATGAAGAAAGACTGCTGACAGCTTTATTGAACCATTAATGTTTGAGTACAAGTATGATGGTTCACATAGCAGTTGTTTGGAAAGTGAGAAGGATTTGGGGGGGGGATTCCTTCATTCCTATAAATAACTGACCCATTTCTCCATATTTCACATTTCATGTTCAGCAGGCATCTATTTTACACGTAGTGGTGTAGCTGAGATGCAGTAATAACTGGGGTAAAATTCCATCACTTGGGGCCACAGTGTAGACTTATGTGAAGATACTACAATTGTTCTGTTTCCGCTCCCCTCCCTTATAATGTCTTCTTCACAGCCACTGCTCAGGTCAGATTAGACAATACAGATAACACATTATTAAAAGCAGAAAGCATGGTAATGTTTTGATATGATTCCCTCCATGTGTTGTGCCTGAACAGCCAAACTTGCAAATCAAATTTCTGTTTACTCTTGCTGACAAATCACAAAATAAAGCAAACTGAATTGCAAGTTGCGGAACTTTAAAAAAAAGGTTTTCCTTTGTTCGGGAGACATTTTTGACATTTAAGAAATCCTTGCTTCTAAAAACATGTTGTCTCAATTGTCTGTTAATCCTGGTTTTATGTTTTCAGCTATCCAAGATATTTTCCACAGTTACTCCCCATGGGTTCTGATCTCATATGTTCATAAGCAAAATTTTGAATTTCTGCACAAAGTGCATCTCATTACAATATAGAACGGCATGTCCAAACTTCAGCCCTCCAGATGTTTTGGACCACAACTCCCACAGTCCTTTGTCATTGGCAATGCAGGCTTGGAATTCTTGGAGTTGTGGTACAAAACATCAGGAGGGATGAAGTTTGGACATATCTGATCTAGAACATTAGCAAACCAGCCTCCATTTCACTATCCAGCCTTGCAAGCAGTGGCCAGTTTTTAATCTCCAGACAGATGTGAACTTTGCCCATTCACTCAGAGCAGGAACAGCTCTGAGCAGCTATGATGATGATGGTTCCTGTAGTCTTTAAAAGGTTGTCCATCTCATTGTCTGAAAAGGTGGCAATGGCGGGCTTCCTGTTGTCTTGCCAACTCCCACACACATCCCTTGCAGTCCACTTGGATGCTCTCTAAATAGTGTCCTAAATCAAAGCAGGAATTACTTACTTTAATCTGGACTATCAACTGTAAATGACCAGAGAGGAAAAGAAACTCACTGTAGCAAAAATATAAGGCCTCATATTCCTCTCCCCTTCCCAAATTAATGGGTGAGTGCTGGATGTTCTGTGGTCACCCACAAGAGGCAGTGTTTCACCAGCCAGAGAGGAATCCTCAGGGCTTCCTAGGATACTACTAAACATTGATTTAGATACATACAGCGCTCGAATTACCATACAGGAAAACCTTCCAATCTATAAACATAATATACAAGTGTGTAATGCCAACCCCTGCAACTGGTGAGCAATGTTAAACATTTTAATTGGCCAAATTTCAGTGAGTGTTCCTTCTGTGTTTATTCAGTCTTTGTCCCAATCCATCACGTTTCACATCAGTCTGCAATATTTTTAAAATGTTTAAAGTGTTTAAAATGTTCATTTTCATATGCAGTTTTACTGAACGCACACTTTTGTATGCAATTCCCACCAATATAAACATTGCTGTAGGCAACTTTCCTTAATGTATATATACTGAGGTGAGAACTGTATCATGGAACTTTAGGAATTTTGCAGGCCAGAGGATAATTGTGTTCCCATTTGCATATTTCTCTGGTAAGTATGAATAAGCATGAATTATTTAAAAATGCAAACCTAATTAAAATTTAGCCTTGGTATATTTCTAGCCTACTAACAAAAATAGCTTTCTATGAAGCTATGTATTCGAGACTGTCTGTTCCTTTGCCTATGTACTGCTAGCTTGATGAAAATGACGAGTCTCTGTGTGGATGAAATGGTAGAGTAGATATTGGCATACATTTTAAAAATGAATTGCAAAATCCATTCAAAAATTACTAATTCATCAATTCATATCCATATGAATTTTGGTTCATTGATTCCTTGGGATATAAAATGGCCACCAAGGCACCTAGAGATAAGAAATTTGCAGGAAAACTTCCCCTGACTCTTCTCTACAATCCCAACAAGCTTGGGAAAAAATGAATACAGTGGACCCTTGTATAACAAATGGTTTGTATAACATAAAATTTGTACAACATAAAAATTCCAGAGATAGGGGAAACTTGCTTAACAGAATCATCTATGGGGCAAATCTGTACAACATAAAAATGGTCGCGATTAGGGATTACTCCATTTTCAATGCATTCCTATGGGAAATTTGTAAAAAGGAAAATTTGCTTAACAGAATTTCATTTGGAACGAATTTATTTATACAAGGTCCCACTGTATATGGTTCCTGGGTTATGCAGCCAGAAATAGGTTCCCTGCAGGAAAGCCCCCCACCAGGAACCAAACATGCAGAAAATCTTCTCTCCTCTACAATCCCTCTCAGTTCGATGAAGATGGCATTTCCCCAAGCCAGTTGCTAAAAGGGCACTTTCGGGGAGGGCACTGTGGGTGTAGAATTGAGATGTCTGAATTCCAATCTTTACCAGACTTGGAGGGATGGTAGAGGAGAGTCATGGTAGGCTTGCAAATTTTGTGTCTTTAGGTGCCTAGGGTGTAATTTCTTGGAGGTGGCTATTCGGGGTGCATATCTCAGACACCTGGAGCCCAAACATTGCTCATCCTGCAGGCCTTGAAGAAGAGAGTCAAAATTACCTTTTTGCAGTTTTGGTGTACTGTCTCTAAGTGCCTTGGAGGCCATTATGTAGGGTTTTAAAATGAAAAAGAAATTTACAAATCAATTTGTCGATTTGTAAGAAAAAATCATAAATTAATTGCTTTGTGATTCATTCACCTTAAAGAATTACAAATCAAAGCAAATCACAATTTTTCAAATTCGTCTCCATTTCTAGGGTAGAGATTATTCTACATATTAGAGCAGAGATAGATCTAGGCAAGCTCTGGGTGTTCAAAGTTGTTTTCCAGCCTCAGGATCTTCAGGAGGCAGCACATTGGACCAGATGTGATGAGGAGGTCACTTTCACTTTAATTTTGGTCTGGTTTAAGGATTTCTGATTTCACAAAAGGAACAAAAATGATTTTCTATTAAAAGAAGTTGCAGGAGTCATGGAAGTATATCCCATATGGCCAAGAAAATGGGGTGAGGGGTGGTTTCATGGCTGCAGAAGCAGTCTGCATGATTCCTACTTTTGAACTAGGTTTGAAGACAACCCAGGATTGTACAAATAAGCAGTCTCTACTTGAACCAAAGTGGTATCACAGCACTCACATGTTATTTTAAAGAGGTGTGAGAGAAATATGTTGAAACTGAACCCTGGAGGTGACTGACAAAGGCTAGGACATATTCAGACCAACTCAAATCTTCCCCAAGGGATGAAGGTGAAAATGCCCCCAAATGCCTAAATTGGAACAGGATGAAAACAAACCATATGAATGTAGTAAAACAATGATAGTCAAAAGACCTGAGAGTTTGTGCAGAACATGCACACAGCAGAGACATCTGGAGAACAACAGCACACGTAAGTGTTTTTTGTACTAATGTTAGAAGTCTCCAAACCAAAATGGGAGGATTGTGGTCATGGTGGAAAGCATAGCGAAAATGTCAACCCTATGTGCGGCTTCTGTTAAAATTTAAAAAGCCAACATCATATTTGGCATGATGCAAAAAGCTATTGATAATCTTCCTTTTTTATTATCAGAGCATTGCATAATATAAAATAATGGATATATATGAAATATAGGTAATATTAAAAACAAATAAAATGTTGGGATAATTAAATTGTTTTTGTTTATTTTTTATTTTTTGTATTGTATTTATTTTTATTTTTATGTTTATTTTTATTTTTAACCAGAAGTGGACTCTTTCAATAATGTTATCTTAGCCATTTTCTAGATCTTCTCTTGTACACGTAGCTGATAAATTGAATGCTCATACTGCAAGTGCTGCATTTGTTGAATTGCTGCAGAAATACAGATTTGTCCTGCATCAAAGCAGCCCCATTGAACCTGGTTGTTCTTTGATCTTTCTACTTTGCTTCTAAGTCCATTAAGTGACTTCCAGATGGTCTAGCTGGAGTCTTGTCCTGGTGAGAAACATGCTTCAGCATTTGTTACGGCAAGCTGTGCTGTTTTTGTTCTTTGTAGGTTTAGCCTCACCTCTTCTGGTTTAATGTTTAGAGCTTGAGATGTGTGCAAAAAATTGTCCTTAATTTTAAATGTCATATAGTGGTTTGGTGGATGGGTTTGGTACTGTTTCATCTTATTACATTCATTAGTTACTAGCACCTCTCAACATGCTTCTGGAGTGGCGATGCCACCTAGATATTAGACTTTTTCAATGGTGGTATGTTTCAGGCCAACATACCCTATATTTTTTGTCCCTGCTGTGCAAGGTTATTTTCCATGCATGCACACTCCAGATACATGCACACAAAAATCCCCCTATGCTAGTCCCATCGTAACCATAACAGAAAAGGGTACAACAGGCATGCACAGCTTTTGCACACCCGCACAGAGGGGGGGTGGAGGCAAGCACAAGTGCACACACATGCACCTTTGAGGGATACTTGCTTCATGCAACCAGTAATAACCCTGCATGATTCATTAAGAGCTGCATCCACTTATTTGGCATGTGCTGATTTATGCCATATGGTACTAGTGTATTGTGCTGTGGAGCAGCACGGAGACAAAGCTGTTGTTTAAACTGTTGTGGATGTGCAACCCAGTCTGACTCAGTCAGTTTCCCAAGTATATTCTTTATGGCAGCATTTTTCTATTTGGAGTTTAGACAATGTTTTTTGTTGATCAGTGTTCCATCCAAAGTGACATTCAAATGCTTTAGGGTAGGGTAATGTTCCAAAATCTTGTTTTCTCATCTAACTCAGAGCTTCCTCTCTGCTTCTCTGTTATTTAAGTGGAAAGCACACACCTGTGTTTTTTAAGGTTTTGGTTTCAGCAGTTTGTTTTGATAATCTGAGGAAATATATTAAAATATAGAAGTTAACTGGTGCTTGATGAACTCAAATGTTTCCACTTGAACTATCAAGGTAATATCATCAGCATAGTTGAAATTTCTGGTGTACTGTATGGGAATATTGGTGGATAATTTGTGTAAATGTTTAACAGTAATGGTGCCAGTATGCTACCTTTGATTTCTTCAGCAACAGTGTCTCACTTGAAACTCAATGAAGAATATGTGATTCTGAAGTAGAACAACAACCATTTCTCTTAGACATAATCTTTAGTAAAGAAGTAGAACTTTTTGAGCAGCAGTTGATTTAATATTTGAGCCATGCAGTGTTACTATTGAAAATTAAAATGCCAGTCTCCTGTGGTGTGGCAGTGCTCTTATCTGGTTACCAGGGCCGGTGCTAGGTTTTTTTGCGCCCTAGGCGAGGGGCGGGGGGGTGGCGGGGG
>JAHTLZ010000274.1:3918456-3929566 GCA_023846285.1 Phrynocephalus versicolor | reverse complement strand
TTACTTACTTACTTACTTACTTACTTACTTACTTACTTACTTACTTACTTACTTACTTACTTACTTACTTACTTACTTACTTATCCCCCACCCAATCACACTCGATCAGGTGGGTGGGAAGGGCAGGCTTTTAAAACTGTTTTCCTGCCAAAGCCCGTTCTCCAGATGATCGGCAGTGGCTTCAGTGGGGGGGGGGAATGCCCGCAATTTCCCCGCTCCGATCAGGTGCATTGGAGGGGGACCACTGGCTTTTCCCCATAGGAATGCATTGCTTCAATGCATTCCTATGGGGAAATTAAAAATGTAGTGAACGAAACAGAAATTTCCATTTCGTTTCATTTCATTTTTCTTTGATGGGTCCATTTGTTATTCATTTCATTCCATAACGAAACAAATAACAAATAATGAAACGAATAAAAAGTTCATTTTGTGCCCATCTCTAATTGAATGATAACACCTCTGTCCATGTATTACCACCCAATCAACCTTACAGACTACATGTTCACAAAAGAAAAAACAGAACCACAAAACAAATGTTTTCAAAAAGGAATTCAGTTCATATTACCAAGCTTGAGAGATTGGAAAATGTAGAAGAATTCTGTCAGTCTCACAAATGAACTCTCAAAACAAAATAGCAAAATATGGAAAAATACAGCTGATGGGAAGAGTTTATGTAAAGAGCAGCCAAAATTGGCCTCCTGTCCCTTGTAGGAGAACTTGAAGTCTTAATGAAATCAGAAAAAAATCTGGAATCAGGCAAATCAGGAGGCTGAAACCAAACAAGAATGTTACCTTTATCTCCAGATTTCTTGATAATTACAGCTGCCACAGTGCCCAGGGAATAATTCAGGGAAGTTAAAGTGCTCGGAGGCACCACAGTGAAACTCCCATTTGACGAGGTGTAGCTGGTCATTTTTTTCTGCTTGATTACTGTTTGTATATTCCTCATTGATAATTCTGCAGACACCTGACAGGACAATTTTTCCAGTTACTTCACACAGGTTCAGCCTCTTCAGCCTCATCTTACGGGAGCTTGAGCCCCTACCACCATCCTGTTTCAGAACCCACATTTAGAATTGGGTTTTTTTTTTTAGACTGACTAAAAAAGAACCACATCCATGCAGCTCCACAAGTCTCACGTTTAGTCGATGTGACTACTGATATTTATGGTGTGCCATCTGTTTTATTGTTGATATTTATGTAAATCAAGTATCTTCAGTATCACAAGATTCCTCAGTGATGTCAATGCTCTCTATTGTCATAGTTGTAATGTGCTATTTTATTTTGTGCAAAGAGATATGTGATTGGATTAAACATTTACCTCATATTGCTCACTACCTTGTGATGAAATAGAACACTAGTCAGTCTGTCTTGCAGAGTCTGTACCATAAAACTGGCTGGATCTGGTTCTTTAGACTTTAAAGTAGGAGGTGGGGGTGTGCTTTTTTGTCCTGCCTAAGGATACTGAACTTGGCACCTTCTCTGTGCAACACATGTGCTCTACTACTGAGATTCAACCTTTATTTCCAGAACGGTCATATAAATGAAGAGGCTGGTGGTTTTTGTGTTTTGGCTAGTTTTTTCACTGTTGGATTGAATAATGTGAATTTTCCATAGGCTCTTAATTATCTCCCCCCCCCCCCAATTATTGTAACTGCAAACTTATTTTTACTCCCCAGTTCCTCCTATCCCTGGTGGCTTGGGCTTGATGTTTTCTTTCAGCATGGCTAAACAGCTCTCTTCATCCTTCCCTTTAGCACAGGTCCCTGCCAAATCAGATATATTAAACGACACAAGAAGGAAATTTCTCCTTTAAAAAAATCACTTGAAGTTCATGTCAGGCAAATGTATGAATGTACTGACTGGCACCGTATCCTGTACTATGAGTGAGCCACGTGCCATGGGTGTGTTCAAGTGTGGAGAGAGAGAAAAACCCATGTTGGTTTTGGAAGTTCTCTGTTTATATAGATGCGTTTTTGGCCTGTGTGGGCCGGAAGGGAAAAGATGACCTGAAGAGCCAAGCACAGAGCCCAGTTAAAACATTTATACAGCTGAGACCACGAATCTCTTCGAGATGTAGAAAAAACATTTGGAACTGTGGAGCGTTTCTGAGCCCAGCAGTGCCAAACGAGTTTGGAGAATTGAGAAAAGGTTTTATTTTTCATACTTGCCTCTTACAAGAACGTCTTCTGGCTATCTTTCAAAAATTATCTGTTGAGTAGAAGTGAGCAACTAATGCCCTATAGGTCAATCAAACCAAACCTCCTGGTCACTGATCCAGAGGTGAAATCAGTGTCTGCAAAGAGAAACATCTTTTGGCCGAGAAATTTCCTAGCTTCAAAAATGTGTCATTTAGGATTTCGTTCTAAATGTGGCTCTGGTTGCTAGCTAGGATTCTGTATGAGGAAAGAGTGAAAATGCTACAACAACTATGTGATGTTGATATCTCAGCTATAGAGTATCACACATTTGAGGTCTGAAGCCAAGTCCCTTCAAGATTGGGATAGAAGCTGGTGGAAGGTTGGGTCAAATCAACAAGTTAGACTGGGGGACAGTTAGGCATAAGCAGGGCTTGAGAATCACACAAGATGTTAAGGGAAACAATTACTACTTGGAACGGACCTATTTGAACTGAAGCAGTCAAGATTTCTTCAGGAAAATGGCATCAGAAATTAGACTTGCAAAGTAAGCTTGTGTTTATTGTAGCGTGGGGTTAGTGAATCAGCAGTGATTTCAGCTCTGAGACAAAGCAGGCTGGAGACAGCTTCTAGTGAACAGCTCTTTAATCAGGCAGAGACAAGACTGGGGACTGGGGAGAGGGAGTTACATTTATAGGCACCAGAACTGGCTAGGAAAGGATACATTTTGGAGGGAACAATTACAAGCAATCACAAGGCTGCCTTTTGGCGGGAACCAATAGAATTGAGGATCCAAATGCAGCACTAGAATCAACCAATAGGCCTGTTCCCTTTGGAACAGGAAGGCAGTTACTTCAACCAGCAATTACAGATCAATACACAACAGTGTTTACCTTCCAGTGTTCAATTATAATGCAAAGCAAAGCTCAGTACAATATTAAGAAAACGAAGCAAAATATGCATTATAACAAATAGAGAGCTTTCACTTCTTGAGAAATCATTGATTTTAAATATGTGTTAGGTTGATACTTAGTCTGACCTTGAGACATGATTTCTGTCCAAAGCAGGAGCCAGAATCAGAGTTGGTAATGAAAAGCAAAAATTGGGCTGCTTATATGCTGCCCCATAGTGTCTAAAACACTCTCTGGGTGGTTTACAATATAATTATGTAGGCTGCACGCTGCCCTCACCCCAGCAAGCTGCATTCTTGTTTTACTAACCTAGGAAAGATGGAAGGTTGAGTCAACCTTGAGCCAGCTACTTGTGCCTGGGTTTGAACCACTACCACCACCACCACCACCATTAAAAGTTATTATATTTTAATGTGAGGTTTTAATGTGCATTAAAAGTTATTATATTTTAATGTGAGGTTTCATTAACAATCCACTTCATCAGAGATATGGGGAAAACAAAAACCTGGATGAAATATCAATTATACATGTACAGCATTCTAAATACTGTATTCATTGGCTATAAAATTCTTGGGTAATTGGTTACACCTCACATGCAGTGATTAATGGCCTGTGTTTGGAATTAGGTTTAAAACATTCCTATATAAGACAAAAAACAAATATTGAGCATGAGCAAAAGGGGATAAGAGGTGGGGGTAAGGGATAGGGGGTAGTGGTGTGTGAAGACTGTTAAAAACTCCAGATTGGGGGAAGTATATAAAAATCAAGGAAGTTAGTAGAGAGGAACCATATGTGTTAATGTAGGAAATATTGACAGTTTGAGCCTTGTGATGAGAGATGGGTTTGGTAGTTAAGAAAACAACAGTAGCCGCAGATAACAGCATAAACATTACATTTGGTAATGGCTTAAGAAACCTTGGCTTATATTCAATCCATTTATATGGGAGTCCATGTGTATACTTTTTATCTCAGCTGTCTCCCTATGATTTCTTGATTTGCGATGATTCTGTTAAAAATGTGACTTTGAAAGCACCCTTCCTCTTTAGTTTTTAACTGTCTTCACCCTTGCCACGTCTTCTGCTTCCCTTTTGCTCATGCTTGTCAGTTGTTTTCTGTCTCTGTAAGAGGGAGATTTGTGCAAGTCCCATTCTCTTGAAGGGGTAGAGCCTGCCTTACAATGGCAGCTAGATTGGGCAGCTTCCAGAGAGGGAGAGAGAGAGAGAGAGAGAGAGAGAGAGATGGAATAAAAATGTTTAGCCATCTGCCCCTTAGATCTTCTACTGACACAGGCAAATATAGACAGCAAAAATCCTGTTAAAGCTGAAGCTGTTCCTTTAGGATAAAAATAGTTCAGTACAACTAAAGATTAAGACACTTTTTTGTTCCTTGGCCAGTACTTGATTATTATTGTTTATATTTATGTTTTTTTTAAAATGGTTTTCCTGTTGTTACAGATGAATTCTGGTAAATATTTATCCTTTGCACTTGCTGTAAACTTATCCTTTGGTCTCCTGGGAATGGTAGAGATCCAGCTGTGCAAAGATCTCCAGCATTTCAAAAAGCAGCAAGAATCCTAAGCGTCGTCCAAGGAGCAGGAGAGGAGAGGCTGGTGGTGGGCTTCAAAAGGAGGCTGCATGTAGCTCTGCTGCTCTTGGACCCCAAAGGATGTTTAACTTGGCTGAAGCTAAAAAGCAACAGGGCACCGAATTTCAGACAGGAAGGGGGGTGGGATTTTTGCCACTTAAGAAACCTGAGAACATACCCCTGCTCCTGCTTCCACTTATGGAGGGAAGACTGACTATGGAGAAGTATTTGTTTATTTATTTATTCATATTTGCACTTTTAATAAAAGCATTAGTCTACTCTGTTCTCCAGTTTCTTTTTGCAGAATGGCTAAAACACTTGTGTCAGGTAGAGATAGGGATGCAAATATGAAGCACTGTATGGTACCACAAGTGCTAGGGAGGCCTGGACACCCCCCCCCCAGAACTGACTGGTCCCCTTACTATTCTCCCATCACTGTTGGGATTGTGCCAGTCATGGAAGCCACCTGGCCAGCACTTTTCTGCATCTCAGCACAGCCAACCACTCTGGATGAGGAAGTGGGACAACAACCTCTGCTTTTGAGTAATCAGCTAGGCAGGAAAGTGCTCGCCAGGCAACTTCCATGATTGGTACAATCCCAACAATACATGCACACCCTGGGGCGAGCAGTTAAGGGAACAGTCGGTTATGGTGGGGGCAGACCTCCCTAGCACCTGTGGTGCTGTGTTTCATATTTGTATCTCCAGGGGTACAAATACTAAGCACCCATCTCTGATATCAGACACACAAAAATAAAAAACAACTACAACGGGCAAAATACTGTGGCCCCTCAAAGACTGACTACTGTATTTTAATCTGAGCTTGCATAGAGCAAGTACACTTCCTCAGACATAAAGTGTTAGACTATAGAGGATGACTGTCATATTATACATAGCCCCACATCCAGGCGGGGATACAGATAATGGACAAAGTGAAAATGATTCATTAGTAACAGTATGGGCTATCAGACTATGAATGGTTTTATTTATTGTTCTATAACATAACACAGATTTCTAGTATGCCGCATTTTCCAACTATGCTATTTTTAATTTATAGACCAGGCATGTCCAAACTTCAGCCCTCCAGATGTTTTGGACCACAACTCCCACAGTCATTTGCCATTGGAAATACAGGTTTGTAATTCTGGGAGTTGTGGTCCAAAACATCAGGAGGGCTAAAGTTTGGACATGCACAGTCTATAAGTTAAAAATAGCATAGTTGGTAAATGCGGCAACTAGAAATCTGTGTTATGTTTCTCAGTTGGTAAGGTCTTCAAACCCTTGATTGATATTAAGTTCTTTTAAGTGGATCTCCAGCATCCACTGATACCTTATCTCAGCTGTTTCACTTTCTAGTCTTGGTTTGTAGAGGTTCCCCCCCCCCAAAAAAAACCCCACGGGATTTTGTGTATTGCCATTCTTGATGTCAGATTTATGTCCATTAATTCTTTTGCTCAGAGATTTGTTCTGTTTCTCTTGCATAGAGTAAAAAAGTGAATCGTTGAGAGATTCTTCCTTCCACTTGTACTCTTGCCAAAAGATGATACAAAGCACATTAGCAGAGAAGCAAGTAAACAGGTTCCTGATGCTGTGTATGACATTGTTGGAGTGTGTAATTGTGTTGCCAGAATAGATGTGGGGATGGAGCTGGCATCTGGGTTTGTAGTATGGTTTAGTTCCCGTCTCTATATGATCGTTGCATAGTGTGTTTGTTTCGAGTTGAGGAGTTTGCCTGTAACCAAGCACAGGCCTTCCACCACTGGTGTAACTGGGGAGGGGCAGAAGAGTGCATTTGCCCCAGGGCACACAGCAATATGGGGGCGCCTGGAGGGGGAGCAGGGGGAGGAAGCCGTACGCCATTCTGCCAGCAGTCCTCCTTTCGCCCTGCTAAGACTTGGCAATCCCTAGTCGGGGGAAAGGAGGAGAGGGAAGCAGGCGATATTTTTCTTTCCAAGCAGCACCTGCATCAATTGTAGTATCCCTCCTCCTTCCCCCCACCCCCATTAAGACTTGATGATAATTAGCCCGGGGAAAAGAGGTGAGGGAAGCCTGCGACAGAGGTGCCACTTGGGTAAAAAATTCCATCTCCTGCTTCCCTCTCCTCCTTTCCCCAAGCTAATGATTGCCAAGCCTCAGTCAGGGGAAAGGAGGAGGAAGAAGCATGCTACAGAGGTGATGCTTAAAAAAACATTGCACCCCATCCTGCCCATGCACTGTGTGGTTTGCACAGGAGATCCTTGTCCGGGAGCCCCCCAAAGAGGGTGTGTGAAAGAGGGATGCTTCTCCCCCTCCCCTGCTGTTACCCCAGGATCAGGCACCCTTTGCTTGGTGGGTGAGATGCAGTTGGTGGGCAGGAGCGGTGCAAAAACTGAGTTTGTCCCTGGGCGCTCCAAACTTTAGCTACACCTCTGCCTGCCACCAAGGGCTTGGGTAGTTATTCTTGTCACAAATAGGTTGAAGATGTGAGTACGCATGTGAGTAGTCTTAGTTGTGGGCTTAAGATGACAACTGGTGCTGGCCCCCACTGCCCATAGCACTCCCTGTCCAAAACAGCCCCCTAGGAGGAGGAGTGGCAGGGGAGAAAGGAGCAGTCAGGCAGGGAATTTACTTCTGCCTGCTTCTCCTTTCCTCCTACCCCCCTGCCTCCCAGCTGGGATTGAGCTGTCAAAATCAGTTGGAAGGCGCTGGTGCCATGGGGGATTCATTTCATTTCATTTTGTTTCGTAAGTAACAAAATGTTTTTGAAAAATTTCATTATTTCCAATAATAAACAAAATGTATGTGGGGGGGGCAAAACGGAGTGAAATGAAACACAGCTTTTCCATTTTTGTGCCCTTCCCTAATTAGAACTCAGGGCAGGGAGTGTCGGGGAAAGTTGCCAGCAGGCCCTGATTCTTCTTGTTCCTTCCCACTGCCTGACTCTCTCATCCACTGTGTCTTAGAGGAGAAGGGCTAAAACAGGGAGGCTGCTACATTTCATTTTTTGCGGGCTTCTAAAGATTTGCCTTCACCACAACATTTAATTGGGTTGTTGCCACTTTAACTGTTGTTGCTCTATACACCTGGGATTTATATTTGGGAAGGTACTTGAAATTCTCATACACTCCTCTAAACCTGAGCAAGAAATAGAAAGAAATCTGGTTTTAAAATCCCCAGGAATCTATAGGATGGAACTGTGACAGCTAAGGTAGTAAGAAACTGCTATAATATGCTATTTTGTGCTATGTTCCATTACAAGCCATCAAGTTGGAACCAACTTATTCTAATAGGCCCTTCATTCTAAGAGGCATATATAAGGAGGGGTTTTACCAGCCCTCCTTTCCTAGCAAATGTCCTAGTCCATCACACTATCCACTACACCATTCTGGGTACCTAGTTAATTCTCATAGGGATTCTGTTTGCTTCTGGCAGGATCTCTACATAAGATCTTCTCTTCCATCGTCTGGGAACAGGAAAAGCTGGAATTCCACCAAGCAAGTTTTGGTCTTGCAGGATTTGTGATAAAGTGTGCACTATCCAGAAAGTTGATATGCAAGTTTCAAGTTGTCAAGTTGTTTATCTACCTCAATGTCTGGATAGACACTAGACAAATATCTTTGTATCATCTGTCTAGAAAAAGATAAGAAGATGAAAGGAGCAAACTGGGAACTGAAGTGCATGTCCTCTCATGTCACTTAACTCTTGCTAAGCATTTGTGCAGCACCATTCTCTTGCTAGCTCTTGTGTTGTGGGTGCAGAGACGATCCTGTGGTCTCCTCCAAAGCAATTGCCATTGTGGAGATGGCCAGTGACCTGCATCTGAGTGTCAGAGTCCTTGGTATGAGATAATCATCCCCTTACGGGCACATGCACAGAGCAAAAGGGCACAGCAACTGGTCCTCCATTGCCACCTTCAATGGGAGGGGGAAGGGTGGGCGTGACATTTGGCTGTCCAGCAGCACAGAGGAAGGCGGCGGATCAAAGATTGAAAAAGCAGTGTGTGATAGTGTGTGTATGTGGGGGGGGGGTGTTCCTTGCTGCTGGCAGCTTTTTATTTTAGTTCCTCACAACTAGAAACATGGGTGGAGATGTTTCCTTTGGTAGCCCAGTTTCTCTGTAATGTATGATGTTTGGCAGAGAGAGGGTTTGCGTAATTAAATATAGACTCTCTGTTGACTTAGAAAAGCCTTTACGTCATTCCAGGGATGGTGCTGTGGTTCCACTCGTAACCAAAAGATAGTATTTCTTTCCAAATGAGGCTTTGTAGCATGAGAATTGAAAGCACCGGGCAGCAGTCCAACTGATGATGGTAGGAGTCAGTTTTGACCAAACCAAGCAAGCTGTGCTGGAAAATACTGCAAAAGCAACGGATCAACCGACACGGTGTACTTGTGTGCCATTAGTGGCCAACGGGTTTCCGAAGACGAATATTAGGATTTCCAGAAATATTCAGGAAGAAGTGTTGACCCTTAAAAGATTTAAATAGACAGTGTGAGAACTGAAAACCCATTTGAAAATGGTTTTACAACTGTCTTATGTAACCTTGTACAGTTCACTTTCACACCCTCACACACAAACATGCAAATATTTTTCCATTTCTGACTCATTTGAGGAACTCCGGTGAGCTACGGAAAAAGCAAACATTTTGCAAACATCTATCCAAAAGCAGCACCAAAAAGTATCCCAAAACAACCCCCAATAAATACTATGCATAGGTTTGTTAGTCTCTGTGCTAAGAGAAAGAAAGAAAAGTTTGCATTTAAGGAATCCTGAATCTCCAGGAAAATTAAAACTGGAATATTGAACCCACAGCTATTTAGTATTTTTGCCTCATTTTTAGAGCCCTGATACTGTGGGTGAGTTCGCTCTATCTGCCGACAACTGGACAATATATTTTTGAAGCAGCCTACCCTATTCTATCCTGTCCAAGTATTTTGCTCAAGTAGCAGGGCTGCCCTCTTTTTTGGAGTGAGCTAAATGGGGCTGAACAGAAGGGTCACCTTAAATGCTCCCTTTTAAGATTGCACTCTGGAAACCATCCAGTAAAGTCTTTGTTTCCTCCCCCGATTGCACCCTCTGACTCTTCATAGGAGTATGGTTGTGCCAGGCCAGAGGAAGAGCCAGACGCTACCTTTTGTGGGGTACCAACATCTCAGCACTGATCAGTACCCTTCTTTGATCCCCTGCCTTCCCTTGTGGGCCTTCAAACAGGCAACTGCTTATTTCCAAGCTGTCCCGGGGTTTAGAAAGTTTATTTTTCTTTCAAAGTAAAGCTGAAATTAGGGCCGTATCAGGTATGCCACATACGGTCAGGGCCCATTGGCACCAGTGCCCTCCTCTGCCAGTGTGATGGGTGCTTGTCAGAAATAATCTGGAGCATCCCACTTGAGATAGGTTAACTGTATATGAAATGGAGCAAACTCCATCCTCCACCTCATCAAGTATTGGAGGCCTTGGTGAGTCTTGGCTTTGCTGTGGTGACCATCTGTCAATCATATCTTTATTGACTTGTCATGCCCTGCTCTCACTCTCTCCGAAAGTGGCCTTTATGGTTAGAAGCATATGGACTGAATCAAGTCTACCTAGTCCAGCATGGCTGGTAATCACTCTCCAAGGTTTCAGGCAGAAGATTGTCCAGCCCTACCTGGAAATGGCAGGGACGGAATCAATGGCCTTCTCCATAGAGAACATAACCTATTGCCCTTGAGCTACTGACCCCACCCCCTTTGTCCTCTTTTGACCTTTCAAAACCTGCTCAGTGGACAAGGGATTGCTAGGGTGTGGCCTGCGTCACTGCACAGTGAGCTTTGTGGATTTGTAGGGATTTGTGCTCAAGTCTCCAAACCTCATCAGAATCGCCACAAGTTAGGCTGATTAATGAAACCGTGAAAAACCTCCTTAATATACAAATGAGATAAGCAATTAACAACTGAACCAAATTTGGCTCTGCTGTTGATTGATACAGTTTGCTGGCTGCCACCCTAAAAGCATGCTAGAACGGCAGCCTGTGTAAAATGACACCAAGATTTATTTGTTTTTTAGCATGCTGAAGAACACAAGCTCACTCCTCTGCTGTGTGTGAGTTGTGCGTCCTTAAGGTCTGCTTAGAAGTAATGGTTTTAAGCCATTTTGTTTCATCAAAGACCACAGGGCCAGGGAAAACCAGACTGTTTTCCAAATGAGTGCCATTAAACACTGTTAGATTTGCATACAGAACTACCTTAAATGTTAGGCAGTACAGCTAAGATTCCTTGGGAAACCAGGTCCTTTGAAAATCCTTAATTGCTTCTTTTCAACAGCAAGAGCTATATGTATAACTCCCTCTAGCTTGAATGTTCTCATTATTTGGATCTTGGCCATAGGCGGTCATTGTATTGTGTAATATGATCACACTGATGCAACAAACACAATGTCTAAAACCAGCAGGTATTTTATTATTATTATTATTATTATTATTATTATTATTATTATTATTATTATTATTATTATTATTATTATT
>JAHTLZ010000274.1:3891264-3913787 GCA_023846285.1 Phrynocephalus versicolor | reverse complement strand
TTTTTGTAAGGTGCCCATCCCTAGTTTCAAGGCTGTGTAGTGATGGCTGCTAGGTGACAGATTCTAAAAAAGAGAGTCATAGTTGCTTTGATATTCCTTGATGGTTAATGCACTCTTTGAACTTGACATGACTCAAGTTATGGACTGCTTTTAAAAAGAAGATAAACTTTTCTGACCTGCATGTTGATTTTGGGAGTCCTTCGAGAGTTGTTGTTTTTGTTGTTGCTGCTGTGGTTATTATTATTGGTGCACAAAAGCACATTTATTTTTGATTAAGATTTTTAATTCTGACTTGTGGCAACCCTATGAATGAGCCAACTCCAAAGCATCCTGCCCTCAACTGGCCTGCACAGCTCTTGCAAACTCAAGTCTGTGGCTTCCTTTAGGCAGCCAGTCTATCTCACATTTGGTCTTCCTCTTTTCCTGCTGCCTTTCACCTTCCCTGGCATTGTTATATTTTTCAGTGAATTTCGCCCTCTCATGATGTGCCCAGAGTAGGACAGCCTCAGCCTCAACCTGTTTTCAGGCTTGGTTTTATCATGGGTTCATCTTTCTGGCATCCAGGGTACCCACAAAGCTCTCTTCCAGCATTACATTTCAACCTAATCATCCCCCCCCCGTGAGGTTTCTCAACTGTCCACTTTCATACCCATCCGTGGAGATCAGAAATACAAGAGTGTGAGTGGTTTGGTTTCCATTGACACATCCTTATACTTGATGACCTTTCCTAATTATTTCATTGCTGCCCTTCCAAGTCTCACTCGTCTTCTGGTTTCTTGGCTGCGGTCTCCATTTGGATCAATGATTGAATCATGGTATACAAAATCTCTAACTACTTCAGTTTATTGTCAAGATCAATATTGTGTTGTTCTTCTGTACAGTAGTTACCTGCAGTTACTACTTCTTTCCCTTCCCTAAGGTAATTGCTGCTTTCTGACAGTAAAATGGCATATGCACTATTGAATTATTGATGTTTCTTCCACCAATTTTCATTCCATCATCATCCGATTCTGGCTTCTGGTACGATATGTTCTGCATACAAATTGAACAGAAAAGGGGTTACAATAAACCCTTGCTTAACACCTTTGCCTATAGCAGAGGTCCTCAACCTAAGGCCCCGGGGCCGGATGCGGCCCCCCAAGGTCCTGAATCCGGCCCTTGAGACCAATTGCAACCCCCACCTACCCCTTGTTTTGTGAACAAGCCAGCCTCCGCAGCTGGTTTTGGACTGTGATCCGGCCCCCAGCGGTGTCTGGGTGGTGGTGGACTGGCCCGCTGTTTGAAAACTTTGAGGACCCCTGGCCTATAGGGAACTTTGCTTCTTGCATCAGTACAATTAAATGATGAGGCACACCCATTTCAGGACAACTCATAGTTTCTCATGATCTATACAGTCAAAGTCTTTGCTGTTGTTTATAAAACTTAGATTGTTCTTCTCAAATTCTCTCCAGTAACCAGCATATATTTGTAATATCCTCTTGAGTGCTTCTTCCTTTTCAAAATCCAGCTTGAACATTGAGAATTTCTCACTCCATGTAAGGTAAACACCGTTGTTGCAGCACTTTGAGTATCACTTTGTTTGCTTGGGACATTAGATCAATAGTCCCATAGTTATTGTACATGTTGGCTTCTCCTTTCTTAGGGACTGGAAGGTATATTGAGCATTTCCAGTCTGTGAGTCACATGATTGTTTCCTATATTTAGAATTATTAGTAAGAAACAATTAAGGTATTTATAGAAGTGGAACCAATTTTCCAGAATGCAAAAATGCGCACAACTCCCAGAGCCAGTGGGGCAGAAATCTGGAAAATGTCTGTTTTAATTTGCAAAAGGAAATAAGAAAAGGTCCCTATCCCTTTGTATATGTGGCAAAAATAAGCAAAAGGCAGAACAGAGCATGAGCAAGTGTGGTAAATAGAATTTATGGTAGGTTGTAAGTGCATTTGGATTGGATTTAGGGCCTTTGGCTGCAGTAAAAATAGCATTAGGATATGACAGTAATAACTTCTGTCAATTTCTGAAGAAATTTCTAAGTAATTTCTGAAAATAATTCCCATATAAACTAACAATATTCTCTTCTGCAAAATAATATTCCTTTAATTAGTACTTATAGTAGATAACTGTTTTGTTCTGCACCAAAGCCTGGTGTACTGACCTACCAGGAAGATTTTAGAAACAGACATTCCCAATGGAACCCAAAGGCAGGGACTTCCATTGATTAATAAACTATTTTAGGTGAAACCACAGAAAATGGATTTCTGATAGAGCTACTTGAACAAACCATTATTTGCGTTCCCCTCTGCCATCTGATGCACTGCTGCAACCATCCAGAGGTGAACTGGCAGTTGTTTTGCTCTTATTACAGTATAACCGTATTAAGAGTTCTGTTTAAAATAAGAATGGTGGGGGGGGGGGTGATGTGACCCTAGCCATATCTTAGTGAATCCCTTACTCTTCCATTGGCCCTGGAAGCAGAAATAAACTTTTTAAAAAACATATAGACCCTTTTATTTTTCCCTGCCATTCCATTCACGACAATAATGTTTGCAGGTGCTTCCTTTCACTTCATGATTATGCCCTGGGATTTTCATGCCCCCCTTTAAACCTACCACTCTGACGATTTGCTCCATTTAACATATTTAAATTATAACTTAAAGGTGCATCCTGTTTACCATGTCATAATTGCCTCCCGGACTAAACAAGCCATTTTTGGATGCTTTCCAATCTATTGTAGTCTATCAAAATGGAGTGTGGCGCATTAGGAAGTTCAGAAGGAGAGGCAAGCAGCCGGTAGTAAAAGTTAAAAAGCTCACACTTCAATCAGAGTTGTCCACAAAACTGGAAGAGCGGTTTTTAATCCATCTTGGAAAACAATAAAGAATGCAACTTGTCTCCTGACTCAAGTGCTTGGGAATGCTCATAATCCAAGCTGACACTTCAAACAAATGGCATTGGTCCTGCTTTTATAGGAAAGTCTTCCTAACCTGAGCAGAACATCAAGGTCCTTGGGGCACTGGATGGTTTTGTGGAAAGAACTGGTTAGTTCAGTGGTTTGGTTGGGAGTTTGATTCCTCAGTGGGCTTCCTTGACAGGGCCTGGACTTCATGATCCACTGGGTCCCATCCGGCTCTGCAGTTCTAGAAATGTTCTAGAAATGTTCCAGAATGTTTTTGTTTTGTTTTGTTTTGTTTGCAACTCAATTCCTGTCAAATTCCTACCACCCACACCAGTGGTGGCCAACTTTTGGCACTGCAGATGTTTTGGACCACAACTCCCAGAATTCCAAGCCTGTATTGACAACTATAAAGGACTGTAAGAGTTGTGGTCCAAAACATCTGGAGGGCCGAATGTTCGCCACCACTGACCAACGTGATCTTCACTTTGCTGATCTTGGAAGGATGCAAGACTGAGTCAACTTTGAGCAGGCTGCCCAAACCCACTCGGATCAAACCCAGGTCATGAACAGGGGCTTGACTGCAGTACTGCCGTTTAGCCTCTGTGCCACGAGGCCCGTTATCACGATACGTCATAGATTTGTTTTTGCCATAAAGTGCCCTGCATGGACATTTTAAAATCCCTCTTAGAACCTCTTAGAGTATTTGTACACGACCCCTAAACTCCGCCGCAAATGGCTCCCAGCTCCAGAGCTTACAATTGTTTCCCCACCAGCTCCGGAGTTTACAGAAGCGCATCCCAGCGCACTTTTCAGGTACCTGCTCTTGGAGGGTGATAGATCCCAGATCCGGATGTAAAGGAGTGAGTGCCCAGCTCTCCTCGCTTCTGTTTGTTTTGTTTTTTGTCTTTTTGCCTCCTGCCCCTTTAAGAGAAGGAATCAGGACGACAACGGGGCGGGGAGGCTTGGACTGGCAAACAGAGGTGAGCCTGCATTCTTTTGTCCTCTTTTTTCTCCCTCCCCTCACGCAGACATGATCAAGGAAGTGCGGAGGGGTGGGGACACAGGAAGAGCAACGAACCCCCAAGATCTCTGGTCCTAATTTAAGTGGCCAGCGGATCTTAGGGGTTGTGTGAAAAGGTCCTTAGACAAGTCAATGACAATTAGCGGCTTAAACTTAGTACATCATAAAGGCCATGATCAGGAGATGAGGAGTCTGTGGCCCAGCTCCCATCTGAGCTCTGATTACAGTTCAGAGCAAATCAACAGTTTAGCCTGAACCAACCAACCAACCAACCAACCAACCAACCAACCAACCCCCCGTAATGTGAGTATAACATGTATGGTTGTTCATAAAAGGCCATTTGGGATTCTCCATCTTACCTGCAGGCAGAAATGTAGTTGGTAGCCTGACTTTCTCTGGATAGGGAATGGCTGTCACAGTGGTGGTTGAACGCTGAAAAATTATACAGGCACGCACTTTCTTCAGCCCCTTGGCAAGGTAAGTGGACGGATCTTGAATCTCCTCCATAACTGCCCTTGAAATTCTCCTCTGAAATTCTTTTTAAGGAAGTGCGTTTTCCGTCACATCAAATGTGAATCGTCAAAATTATCACAGGATCGGTTTTCAGCACAATTGAATTAAGACTACGACCCACCTGGCTCTACTTAGTGTGAGAAATGCACAAGAGGAGAAAGAGAAATAAACAAGGCCGGTCTTCTCCTTAGCAAATTCTGATTGTTTCCTGCCAGCATCCAAAGGCTGGCTTTATCAGCGACGAAGGCTATAACTACATAGCCATTTGGCTTTGCTGCAGCTTGATTTGAAGCCTGTTTGATGCCTCTGTTCAGATGTGATGACCAGACAGAGACTGTGGATTGCTTCAATGCCAGTATCCACATTGGTCCCTCAATCTAAAATCCCTCAATCCTCCCCTCTGCCAACCCCTGGCTCTCCCTTTTTGGTTTACTGTAAAGCTGGTGGACTGTTTCAAGTATTGCATGGCACTAGAGGGAAAGAAAGTTCTCCATAATGTGCAAACGCATACATGTCATGGAAACATATATTAGTGTGTTGTGGTTTATTAGCATTGTTTCTGTTTCATATTGAGTTTTATATGCTTTTTTGTACATGCAGAAGTGATCTAGCACTCTACTAGTATATCAGGGTTATCTAGTGTTAAATTCAGTTTTTTTTTTTAAAGCAAAACTTTAGGACAACTGTATGGCTGTTCATTGTGGTTCTTGGTTCGTCAAGATTGTCAAACCACAAACCACAAATCTACTCTGAGAGAAAACTTGTCTGCTCTTGGCAGGGGTGGTGACAGCCACTTCCCTTTGTCTTAAGGGAAGCTGCTTCCGCCATCATGGAAAGGGATATCTGAGTCTCCCTTAGATTCTAAGGGAAACTGGGTAGCCCTCTTTTGCAAGACGGCAGCAGAGGTCTGGACACCAGCGGCAGCTGCAACAAAGGTAGAGAGGTGATCGGTGAGTGTTTTCAAGGGGAGCAGAGGGAATCTTTTTTTTTTTTAAGACAACCATGGGCTGTCAACAAAAAACACACAAATGGGGATGAATACAAATGGGAAATACTCTATTCATTCATTCATTCATTCATTCATTCATTCATTCATTCGATTTATATACCACCCGTCTGGCAACAAGGCCACTCTGGGTGGTTTACAACAATTCAATATAAAAAACCCAATACGATATACAGTATGTTAAGCAAATTTTCCTTTATACAAATTCCCATAGGAATGCATTGAAAAAGGAGTAATCCCATTTTTATGTTGTACGGATTCTCCCCATAGGCAATTATGTTAAGCAAATTTCCCCTATCTCCGGAATTTTTTAATTTGTACAGATTTTATGTTATACAAACTGTTTGTTATTCGAGGGTCCACTGTAGAATAAAAATATAGCAAAGTGAAAATAATACAACTTAATAGTACATACTAGAACATAATTAAATTAATAATCAAATCAATATCATCCCTCATAAAGCCGAAGAGTAAGAGCAAGTTAAGAGCAAGTGGGGACAGATAGTAGTCGTTAGTATCCAGAAAAAGCAATTTGTATTTGTTGGGGTCTCCAGCCCTGAAAATATGAAAGGATGAATATTAAAGGAATTAGAAATATTCATCAAATCGTTTTTTATTTATCCTTATCTCTAATTGCAAGGTTGGGTGTTCCCACTGTCCAAAACATCCCATCCACTTTAGTATGTCACCAAAAGTAAATAAAATGCAAATGTCATTCTTTTTGCAAGTGTAGCAAATCTCATAGTATTTGACAATACAGTCACCCCCCGCCATTTCGCAGTTCAGGTACTGAGGTCCCACTATATTGCGGGATTGCAGTACCTGCGCCTTGCAGTACCTTGGGCCGTGGGAGGCGGGGGGCAATCGCATTGCCCCACACCACCGCCCCATGCTCCTCCGAGAAGCCTCGGGGCCGTGTATGGGGATGGCGGGGGGCGATCGCATAGCCATGAGCCACCCCCCACTCCTCCGAGAAGTCTCGGGGCCACTTGGTGGGCAGCGGGGTGATCGCATCACCCTGCGCCACTGCCCCACGCTCCTCCAAAAAGCCTCAGGCCATGCGGGGGCCTGGCAGGGGGCAATACGATCACCCACACAGCCCTCCCACGCGGCCCGAGGCTTCTTGGGAAAGCACGGGATGGCGGCGTTGGGCGCTGCCCTGCAATCTTTTCAATGGAGAAAATTTCCCTATTGGAATGCATTGAGCGAATGTATGCCAATGGGGGAAATTTTCTCCATTGAAATGCATTGAGCCAATGCATTTCAATGGAGACGGCCCCGGACAAGAAGTCTCGGGGCAGCGCGGTGGGCGGCGGTGGGAGGTCAGATCCCCCTGCAGCTGCCGTCGCGTGTCACCTCAAGAGTTCTTGGACCAGTGTGCGCCGGCAGCGGCAGGGGAATCTGATTGCCCCACCCCACCCCACCCGCTTCCGCATATCGCAGATTTTCAGGCATCGTGGTTTGGGTGGGTCCCTAACCCCCGCAATAGGCGAGGGTTACTGTATAGTCATAACATACAGTAATTTCTGGAGAGAAAATGGGGGAGAATAGTCTTCCTTTCTTCTGCGGAGAACTCTCTCGTCTGTGACTTTTTACAAAAAAGAATTAGTGTTGGATTTTTACACACTCGCCCTTTTTGAAAAAATAAAGCTATAAGCAAATACAGAATTTTAGTTTTCATGCATGCAGCATCTTTCATGTACAAGAATCTAGTCTAATATTTTGTGCGGAGGAGGGCAAATAGTTTGATCTTTAGAAAAACAAATGCTTATTAAAATGGCAAATCCATTATTTTATACGGACACTGGGCAGGCCTTCATATACCAAAAGACTTTTGCAGAGTAGGACTTCAACAATGACTTCTAGAATTCCCCCCAAGTGTCATTCAGTAGTAGGTGTAATAGACATCTTGTTATTCCATTGTTTTCTGCATTAGAAAAGAGAGCTTTATCCTGTGAACAATGAAGTTTTATCTTATGTAGACTGGAAAACCGTGACTCTGAAAGCTCCATTGAAGTTGTTTTGGGTACAGGAAATTCCTCTCGATTTTGGACCAATCCGTCCAAAGTCCCCCTCCCCTGCGCCATTCAGTGGGAGGTATAATAAACATATTGTTGTTTTACTGTTTTGTTCACAGTAAAAGAATTTTGTACTATGGATGATTCACAGTCAACTCCTGCATTATGCAAATTAGAAAATGGGCCTTTGAAAGCTCCCGCTGAAATTGCTTTTGTCCAAGAAACCTCTCTAAAGTTCCCTCCAAAGTTGCATTCAGTGGTCACTCAATGGCAGGCATGATAGACAGGTTGTTCTTCTTCTGTCTGTCCAGAAAAGGGAACTCAACCCTGTGTATTTTGCACAGTTCAGAAAAATGGCATTTTTAAGCCTACCTAAAATTGTTTTTTCTTTCTTTCAGAAAACCCCTTCCTATTTTGTGCGGACTATTCCCAGTCCTTTGCAACAGTCCTGTCGAATTTGCAGCGGGACTGCTTGGTTCCACACAGCCCTTAGCATTTTTTTGCTGAGAAAAACAGTGGGAAAAACCAAAGGGTGGGAAGAGAGAGGGAGAGGGATTCCAGGCACCTCACTCTGGTAGTTGCAGCTGGGAATCTTAGAAGAGCCTAGCAGCGTGCAGTAAGGAATCTCAGTGTGATGAGACTGGGAGATTTACATAGAATTAAATATTTTTCATATACTCATTACATCCGTTCCTCTCTCAGAGAGCGAGACAGCTTGGGCAATTCACCATAGCTATTCAATGGATTCTGCCAATATGTCGTAGATAAAATCATATAATCTTTCCAGCTTCCCTCCAGTACTATTCCAGAAAATGAGTATTCAAATAACCTCCCCCTGCTTCTACATCCAGTGAGTGGTGGAAGACTGAACCATGGGCCGTGGAACCATTCTTAAAGTGGCCAGTGGGTTCTGCCCTTAATGCCTGTGTGTCAGCATATATGAAATGGTAGCTTGTGTGCATCAAGTTTTAGGCATGTGGGCTCCCTGCATGGACCAGGACTAAAACTCAAACAGGGCAAGACGGCCAACTTTGTAAAAAAGCAATCTCTAGGTGTGCATCATCGAGGGCTGTGTCTATGGGCAGAATCATGGTCATCCTTCTGTGTGGAAAAAGTTTTTTTGAACCCACCTTAGTGCAGAAGACTTGACTGTACTTATTACAAGCTGGGTCTGCAAAACTGGAGTGTTAGGAGATGTCTAAGACAAACTCTACCAGCTGCCCAATAAAGGCATCCCAAGTACAGCAAGGGAGATCCAAACATCCCTCTAGATCAGTGGTGGTGCACCTTGGGCACTCCAGACGTTTTGGACCACAACCCCCAGAATTCCGAGCCTAGATTGCCAGTGACAAAGGACTGTGGGATTTATGGTCCAAAACATTTGGAGATCCAAAGGTCCACCACCACTGCTCTAGATAACTGTCCGTTGTTAAATAATAACTGCCTTTACTGCTAAAATGTTTCTCCTGCTGTTCAACTGATGCTTAACGTATTGTGACTTAAAGAGACTGGATCACAGCCTGCTGTCAGGAGTAATGGGGGGAAAGTCTGAACAGTTTGGCAGTGTTCCGTTCCCTCTGGTTATCCCGTCTTGGTTCTTTCTTCTCAAGATAAACACACACAGTTCCTTCACAAGATAGGCTCCCTTACCCTTAAACAGCATCATTGCCTTCTTCTGGCTCTTCTTCCATCTGTCTACCTCCAATTTATCTGTTCTGTGGTCTACTTGCTGCAGAATCAAGGCAGACTGTTACTTCTTCTAATATGGAAGGAGTGGTTCTACTAGTGTAGATTGAAACTGCAGCCATGCAGCCCTGACATCCTCCTCACTTAATATTCAGCTTGTGATCCACTACCCTTCCAAGATCTTTTCCACATGTACTGCTTCTAAGGGATCCTGCGCAGGTATCCTTCACCCTTATACCTGGGATTTTTAAATTTATTTCATGATTTGATGGTTTGTGGGTCTGCTTGACCTCAATGCAGAACTCGGCCTTTGTCCGTTTTTATATTTCATTTTTTTAATTGGAGCCCAATTTTCCATTCCGTCTAGATCATGTTGATTCTGCTTCTGACAGCCCTCTCAAGTACTAATTGTATCTCTCAGCTAGATACTGTCTACAAATTTGATAAGGATCCACCCCCCAATCTTTTCTCTGCATCATTGATGAAAAATGTGTTGATGAAACCCAGGCACCCCACCTGGACCACTAACAAGCGCTTTTAGAGTATACTTTTCCAGCCAGCTGGGAATCCACTTGTTGACATCATTCCCACAATCCATTAGGCTAGTAATCAACTTTTTAAAACAGAGAAGAAAAAAGAAATTAAAATTAGTCTGGCAAGATTTATTCCTGACAGCTCTGTGCTGGCTTCTGTTATTCATTCCATATACTATCGCGAAGATGCTTATAAGCTGTCCCTTTGTAATCTGCTTTAAAATCTGCACAGGTACTAAAATCATACTGTGCTCAAGCTTCTTGAGCGTTTCCTTCCCACCTTGGCAGACTCAAGTCAAATTACAGAGCAGCCCCCTTGGGTGCTGTTTTAAGAGAGCTGTAGGTAAGGCCATGACGGGGTTAAATTGGAAGAGATTCTGGCTCCTGGATTTCATTAAGCACACCCACGCACATGCAAACATGCACACGCACAATTGTAACATCACTAGGATCTGTACGCAAGGATGGAATTTCATAACAAACACGCTAGATCCACAGGAGGGTTTCTTTTCCAGGCCTCTGGGCCAGTTCATTTACTACTAGAATAAGATTTTTTAGAAAAGACCTACTTAGCTGACACCTAATTTAATTATTTTAAAGAGCTGCATTAGAAGTCAAGTACAGTAGTGTGGTGAAATGCAAACGGCCCTTTGAATCTGAAGCTTTCCTCTCTTCTGTGTAGCATTAGTCACTGGGCTTGGGATACCCAATGTGGTGGAGTGGATAGCGTGATGACTATGATTCAGGAGACATGGCTTTGATTCCTCATGTTGCCAAGAAAACTTCCTGGGGAGGGTGGAACAGCTAAAACCATTCTTCAAATATTTCACTTGCTTATTAGGGCCACTATAAGTTGGTTCTGACTAGATGGCACATATGACATATGTAGAAGGTGGTTTGGCAATGCTGTTATTCTCTTGGCGAGCTGGATACATGATATTATCTCATCTTGATGTATAAACAGCCAGAGCCATAAGAACACAGCACATAAAAAAAACTTTGGTTTAGGGTCATCATCTACTTTACCTGAGATATGAAAGCCATTCAGGACACAAGCTTGTTTTGCCGTTCCCCTTGCCTTGTGGTTTTTCATCCTCTTCTGTTGCTCAGATGCCCTTTCTATAATTTTCCATCTGACAGTATGAAATGTCACCCAACAGTACTAAAAGTGCTCTGCTTATATGCACAAATGGGATTTGGAGTGAAAGCACTTCCTGTGATGAGAGCAATAATGAAGTGGTATGGAACTGTTCGGGCTTATTGTGGCTTTCTCTGAATTTCCTATTGGGTTGCCTACATGTATAATTTTGGTTTCTAATGCAACCACCAAGAAACATAGGGCCAAGCATTTCCACTTGGAATTGACTAGACCCACTGCATGTCAGATGGGGTGCATTTTATCTCCTCAACAGCACAGTGCTCATGCAGAACAAATTTGTAGAAGAGTGGACATGTAGTTTTACAGTTTGAATTTCAATTTTTAAAAAACCTTCCCACCCACTTCTGCAATAATGTTTTGTAAACTTGAAAATTAAAAAAGAAATATGCAGCTTGTACCAAATGTGATGGTTTTTTTTCACACTGCATGCTTTTTGAAGGTGATCCAAGATGCAGGACTTCAAGATGCTTATTTTATCCAGGAAAATAATCATAAACTATGGCTGCACGTGCTTGTTGTGGTATTATGTAACAACTGCCAAAATGCCATGTCAATAGTTAGGAAACTAATTAGTCCTATTGAGGTTAATGGAGCTTAGTTCTGGGCAAGATGGTGGTTTGGACTTCAGCATTCCCACAGGAATAAGTGTCTTTGAACAAATAAACACAATTCTAGTGTATTCATCTAGGAAGGGAAAGGAAAGGAGGGAACAGTGATCCAATGGCAGGGAGCGTAGAGACAGAGAGAAAAGATTGTCAGGAATCCAGTTGCTTCCTGGTTGGATGGTAAGTGTTTAACTGTTGCGGGGGGGGGAGTCAGATTTTGGAATTTTATGTTACTTTGGTGTCTGAATGGTAGTGAGCTCAAGAGGTTCTTCTGTAGACCATCTCGATGGGTGACATTGATGCCATCAACATCAGGTTGTGTAAAGCTTGGCATTCCTTTCTCCTGCAGGCCACAAGAACATGAGACTACAAAGCAATATTAAACCACCTCCAACAGTTTTGAATTAGGGACACATAAGCAATATCCTATGAATATAAACCAGAGTTGTGTTGGTTTGGTTTTGAAAGATTTACGGTAATCTTCTGGGAGGGTTTCATACTGGGGAAAAGATAAAATATTACAATAATTGGATGTAAAACAGTTTCACATCTGAGGTCCATGACAAACTCACGCAGTGGGTCGAGTCAATTCTTCTATTGTCTCAAAATGTCTCTAGCAGCTGCAGTTGAAGACAGTATGGGTATTCCACCGAGCAGTTGTGGGATAAGTGTGACTCATTTGTTTCTTTAGGATTCTCCTTGCTGCAATGGGAGTGTCTCAGGAACCATGCAAATGCCTTCTTTCTTGGCACACAATGCCTGCCATATTCAAGGATATATAAGCTGATAAGAAATCCCAAGTCCACCAAACTTTGAATATCTCTGCCTCCAGTTATTAAGAACTTCAAATTATGGGAACTTTCTGATCTTCCCCTTTCTCAGTAATATGGGTGGAGGTCCTAGAAGCTGATCTTCTTGACTGTTTTTATTGAACCAAACTGGGATGAACAACTGTAAAGGATGGGGAAGTTGTACCCACCCCATTTTCCCCTGCCACTCAGACCATCACAGATTACTTGCAGAAAAAAATAATTTGTGAAATGATTGCAAACAGTATTTAGCCAATCAATGGTGGTGGCACTTGAAAGCTGATTATTCATTTAATTCATGATGATGATGATGATTCGTTTTCAATGTAGAATCCAGCAATGCTCTCCAGAGGCTGAGCTAAAGTTTGAAATATAAACATTCCCCTTTGCATTAGCTGTCAACACGAAACTTGTGCTTCCCACTACTTCTGCTGCTATCTTTCTTTTACCTATTTCCTCATGCCATTTATCAGTTTTTAAATCCTCACTTTTAAGCTGGGGAAAAGAAAAGCTCTAAAACCCGATAACTTGGAGCAAGATAGACAGGCACTGATTGGTCTCTTGCTTCTACTTAAATGCATTTTTTTTTTTTTTTTTTTTTTTTTTTGCTGGTGATGCTAGAGAACAGAATAAAAGATGTCTGGGGTTGGGGCATTTCCAAGGAAGCACTTGAAACGCTGAAAGGATATTCCATTTTGATAGAGGGGGAATAGCTTAATATCACAAATGCTTTATATATAGGCACAGATTATTTTATTTGTTAGAAATACAAACCCCTTTTCCTGTTTACAGGTACACTGAAGCTTTCTTTCTTTCTTTCTTTCTTTCTTTCTTTCTTATTCAGAGATTTACATGATCATTGCCATTTTCCAAAATTTGAACACAAAAGGAAACAGATATTGTTTTAAATCTTTCCAATCTCTCTTCCTCTCTCTCTCTCTCCCCCCTCCCCCCCCCCGCCTTCTTTGCCCCTTTCCACCTGTTGAGATGTTTCCACCGCAGGATAACAAACGGTCCCTTAGGAGAAGCCTCAGCTGTTGGGAGTGGAAAATAAAAACAATGTTCATAAATAGAGGCCAGCAGTGAGGTTCACCATAGTATTTTGCTACCATGAAATCAAACTCCTGCAGTTGCCACGTGTTCACCGGTTTCTTTGGCTTGTGAGTTCTGCATCAAGACGCAGACAGATGGACATAGTGACCCACTGATTCTATGTCGATGCAATTCTTTAACTCTGCATCCATTGGGTTTTTTTCATCAGCAGTCAAATTATCACCTTGGCCCAACTTTACATCACTTGAGCTTTATATATAACAGAGGTTCTTACCTTGATAGATTGACCATAATACTAGTGAAGCTAGGGCTTTATCTACATATCCAAAACGTTTCTCGGGTTTCGGTCATTCATCTCAGGTTGCTTTTTTGGGGTTCAGACAATGCATGTTCTACCTCACATTCCCCTCCGAACGTGCTGAATCTGCAGCAAACCTTACCAGCTGCTGACCTACTGCTTCCACATTCTGTCCCGCATTAGTTTGGGTCTCGGGTCCTGAGTTAACCCATGTTCTTAGAATATTACTTTGTATCTTGCCATTTTAAAAAAACCTTTTGGCTGCTACTATTTTTAATCCCCTATTCTTTTTTACATTTATTGAGCAGTGTGTCAATTCCTCCATATGCTGATGTACACCCTGTGTATGGTTTTCCAGCAAGGGTGTAGTGGGAAGACTGGGAAGAAAGTAAAAGGAGAATCTATAGAATCATGAAAGGATCCTCATGGTTTCATTGGATTTTTATGGGGATCCACCAATAAATCATCAACCTCATTGATGCCCACATACTACTCCGGAGAAATTGTGGATCCATTGGCACATGGCTCTTCAGTGGTGTGCAAAGGAAGGAAGTGAAAAGTGGATCTCTGAAATCAAGAAAGAATTCTCATGATTTTATAGGATTTTAGGGTGGATTCTTGCAAAACCACCAGGAAATTATCAACCCCATTGAAGTCCAGAGACTGCATCAGAACATTCAGAGAAGAGAGAACAGTGCAGCTTGAAACACACAGAGACCTCAGTCCCCACTGGTTGTGCATCATGATGGGCAATGCGCCGCTGTGTGGCTTCTTGCCAATATCAGAAGAGAAGGCGGCAGCACCTCAATCTGTGTTTTGACAGCACTGACATTTCATTGACAAATCAATCTCTCCATATTGATTTTATTTTAAAAGCAGGGCAGGGGTGACAAGAAATGACCTTGGTGAAACCCACATGTTGCACATTAGGTATGTGACCGGATTATGGCTGATCATTTCCCATTCAACAATGCTAGACTGACCACAGAGCTCTGAACTTTTGCCACACTATATTGGTCAGGTGACCCAATCGCACAACAAACCGCAAATCATAAAATGTGAGAAAGTGGACCACAAATTGAACATGAGTCAGCAGTGTGATGCGGCAGCCAGGAAAGCCAATGCAATTCTTGGTTGCATCAACAGAACCATAGTGTCTAGATCAAGGGAAGTGATAGTACCACTCTATTCTGCTCTGGTCAGACCCCACCTGGAGTACTGTGTCCAGTTCTGTGCGCCTCAATTTAAAAAGGATGCTGACAACCTTGAGCGTGTGCAGAGGAGGGCGACCAGGATGGTTGAGGGTCTGGAGGAAATGTCTTATGAGGAACGGCTTAGGGAACTGGGAATGTTTAGCCTTTCAAAAAGAAGGCTGAGGGGGGATATGATAGCTATGTTTAAATATTTGAAAGGATGTCATATTGAAGAGGGAACATGTTTGTTTTCCATGGCTTCAGAGACTAGGACTCGGGGCAATGGTTTCAAACTACAGGAAAAGAGATTCCATTTGAACATTCGGAAGAACTTCATGACAGTTAGAGCTGTTCGGCAGTGGAATATGCTGCCACGGAGGGTGGTAGAGTCTCCTTCTTTGACGGTATTTAAGCAGAGGCTGGATGGCCATCTGTCGGAAATATTGTGAAGGGGTTCCTGCTTGGCAGGGGGTTGGACTAGATGGCCCATGAGGTCTCTTCCAACTCTATAATTCTATGATTCTATGAACCCAAATGTCAACACACAAACAGACACACCGCCGCCGCCACCACCGCCAACAACAACTGTCCAGCCCCAAACAGCCCTGCACCACTCACCTGCTGTCACTGCCTCCATCTAAGTTGGGTGTTGGTGGCTTCTGCAATGGCCAGCGGGCCGGATTCAGGACTCTGGTGGGCCAAATTCATACCACAGGCTATAGTTTTTTTTTGTTTTTTTATTGATTTTTTTGAAATTTTAAGACATACAAACAAATAACAATACAAGTGCATCCCCACCCCCGGGACCATCCTGTTCCTCCATGAATTCTTCTTTGTTACTCCATCATCTGTTGTTTTAGTATTCTTCTTAAAGTCCTCTTCTCCAGAATTGTCTTGAAGTATTCATCGGCTCCTTCTCCTTCCCTTCTACTAATACAAAGTCTATAAAATTTCCCCAAATGTCATAAAAATGTCTTTTTTCATTTCTCCTCGTTTAACTTTTAAACTACAAGATAATTTATCGTTTATGGCTATATCCCAAAGCTCATTATACCAATCTTCCATCTTGAGATCTAATTTAGATTTCCAGTTTCTTGCTATAATTAATCTAGTGGCTCTCATAAGATTTGCTATTAGTTCCTTTGTTGTAACATCATAATCTTTATTAGTTAACAATGATAACAGTGCTGTCTCTGGATTACAATCAATATCTACTTTGATCATGTTACTTAGCTCTATGAAAACCCTTTTCCAGAACTTTTGAACTATTTCACATTCCCACCAGAGATGCATATATGTACCTATCTTTTTTTCACATTTCCAGCACATCTTATTCAACATTCATTCTATTCAACCTGATTGGTGTCAAGTACCATCTAGAAACCAGTTTAAAATAATTTTCTTTTATCCTAACTGATAATGATCTCAAGATTCTCATATTCCAGATTTTTGCCCAGTCTTCTTTTTTTATCTCTACATTAAGATCTTGTTTCCAGACCTCTCTCAGAGAATCTAACTCCTTTACTTCCAATGAGTCCCCTATTATTTTATATATTTTACGTATTATTCCTTTCTCTATATTATCCTGGTCAGATTCAAGCGATAATAAAAACTGTTCAAACTTTGTGCATTCTCTAAGTTGACTGTTTCTTCTGACCCAGTCCTTTGTCCATTTTCAAAACTGGATATAGTTTATCCATATTAAATCACTAGATTGCAGAATATTTTTTATGTCATGGGTTGTTCTAATTTTAGCCATCCAATCTTTTAATCTAGCTATTTTTTTTAGCTTTAAATAACCCTAAATAATGCTTCAAGTTTGTAGGAAAATTTTCCAAGTCTGTTACTAAACATAGTGGGGAGCCCTTCGGTGACAAAAATTTTCTATATGTTCTCCATGTAGTCATTAAACCATTCAAGAGGGGATTCTCAATCTTTACCTTGTTTTTAAAATCACTAAACAAAAATTTATTTATTTCCCCCTTTATTTCCAGTGACTCTTGCTCCCACCATATTACCTTCTCCGGTTTAAATAAAATTTTCCCCAAACAACTGATTTGATTAGCTATATAGTAATTTCTTAGGTTGGGTATCCCCAGTCCTCCTTCTTTTTGGGATCTATACCACAAACTTTTATTTATTCTTGATTTTTTCTCACCATTACAGTACCTGTTTATCATGTCTTGGAGAGTTTTAAGTTCCTTTTCTAAAAACTGCACCGGTAACATTCTAAAGATAAAATTGATTTTGGACAGTATTTTCATTTTTACCAATGCTATTCTACCAAACCAAGATAAGTTCAATTTAGTATAACTTTGTAATCTATTTTTCATCTCTTCTTTTAATTTTGAAAAAAAAAATTCCTTAGTCTTAGTAAACTCCTTATAAAATTCTAATCCTAAATATTTAATACTTTTTCCAGATTTCAACCCAAAGTTTTCAATTATCTTTAGGTCTTGTTTTCCATAATTGAACAGTAAACTTTCTGATTTTTGCCAGTTTACGCATAATCCTGTTATTTCTCCAAATTCTTCTAAATGAGTTCTTACTCTTTGAATATTCTCTATTGGGTTTACAATAGTCAAAAGAGCATCGTCCGTGAATAAACTAATTTTAGTTGCCCCATCTTTCCCTATACCTTTAATGGATTCATTGTCCCTTATAGCGTTTGCCAGGAGCTCTATAACAATGCAAAAGAGAACTGGAGAAAGAGGACATCCTTGTCTAGTTCCCAGGCCTAGGATAATTTGTTCGGTCATTCCATCATTAATTATTATTGAGGAAGTACCTTCTGAGTATAATTGATTTATTACTCCTAAAAAAAGTTTCCCAAATCCTTGGTCTTATTTTTTGCTGTGTATAGAGACTGATAAACTCTTGTATAGCTTTTAATTTGTCTTTCATTTGTATACAGATCTTACCTACAGAGTCTTTTATATTCCCTATCGTGTTTTTGTCCCTTCTTTTCTGAGCTAATCTGGCTAAAAGTTTTGAGTTTTTATTACTATATTCAAAAAAAAAATCTTTTTAAATAGAGTAAATTTCTTTGTACTTGTAATTGTAAATTGTCTAATTCTTCTTTTTCTTTTTTCTTTTGCTTCGATCTGCCTCAATATCTTCTTATCATTGTTGGAGAAAAATTGGGATTCTAAATCTCCTATTGAATTTTCTAGATTTCTTTTATTAAACTCTTCCATTTTTTTTATTCTAAAGTTTTCTCTTATGATAAAGCCTCTGTCTACAGCTTTTAAAGTGTCCCATATATTTCCCATTTTGCCTCCAGCCTTTTCATTAATGTCCCAAGTTTCCAACCAATCTTTTTTAACTCTTTCCAGCACTTCTGGGTATTGAAATTTTTTTGGATTCATTCTCCATCTTCTAGCTTACCACAGGCTATAGTTGAGGACCCCTGCCTTAAGTGTTTGGCCTAACATAATAATAATTCTCCAGTTGAGAGGCTTTGTTGAACAGGGAAAAGTGGTTCATATGTCTATAGAGATGTGAATCCCGATTAATCACGTGTCTGAATTTTCTAGTCAAAAAGCAAGCTTGCCTCTGGACAGGGGTCTTGCATTATTATATTTCTCCATTGTACAACACTAACCTTTTTTTAAAAAAAATCATATACAGTATTTTTAGAAAAAAATACTGTATATGATTAATGAAACATATGGTATGGCCCTTATGCAAGTATTTTTGTGAAACAGAGGACAGGCCTATATGTAAATTCTGAATATAAATGTTCACACAGGTAACACAAGTGAGGGGAAGAAGTTTGAATTTGCAAGAAAGCATCGGGGTGGGGAAATAATGGAAAACTGTTTATCTTCCCATTATTTTCCCTCTGCAAACTGGGTGTTTCTCATCTAGTTCGGCTTATTTCCAGTCTCAAGGCCCAGCTGACTCTCATCTGCCAGTTTCTGTGATGTCATATTAGCATTACAAGGAAATGTTTGCCTTGTAACGTATAGTTCCAATCTTAGCTGCACGGCCAGAGAGATCAGGGCATAAGGCATGTCCTTACATACCAAAGGTCTCATCATCCCATTTAGAATATGCTTTGTTGTTATATTTTAACAAGGCACATTTTATGCTAGCAGGACCCTTCCAGCAACAGAGGGGACAACTGTGAATAGCACACATGTTGCACATACCATCAAAAGTAACTGAAGCATTACAAAGGTATTGAAATATTATTAAAGGCTCCTCTAAAGACATTTGTTGTAAGCAGCAACTGGGATCAACCCTTAGACATGTCTAAAACATGTGTCATTTATTTTAAAGCATATTCCCTGGTGATAATAACTTCTCAGAAGCTTGTCTTGAGAAGAGGTTCCTTCTCTCTCTCCATCTCTCTCTCTCTCTCTCTCTCTCTCTCTCTCTCTCTCTCTCTTTCTCTCTCTCTCTCTCTCTCTCTCTTTCTCTCCTCAGAAAAGACCAGATCAGAAAGAAAGACACAATTCGGCTGCAACCTACTGATTAAAATGTCATGAACAGATTAACGGGAATAGGGGGAGGGGGTTAAAGAAAGGAGCCAGGGCTGTAAAACCATCAATTTCTGTGTCTGTGGCAAAATGCTAATTCTGCAGCCCAGCCCAGGGAGCTAGCATATGGTGTGAGCTAAAAATAAATTTTAATTTAATTACTGTTTTCTTAAATGGGGAGCTTCAAGAGCACTGTTTCTTAAATCCCAGGGTGTCATTTGCTCACTTAGCTTCTGAGCAGCAGCCTTATGTTTTTATCATGGAGTAAGAGCCGCCAACTGCTGTTTCTGCCAAGGCCACATGTTTCACCTATTCTCCACCCTCAGTTGGAGCACTCAGTGGCTGAAGCAATTCTCAGTGAGCACAGTTAGAAATATGGAGGACAGGGTGAAAAAGGGAGATGTGTGCTGACAACAGTGGACCTAAACATGGATTTGGCACCCAATTATTGGTTGCTGGTTTAAGTTAAAATTGCAATGCCCTCAGACTAGCTCTTTTGATCTTCAGGCTGGGAGACAGCTACTGACAAAAATCTGCCAACCTCCCCCCCCCCCGCCCAGTGCTGTTGCAGGTCAGGTTCTTGAAAGGCAAATAAATAATCAAGCAACAGATCTGGGATGCAGCACTCCAGATGGAGACTAGGCCCCAGTTCTACATTATATGCAGCCAGGTTGTACAGCAAAACTTTTGCCTCAGCGGATTGACATTTTAGCTGAGAATTTAACTAAATGGTGCACAGCTTTCACCCTAGCCTTTTCAGGTTGTTACCTTCAGTGTTGCTAGAAGGGAAATATCTGTCTATCGTGCACTCCCACAGCCCCCATACTTGTCAATCAAGCAAGGTCGATGCTATCAAACATATATGATTACACTACTGCTAATTTTATAAGGATGCCCAGTGCTCGTATATTTATTCAATTTTCTGAAAAATTTCCAGGCAGACACAACATGTTTTATTTCTTCCTAGTTCTCTCTGGTATCCTCAAACAAAGTGAAGTGACAAAATTCTATCCAATGGTCAACTACTCCACTAATCGTGTTAGAAATGACACACAGCTATAATACACATATTTGTTGTCTGCACGTGATATTCCTGAGGCTTTCTTGTGTTTGTAAATTGTAGCTATTTTGTCGGTTTGGTTTGGTTTGGTTTGGTTTGGTTTGGTTTTCTAATGGCTGACCAGTGGTGAAGACAATAAATGATTTTATTTCACTGGATTTAAGCAACATGCAGTTTCCTACCCCCCCCCCCCAAAATGGATTTATGAAACAAGACTTTCTCATTGACATGCCATTTTATCACATACAGATTATTTAAATATGTGGAGATTTAAGAATATCATCCTCCCCTACCTGCCCTCTCACATACAGTTCAGATACTACCTCTTTGTCCTAGTTTCTAATTCTATGTAATGTACAGAGTGTGCTTTTCACATGCAGGGAAGTGCAAAAAAATAATAATCTGGAATTAAGGATACCTGTCAGACTGTGTATAGAAGTTCTTCCCTACTTGATGTACTAGGTTCTGTTTGGAGGAAGTTGTTCTTCATACTAACAAGCCTTTGAACATTCTTTTCATCCATAACAATCTTCTTTTGGGAATGGAATATCTGAAGAGCATCCTCTCTCATATAAGTGTCTCTTGCATTTGAGACTTCCAGTATACTGTTCCCCTACATGTACATTTAATTTAGGGCGTTTATACACGACCCCTAAACTCCACAGCAAATGGCTGCAAGCTCTGGAGCTTACAGTTGTTTCCCCACCAGCTCCGGAGCTTACAGAAAATTAAGTGCGACCACGCCCCCATAAGCGCCTCCCAGCGCACTTTTCTTGTACCTGCTCTTCCCCGGTAAAAATTGCTTGATGCGATGTAAGGATAGTGAGTGCAGGGCTCTCCTCGCTTCTGTTTGTTGTTGTTTTGGCTCCCGCCCCTTTAAGAGCTACTTTACGGAGACAGGAATCTTGCTGCGTCAAGAAAGGAGGCAGAACAAAGGTGAGCCACGATCTTTTCTTCCTTTTTTTTCTCCCTCCCCTCACGCAGCCAGCAGCCAGGGTGGGGACACAGGAAGAGCGACAAGCCCCTAAGATCTCTGGTCCGAATTTAAGGGACCAGCGGATCTTAGGGGTCGTGTAAAAGCGCCTTTAGGCTGCAATTCTGTTTGCATGTAGCTTGTAGCAAACCCTTCTGAAAAAGTAGGAATTACTTCTGAGTAAACACTCATATACATACAGAAAATCCCACTATATTACCATACTGATTGGGGATGATGTGAGATGTAGTCTAATGCGTCTGGAGGGCACCACAGTAGAGAAACTGAAATAGTTGTTCACAAGTTTCAGAGAAGCACTTGCATAAGTTGTATGAATCCTTAGGACTATCAGACATTCAGATCTTATGCACAGAATCAAAGTTCTTGTCTAAAACATTACTTGATGTAATGTCTCTGAAGATTCTCAGTGATCCAGGTGAGCTTATCTGGAAGCTGAATCATATATTAGCAACTGGGTTTCTTGTGAGATCGAAACATTTTTTCATCAGTTTCTCTTGATACAGTGGTTCTTCATACAGGCTGGGACTCCAGGATTTTGGCTAGGAGTTTAGCAGTATCAATCTTAATTTGCTCAAAGCATAATATGGAGGACTTGCAACATGAAATATGAAACCCCAATTAATATTTTGGCAGTGTACATATAATGCTGGTCCTGCACTATTCTTGCCAAGCCTTGATACTTTTCTTCCTTCACCTTAGTTAACTCTTTTTGTCCTTTTCTCCCAGGTTGGAAAACATTAGTGCAATTCTGAGATTTTGTTAATGCAACACACACTATCTCTCTCTCTCCCATCTCTTTGGACTCTGGATTACCTCTTAAATAAGACCCTTGACAGCTGTGAACATATATATAGCTGTGAATATATAAAAAGTTATTAAAAGCTCTTACACTTCTGACAGTGATATTCTGCAGCACTTTAAGTGTACATTTTCATGGACTTACAGAAAATTAAATGAAGTCTGATTTGTTTCAAATAAAATATGAGAAAACGTTTTAAAAATACTCCATTTATTTTCTTTTAGTAGTGATACATGGCAAGAGTGAAGCTGAATAGTGATCTGATGCTAATTGCTAACCTCTTTCAGTATCCCGAAACTCAGTAGCTGGATAGAAAACAAGTCATCTCCAGACTATCTAGGAAGGTAGATAGATAGATAGATAGATAGATAGATAGATAGATAGATAGATAGATAG
>JAHTLZ010000274.1:3856466-3891254 GCA_023846285.1 Phrynocephalus versicolor | reverse complement strand
TAGATAGATAGATAGATAGATAGATAGATAGATAGATAGATAGATAGGTTGGTTGGTTGGTTGGCTGGTTGGTTGGTTGGTTGGTTGGTTGGTTGGTTTAAATGGATTAAAATGAAAATGCAAAATGCTGCTGGTTAGGCATCTTGATCTCTCTCCCTTTTGTGACCTTAGAGATAAGTGTCAGAGAGGAAGGGGGATTTTTATCTGGTGCTGAAACTAAGGGCGCTTTTACATGACCCCTAAGATCTGCTGGTCCCTTAAATTCGGACCAGAGATCTTAGGGGCTTGTCGCTCTTCCTGTGTCCCCACCCTGGCTGCTGGCTGCGTGAGGGGAGGGAGAAAAAAAAGGAAGAAAAGATCGTGGCTCACCTTTGTTCTGCCTCCGTTCTTGACGCGGCAAGATTCCTGTCTCCGTAAAGTAGCTCTTAAAGGGGCGGGAGCCAAAACAACAACAAAAAGGCGGTAGATCTACTTGATAAGGAAATGGACATCGGAGAACTAGCAAATCTGGGGAAGAAATTATCTAATACATCAAACGTGACTGATGCTATTTATTATTATGGGGAAATGACTTCTACAGTTAACAACATATTAGAGATCAGCAGGTGGGCAGAAACAACAGACCTAAAAACAAAACCAACCCATGGTATGACAGGGAATGTTATCTTCTGAAAAATCAGCTCAATGCTTTGTACCAGTCTTATCGAAAGAACCAAATGAATGTACTTCCAAATGAATACTTTGAGCTAAAAAAGCAGTATAAGCTGACATTAGCCTATAAGAAACAGAAGTGGCAAAAGGGAAGGTGGGACCTACTGGCTAATGCTGTCTGATCAAATAACAGCAGACAATTCTGGACCCTGGTTACCGGTATCATGACAACTAATATAGGATTATCTGATTGTTCGATACCAGCCCAGATATGGGAGGAGTATTTCTCCAATATATTCTATGACCCAACTGTTCCTGTAAATGTTCTCACTGACTTAATAACAACTGACCTACCAGCTTGGCCCCCAGTAATTGCAGAGGATATCAAAGCTTTAATTGCTAAACTGAAGCTTAATAAATCACCAGGTCTCGATGGACTTCCACCTGAAACTTTTAAAACATACTCAGACTGGTGGTCCCTGCCCTTATCAACCCTGTTTACTCTGATAGATAAAACTGGGAGGATCCCTGTAGCTTGGACAAAAGCAGTTGTAGTACCGATCCATAAAAAAGGGAAGCCATACCTACCAGAAAATTATCGCCCTATCAGCCTGTTATCCATCACAGGAAAGCTGTACGCAAGCCATCTGGCAGATAAATTGACAAAATGGATGGATTCCCAAAAGATACTAGGGCCAGAACAAAATGGTTTCCGTGCAAATAGGAACACACTAGATCACTGTCTAACCCTGGCCCACCTGGCTAAAAAATATAGAAGTGGAGGGGGAAGCGGACTGTTCACTACTTTTTTTGACTTGAAGGGAGCCTTTGATTCAATTTCTAGAAAACTATTATGGGATAAATTGAAAAATACTTCAATAGATAGGAGATTGCTATTTCTTATTCAAAACTTATACTCCCATACTAGTTGCTATGTTCGCTATGGCCACCAAGGCGAACTGACATAAGAGATTCAGAGTAATCGGGGAGTCAGCCAAGGCTGTGTGCTGGCTCCTCATCTCTTTAATCTGTACATTAACGATCTAGAAGCACACTTAAGGACGGTTGAAGGCCATTTCCCTAAACTTGGTAATCAGCAGATTCCACTATTATTATACGCAGACGATGCCGTAGTCTTATCCCAAACTCAACTGGGCTTAAAAAGACTTTTGGCAGCCTTTGTAAATTATTGTGACAACAACAGTCTAAACGTAAATATACAAAAATCAAAAATTATGGTATTCTCCAAGGTCTGGAAAAAATTCTGCTGGTCAATTCAAAACAATTCCTTGGACCAGGTAAGAGAATTTAAATACCTAGGACTGAATTTCACATATAACTATACTTGGACTGCCCAACGAGAGTATGCACAGAACAAGGCTACTAATAGTATGACAGCCATCACCCGTTTTTTCTATATCAATGGAGGCCATCACATTCTCCCTGCTGCCCATGTGTTTAAAGCAAAAATGAGGGCACAACTGCTTTATGGAATACCTATTTGGATTAGTGCTCTTAACTCAGGGATAGAAAAGGTACAATCTACCTTTTTATGCCGAATCCTAGGTGTTTCCAGCTGTGTAGGCCTGGCAGCTTTATATCTAGAAATAGGCTTTGAGTGTGTTGAGACGAGAGCGTGGATACAGACATTAAAATACTGGTTGAGAATCCACTTTCAGGCAGAACAACTGGGATATATTTACTATTTGCTATCCGACTCATATATTAGTAAGTGGATGCGTATAATCCAAGGCAAAATTAGATCTATTGGAATGCCCCTTGATTCCATCTTACTACTTGGACAACAACAGGCCTTGCACGCTCTTAGTCAGAGACTTCATGATATAGAAAGACAAGAACTGTCCTCAATGGCGAATAGAACTTGTTCACCACAGGCATATGGCATTATCCCAGTGTATCGAACACCTGCATCATACCTATCCACACTCAGAACTCCCCAAGCCTGCAGAGCATTCAACCTAGCAAGATTTAATGTTCTCCCCTCTGCCTTACTTCAGGGCAGGTTCCAGGGAATCCCCCGACAACAACAACTTTGTCAGTGTGGAGCTGGGGTCCCAGAGTTCCTGTCACATGTCCTCCTGCACTGCAACTTCTATGAGAAAATCAGGAGGGATCTGATTTATCCCTTGATCCATAGACTACAAGGGAACTCAGATAAGTGGTTGGTTGCATATTGTCTAGCGGACCAGAACTCTCACATAACAACTCAGGTTGCTAAATTCTTCTTAGCTGCAATCCATAGAAGGGCCATGTTGATGGCAGAAGGCTGACCTATATGTACCTTTTGGGAGGTTGTAGTTTCTGTGCTGACATTTATGTTTGGACTATCGCTGTTCCTGTTCTTTGTCCTGCTGTTTTACCGAATTGGGTCATATGACCGTGATAAACATATGTTTTTATGTCTAAAAAAAAAAAAAACAGAAGCGAGGAGAGCCCCGCACTCACTATCCTTACACTGCATCAAGCAATTTTCACCGGGGAAGAGCAGGTACAAGAAAAGTGCGCTGGGATGCGCTTATGGGGGTGTGGTCGCACTTAATTTTCTGTAAGCTCTGGAGCTGGTGGGGAAACAATTGTAAGCTCCGGAGCTTGCAGCCATTTGCTGTGGAGTTTAGGGGTCGTGTATAAACGCCCTAAGTAACATTGAGGGATACCAGAATCCAGTCTGTTCTCCCTTTAATAACTTTTTCCATTTACTGATACCTAGATCCTTTAAGACATGGGCCTGTATCCAGTCAGGTTGTTGAGGAAGAACCATTCAACTAGGGCAGGGTTGGGCAACTGTCGGCCCTCCAAATGTTTTGGACCACAACTCCCACAGTCCTTTGTCAGTGGCAATCTAGGCTCAGAATTCTGGGGGTTGTGGCCCAGAAAGATCTGGAGGACTGTCAGTTGCCCACCCCTGGCACAGTTAGCACAAGGGCGCTATCCAGTATCGTGCTTGGCAAGCAATTGCAGAACCAGTCACTCATCTGTTTACCTCTGTGGTTGTACAACTGATTGCACAAGCTGTTACACAATAGCATAGCCAGTGGAAATCCATTAGCTGGGAGTTTCGCTTCTCTGGGATTATGTTGGCTTTGGGTGTCGTGTTTTGCCTTTTGGCTTCCTTGCAGCAGTTTGGCTTCCTCCTAATAGCACTCCAGATAGGGTTAAAAGATCTGGGCAAGTAACAGAAAAGAAAAGATCTGTTCCTACCATTTTCCTTCTTCATTATGAATGCTTCCTTCTAACCCTGCAGTAGCATTACTATATGGATACACATCAGGTTAGGTCAATCCTTCTAGGGCTAGAGTTTCATTCAGTGTGACCTATGAAGTTATATATAGCTTAGGTCTAGGCAGTATTTCCCAACCTGGGGATCATGACCCCCAAAGTGTTTTCTGGGTAGTGGGATGGTGGGATCACAGGTGACCTTATAAGTATTATAGCCCTAGCCAAATAATTTCTTGGGTCCTTTTCCAAGGAGAAAGGTGGGGTAAAATATTTTAAATGAAATGAAATAAAATAAAATAAAATAAAATCTTCCTTGATCTTTAAGAGCGGAATATTAAAGTTAGTGTCTATGTATATGTCTGAGAAACGGGACCTTTAGGCGAATCCTCTCCTTTCTGAGGATGGATGACTGGAACTATTTTTTGCCATAAAAGAATTGCCAGCATAAAGATATAATTGCTGCCACTTCCACAGGGATTTTAAAAGGCATAAAAGAGATTTTAACTGTGAGGGATCATTTCCAGAAAGCTATTCTATGTAGTTCCAGTATTGCTGTAAAGATAAATCATAATTAAGGACAGCGAAGAAAAGGAAATAGAGAAATTTGCTTCATATTGGCCCATGGCCTTCTTTCAACCTTTATAGGGACATGGGAATCTGTCTGGTACTGAATGAGAGACTCAGGCTCTCTGGCCCAGTATTTTTGGATGGTGATTGGCACCACTTCTCCAGGGTTTTCAGGCACAACATTTTTCCAGACTTGCCCTGGGATGTCAGAAACTGGACACTGCACTTCTTTGTGCACAAAGTGTGTGCTCTACCACTGAGCTGCAAACACATCCAGTTTAGGTCTTTCTCAAATGCACTGGCCAATTTTGTTAGGAAAGCTGTCTGGAAAAGGTCCCAGTGGAAGAATCCCATGGAACAGATTTTAAAACTGAAGAGTAGATCTGGCAAACATTTCAACAAGTGGCACCACCTGTCCCTTGCGGATTCCTACTCCACCCATCACCCCTAGCGTCCACAGGGTATTCTGCTGCTGACTCAGAACCACAAGAGAAGGAGGCTGAGGGCTTTCATTGTGGTGTGTAATGTTTAGGCACATCATGTGTGCAGGGGTGCCCTCCATGGCTTTCACTCTGATACAGACATCTCCTGTCTGTATCAAGCTGCCTGTGCAAGAAACAGAAGCCATGCTAAGCAGTATTGCACTTCTTTCTGGCTAGGCTAGGTGGCTAGATACAGGTTGCTATAATTTTTCAGAATGATGAAGAGGCTGGTAGGAATTGGCACCATAACCATGAATGTACCAATTCATCCCAATACAACATATAGCATTTAAAAAATAACTTGAATGAATTTGTCTTCATTCTCAGGGGTTTGGAAGTTGGGAGAGGCCTCTTTGTCTTCAGCCTTGGGTAATAATGATTTTTGGCCAATACTCCTGTCAGAAGAAGAGAGGAGGAACATGCCCAGTGGTGGAAATGGCATGGTTAGTTAAGTGACTTCATCACCCTCTAAATGCATGAGTTGGCTGCCTGCACAGGGTAGGCCAGCAATCCATAAACCATTCTACTGCAGGACGATTAGTGAAAAATCATTTATAAATACCATCATAAACAAGCTTCCTCATTCCTCCATTCCTAAAATTGAATGGAATGTTTGTTAATAACATAAGATACACTGATGACACTGTCCTGCTTGCAACAAGTCTGGCAGATTTGCTAGGTTTATTGGATTATGTTGCTGCAGAGAGCAGTGCCATGGGATTGTGACTTAACATGGAGAAGACAAATGAATGGTTATCAGTAAAAAACAAAATGGTTCACAGACCCTTCTCAAGATTGGCAGTGATATAATAGAGAGTGTATCATCTTATAAATACGTGGGATGCTTTGTCAAAGGTAACTGGGATCCTTCATGTGAAATTCATTGTAGAATTGAACAAGCTAGAAATTCCTTCCAGAAAATGAGGAAAGTCTTGACAAACCAGGACTTATCCATCAGACTTCATACTCGAACACTTTGATCCTATGTATTCTGTATATTTCTCTATGGTGTTGAAACTTGGACCCTTACAGACACATTATGCAGGAAGCTGGAAGCATTCCAAATGTGGACATACAGACGAATTCTGAAGATACCTTGGACAGCCAGTCACTAAGGTGGCTGTATTACAGCGCATAAATAAAAAGCTAGAAATCCTCAATACTGTAAAAAGAAGAAAATTCCCGTATTTTGGGCACAGAATGAGCAATAAGAAATACCATCTGTTGCAAGTTACACTTCAAGGAAAAATAGATGGGAAGTGTGCCCCGGGACATAGAAGAACATTCTGGCTTATGAACTTAAGCCAGTGGTCCGCAGTGAGCACAGCTGCTCTGTTTAGAATAGCCGTAGACAGAAACCAGTTCAGGTTACTGATGGCCAACGTTCTACTACGAGGACATGGCACTTGAAGAAGAAGAAGCTTCCTTGTGGCAAAATGCATCCACCCACATGAGGCTTCCTGCAGTGGATCGGCTTGCTTCCTTGCTATAGAGAGGTAATTAATTCTGCTATCTATGCTGAAGAGTTTCAAACAGTCATTAGTAAAGAAGTTAATGTGACTATTAAATATAAATAAAGTGTGTTAAGTATTTCCAAGCTCCCATCCCCTCCTCTCCCACACACATCTCCACCCGCAAAAGACCTCTGGCCTTGACTGTGTTGGGGACAACATGGCCAGTTTCTCCAATTGACAACTTTTAGCCACTCAAATCTCCTGCCCTCAAAGGAGTCTGCCTGTCACGTCTCTGCCAACCCCACTGCTCTGAGCATGCCTCCTTCCACTGGAAAGTCACATAGAGAACAATAACTTACTCAGAAACACAGGATGTGGGCTTTGAGGGTGGGTAATAACATTCTTAAAAGCCAACCATTTTAGATGTGTTAAATGTGCCTTCATTTCAATCAGCACCACACACGTTTTTCTTGATCTATTAGCCATAATGAGCACAGAAAAGAGAAAGACCCAGAGAACTTTTTGACTTGTTTTGGGGCCTAGTATCCATTTTAATTTAGAAAGGAAAAGCATCCCAGCAATTGTCAGCTTAGAAAACACTGTTGTATTCTCTGCCATGTTGTCAGCCTGAAAATGGCTTCGGGTCCCTGGGGGCAGATAAGGAGCGTGTCTATTTGTGTTGTGTTGTTACAGTTGTGACCAACTCTTCGTGACCCCATGTCCATGGAGTTTTCTTGATCGTTTTTAAAAAGTTTCTGTTTGAATCTCCTGCTTCTAGTAATGATTGATTGCTTTTTTTTTTCCTGTGCACTGTGAGGAGGTTAGTCCTGATCCAGCATACATGGGGAAACTATCACAAAAACTGTGAATTTGCAGGATTGAGGGCAACTCAAATAAATGTGGGCCCTATTTATTTAATGGGATTTCAAGTTAGGAGAATGAAGACCAGATGTTTGCCGTGGATACTTTTTCGACGATACACAGATGTGCAAGGGATTGCCATGAATACAGAAGCTGCATGTGTTTTGCTTCAATCGTTAGGAAAATCTTCAGTTGTTACTGCCATAGTATTTATTTGTAGGGGGTTATGAAATATTTGTTTTTTTAAAAAATCTGTATTTTGTCAGGTGAAAAGGGATGTCAAGCCTCCGATGGCCTGCTCTGAGAAAGTCCAAATTGTTTGGTGCCTCAATTGAGAAAAGTGTCAAGTAGAGTGGGCGGGGGGGGGGCGGTCTAGCTCGAAACAAGCATAGTTAAGGAAGCAAGCAAGGAAGCCTGGGATGCTGAGTCGAGTTGTCATTTTTCGGGACGGGTCCGTTTCCGCTTGTTTCCGTTTTTCGCGAAAATTTGCAAAAATTAGTCGGTTCATTTTTTTGTTTTTTTGTTGTCGTTAGTACTGGTTTGGGGGGGTAGCGGGCTCCTGGAGGCAGCTGCAGGAGTCAGCCAGAGCCACAAGTGACGGACTGGCAGACTCTTTGCACCTGCTGCATCTCACTAAGAAGGGAAACGTACTTGCGTGTAGTGCAATGCAAGTAGATCTGGCTTAGGGTTAAGATGGGTTAGCGCAAGGGCTAGGGTTAGGCTAGTTACGGGTGAGGTTAGGGTGAGTATTGGGGTGCACCTCTGGGTGCCTCTCTGACCCACTTAGAAGGACAGTGTACTGGCGTATGGGTTAGGCTTAGGCTTAGGGTTCGGGTTCGGGCTACGATTAGTGGGCTGTTTATGCCCAATTGGCACATCCCAGAAGTCTCTGTGGTCAACCTGGCCAAGTGGCCATGCGATTGGTGGAAAATTTGCATGGTCCACTCCCATGGGCGAGCCCATCATTGCGAATGTGCAGGTGTAAAAAAATAAAATAAAATAAAATAAAATCAACGGAGACTTTTTTTTGCAAGAAAAACCCACTGCTGCTACTGTAAAAATTCAAGCATTTAAAATAGCTAATTTTCGCATGTTTCTGTGGTGCTTTGGTGGGGTTTTGGGCCACGATTTCAAAAAAAATATTGTGGTCGCCATTTTGGATCCCCCCGCCCGCACACCGCAGGGCGAGGGCAGAGGAGGCGAGGGGGGGCGGGGGGGGGGTACCAGCAGCACAGCAGTAGCAATAGCCAAGGAGAGGGGGCGGGGAAACCCCCCCCCCCAAAATAAAACACCCTTCTGGCCTGGTAGGTGCCCTCAGACAGTTTTCGACTGCATTTAGGGCCGGGAATCGGGTTTTTTTTTTAACTTTTAAAAACGTTTTTTCTGTGCCGCTTGGCATCGTGCGATCGCGCGATGCCAGGAACGACCACAACAAATCAGACCAAATTATTCGTTCGTCGGTTTGAGTTCGAGTTCTGGCGGAGTAATTCCCGTTACCGTTTCCGTTGAGTAACAGAAACGAGTAACGGAAACGGAAACGGGAATACCGCTAAGTCGTGCCCATCTCTAATGCTGAGGCATCAAAGGCAAGCATGTAACCAAAACCAGTGTGTCGGATCAAGGTGCTCAAGTCACAGGCATCAGTACAGCGTTGGAAGGACCAGGCCCGGGTACATGTAAGTCAGGGAGCAGTCACCCTTTTCAGCTGTAACTTGGAAAAGAAGTCAGGAATCTGAGCTGACTTCATACCTTTGAGATGAGTTCTTCTAATGAAGGAACAAACTATGAGGTCAGCTGGATAAAAGGACTAACCTAGTGGGTGGTTGGCAGGTGAACTAGTTAGCACTAGCATTCAGACTTGTGGAAGAGTAGGTGCAGGAGCTCAGCTGCTCCATTTTCACTCCTCCTGAGAAGCTCGTGGGCAAGGCAGGAGTCCAAGAACAGCCTCTGTGAAAGTGGCAATGAAGGTGTGGCTTTCCAGACACTCTTGGATTGCCCTTCCCATCAGCCTGGGTCATCAACACAGGCTAAGCCCTATGTGGACGTCACCACCCTGCAACACTGGGCAGGTGACACAACCTCTTTCCCTGGCAAGTGTAACAGAGCCACCCTTTCTCACCCCAATATTTCATCTTTTCATCACACTTAAAATCTACCCCCCTCCAGAGCATCCTAAAGAAAACAGATCAGGAGTCTAACCACCCCATTTTCTGAAAGGTAGTAGATGGACTGGAGATGAACCACAGCATAGAGCTATATGGGATGCTCTTCCATCCTCTCTGGCCACGCCTGGGAAGTAAGGAAGCGCCAGAACCAATGTTCCATTCAGGCCTCCATTTAACACTTCAGAAAATGGCCCTCTGCAGTTCAAACTAATTAGGAGTCAGTCTGCTTCACCTCAAATCCCATAGCCTAAATTCTTGGCAGAATGGAAAGAGACTTATCTTTTGTAAGAGAAACAAGGCTGCCACATTTAAATGGAGTAACTGTAAAGAGTTTGAGGCGTGGTTGTGTGTGTGACATGCTTATCCCCATGTTTCTTGAGATCTATTGTTCTGAAAATGGCAAACAGCACAGAGATGGCCCTTGGTTTCAGAAGAATAGGCTTAGTTCTTTGTATGGAAGGGGAGTCCTGAAATTGGGAATGTGTGTGTGTGTGTGATTCCGTTCTTGGCACAATGGCACATATCAGAAATGGCTGCATCTTCTAAAAATAGGTTCAGTGTCTAGGTCATTATGATGCCTTAAAACCTGGTTAAGGCTATTTGAAAAACAAAACATGGTAGTGTTGGAAGAACAGCCGTCTTACACTTCCATGCTTGCCCCATCTTACCTCATGTCATCTGGACTCATCATCCTGCCTACCTTCCGTGCTCTGCCTATAGTTTAGCACAGCCCTGCCAATCCCACAAAGGGAGAATGAATAACAGGTATTGTTACACAACTGGCTGCTATCTCTCTTCAACTGTCTGTTTATTTATTTATTTATTTATTTTTATACCACCCATCTTGCCAGAGGAATTCCGGGCGGTTTACAAAGGAGGCTAAGCAAACAATATAAAATAAATAGAACAATCGAGACACACACCCGCACACACAGGAAAAAACCAACAAAATAGTCGGAAGAAACATTGGCAAGACAGCAGCTCTGAGGGAGGGGGGAGTTTAAGGTCGACAAATGCCTCTCTAAAAAGCAAGGTTTTGAGTGCCTTTTTAAAGGCGGACAGGGACTGTGCGAGGTGCAACTCACTCGGAAGGTGGTTCCAAAGCAAGGGGCCGACCACTGAGAAGGTGCAGTTACGAGTTACTGATTTCCATGCCTTCCTGGGCGTGGCCACTTGGAGTGAGAGTGCCTGCGACATTCTAGTGGGCCAGGCCTCAGTTGATCGTTGGAAGATACGCTCCAACAGGTACTCAGGTCCCAGGCTGTGGAGGGTTTTGTATACCAAAACCAGGACCTTGAACCTTATCTGGAGCACAACGGGCAACCAGTGCAGTCGAACCAGAACTGGGGTGATACGATCATATCAATGCACACCTACCACCAGTCTGGCCACTGCATTGTGTACCCGCTCAAGTCTCCAGACAAGGGTCAAGGGCAATCCCACTTAGAGAGCATTGCAGTAATCAATCCTCGAGATCACGAGATCACTATCTGTCAAAAAAGAAAGAAAGCTGAAATCATGAATTTTATTAAAGTAACCATCTGTTCTCTAGGACAAAGTTATTGGAAAGCCCCAGGTAGAATATGTCCTAGGATGAGATGTTGCCCTTATCAGCCATTCAGCCTCATGTTGCAGTGTTCTGAATTTCTGATACAAATCTTTTTTACTACAGAATAAGTACAGAGACTCATAGAGAAGAGCTACAAGTTCCCCGAACCCTCTAAGTTTTTCATTAACTGGCACTTAAAGTCTCTGTAAATCACTCTGAGACATTGTTGTAGGAGTAAGAATTAAAACATTTATTTAACTGCAATCACATGAAGTTACAGAATTACATATGCGGCTTTCTTTACTATACACATACTTAGCAACCAGCAGAACAACAAACACACAACTGACACCAGCAGACTAAAGAGCAAGAAAGAAAGCTGAGCAGTAAGCCAAAAGAAATTATTGGTTAATGCTGGATAGACAATCATTTCAGCCCCCCAAAAAGCCTTTCCCAGTCACTTCAACCATAGAAAACATGCAAAATTGCAAATAAAACTCCAGTACTTCACTCCCTCCTCCTCTCTTCCACTCTTAGCCTCTTCACAAATGTAAAAGTTGTTTGTGTCTTCCTGAAGCTAGTGGTAAAATGTCTTTGCATGTTATGGGTGAAAGAAAAAAACATGGTGACCGAGAAGACAAACCGGTTCTACCAAAGATGTGTCGGTTTGAAAGATGCGTCATTATTGCTTTTGGCTGGGAGCCAAAAGCTGGCAGCAAGAACTTGTCATAATGTGGCAAGCAAATAGTTTAATCACGGCAAATATTTACCTTAGCCTCAAAGCTGAGATGGTTGTCACATACTTGTCCCTGCCAAAACATCAGAGCCTGTGTCAGGACTGCCTTTGTTTAATGTCATCATTAGAACTGGTGGACCAACTTTATAATTGTGAAATAAAGCTGCTTAATGCTTCTGCGTGACAATGAAACAATCCGTGATCTTCCCAAATCTTAAAAATAAAATAAATAAATAGATAAGACAGAACCATCCTTCCAGCATTGTCCTGACTAGATAGTGTCTCCTGCGTCCACGAGAACTCACACGTGATCTATGAGGTCTTAACTTCTAAGCATCATTCCTGAAAATCAGTGTCTTGTTGTTCCTGCTGAGCCAACCGGACAGAAAGATGGCTAAGCATATATATTCATATCTCTGGTTTAAGAATTACAGTCTATATGGAATGGAGTCTATATGGTCTGTAACATGCCTAGTTACAGACATCGCCTTCTTTCTCAAACCAGCAGTGGTATCCCAGCAAGTATGAGGCAGTACAAAACTTAACACTCTTAGTTCAAAGGTTACTGTTACATGAGCCATAATATAGAATTTTGTAAAGCCAGAAGAGAAGGAGCAAGTGGAAGAGAAAGAGCTTTATGTTCTTGTGGAGCCCATTGATGGATAATAAACAATAGCCTCTAAGCCCCATGAGACTGTTTGGGATTACAAATCATTTTAAAGGGTTGAATATGGCCCATTGTTTAAGTCATAAAGCCTATACTAAGGACTTTAACTGATTTCATCTCATTTGTAGAAAAACTGGACTTCCAGTAATCTCTAACAGAATTTTCCACATATTCACACACAAAAAGACAAATTCCTGGTTTTCTTATAAATGACGAGGAGATTTCTGCCACAACATGCTATAACTGTAGTAGGAGATAGTTTTTCCAAGAACCACTCTTGAAGCAGTCCAAATCATGGTCCCGTTCAAAAAGACGCAGTTCAGTGACATTTATGTCAGGAATGCTAGTGATAGCACCTTGTGGAAATAGTAGTGGGTTCAAAAAAAACTAGAGCTTTTCATGCGGCCCAGCTTTGTGTGCTCCACTTCCATGCAAAGGCCAGCCTATTACATGACCAGTGTTCCTATTGCTGGAGGCTTTCAATGCTTCAGCAATAGCCATTTTGTTTGTTTCATAGAATCATAGAATAGTGACGTTGGAAGGAGCTTATAAGGCCTTCAAGTCTTCTCTATGCAGGAATACAAATCAAAGGATATCTGCCAGGTGGTTGCCCAAATTTCTCTTGAATGCCTCCGGTGTTGGAGCACTTACCACCTCTTGAGGCAATTAGTTCCATTGTTATGTTGCTCTAACCATTAGGCTTGGTTCTCTTAACTTGAGCCCAAAGGCTTGGTTCTCTTAACTTCAGCCCACTGTTGGGTGTCCTGCATACTGGGATTATTGAGAACAGATTCTGCCCCTCCTCTGTATCAGAGCCCTTCATATATTTGAAAAGGTGCTATCATATCGCCCCTCAGTCTCCTTGTCTCTAAGTTAAACATGCCCAGTTCTTTCAGTCTTTCAATATACAAATAAAAAGCAGAGATCATGAAATCACAGAGGGAACATGGGTCTCCCAAAGGCAATACCTTTCCTTTGCGGCTGCCTAGCTCTGCCAAGACTCGAGACGTTTTCTCTTATTCTGGCCAAAACCCATTGTGCAGAACCGGCTTTCTTTCTTTTACAGTATTAGCTTCTGCACATGTAGACTGGGGATTATGCTAATTGTCTTTCAGTTAAGCACTGGGCTGGTGAGGCATATGTGACTTCTAAAAACATCTACTCTTCCATGTCATGTCAAAAAGCCATAGCGGTGTCTAGAAAGGATGTGACTTTCTCAAAGTGCAAAACTACAATTTTCTATTAAGTGGGCAAAAGTATATTTTCACAAATGATCAAATCCATAACTGATTGAACACGTTATATCATACCACTAAATCTAGTTGAATGGATATGTATGTTGAACATGTGATACTAGAACGCAAAAATACCTTGAATAGTCAAGGATCTGTCATTTTGTTGTTCACCTATGGGCTAGGTGACATTGATTGCAGCTGTTCCACACAATCATTATGTTCACAGTTGCCATGGCCAAATTCATCAGCTGATGGTCTGACCTGAACAGTCAGAGTGAACAAACTGAAATTTAATCCAAGCAAGGCAAAAATCGGGGAACATGGATTTGGACTCTGTTGGACAGGGTTATACTCACCTTGAAAATTCAGGTGCATAGTCTAGGCATTCTTCTAAATTCCTTTCTGAACCTGGATCTCCCTAGCTTGGCAGTGACTAAAAGTGCATTTGCACTATTAAATGAGTGTGCCAGTTCTGCCCATTACATTGACATATGCCTATTGTTTCAGTTACTGCAATGTGGGGCCACCTCTGAAGACTTTTCAGAAACTTCAGCTGGTGCAAAATGGTGCAGCCAGACTGCAATACATACCATTGCAACATCTCCACTTGCTGACAGATTGTTTGGGGGCCTTCTTCAAAGTGCTGGTCAGGACCTTTAAAGCTGTCTATGGCTCAGGTCCAAACTATCTGAAGGGCTATATATCCTTGTAGAAGCTCTCCCGTGTGTTAAGAGCCCCAAGGGAGGATTTAAATTTAAAGTTTTGTACTCCACCGTGGTTACTTGTTAGGCAATGGGATAACTGCATGTACATCCATACGTATGTAATTGTATTCATTCCATCTGATGAATCTCTATGTACTTTGCTTCAGGTAATAAACATACAGTCTACCGCTGGGGCTGTACTCAAAGTCTTGCCAAGAGCTTGTGATTTCCTGGCACAAGGCTTCAAGAGCTCAGGGTCATTTCCATGTCATGACACAGTGGCAGAATGGTATTTTCTGGAGGAAGACAACACGTTGTCAGTGAAAGAGGAATGTTAATGTGCATATTAATTGAGAACCTAGAAAGGGTCCTGCTATCTCCTCCAGAAAACACATCCTGCTTTGGCCATCTCCAGTACCACAGTGAGTAATAGCCCATCATGCTATTTTGCCACTTGACATGACTATTTAGGGCGTAAAAAATATGAAATCCTTGCACGACCATGTTTGACAATTGTTGGCCAACATACTATTTGCTTTGCAATCACCAGACACAACAAGGTAAAATAAGGACATCTCCATTTGTCTTTCAATTTCCATTTATTCTTGAGGTTCTGTCAAACTCTTTAGTTTTTCAAACATATTGTTCTTTGTGGTTTAATTTTCTTTTGAGCATTATTAATAAATTCTTTTTATTTCTTTTGAGCATTATTAAATTGGAGGGGGAAATTTGCCTTCCAAATAGCAAGCAGGACAAGACAAAGATTCAATCAAAACATGTATTGTTTCCACATGATGTCTTGTAAGTTTGGGCAATAAATCTGCACCAGTATCTGTACAATTACTGTTTTCAGTATTATTGGAGGTGCAAAATGTTTGAGCTCCTGGTTATTTAAAAGTGATCACAATATCTTCTCTTCTCCTTATGGGTTGCTTTAAAACAGAATTTCCAACCGCACCAGTGCATTGTCAGGTCTGCTCCTCCCTCAAACGGTGAAGACAAATCTTGAGACTGAGTGGTTGCTGTAGTATCCTATACACCGCAGTCTACAGTATAACTGTGTTACCCAGTGTGGTGTAGTGGATCAAGTGATGGGCTAAGACAAAGGAAACCGAACATTTCTTAAACCTTTCATAAATTGTGTTCTGCCCCATGGCACAGTGGTTAAATGACTGTACTGCAGGTAAAACTGCTCACAACTTGGTGTTCAATCCTAGGTAGCAGGCTCATGGTTGACTCAGCCTTCTGTCCTTCTGAGGTTGGTAACATAAGTACCCAGCTTGCTGGAGGGGGGGGGAATGTATAGCCTGCATACTATAATTAAACTGTAAACCACCAAGAGACTACTTGAAGTGGTATGGGGCAGTATATAAGCAGAACACATTGCTTTCTGTGATGCTACACACATTTACATTCACTTACAGTCGCTTCTCGGTCTTTAGGCTAAGATCAAGTGACATTTACATTCTTAATACACCAATATGCTTAACCTGTCTAAATTTTCTCTTTATCTCCAACTGTAGAGATTCCCCCCACCCCACCAACTTCATGTCTTGTGTCCAACTGCATGCTAAAAATGGTTCTGTCTTCTGGTATTGGCAAGACACAGCTGCAGTCATGAGCAGTGGTTAATTGAAGAATGCAAAATTATAGCAAGAAAAGCCAAAATCCTGTACCTTGGACAGGTGATTCTGTGAACCCTAAAAATGGTGGCAGCTGAAGAAATGTCAATAACACTTCTCACTTTATTTAAAATAATTGGACAAAATGAAACAGGGCTGTCGTGTTCTGTCACACCCTCTGTAATGAATGGAAAGGCTGCAGTTTTATGGATACATGGTTATGCAAAGGACATACAGTACCACTTCAGTGACCTGCCAACCAATTTACATGGCACTTTGTGAATGGTAGTGAGCAGAAGAGGATAGCCTGTAGACCAGGAGCAGGCTAATTGCAGCCCACGGGCCACATGCAGCCCGCCACAGAGTTTTTTTCTGGCCTGCCTTTTGAGCACCGGTTAGTTGATGGTGTGGTGTTCCCTTGGAGAGGTTGCAGCGGGAGCCAAGCTCCCCCTGGGCAGCAGGAGGCAAAACGCAACAGCAGCTCCTTCCTGCCTCTCATCATCCCTACTGTGTTCTCTCTGAAAGGGAAGGCAGGGACTCAGCTGGAAGAAGGCGGAGCTGAGGGAAGAACCGCCACGTGCCTTGCTTGGCGGCCCCATGGCTTGTTGCAAGCAGCTGCAGCAGAGTTGCTAGCGGGTCCCCACATTGAGCCTCTCCAGCGCACAGGGGCTGGACAGGAGAGCGGACCTTCTGGCTTTGGAGAGACCAGGAAATCACATCATTTAAAAAAAAAATTGAGGCCTCTTATGTGGAGCTTATCAAAGATATGAGATTTTATATTTAACATGTTTTTAATGTATATTTAATAAGAAAACAGACAAAAAAAACAGAAAGGGGAAGGAAATCTTTGTTGATAATGCAAAGCATAGGCTGGAAATAAGACCAGAAAAGTTGAATCTTCCTTGCTTGACAGAGATAAGACTATTTCACATAGTTAACACATGAAAAGCAAAATTCAAGATCTCAATCTGGTCCTGAAGGAGTATTAGATAGTCTTCCAGTTGCCCAATTCTGAGGTAAGGAATGCTATGGAGGAAGCAGCAGTCACATAAATTAGATTTCATATGGAACACCAGGCTGAGGCTGCAGGAGTCAAGTTGTGTTTGCGTTCAGTATTATTTACTGTCTTCTGAAAGGGATTTGTTTATAAATTGAGAATAAAGGGAGAAATGCTTCCCTCGATCATATGTTTTGTAGAAAAGGTATATCAATCACACCTTGCGAAAAAGCTCTTGGGATATCTGGAAATTTTCATTCATCCAAATGAGGTTATCAAGAAGATTTGGCAACTGGACTTACCTAAGAACATAAGAAGAGCCATGCTGGATCAAGCCAAAGGCCCATCTAGTCCAGCTTCCTGTATCTCACAATGGCCCCACCAAATACATCCGGGAACGCACAAGACTAGATATCTGTCTCCTGATACTACTCCCCTGTATCTGGTCCTTGAAGTACCCTGGTTTTAAGCCTGGGGATTACACATCTCCATCATGGTTTGTAACCTGTGATGGACTTTGTGACGATTCCCCTTTCCAGACTGGGTTTTCAGAGGCACAACCGGGTTTATTTCGACATCCCACTGCTGTGCCACAAAATTGTGACGACACCTCCCTTTTACACACTGAATTCTGTGATGGAAATGGTACTGCTGCCACCTTTTATTCACTTAATAATGTTGCCACCTTTTAAACTCGTCGCCTCGTGAATTGGGACCGACTCAGATGAATAATATAAAAATAATAACAAAGTTTATTGAGAAGATAATAGTTATAACAATATCTGAGGATGGTATGTGTTGCCTTTAACATATACTGTAACAGATTTAATCAGCTCTACAAGCCTCCCTGTCTTCAATCACTAGTAAACAGTATAGCCCTCACTGCCTGACAGAACTCTCAGAGAACAGTGCTCTCTCCTAGCACTCACTCTCAACTTGGCTGAACTCCACTTCACTGCCCTGAACTGCCTAGGCTCCACCCTTTTTATATCCTACCATTCCCCGCCCTTCTTCTGGGATTGGCTGATGATTTGTATATTCATTACTCCTGTTTCCAGGGTTTTGTCACAGACTTCTCCTCCAGGAATCTGTCCAATCCCCTTTTGAAGGCATCCAGGCCAGATGCCATCACCACATCCCACAGCAGGGAGTTCCACAGACTAAAAACACGCTGGGTAAAAAATATTTTCTTTTTTCTCACTCTCCCAGCCCTCAGTTTGAGTGGATGTCCCCTAGTTCTGGTATTTTGTGAGAGGGAGAAGAGCGTCCCTCTATCCACTTTGCTCATGCCATTCATTATTTTGTACGTCTCAATCATATTCCCCCCTCAGGCACCTTTTTTCCAGAATTCTTTTCTTTTAGGATCCAAATGTTTTGCTACTTATCCAAGTAGCTTTGTCATTCTGTGGGAAGTTGGTGTGGCGAACTCATACAGAGCCCCCAATTGTTTCACGGACCATTGACCTGTACACACCTTCTTACTCTCGCTGCCACCATTCCGGGTCACCCAGTTGAAATAACCCAGTCCCAGTCAAGTTGTAATGTTAATAAAGTAAAATAAAGTGTATTGAATTCAACAAGTTGTCTCAGTTTAAGGCTTTCTTGCACACTTTTAATTGAAAGTTCCTCTAAGCAGATTACACTTAAATTCTGTCCTTTTACTATTTTCAAACCTGTCTCATCTTCTTACATCTTTTCCTTAACTTTCTTATCTTAACTTTTCTTAACCTTATCTAACTCTCAGTCCCTCATGCAGAGCCTTTTAAACAAGTGGGCTCCTGATCCACACTCCCTAATTGGATCACAGCATTAATCCTTTACATCCTCCTGCACAAACACATTTGACTAGAGATGGGCATTTTTCATTTCTTCCCTTTCGTTTTGTTTTGTTTTACATTTTTTATTTTTAGTTTTTTACACTGTTGGGGCCATGGTTGTGTGTTTTTTTCTTCCGCTGACCAGCTGGCCCATGGGGAGGCCAATGGGTGCTTTTTTCTTTGTTTTTTACCTTAGCGCTGACCACCTGGCCCGGTGGCTGGGTCGGCACTTTGTTTTGTTTTGTTTTGTTTATCTCCTGCTGACCAGCTGGCCCGCAGGCTGGATCGGCGTATTATTATCATTTTTAATCTCCCGCCAACCAGCTGGCCCATGGGCTGGGTCGACATGTTGTTGTTGTTGTTGTTGTTGTTGTTGTTGTTGTTGTTGTTGCTGCTGCTGCTGCTGCTGCTGCTGCTGCTGCTGCTGTTGCTGTTGTTTTCTTTTCTCTTTTTTAATCTCCCGCCAACCAGCTGGCCTACAGGCTGGGTTGGTGTGGGTTTTTTGTTTTTGTTTTTGTTTTTGTTTTTAATCTCCCGTTGACCAGCTGGCCCACAGGCCAGGTTGGCGCATTTTGTTTGTTTGTTTGTTTGTGTACTTTTTTTATCTTGCACCAAACAGCTGGCCTGCAGGCTGGGGTGGCGCGTTTTTTTTTAAAAAAAAATATCTCCTGCCAACCATCTGGACAGCGTACCGTCAGTGCTTTTTTTAACCTGTGGCAGCGAGCCATTTTACAGAGGAAACAAAACGGTTCATTTTAATGAAAAAAGATTGCTTTGTTTCATCTGTAATGAAATGCTGCTTCATCGTTTCATTTCATTACGTAACGAAATGGCAAAACAGCATTTCATTTTTCTTTTTGTGCCCATCCCTACATTTGACTATGGAGGGGTAAATGCCACATTTGGCTTGAGGCTTTTGATTTACGTTGGTTTCACACCACCCTGGTCTGAATAGGCATCTTAGGAGGACAGTGGCCTGAATAGGTTCATTAGATGGGCAATGGCCTTGGGTATGTCAAAGTCCCACCTATTCAGCCTTTTCCAACCTACCCTAGTAAGGAGAAATCTAGCATGAAAGCTTAGGTAATGATACGCATAGTTCTACTTGTCCTGTAGCCATGCAAGTATGCAATGCAACTTCATCTTCTTTCTGTCACTGGGCAGATTTTCTTTTCATTCATTCAAAATGACATTCATTTCCCCTTTTGCTATTTCTTTAAGAAGAACAAATCTGAATTGTATGCTGTTTTGAATGGCATTTTTAGAAGAATGGCTTAAAAACACTTTGTGGTAGTTTTTTTTTTTTTTTACAATGTTCATATTATACCATTTATCAATATCTTTGAGAGGGTATCATGCTTTCATCCTCAAAACAGATATGTGAGATTCTGTTTTGCTGAAGGCTGGCTTGCCATGAAGCCAAGTGAGGCAGTCATCTCAGGTGACAGATTCAGGCACCAAGCATAGCAAATTCTCATTTATTTCCACTGCTATTTGTTTACGGTTTATGTTTTGGTTTTTACATCTGTGTTTAAAACATGGTCATCTGCAGAATCCCTTGCATCTTGTTTTTTAACAATGTAGGATTCTAGCCTGTGTGTGTGTGTGTGTGTGTGTGTGTTTAAGAGGTGGAGTGTTACTTCAGTGTGTTTTGTGTATATGTGTTGACCATTTCTTCACACGTTTTTCAAAGGAAGTTGCACTAAAATCAATGGGGCTTACTCTGAAAGAGTGTATGGCACTGCTGCCTTAATTTGTCATTGCTTAAGCATTCAAGAAGCACATCAGATGGGTTATTTAGCACATGAAACAATATAGGGCCGGGTTATTTTCAGGCTGCAAAACTTGGCCCTCTGACAGCCAGCTTGGATGGCCATACAAGATGAGCTTAAGCAGATTGGCACTGAAAAGTAGGCAAAAATAGGCCTCTGTCCGTAGTGTCAGCTTGAGCCAGGCTGCTGTTTTGTTTAGTGTCTGGAAAGCCGGTTTTCTTAATTAAACCAGCTTTCAATTTTCCCCCTCCCCTTTGTTTTATTTATTTTTTTCAAAACGAGGATGAGGAAATGAGAAACTCAAAGAGATTCCTGTCTGCTGTGTGTACACTGCTGTAGCAACTTTTTGCATAGCCATTGTGTGCTCACTTGGCTGTTGTCTTGTTTAAAATGAAACCAATGCCTGTTGGTAGATTGCATACTATGGATGTGTTATTTCAAAAAATGGGGGGAAAGAAAGAAATGAGCAAGGCTTGATCAAGACAGATTCATGGCACATTTAAGAACCAGGCTGACAACATTGCTAGGCAGTAGGCAGTGTAAGAATTGGGGCCAAAGTGATATACCATGAGTTCTCAATATGCGGTCATTTAATTTGAAATAGCCTCTGTCAAATGAACACTGCTGTTCTGTTTTCTCTATTTTGCTTGTACTTGAAATGAATGCAACAGTTCTCCAGTTATTACAGTCTTTGGCTTCTTTTGGGGGGTAGGAATGTATATTTAATAGCTCTAGTCTGTGGGATAGTTTTGTTTTAGACTTCTGTTAACATATTCTTGTTAGGATTTTGATAAATTCAGTCTGTGTAGTTTGATATAGCTCTACTACTATTCCATCTTCCCCTGGTGATTTATTTGTCTGAAATGCTTTGAGAATAGCTTTCACTGCAGGCTCCTTGTCAAAGAATACTTCCGTGAAGTAATCTGTCATCTTTTTATTTATTTATTGAGCTTGTAGACCACCCAACTTAGTAAAATACTATTCAGGGTGGTTTGCATAATTAAGCAAAGCATACAAAGTAAAACAATTTAAAATGCATGGACCACAAAGAGAGAGAACAAAAACAGGGAGGTGACCAAGGATTGCCATCTCGGGCTTTGTATGTCTTCTATATAAATGTAGTTTTTCAGTCTATTTTTCCTTTTTCCATTTAGTATATTTTAATCATATATGTTTAGAACTGTATTTGAGCATCTTGTTTTAAATTTCCATTTGATTTCTTGGATGTTATGGATGCAAGCTTTGTTTTGCCCTTTTGTTGCTGTCTTCTATTTCTTTACATCGATTATTATAATTCTCCTTGTCCTCGTGTGAAAACAACTGAAATATTTTATTTAGGATTCTGATCCTATGTCACTGCTTTTCCTTTTGACCATCATCAACACAATAAGAATTTCATCTGACCTATTAAGACTTTTTCTGACTAAAAGGTCTTTTTGCATTTTTCACTGATAATAATATCATTGAGTTCCATTCTCACTTCTTCTGGACCAGCTGAGTTTAGTAAAACAAATAGATTCTTTATATGACCATTAAAGTTCTCTGGGGTGTTATTTAAATTATGTTGGGCACTATAATTGTTTTAATGTTCTTCTGCAGTTTTATTCTGATAATTTAGATTAAGAGCTCATGATACGTAACGTATCATATATAGTCTGCTCCTTGCCTCATTTTTTGTAGAGAAAAATATGCATCTTCTGCTTCCATTTTTTTTAATTTGTCTTAGCCATCTGATTGCAATTGTCTGTTAAGCTGTATGAAACATGTCTGCAATAAACAAAATGTTGGCTTGGTAGAATTTTATGAATCACTGTCCTGATTCATTTCTGCCTCCTTTGCCAAATCCTCTGATGATATTTTTTTCTGCTATATTATCTGCTTTCATATACCACTTCCTTATGATCCTGTTTCATTCTCTTTCAATGTGTGGTTCAGTTCATCTTGCTACCTTGCATGAAAGTTTTCAATGTCTTTTCTTCAGCATCTGTAAATGAAGGAAAGACTTTAATAATGGTTATATAGCAAGGCTTTCCATGGAGTCTGCCTGATATTATTCGGCCATACTTCACTTTATACCCCCCTTATTGCTTGTGCTACATCTCATCTTGCTATGAAAGACACACAATTCCTTCTGAGTTTATCATTTCCTAAAACCCTCGTAATTATCTAATTAAAAATATCCAAATTCAACCCACTTTAGTTCACTTACACGCTACGTAGTATAACATTTAATTTACTCATTTCTGGTTTGTGAGTTCAAATTTACATTCTTTTTGTTTTACATTCCATATTTCAATTATAAATTTCATGCAGCATCAGACCTTCCTTTTGCCTCAGTAGGTTAGATATTTGGCTTTGTATTTAAATGCTTTGCTAGAACTAAGAATTGTAAACCAAGAACACCTGAACTACCCTGAGCTGATGCCCCTCCTGTGCTGGTCCATCCTCCTATTTAGAGGCTGTTCAGGAAAGAAGCTACCCCACACACACACACACACAAGCAGTCCTTTTCCCTCTGATGCGTTGACCATCCTGTACAACTCCCCCCCCCCACAGGAGGCCACGTTGGCCCCACCTCTTCTGTCCTGCCACAAACAGACAAAGACCTTTCTCTTCAGGCAAGCTCCCCCTCAGTAAATAATGAAAGTAACTGGCACATCCACTGAAATCACATGTCAAAATGAAAGAACCATAGTCTCAGAAGGTAGAAAATATAATGTTCTTTATTTCAATGTTAAATGCTCAACACATTTTGAGCTATCAGCCTTCTCCAAGGGCTTTATAACATAAAAAGAATTACAAGTGCAACATTTTAGCTTATTAGGGACAGCATCATATAAATACATGATCTTATAATTCTACATTACATCCATATTTTTACTGTATTTTTATGTTAATTAATAATATTCTTGTCTAGAGTATTGCATCAATATGTTAAAATTAGGAAGGTAGACATTTAATAAACATTTATTCTGTACTTTTTTAGCTTCCAACATCATCTTGTCATGATGTAAATCAATTTGGGCCCTTTTTAAGGAGAAAGATGGGCAAGAAATATTTTAAAGACATAAATTAATATTTGGCAAAAAGTGGACACAACTGATGTCAACCTGATCAGAGCATTTTTAAATCATCCTGCTGGCTGAATAAATAGACCGTTTCTCACTGAAAAGAGTCCACAACTGTCTGCCCTGCATTGAGCTTTACATCATATTGTCACTAAGTTTAGTATGTGCCTAATTCATTACAAATTGTGGGGTAAATGGCCAATAAAGTCACCCCCTGAGTGCCTTCTTACTTAAGAAGCTTGGGGGTTGGGCTTTGTCTTTCTCTTATCAAAGATATAACCTTTTCAGAAGTGTTTACCATTGACAACTCAGTACTAACAAGAGTTAGCATGAATGGCACTGCCATTGGCTATGAATGAGCCTGCAGCAATGTCACTTTCCACTACTTTTGCTGCATCCCTTAAATTAAAAAATGGGGAACTTTTTTCAACCTTCTTTCAACCAGTGGCTTACACCTGAATAATAATTCCTAAGGATGCAGGATCATAATTCCTAATGATGCAGGATCATTTGTACCTTGGCCAAAGGTACAAATGCAGGATCAAAATATTTATTTATTTCATTTTTGTGTGTTTGTTTCTTCAACTTATACACTGCCCCCATTAGTACCAAGGCACTTCTCTGGGTAGCTTACAATAAACATGACACAAAGTCAGAAATAAAAATAAAAACATTAAAAACAATTAGCAAATTGTCACAGATGATGCAGACCAATAATATGGAAACTAAAGTAGATGGGGGGGAGTTGACCAACTATTGAAATGATTCAGGATTGGTACATTTTGAAACAACTATGCCAGTCAGGTAGGCAAAAAAAACCCAAATTGGCTGGCCAAATGAATCAATGTTAGGTGTGTGTCATGAGAATGCAAATTATAAAACTAATTAAATAATAGCAGCTTCAATAAGATTATTTTGGCGCATGTAATTCTGAAACAGAAAAATGCAAGCTCAAAAGATACCATTTTTGTTACCTTTGTGTATGTCATAAATCTGAACCGGTATAACCAACTTTGTTTTTTTTAAATGCTAATGTTTTATTTTTATGCAAAATGAGCAGGTACATGCCATTCTTCAGCTACACAAATAAACCATATAGATGTAATCAACTAAAATTGCAGCCTTCTATATGTCTACACAGAAGTAAATTGCATGGGGTTTAATTCTCAGGAAAATTTATGTAGGTGTCCATCTGAAGAGTTCTTTAATCCAGTAGTAGCCTCTTTTTAATGACCCTGTGGAAGGATAGAAAGAACTGTTGCATATTTTCTAGAATTTTAATCCAGCCAGTAAATATTTAATTCCAAAAGCCTATAGGTCTCCAAAAAAATCATTTAGACCCAGGCATGGGACAAATTTCTCTTCCTCACCCCACAGTTTACCCCCAAAGGAGATATCTATGATGACAAATAACAAAGGCTGGAGAGAAGGAAACAGAACTCTTATGTCTGTTGATTTAAAAAGGAAATGTAGATGGAAACCCAAACAAATGAAAATGTGTTCAAAGCAAAAGCATATATGTTCTAGGTCACCAGGGTTCCAACACCTAACCTAAGAGTGGGTGTGTATGTTTAGGATAAAGGAAGGGAGGGCAGGGAAATGATGGATTTTCATAGATAAGTTTAGTGGAATAAAAATAAACAAGAATGAACAGGAAACTAACCTAAGATAAGATTATATGGACCACACATTATTTCTTCACCACCACCACCACCCCATTTTAATATGGATTCTTTATGTCAAGAGTAGCTGTTCTTCATGCAAGTTAAGTCAAGCATTGTATAGTAAATCCCTTAATTATCAAATTTCAGTTTGATCATAATTAGAGGCCATTGTGTACAGGGATACCATTCAAATCAGTAGGGCCTCAACGCTGGTGATTCCAGGGTTGGAATGTGTCCATCTGTTGGTTGGGCAGCGGGACAGGTTTGGCATTGTGCTCGGTTACCGTGCTCCCCGCAACCCAGCACAATCCCTACCAGAGCTCACCGAGTTCATCGCCGCTGCTTTGTTGAGAACCCCCCGCCTTTTGGTGGTGGGAGACCTCAATGTGCATGCTGGCGGTGACCTGTCTGGTGCTGCCCTGGAATTCATGCAGTCCATGACCTCCATGAACCTGTCCCAGCATGTTTTATGCCCAACCCACAGATCTGGACACACCCTGGATCTGGTATTTTCCTCCGCATCTGATGATTCGTGTCTGAGGGTGTGGGACATTGTTCCCACCCCCGTGTCATGGTCAGACCATCACCTGCTGTCTTTCTCTGTATCAATCGCCGCCCCACCCCGCGGGGACCTTCGGCCGACTGTTTGGGCCTGCCCCCGTAGACTCCTTGACCCTGATCGGTTTCGGGAAGTCCTCGGAGGGCCTCCTGGCGGACTGGCTGATGATCTGGTAGACTCCATGGTAGATCAATGGTTTGATGAAACATCCTGGGCTGTCGACCAGATCGCCCCTAGGCGCCTCATCCGCTGCAGACCTCGTTCCTCACCGTGGTTCACGGAAGAGCTTTGAGCGATGAAGCAAGAATGGAAAAGACTGGAACGCAGCTGGAGGAAGAACCGGTCAGTGACTAAGAAGGCTGCAGTCATCGCACAGTCCAGGCGCTATGTTCATGCGATCAGGGTGGCTAGAAGATCTTATAACACCCTGAGAATTAGTGAGACCTCGAACCGCCAAGCGGAATTGTTCCGTGTGGTTCGCGACCTCACTACCCCTGGGCTGTCTAGGCCTCCTCCTACTGATTTCAGTAGTGAGCATTTTGCAGCCTTTTTTTGATCAAAAATAGAGGCCATCCGCACCGGTTTTGAATCCTGTTGCCATAGCCCACCCTCGGCATCCCCGGTGGCTGCGCCCCCTCGGTCTCCTCGCATGGCTGAGTTTGGGCCTGTTACCTCACTTGAGGCCTCCAGGGCTATTGCCCACTGCCGGCCCGCATCCACCCCCTTCGACCCTTGCCCATCATGGCTTATGAAAGCCGTTGGTGGGAACATGTCCGAATGGGCATCTATCATCGCCACAGCCTCCTTCAGGGAAGGGATTTTTCCCTCTCGCCTGAAGGAGACTGTGGTAAAGCCCATTCTGAAGAAACCCAACCTAGCATTGGGCGATGTAACCAACTATCGCCCGATTGCTAATGTTCCCTTTATGGGCAAGGTGATCGAGAGGGTGGCCGCGATCCGGCTTCAATCATATCTGGAGGGCGAGCACATCCTGGATGCGTTCCAGTCTGGGTTCAGGCCTGGTCGGGGGACCGAGACAGTCTTGGTCGCTCTGCAAGACGACCTCCTCCGGGGGGCGACAGGGGGTGTTCCTCCCTGTTGGTCCTCCTGGATCTGTCAGCGGCCTTTGATACCGTCGACCACGGTATCCTGCTGGATCGGCTCTCCGGGGTTGGGATCGGAGGCACTGTTCACAGTTGGTTCCGGTCCTTCCTCGGGGACCGTCCCCAGCAGGTTCAGCATGGGGCCGAGTTGTCGGCCCCTTGGACACTCCCTTGTGGGGTTCCACAGGGGTCGTCTCTCTCTCCCATTCTGTTCAACATTTACATCAGGCCGCTGGCTGAGGTCATTAGGGGACATGGAGTCTGCTGTCATCAGTACGCTGATGACACGCAGCTCTATGTCTCCTTTTCTACCGCTGCAGATGAGGCTGTCTGGACCCTCGATTGGTGCCTGGGCGCAGTCATGGAATGGACCAGGGCTAACAGGCTCAAACTCAACCCCGATAAGACCGAGGTTATGTTCTTTGGGGCTTCCCCATCCAGCTACGGTGGCCCATTTCCCACCTTGGAGGGCGTTTCCCTCAAGCCATCGGACTCTGTCCGGAATCTGGGAGTAGTCCTGGACCCGGCGCTCACCATGGAGGCCCAGGTGTCCACTGTGTCCAGGGCTGCCTTTTTCCACCATCGCCAAATCGCCCAGATTCGCCCGTACTTGGATGGGAACTCCCTCAGAACAGTGGTCCAGGCGCTGGTGATCTCGAGACTGGACTATTGCAACGCGCTCTACATGGGGTTGCCCTTGACTCTCATTCGGCGACTGCAGCGGGTCCAAAATGCGGCGGCCAGACTGGTGGCGGGTATGCGCCGATTTGAGCACATCATTCCCATTCTGGCCCGCCTGCACTGGCTACCCATTGCAGCCCGAATTAGATTCAAGGTCCTGGTTTTGGTTTACAAAACCCTCCATGGTCTAGGACCTGGCTAACTGACAGAGCGGATTGACCAGCGGTCAACTTATTTATTTATTTAGGTTGTCGCGGGCGCACATGCTGCGCATGGCCATGCCCAGGGAGGCTTGGAGAACTTCCACTCGTACCCGAGCCTTCTCTGTGGCTGGCCCGACCTTGTGAAATCATCTCCCAGCAGAAGTGCACCTAGCAGAGTCCCTGCCTGCCTTCCGGAAGGCATTGAAAACCCTTCTCTTCCAGGAGGCGTTGGGGTGACCTGAACATTTTCCCCCCCTATTCCCGCCATCTGCATCTCTGGTATTACTGTTCTGTTTGCTTATTTTATTAGTTTAATTTATTTTGCTGTTATTGTAATTTGCTGTCCTGTTAATTTGTTGTAAACCGCCCGGAGTTCCCCTCTAGGAAGACGGGCGGTATATAAGCTCCATAATAAATAAATAAATTAGTAAGTGATTTATTTATGTGTGGGGTGAGGGTGGAGTGGGGTGTCAAGATTGAACTGCCAGTCTCTTTGCTTCTTTGCCCTTGGTGCCACCTCAGTTGGTCCCAAGAGGTCAGAACTGCTGGCTGCCATGCCTCTGCTTATACCGCCAATGATGGTGATCAGAGGGTTTCAGTGCAGCTAATCCTCCAGGGCAGCTAAGGACTTGGTGGTTCCACTCTTCACTCAGGACTGGCTCCTCATTCTGAGCAACTTGCTACTCAACTTTAAACTGAGCTGCCCTGACTTGCTTGTTGTTTGTTAGTTAAATTGGTTGTTGAAGTAACCAATGCCTAGTCTCCAGATCACCACCAGAAGCTGCTTTAATAGGTAGATACTGTCTGTGCAGGCCTTGGTGGTTCAGAATGCTATGCTTCATTCTTGTATAGGATCACAAAGGAAAGTGTGCAACCAGCGTCTGCTAGTGTGGCTGAACTAATGGGAGATTTTAACTATCCTGATATATGCTGGCAGTCCAACTCAGCTAAGAATGCAAGGTCTAACAAATTCCTTACTGCCCTTGCAGACAATTTCATGGTCCAGAAGGTAGAGGAGGCAACAAGAGGCAAAACCATTTTAGATCTGGTCTTAACCAATAAGGAGGACCTTATAAATGGGATCGAAGTGGTGGGATCATTAGGTAAAAGTGACCATGCCCTCTTGGAATTTGTTATACAGTTGGAAGGTGAAGCTAAGCATAGTCAGACAAGAATCCTGGACTTTAAGAAAGCCAATTTTTGTAAACTTAGGGAATTATTGGCTGTGATTCCATGGACTGATACACTGAAAGAGAAGGGAGTCCAAGATGGATGGGAGTTCCTTAAAAGCGAGATATTAAAGGCACAATTTAAAACTGTCCCAACAAGAAGAAAAAATGGGAGAGGTCTAAAGAAACCGCAATGGTTTACTAAAGAACTTTCAGCACAGCTAACTATAAAGAAAAACAAGTACAAGGAATGGAAAAATGGGAAATGCACCAAAGAGGAATATATGCAAACAGCTAATATATGCAGGGGGGTGGTTAAAAAAAAAGCTCAAGCGCAAAATGAACTTAGACTTGCCAGAGACATTAAAGATAATAAAAAGGGTTTCTTCAGTTATGTCCGCAGCAAAAGGAAAAATAAGGAAATGATAGGCTCTCTGTGTGGCAATAATAACCAGTTACTAACAGGGGACAAGGAAAAGGCAGAACTACTCAACACCTTCTTTGCCCCTGTTTTCTCCAAAAAGGAAGAAAGAGATCCACTGGGACAAAGACTAGATGAGGTAGGATGGGAATTGCAACATAGAATAGGTAGAGAGCTGATACAGGAACTTCTGGAAACATTAAATGAATTTAAATCTCCTGGGCCAGATGAATTACACCCAAGAATATTAAAAGAACTGGCGGAAGTAATTTCAGAACCATTGGCAATAATATTTGAGAAGTCCTGGAGAACCGGGGAAGTCCCCATAGATTGGAGGAGGGATAATGTTGTCCCCATCTTCAAAAAGGGGGGAAAAGAGGACCCTAATAATTACCACCCAGTCAGCTTGACTTCAATCCCTGGAAAGATCATAGAGCATATTATTAAGCAGTCAGTCTGCAATTATTTAACAAACAATGCTGTCATTACAAGAAGTCAACATGGGTTTCTTAAAAAAAAGTCATGCTAGACTAATTTGATCTCTTTCTTTGATAGAATTACAGGCCTGGTGGATGAGGGGAATGCTGTGGATATTGCTTATCTGGACTTTAGTAAGGCCTTTGATAAGGTTCCCCATGATATTCTTGCTAAGAAGTTAGTAGAAAGTGGGATAGATAGTGCTACTGTTAGTTGGATTTCTAATTAGTTGGCTGATCGCACCCAAAGGGTGACCATAAATGGCCTCTCTTCAGCTTGGAGAGACGTGACCAGTGGGGTGGCCCAGGGTTCTGTTCTGGGTCCAGTGCTGTTCAATATCTTTATTAATGACTTGGAGGAAGGAATAGAGAGTATGCTAATTAAATTTGCAGATGATACCAAATTGGGAGGGGTTGCTAATTCCTTAGAGGATAGGATGAAAATTCAAAAAGACCTTGACAGATTAGAGTGCTGGGCCAAAGCCAACGGAATGGATTTCAACAGAGGGAAATGTAGGGTGCTACATCTAGGTAAAAAGAATGAATTGCACAGATATACGATGGGGGACACATGGCTGGAGAATAGTACCTGTGAAAGGGATTTGGGAGTCTTGGTGGACCACAAATTGAACATGAGTCAGCAGTGTGATGCGGCAGCCAGGAAAGCCAATGCAATTCTTGGTTGCATCAACAGAACCATAGTGTCTAGATCGAGGGAAGTGATAGTACCACTCTATTCTGCTCTGGTCAGACCCCACCTGGAGTACTGTGTCCAGTTCTGTGCACCTCAATTTAAAAAGGATGCTGACAACCTTGAGCGGGTGCAGAGGAGGGCCACCAGGATGGTTGAGGGTCTGGAGGAAATGTCTTATGAGGAACGGCTTAGGGAACTGGGAATGTTTAGCCTTTCAAAAAGAAGGCTGAGGGGGGATATGATAGCTATGTTTAAATATTTGAAAGGATGTCATATTGAAGAGGGAGCAGGTTTGTTTTCCATGGCTTCAGAGACTAGGACTCGGGGCAATGGTTTCAAACTGCAGGAAAAGAGATTCCATTTGAACATTAGGAAGAACTTCATGACAGTTAGAGCTGTTCAGCAGTGGAATATGCTGCCACAAAGAGGGTGGTGTAGTCTCCTTATTTGGAGGTTTTTAAGCAGAGGCTGGATGGCCATCTGTCGGAAATATTGTGATGGGGTTCCTGCATGGCAGGGGGTTGGACTAGATGGCCCTTGAGGTCTCTTCCAACTCTATGATTCTATGATTCTAATGTCTTTCAACTCACTGGCAAAAGCACAGGAAGGTGTGCAATTGGAAGCATGTGCCTTGCATGTTTTCTTGACACAACAGTGAGAAGAAGAAGAAAAGCAAACAAAAACTGAAAACTCTGGGACAAATGTGAAAACTATGTGAGGACACACGGCTTGGTGGATCAAAAAGTGTACAAGACTGGTGGGGGAGTCGTTATTTTAGCTATCTTTTCAACTCAAGAACAACTTAAACCTTCTTAACACAACAGTATACTAAAAGATAGCTTGAGGCCTCCTTCCAAGGAATAATCTCTGTTGAATTCAGAGGGGCTTTGTAGTCCTAAGTAGGTTGGTTCTCACTGTTGCTCATTTTAGCAGCATGAAACGCATCATACACGAGAGGGCCTTTTCAGTGTTTCCTCCCAGGCTTTGGAATGCACTGCCCCGATAAACCCGTTTGCTCCCTCCCTCGTCTTTCTGTCACAAGGCAAAAAGTGTCCTATTCTGGAGGATGCTCAAGCAGTACGTGTTTTATGAACGTGTTGATTAATTTACGGATTTTTAATTTTTTGACTTGTTTTCTATCTTGGTTTTGATCTTGATATACTGTATACTTATTTGTTTTTAATAAGATATGTATATATTATCTTCTAAATTTTTTGTTATTTTATTGTTTTAATTTTTGTGAGCTACCAATGGGGAGAAAGGCAGTATAAATAAATAAATAAATAAATAAATAAATAAAATTAACTTCAATGGTATATAATATATATATGAAGATAATGTGATTTCAGATGTTACTATACCTGCCACACATTTTATACTGTTCATCCTTGTAAGCTTACTTGTGAGTAAAAAAATACATCTAAAATAGCGTTTAAAATAGATTTTTATGATGGTTTAGACTGAGAAGTCTCCTAACAAGTTGAAAAATTTTGTTTCTCCTGTTGTCTAGCCAAAAGCTCTAAAATGTAGCCCCAAATTTTATTTTACAAAACTCGGTTACAACTTAATAACACTAGGTGGTGAATTTTTGCTAGCTTTATTTGAAACTCTCCTGATTTACATTAGAATACACTCATATTTCACCTGAAGAAAAACTGCTAAATTTACTTCAAATTTCACTTGACACTAAACTTTGGAGAGTTTAACATTGCTATTAATTTTTTTAAAAAAAAATCTGAATCTTCTATCACACTACACAAATTCAATTATTCGTTGTTTAACTGAAAGCTCAAACTAGAGTTCCAATCTTTCTTGAAAGAGCAGAAATGTCATGTGTAAAATGTGTTGTAAGTATTTCAGTGTGATGAGGAGCAGCTGTCCATTGCTGCCCGCCAGTGGACAGCTGCCAAGCTCACCTGTCTCCACGGAGTCTGCAAAGAGAGTATCGGTTCTCCCTGAACAATCTTGAGCCTGACTGCCTGGTTTTTACGAAACAATTGGGCTAGATCCATTGTTCAGTGGTGGCACCCTTTCCTTTAACTGATGTCTTGAGCAAGAAAACAGAAGTCAAAAGATTCTGAAAATTAGGCACTGATCATCAATCGATTACTTTCAGGGGAATGGTTGCCTAGTGCAACAGTCAGTGATAGGTGAGTTACCACCAACTTGCCTTATATGAGGTTTATAAGAGGTTATATAAGATATCTGGGAGAACCTGGGCTCGTCGAATTTTTCCACAGTGGCAGGGAGAAGAGGAATGCTATCATTAGGAAAAACTTTTGTAGGCCCCTTTCTAAAACCCTGGCTGTGCTCCCACTGATAAATACAGAAATTGTAGTATTGTTAAGCACTTCTTGGAGCAGTTTATTAAATATATCAGTTATAATGGTTCTGCATTCTGGAAGCAATAGATTTTAACACAAATGTTTAGAATTGCTCCGGGCTTCAAGATAAGACCTGCATCACTTTCTCAATATTTCCAGAAAAGAGCTTCTCCCTCACCTGCCCCCCCCAAAAAAAAGATTAAGTTTGCTTGAAAAAAAAGGAGTAGGGGGACATTATGTTCTTAAGGTGCACTTAAAAGTATGGTGTGAATGCATAAATAATATTAATCTGTTTCGGAGAGCTGATCTTCAAAAGATACAGTAAGTGAAAGAGAAACTCAATAATGCAGTTGTGCCATAAAAATTATCAGCATAAATAATTACCAATAAAAATAATCTGTATGTCACCACTGTGTGTAACTCTTGTGCCACTGGTTCCTGGTTGGAGTAGAGTCTATGTGACTCTGTTTTGTGGTGACTTACTTGTGTAGCCTCTGTGTGTGGTGACCCTTGACTTGGGTGAGGCAACATATAAAGTGAAACCAAAATGTGGCAGTGACTCTAGCAAATCTCAGTTTTCAAAACCTGCTCAATCATCTTTATTCCAGGTGTTTTCTTATTTTCCCTTTTCCCTTAGCAGATGACTGACAGCTTGGCTCTGGCTCTTATGTTAAACAATGTAAAGCATTATCTCATTGGAAAGCTTGAAATAACTCAATCAGGTGCAAGCCCCAAACAGGTGTCTGAAAATGTGTACTAGAGAGGTATGCACTATCGGAGCCAAGATTCATCGAGGTGCCTTGTCAAGTGGACACATGCTGAGGGGAACAAATTGTGCTTTATTTAAGGATATACCTGTTTTGTTGGTGCAAGTGAGAGAGGTGTGTCTGTCTTTCTGCCTGTGTCTAACAAGGTAACTTTTTAATACATTTGTGTGTTGGCATTTGGAAATTCTACGGAGGCACTAATGAGCATTGGCTCCAATTCTCTGCCAAATGTACATTCAGTTCGTTGCCATATAAATGTGCACTGTCATGGCATCCTTATGAATAATGTATCATGAGAGCTACAGCACTGCAGTGGTTGCACTTCTTGACAGCTGTTTGAAGATGTTGCTTAGTGATCATTGTTCTATTCCTGGATAGTTAAAACTGGGGTGGGGCTGGGTATTCTACAGGGCACCATTGCATCCCCCCCCACCATGCTGTTTAACATCTACATGAAACTGCTGAGAAAAGTTATTCAGAAACTCAAACTAGATGTCACTGATACACCAATATGAACGAGCTCTGTATCTCCTATTCATCAAGTCCAGGTGATTGTGCTGTTGTTTAAAACCTTTTAAAGCAACCATTTCCCTTCCAGCAAAAATGCTTAAGCCATTATCAGTCCTCACTCCCATTAGAAATCATTAGAACAGTGTGAAATTACATCAAAAGAGAAATAGCAGGGAATAGCCCTTACCAAAGCCCTAACGTGTACTTGACAACAATCTCCAGAAATATGTCTGTGAAGATTCTCAGTCATCCAGGTGCGTTTATCTGGGAGTTGAGTCATGGCTACTGGACTTCTTTTTTGAGAGATAGAAACGTTTCGCTGTTCATCCAAACAGCTTCATCCCAGATGATTAGAAAGCATTTCTCCAGAAATGCTTTCTAATCATCTGGGAGAGCCTTAAGCTATTTTCTGTCTGTTTGATTCCATTTCTCTGCCTTTAGTGCTATTAATGTTGTGTCAGGTGGCTCTTTTTATTTTCAGATCATTTCTAACATAGTATATTGAGCAAAGAGAGATAGCAGCCGAACAGGCTCTTCAAGAATAGGGCTGTAGCTGCTGCTGCTGCTGCTGCTGCTGCTGCTGCTGCTTCTTCTTCTTCTTCTTCTTCTTCTTCTTCTTCTTCTTCTTCTTCT
>JAHTLZ010000274.1:3841755-3856456 GCA_023846285.1 Phrynocephalus versicolor | reverse complement strand
TGTGTGTGTGTGTGTGTGTGTGTGTGTGTCACACACAGAGAGAGAGCAACAATGCTGTTGTAGATGTGGCTGTTCTCTATGGTATGGATGCTGGTGGTGATATACCATCTCTCACTGGTTTCCTGTGTTCTTAAAGTGCTGGCAATTCTGATAGGGAACAGATGCAATGGGCGTGGGTGTGGGCAGTGAGTCTGGCAGCGCTTGTGGGGAAGTGGGATATGTTTCCAAACATAAAACATATTTTAAAATATTACTGGGGGGGGGGGCTACAGCAGTAATCCTTCAGTACTTTGAACCCTTGGGAAAGATGATGTGCTCAGGGTCCTTCTCCCTGATGGAAATGTGGCAATATGTGGAAATTGAGGTTCCACCACTTTTGACATTGGACTGAGTGGTCAAGATTCTGCCAAGACAAGCATTCAGCCCAGGGTCAAAACCTGTCTACATCATTATTCGACATCCTAAATTAGCATAGGCTATTACAATATTTTCCTAATGTAATGGAGTCTGCAGTTAAATCTTTGAAATGTCAAACCTTCAAACCTTGTCTTTGCCCCTTGACCCCAACTAGATTCTGCTGAATCCCTTTGGCCCTGGCAGGCATGCTGTAGCTGTGAATAGAGGCAGAATTGGGAAGGTGTTGGTGGCAAAAGCCTGGAAGTCTTGGTTCTGCTCATAGCTGTAATCCATAAGAGATGAAATGTGGGCATAACAAGCCAAACCCATTATCTTCTGCTAGGATAACCCTTTATATATCATCAGAATGGAAGACAGAATAAATTAATGATCTGTATAAGATTGCATATGCTACTTTATGTGAAGAAATGAAAAATTAGAAATGGCATATAGCACAGAAATCCTACTTGCACTGTCTTGCAAGAATAACATAATAAACTAATGCATGTGAAACTTTTAGCACAAAGGAAATGTTAACCTCTAGATGGACATTTCTATATTTCATGAAAACTTCACAGGAGAGGATCTGAGTTACTAACCATTGGAAACAGATAAGACAAGGTTAAGGGCCAAATCAAAGATCATGCTACATGTCTCATCTTAAATTGCAGCTCCATATTAAAATTAATATAGATCGTATGGTAGTCTCATAACTAAGACAATGCTTTCCATCTCATGGAATTCTGTATGTATATTCAGCTGAGCACAAGTGAGCCTGTTTTTCCAGGCATCTCTGATAACATGGGAGAAATCAGAACTGGAGAGTGCAAGGCTGGACTACACATTCCTCTCCACTCTGACACAACTGAATGCCACAGCAGGGCCAGCAATTTTAGCTATATATTAGTTCAGCTCACGAACACAGAAACTCATGAGTCTCTTTGCATGGAGCTCTTCCATAGGTTGATGAGATTGTTAAATTATCTTTGCACAGCTTCCATTATGTTAAAAATAGCTATCATAATAAGTTGTACTACTTATTCAGTTGGATAGAAATTAACTACAAACTAACTCATATTGTTTGACAATATTAATGTTACTAAACAGTGTTTGACTTACCTACTTTTTAAAGGATTGATTATATTTCAAAAATGTTTATCACCACCACCACCATCTCAAAGCTGATTATTTGTGATATAAACGAAGCGTGAGATAATTTCTTGACATTGATTTTTAGAACTGCGCACTTCAAAGTAATTTAAGAAATGGGGTAGGGTAGAGATTAACAAAGAATTGCTTGCACTATAGCAAAACTATAAATCCAAGGATATGAAGATGAATCCCACATAGTTGAAATAGCACAATAATTTTTATGCAGTGTACCCACAATCCACAAGTGCAAACATGAGGAAGTGATAAACTATATGCATTGCTTTTTGGTTCTACAACAGGTCACACAAATCGACCAAAAACTGAATGACATCTTGAACGCTCTTCAGATTCAATTCGGCAAGCAGTCATCAGAGTGGACATCATCTGCCACCACCACCAGGACCAGGCGGTTAAGATCTTCAGCTGATTCTCCCCCAATGAGCCGTAAGATGTAAAAAGAGCTGAGCAATACTGGATCTTCTTCTCATTCTTCCACAAGTTACTATAGCTGTTGTTGAGATCCAAGTCTGAAAATGGTTAAATAGTTCTGTGAATGAGGATAAGGCAAATTCCCAGTTGTCTTTCCTTTTAAGCTAGATGCCTTCATTCTTTAAAAAAAAAAAACTCATCACATGGATTAAACAAGAATTGGCAACATTCTTGCAGAACAAAAACTTTTGTGGTAACCTGGGCGCTTCAACCAAGGAGAAAACTTAGTCAGCACCATATGTTAAAATAGGTGGATGAAGTGTTTTAAAAAGATGTATCAAGGGCAGGCTCTAGTCTAGTGTGGGAATGGTAACTTCTGATCTAGATGCTGTTTGCCTTGTTTAGCAGCCCCATAATATTTGTGACTCATCTGCAAAAAGAAAATGCCCATTTTACCTGCTTCGGGGTGTTTTCTGCCCTATTCAAATATATTGTAGCAATGATTCCAGGCACTGAAAGCAGATGCCAGCACCTTGTTACAAACTATGCTCTGGATTCCCTCCCCTTCCCCCAGTAAGAGGTATTAGTGGTACAATTACCATACATGTTACCTGGATCCTAACCTAACATATAATTAAGGTGCAGCCTAATCAAAATTCATTGGAGGTTTTGATTTTTCAGATTTGCACCATACAGATTGAACCATTTAAGGTCAGGACTCACACCCAGCAGAAGAAAAGAGTGGAGACGCACTGGCAAGAATCTTTTGCTGTTGTGTCCTATTTTGTGTGTGTGTGTGTGTGTGTGTGCGCGCGCGCACACACACACACAACGTCAAGTAAGTCCTTCTGACTTAAGGCAACCCCTTTTAGGGTTTTCTAAGGAGAGAGTACTCAGAAGTGATTTCCCAGTCCCTTCTTCTGCAGTCACCCCAGGACTGTGCAACTGCATCAAGTACATACAGGCTGGCACTTCTGGGATACACAGTAAGGACCTGAATTCCCCACTTCTGGTTTTGCACCCAAATGGCAAAATCACTGAATTGCTTCAAGTCAGTTTTATTCCTTAATGACATGAAGTTCCCCTTTATCCTGGCCAATGCGCACAATATATATGAAATGCTAATTTTCAGAAGAAAGAAAGAGTGATAAACACATATACACAAATTTCCAGTACTGTAGTTTGGTTCAGCAGGTTGTTGACAGCCAAGCCACACTGAGGGATAATTTGCAGGACAATAGGGTATCTTGCAAGGAAGCTGAACAGCAGAAGAGTTATGCTCCTTCTACCCAAAATCAACTGATACATAAGATAAAACAGACTGAAACAGAGTTTAATGGTTGGCAATTTATATTTTGAATAAAAAGAGTTTTGTATATATCAGTGGTAGATATTTGTTTTGAAACAGTTATTTTTAATTTGGGAGAAGAAAATGGGATATGAAAACCTCTCTCTTTGTTGACATGTCTGCCTTTCTGCTTTTTGGTACTACATGTGGTTTCTGCAAAATGGATCCGAATAATCACATTTCTTCAACACTGATTTTTCTGCAAGTCAACGAAAATATGTTTAGCATGATTATTGTAATCCATAACTATACATTTCCTTTCACATTGAAAAGACAGAATTGAAATAATGCATCACATTTGCACACATACCTAGAATTGTATGTTTTCCACTTTATTCAAAACCACTGACCAAAAGTTAGATTCAACTCACTGTTTCCTAATGAACACCTAGTTGGCCATCTGGGCCAACTGCACATCATCCTCCCATTAAAAAAATAGTAGTTTAATTGGAGTATTTCATAAAAGCATTGCAGATGCATTGATTCTTATTTGCGTGTCACTCTCCCTACTGAATGCACAAATAGCACCCTAATTGCTCTCGGACATTCCAGGGCAAGTTGTCCTGTCTGCATAATTAAAACCAACATTTTTCTAGGCCATCAACAGTACATATAATTAACTGAAACAATAATCAGTGGGGGCATTTTTGCTTGAGCTTGGGTTCCCCCACACAATCCCAGCATTTGCAGTTCAAAGAGTTAACACCAGTGATGCTCAGAAAGGCTTGAGGACCGACTGCCACTTGGGGGCTGAGCTATATACTGTATAGCTACCCACCTTCCTTCAAGTGTGCAGAATGAGCCCTTCCTTTGTAATTGGTTTGGGTAATCTAAGCATTTCTGAAGAAAGCTTGTCTTCCAAGGATTTTCATTTTGCTCACATAACATTAGCTTAGCAGTCAACACACTTTCCATCTCCCAGAGAGTCCTGGCTAGTGAAAGGTGTCAAAATACATTGAGTAAATAGCCTGCATAGATAAAAGAAACTGACGTGGGCTGCCCTGTCATTTCTCTCCACTCATCCCCTTTGACTTTCCAAACTGTACCTTTTGGAAGTAGTGTTGGCATCAAGAGCTAAGGTCAGCAAGGAGACAAAGATCTTGCTGCGGTTGGCCCAAAGCTCTTGCTTTTAAAGGCCTGGACACTGTATCTTAATGCTGCATCAACTTTTTGCTCCAATGCATGACACAAAAAGGTATCCATGACCTTTTGGCTCAATACTCTTGAAGCCACTGAACCAAGAGCTGCTATAAAGCACATTCTCCATGATGCTCACATTAATAGATGGTCATACACTGCCAGCCGTCTCTGCTGTTCGTTCCTTCTGATTTTGGGGGCACTCATCTTCAGAAAACTTCTGTGCCAGGCCCAGGACTCAATAGATAAAGTATTTGAGCTTGAGAGATAAAGACTTGTGATTTTCTGACCAAAATTCCCAAAATTTGGTGCAATCGCAAATTGATTCCAGTTTTGATGCTTCAGATAGAGCCTGTATCTAATGGCAGCAAAAGAAAATCCACAGGAATTAAGTCTTGAGGCCGAATTAACCTTCATGTGTGACAACACTGCTACATGTTTGCAATAAACAATGTTTAATTTTTGTAAATGGACATGATATAAATGGGCTCCAACAGCTCTACTAGCTATTTGAAATTAAGTAATCTTGTAAATAGAGTAAATTGCTGTACTTTGACTGCATATTGAAGATACTGGCTGAAGTACTGTAGTTTCTTTGAAATGTCTGCATACAATTGCCTGTATAACAAAACAACCTTACCTTGCACTTTAGAAAATAATTTAAATGTACGAATATTGGTAAATATTGTAAATAGCATGTGTCAGTTTAGATAATATGTTTTGTTTATTAAATCCTCTTTAGAGATTTATTTTTGGCTTAGAGTTCTTCACTGAAATAATTGCCTGGCTGTTGTCTACAATCATCCCTTGGTGATTATCGTCCTTAAACAATAACTTGCTTAATGTAAATGTATCATTACACATGTGAATAGATGGTCCATATTGCCTCAAGCCAAAAGTAGTCTTTGAGATAGCCCATGACTGGAAAAGAGATTGTTTGAACAGGACAAGTGTCTCTTTGCTCTGGGATTATGCAGGTAATCTTAGAATGTGACCACACAGAAACCTGTACCAAGTTAATGCACTCTTTTCTATACTGCACCCTGACATTTAAATCACTGCCACAATTCACAGAGCAATGTTTAATTATCCTGGAAGGGAGCCTTTTAAGTGTCCACACATCACATCACAGCCTCTCTCTTCTTCCTCATCTTTCTCTGCTACAATCTTCACCCTCTTACCCACTTCTTTTCTTGGCATTCAGATTCCTTCTCTCTTGTTTTAAGGTTTAGCAAGTGAAATAACACTGATTTGACAAAATATGGAAAGCCTCTGTTTTAGTGCTGCATTGGTTTAGTCCTGTAATGGTAAACTGGGCGATGGGGTGAAAAATGCAGTTTACAATTTGTATTCCTTTCCAGACTCAGGTAAAAGGAGTAGGGTTCAATATGCTTTTGTCAGCATTGAAATACCTCTCCCTCCTTCATTATGATATTCTTACTGTTGTTATCATAAACATTTGGATTAGTGCTGTATCTATCCACCACTTTATCGGTTTACGCAGCACATTGTGGATGGAGTCCTTACCAGAACAAGCAGAAGGCAGATTTAAAAAGTTGAGTTCACTTTCACACCATGTCCTGTTCTGTGCTTTATTGGTGATGTCATCTGGAGAGACATAACAGCAGCCATAAGGGAACAAAATGGTACTGCATATTAATGCCAAAAGATTAGGCTTACTTGCACTGCGCTCAAATGTCACATAGGTAAAAGTTCGCTCTGCACATGTGTGCTACTCATGTCCAACTCTAGGGGCAGTGCTTATTTCCATTTCCAAGCCACAGAGTCAGTGTGGTGCAAGTCCATGGCCATGTGGCCAGCATGGCTGAACAAATTTATGTGCATGGGACACTGTTTTACCTTCCCAGTTTTTACGGCACTACCTATTTATCTACTTGCATTTACATGCTTTCGAACTGCTAGGTTGGCAGGAGCTGGGGTTAACAGCAGGAGCTCACTCTGCTGCCTGGCACCCGGGATTCGAACCGCCGAGCTACCGACTTTGCAGCCAACAGTTTCGGCACTCTAGGCCACTGAGCCACCATGCCCCTTAATATCACATAGTCAGTAGAATTCATATAAAAAAGAACAATGGAAAAGTACAGTCCAAATAGAAGGATCAATTTCAGAGTCATTTCTTCTTTGCTTTGTTGGGTGACTGAAGCATGGGATTCCTTTAAAGTATGGTTTTAAAAACACTGAAATACTGTTTCAATCACCCCTGTTCAACATTAATGTGTTTTCAGCTCTATGTATAGGTCATGTGTTCACTCTTTTAGTTCACACTATTTGGAGATCAGGCATACCTGTAGAATCATCCATTCATATCTGCCGCCTAAATCAGGGATTGCTATATGTAGAGCACTTCAGCAAGATAATGTCTATTCTCACATTAAAAAGGTGTGGTGTGAGAGATTCTACAGTAATTCCAGTCACTCTGTTGGATAAACAACTACATATGCACATTCTGAATTGCTTCTCCTGAGGACACAGTGCAGACTGAAGAAGCACAACTTAGTTAGATAACAGAGTGCCAAGTGATTATGCAAACAGATAATGGTAACAGATATTGAAAAACCTGAATAAAAAACAGCTGGGATGAAGATTAAGATAGCTGAACTTGAAATTGTTCGGGAATACTAGTCATGATTTAAATCCCATTAATTTCAATATAAATGAAGTACAAACTTTATCTAAATCCAGCTCTCTAATTTATATGGGACTACTGTAGCTTTTACTCAATCCCACTTGAGTTCCTGTCACAAACTAAACACAGCCACAAGCAAGACGATCAGAGGGCTACTCCGTAAGCTTAGGCTCCAGTTGGACTTTGACTGTTTTTTTCTGAACAGCATCCTTCCATACCCAAAGCTTATGCACGGTTGCATGATTACTCACTGCACTGGAAAATGCCAAATGTCATTTATTGCAAAAAGGAAGCAGGACACTATAGTAATCTGGTTATCCTACACATGTGAAGTTATATACAATCCAGGAAATAACGTCACTGACCATGAGTCCAGTTAGAAATGACTTGTGGGCAAAAAAATTAAAACGGACTGACAAAGAAACGTAGAACAACAAACTGTACTTACATCTTACAATGTTCCTCTATAGAGGCATTATTTAAGGCGTATTTAAGGTTCTTTTTCAAGCCAACTACAAGAAGCAGTATTAAAGCAAGCTGAAAAGCAAGCAACAATATTCTGGGGTAGACTTTAATACACCGTTAGTATCCTAATGGCCATAAACAACATTTGCTGCATAATCAGGCATATTTTAGACCCTCCTGCTCAAACAAAATTGGAGAGGGAGGCTTACAGAGGAAAGCTTAATGTGTTCAATATAGCTGGTGATGTTTCAAAGAGAACTCTTTGCAGGCCATTTGTCTCAGAAGACTGACCACAGCAACTACATCAAAAGAGGTCAATCAATGGGAAGAGCATAACGCAGTGGAAGAGCATAGGCGCATCCTGGTTACGGGCCCAATGTGAGACCAAGACATCTTCAGTAAATACTTCTGACAGAACGGCCTAAGACATTGGAGAGTGGCCGACACATGAAGAAGACAATATGGGCCATTTGGTAAGAATCAATTTCAGGCAGTTTCTTTGGGTCCTAATGCCACTGAATTTAATTATTTTTCTAACAAAATCTCCAAAAATGGAAAGTCAGGATAGATGACTTAGTTATCAACTTCTGATGATCAATAAGAGATGAATTTACCGGAAAGAATAAATACTGGTTGTCTGATATTTCTGTTTAAATTTTGCTGCATACTATATGACATTCAGAGAGCACATGAGGGGAAAAACAACAACTGAATGAATAGAAATGTACCAAACATGCTTGCATAATCAGTATCTTCCTATTTAAATTGTCCTTGTGACACCAGACAACAGTACACTAATTGCTATTTATGAACAGAAAAATCACTAAGTTAAGAAAGGTGGAAAGCTCAGGTTCCATCTAGGAACTATAGTCTGAGAATGTAATAATGTGTAGTATTTAAAGAGATTACAACAAAACCTGAAGGGATTATTGTCTAGCCTCCCTTGTTTAGGCAATAATGTTTACCATAAACAGATCATGTCTGGAAAATTATCATAATTTCACCTACTTCTTCCCACACATACAAAGCTTGTGGAATGGAATGTTTTATTTACTGAAGTACGGGGAGCAATTTGAAAGACATATCTTGTTTTTCTTACTAACTTCATTGAAAAGAAGACATTCATAATTTACAAGTTTGTTGTTGCATTGTGTTTTAATTTTTAAATTGTCGAAATATAGGCGCAACACTTTTCCATTTAAAAAAAAACCTTTCCACAAGCCATTAGTTACAGCTTCTATATAAATGTAAATATTTTATCTCTTAAGAATTTTATAAATGTTAACAAAACAGACAATAACAAAACAGATAGATAGACAATCCTAAATAATATAGATGTGACAAGAGACAGCAAATGAACGATCGGAAGTATGATAAATAGTAACCCTCAAGAATGAAAAAATTGTAGTTTCATAGCAGGTTTGCTTATTCACAATTGTCACAAGCGATAACATTCACAAGAACAGCAATAGTTCCAACAGCACTTAAGAACACAAAAAGCAGCTTATACACACTATCTTATTGTGATCTTGCAATATTCAAGGAACACGGGCCTGTATTATCATAGTGGAAAGTGGGTGACAAAGCTAAGAAAAGACAGCTCATGCAAGGCCACCCACTAACTCTGGCCAATGTAACACGCAAGAATCAATCTGAGCACTTCTTAATTCACCACTTAGTCACTTAGGGCGTTTATACACGACCCCTAAGCTCCGCTGCAAATGGCTCCCAGCTCCGGACCTTAAAAATGTTTCCCCACCAGCTCCGGAGCTAATAGAAAATTAAGTGCGACCCCGCCCACCTAAGCACGACCCAGCGCACCTTTCAAGTACCTGCTCTCAAAAGGTGACAAGTCCTTTATGCAGATCTGCCGGGCTCTCCTCGCTTCTTTTTGTTGTTGTTGTTTTGCCTCCCGCCCCTTTAAGAGGAACCAGGAAGTAACCAGGGTGTCGGAGCAACTTCCACCGGCACCGGAGGTAAGGCTTTATTCTTTTTTCCCCTTTTAAGGCTTTTTTCCCCTCCCTCCCCTCACGCAGACAGAAGCAAGGAAGTACGGAGTCGTGGGAAGGAAGGAAGAGCAATGAACCCCCAAGATCTCTGGTCCGAATTTAAGGGACCAGCGGATCTTAGGGGTCGTGTAAAAAGGCTGTTAGTTCTCACTGCATCAGGTCCTGACCAAGCCCCTAATATTGATGGGGAAACTGCTTCTGATAGACCTGCGTGATTGACTTATCATTAGCTAAATAATATTTGACATCTCTGCAGCAACAACTAACATTTGTATGGCAGGAGGTGCTCATGGTTAATGCCATCCTGAAGTAAGAATTACTGTATATTATTACTTTCCCTATACAATGCATTATAGGGGGTGAGATAGTGAGCCAGCAGGTTCCTTACGGCTAGCAGTCCCAGTGGCTGGAGTAAAGTCCAAATGAAGGATTCCTAAACTCAGAGCCTACACTCTTAAACTGGCAGTTCTTAAAACAGTCAGACATAAAACAGCCAAATTGCCGTCTTGCCTAAAACAATCTCATTTACCAAAATACTTATTACACCGTGTTGGGCCTTACGTTGCTCTATTTCCCTCAGAAAAGAACAGAGCTGGACATCCTGCAATCATTGCTCAACTTTAGACCATGTTGCCATTTTGGATGCTAGTGTGATATTTAGCCATTGTGGTAAAACAGTCAATGTCAAACATAAAAGAGCCAAATGTCATCATCTTGTCTAAAAGAAGCTCATTTACCAAAATACTGATTATGTTGTGTCTTCATGTAAGATTTAAACCAAAAGTAGAGTCTGTGATCTGTGATTAATGCCAACCCTTTATAAAATATTTTTCAGTCTACTACTACTGTCTCTTCAATCAATCCTATGAGTACTTTTTCTCATTTTAATGAAGAAACTATCATATGAAGAGGGAAAAATCTATGGCAGATGTTTTTCTCAAGTGTTTCATTTCCTCTGCATGTTTTTATCCACCACAACACTGTCACGCTCCCTATTATAACTGTTTTTCCCAAATGTAACAGCTCACCAACTCACTGCAATTTCTAATACAAATGTAACAGAAATCCAAACTTCTTGTGAAATCAAAATAATTACCAGTTACAATATTTACCCTATAATCATGCAAGTATATGGTGGCCTTGTATACTGTTACATTATGCAAAAGTGTAGCTTATAAAACACTAATTCTAAAAGGTGTAGCATAATGCAATTCTGCATATAGTATTTAGCAATGGAGTTAGAAGACAAACCGTTATTACTATCACTATGATTATTATTTCCCTTTATAAGCTACAATTCTAGTGCTTAGCACAGAAAATCACATTAGAATGGCCCATTAAATCAATGGGGAATGGGTAAACCAATTCCACTGATTCAGATTAGCACAGTAGATTAGAGTAGGACCATTTGAATCAATGAAACTATGGAGGAGATGTCTTACTATATGCCCCCTATGGATTGCAGTATGACTACTTATTACTGCCAATCCTAAACAAACAAATAAAACGTTATTTTTTTTTCTCTGCATGTTGCCAAGCCTGCAGAAAGAGGTCGCTGACTTCAGTGGGCAGATCAGAGTTTATCATGCATAGCCTATATATGTTAGCAAAACAGCACAGCTAATATTGTGTGTGTGTGTGTGTGTGTGTGTGTGTGAAAAGTGGCTGTAACATGGATTTAAACACAAACACAACAGGTGCTTGGAAAGGTAAACAACTGCCTGACCATGAAGGCTGGAAACACAAGATTTAAACTGCTTCCCCCCTTGCCTCCACCCTACATTTCAGTTTTATTTTTCTTCTTTATCTGTCTCCAGCAGCCACTGGCAGCTGACCTTTAAAGCTCTAGAGAGGGGTTTCAGCAGGTGATTTACTAACAGCTGTGCCAGGCGACAAAATGGAAAAGGTCAAGGGTCACCCCACACTGGATCCAGGCAGTGAATACAAGAGCAGGATTTAATTAAATAAAGATGCATTGCCCTTTTTATTGGTGGGTTTGTGCATGAACACACGCACATGCGGGCACGTGCACGCGCACGCGCACGCACACACACACACACACACACACATTCTGTTTCTGCAGTCTGCACCTGGACATTTCTCCTTGGATAACTCCCCTTCCCTCCCCGCCTACCACATAACACAAAAACACCCATTTCTCCCCATGGACAATGCACACTGGAATCTTACACTTGCCACCAAGCTCTGAAATGCATAGGAACAGGTGGTGAGCAGTCCATAAACAGATGAGAATAGCAGCTGACAGCTTAGAGCATGAACCTCAATATTCATGAGGTGCTTTCCCCACCCCCAATAAGTAATAGGCTTTTCTCCTCTGGAGGCTCCTCTTTCTGTACAGGTCAAAGCTAGTCTTTCTTGGCTCTTTGTCTTTATCATAAACTGGTGAAAGTTGTCTCAGGTCCCACAGAACATTTTCTACCGGTTTCCAAAATTATTTGCTAAAGCAAGTTGGTTTTCAATGCCCAAAATTAGGACTCCCCGCCCCGTCAAATGATACTGTTTTTATTTTTTTTAAAGGTTTCATTGAAAATGCAGGGCCCCATGAGCCACCTGTGCATTTGGTGCACATGACATAGGGTGTAAAATGCATACACACACTGAAATGGTTTTTGACACACTTCATTTCTCACATGGAACTTTTTGTGCAATCGTGCACATACAAAATCAGTCAGATAGCTCCCTACAGGTTCAGTGCTAAGCTGTGCCCAGAGTGCTATACAGGATGAAGCCAATTCGAGTGCTGAGACCTAAAAGCAGAGTAAATCTTGATGACCTGAAAAATGGCTGGCAGGGATCCGTCTGTTCAAGGGCTAATCTGACTGGTTTTTAGGCCAGATGATATGCTTAGCATTGTTTTGACACTAACAACAGGCTGTCTTCATAAATATGGGCCTATTTGTTTGTTTGTTTGTTTGTTTGTTTGTTTGTTTGTTTGTTTGTTTGTTTACCAATCACTCCGTAACTGTTTAGCCTCAGAAATCAGACTTGCAAGTTAAGCACTCTGTGAAGATTCCCAGTCATGCACGTGTGGTTATCCGAAAGCTGAGTCAGGGCAAGTGGATTTCTTTTCTTTTGAGAGCAAAATGTTTCACTACTCATCCAAGTAGCTTCTTCAGTCTAAGGAAAAGTGTGAGGCCTCCAGTTTATAGGTCACCTTGGTTTCATACCACCCTGGTCCAAATAGACTTGTGAGGAGAACTAGCCTATTCAGGTCAGGGTGGTGCGAAACCAAAGTGAACTATATATTGGAGGCCTCGCACCAACTTTCCTTAGAATGGCAAAGCTACTTGGATGAGTAGTGAACCATTTCAGTCCCACAAGAAAAGAAGTCCAGTTGCCATGAGTTAAGCACTTGTTTATCTTTCAAATGACCAGTCATGAAGCAAAGCACAGTGAGATGCAAGAAACACGTGTTAAAAAAAGCACATGCACTTTTAAGTACTTAATTAAGGGATGACAGATTCTAACAGGTACTGAATATACAGTACTTGGTTTTACCCTAAATGGCAAACTCACTGTTGTTGCCCTTAGACTTTTCTTTGAGGAGCACATTTTATCTGCAAAGTATAGTCACTGGGGGAAGATTTTGTCCCCTTAAGTGTATCCCAAATATATCTCACTATTCAGTCTGTTGGAACTAACATAATTTTAAAACAATTAAGGAGCAAAAATGCAATATGCACATGAACATATAATTTCTGAGGCCATGTGGCTTGTTGCAGCAAAAATAAACAAGGCAGCTGGAAGAAATGCATCAGAAAGCACATGAGCCAATTTGAAACATTAGGCATGTAAAAGCTCTGACGAATCAAATGAGCCTTTCCTGATCCTCAAAAGGCAACAGCAGATTCTGTACCAGGTAACTTCCTGCAAGGAGATCACTCTGACATCTAGGCTCCTCAATAACTCAATTCAGCCAGCAGACAATGGGGGAAGGAAGGCCTTTGGCCTTATCCCTTCCCATGAAATTCTGCCTTCTCCTTCTGGGTTTCCTCTCCTGGCTTTCCTTTATGATCCTCCTAACTGTATGCATGCACAAGGCAAGAGCATTGGCTGGCTCACAGATTCCCTTCTTTTTCACTACGGTTGGTAATTTTGTTGTCTGGGGCCTTGTGGCTAAATACTACCTGATAGAGATGGGCACGACTAGGGAAAATGACGTTTTCGAGTTGTCGTGTGTCAGAGGCAGTCCGTTTCGGCTTGTTTCCGTTTTTCGCGAAAAACCGCAAAAATTAGTCAGTTCATTTTTTTGTTTTTTCGTTGTCATTAGTACTGGTTTTGGGGGGGGTAGCGGGCTCCTGGAGGCACCTCTGTGGGGTGGGTGCCTCCTCTGGCCTGCTACAAAGGGAAAGTGGGCTCCTGGAGGCACCCATGGGTGCCTCCTATCCTCACCCACTAGGAAGGGGCAGCAGCAGGCTCCAAGAGACCCCTCAACATGGGGGTCTCCCCTCCTCACCTGCTGCTGCAAAATGGCATGCATAACCATATATGGATATGCATACCAGTTGCAGACACTGAGACTGGTCCACTGGTACGACCCTCCGAGGACTGGGTCGCACCTGCCATGTCTCACAAAGAAGGGAATCGTACTTGCGTGTAGTGCAATGCAAGTAGATCTGGCTTAGGGTTAAGGTGGGTGAGTGCAAGGGCTAGGGTTAGTCTAGTGACGGGTAAGGTTACGGTGGGCTAGGGCCACTAAGAAGACAGTCTGTGACGTATGGGTAAGGAGTCAAGGATTAGGGTTAGGGGGTTAGGGGGCCAGGGCAGGTTTTAGGGGGCTTTTTGGCACATCCCAGAAGTCTCAGTGGCCAAGTGGCCATGCGATTGGTGGGATGGCTCCAAAAATTTGCATGGTCGTCCACTCCCACATGGCCACTCGGCCAGCCCATCATTGCGCAGGTGTAAAAAAAATAAAATGAAATAAAATCAATGGAGGACAGAGGAGGAGAGGAGAGACATTTTGTTGCAACTTGCAAGAAAAAACCCACTGCTACTGTGAAAAATCTGGCAGTTTATAAATTTTCGCGTGTTTCTGTTGTGCTTGTGTGTTTTTGGACCACGATTTCAAAAACAATATTGCGTTCGCCGCCCCATTTT
>JAHTLZ010000274.1:3826398-3841745 GCA_023846285.1 Phrynocephalus versicolor | reverse complement strand
TGCGCCCTTAGTCAACTAGCAGGCATTTTTCCGCCTGCTTTTTGGCCGGGAACCGGGGTTTTTAAACTTTTTTAAAAAAAAATTCTGTGCTGCGTGGCATCGCGCGATCGCGCGACGCAAGTAACGAGCACAACAAATCAGACCAAAATTGTTCGTTCGTCGGTTCGAGCTCGAAGTCTGGCGGAGTAATTCCCGTTACCGTTTCCGTAGAGTAACGGAACCGAGTAACGGAAACGGAAACGGGAATACCGCTAAGTCGTGCCCATCTCTACTACCTGATCATAAGAAGTTAAGATGAAGAAGAGGACAGTTCTTGTCCCATCTACTTAGATCTCGTAACTGCATTTACTTTTCTCCCCTTATCATTCATTCCCTACTGTTTAATCAAATGTGAGTGTTGCATACTTAATTCCATGCCACCAGAGATCCCTCCAAGAAACAGACATTTCTTTTATTTCATCACAGACCTCCCCAGAGATGAATGGGTGTTTCAAACCCAAATAATTGATGGAAATAATGGCATGATGATAATGGAAGCTTAGAGTTCATTTACTCTACAACAGCAGCTTTGAGTAAGCCATCCTTTATTACAGAATCTCTTCTATGACACTATTTATATCTCTGAACATCTGCTCCAGCAGTGGGATTGCTTGCTGTAAACATTTCACATATTGTGAATGGAGGCAGAGGATTATTTACTTAATTGTTTTCTCCTGAGTAGCCAAAGCAAGGAGCAATTGTTTTAGTTGTCTTACCTTCTCTCTCTCTCTCTCTCTCTCTCTCTCTCAGTATAAGGGTATGACTACACTGTTGAATTAAATCGAGAGCTGGTTCAGTTTTTTTTTTTTAGAGAATGTTATAATATAATGAGGTTTTATATTGGTGTATGTATCCTTGTGGAAGCTGGCTTTCTCCAACCACTGGGAACTCTGTGAAGCCAAGCAGGTGGTGCCGTCCTGCATTCCAGTGAGGGAAAGTTTCCAGGACATGGTATCAATCTAGGGAAGAGAGCAAAGCAGATTCGCTGCAACAAGACAGGAAGCCACCTGCACACTGTGGCAGAGAAGGCTGCTTCAGGGCTCCCTTTTAGAGATGGGCATGAATAAAAAAATGGCATTTCGTTTGTCATTTGGAGGGTCCGTTTCGTTTCGTTTCCTTTTTCATTAATTTTTGCAAAAAAATCATTTTCGTTTTCGTTCATTTCGTTACCATTTTGTTACCATTATTTTTTATTTTTCGTGATTTTTTTAGCATTTTAAGCAATTCACTCATATTGCAGTAACGGAAATGAAACGCATGACAAAATTTCTGATGTTTCTGTTCATTTTGTTTCATTTTAGAGATAAAATTCGTTTGTTGTTTCATTGCGTAATGAAACAAAAAATGAAAACGGAAATGGAAAATTGTTCGTTTCGTGCCCATCTCTACTCCCTTTACTGGAGTCCCAAAGGCGGTCCCTGAGAAGGACCCAAGCTAATCTACAACAATGAAAAGATAGTACTTCAACTAACAGTGAGTATATAATACTGAAAAGATCAAATAAATCGAATACAGTGGACCCTTGTATAACAAACAGCTTGTATAACATAAAATTTGTACAACATAAAAAATTCCGGAGATAGGGGAAATTTGCTTAACAATAACATAATTGCCTATGGGGAGAATCCATACAACATAAAAATGGGATCACTCTGTTTTCAATGCATTCCTATGGGAATTTGTATAAAGGAAAATTTGCTGAACATAATTTCATTTGGAACGAATTAATTCCTTTATACAAGGTACCACTGTACTGTAAAATACTAAAAATACTAAAAACCGTAAGAAACGCTAAAAACACATTCAAAGCAGCAAGGCATGACAATCTATTTAAATAGCCTACTCAGCAGCTAGTCACTCAGCGAAAGCTTGTCAGAAGAGAAAGGTCTTCACTAACTTGCAGAAGGACAGTAAAGATAGGGCCAGATACGCTTCCCCATGGGAGGGAGTTCTCGAGTCTGGGAAGGACCAAGAGAAAGGCCTTTCCTGATGATCTTAACACTTGAGCAGGCTGATAAAAGGAGGAACAGTTCTTGATAGCTTGGGCCCAAACCATTTAGGGTTTTATAGTTTAGAACCATCATCTTGAGTTCTGTGTAGTCGAGTCCTGACAGGAAAGAAAGTCATTGCTAAAATATGTTGATGCTCATGGCAGGAGTATTTCTCCTATGGATGGATGGAGCAAAAGTTCACATTCAGTAGCAGGATAATGACTCAATATTCACTGCTCAACATTGTCAAAACCCACGGGCAGATGGTCCCATAAGGCTGTTGCAATGTTTGTTAAGTAATATCACCAGAGAAAGTAAGGAGGCACTTTTAATTCAGTTTTTCACATTGATTTGCAAGTTTGGGAGGGGAAATTGATGCTCAGAATCCCCTTGACCGGCCATTCTCAACCTTTTTTTTGTCATGGTCATAAATATAATATGAAAAAATATAGGCTGAATCAGGATTATATGTGATGTAGAAGAGACTATATAACTGTAAGGTCAAGAACAGTTTCCAGTCTGTGTCTCCTTTCAAATGTGCCATGCTCCCCCACCCCCAATAAGAATGGCGGCCTTACACAGCAGAACCAACTTTAACAAGTTATGTTTGTAACACACGAAAATGCAAATCAGACAGAACCCACCTCCCAGCTGGCTACAATCTTACAGCCAAATAGACATTGCTGTCATGTATCACCAAGTATCGTTCCAACATATACAGTAATAGCCCTATGAAAGTGGTCTCACATTCCTATCATTAACAGCCTTGTGCAGATCTTGCAGGCTCAAAACTTCCTTTTTTGAGTCCATCCCTCTTATATTTGGTCTTACTTTTTTCTTTCTGCCTTCAACATTTTCGCATTATTGTCTTGTCTTGTCATGATATGGCCAAGCCTGTTTAGTCATTTTGGTCTCTAGAGAAAATTCAGGCTTGATGGAAACGAGGGCTCACTTATATGTCTTTCTGATGGTCCACCTTATTAGTAAAGCTCTTTTCCAACATTATATTTTGAATGAATCAATTCCCCCCCCCCTCATATTCTTAACTGTCTAACTTTTACATCCATACACAGTAATGGAGAATGGGCTGACATTGCAAAGAGCAGTATGTGCCTACTCCTGAAAACAGCAATCCTCCTGATATCTTGTCCTCAAAGATATAGATCTTCTCTGCCTTAATTTAATTGGGTTTCTCCAGAGTTCTGCCTGCAATTTCTTCCTGTCCTTGTTTCATTACAGGTGGAAAGGGAATATCAGTTTGCATGGAAATTCATGCGTATTTTGGCAGGCACTTTTCCTGACACTTTTAAAGGCCTCTTAGTGTATGCCTTTTGGACCTCTTTCCCCATGGCGTGATACCATCATGCAGAATTCTCTGGCTGCTTCATTGGCTGCTACTAGTGCAGATGGGGAATCTAAGAGCAATGATGACGAGACATCGGGGGCTATCTTTGACTACGCACAATAGGAGCAAGTGAGAACACAGGGAGCTGCTGCTCCTGTTGGCAGATACATGGCTCTGAAAACACCCTTCCATATTAGAACCATTTTAACATTTCTGTTATAGAGAATAAGATTGGTATCACGAGAGCATGTGTTGGTTTCGGTTGTTAATAATTGTCTCATTGGACTTGATTGTAGACCCATAAATTCAGGTGCTTGTATTTCATGTGCATGCAACAGCTAATGTCTCATGACCTGAGTCTCTTCCAATTTCCTAGCCACTTATATGGTGTGTTGTCAAGGGTCTGACATTCCTGCAGAGATTGATAGCAGCCCCCAGATCTCTTTTCCTCCTGTTCACATTGAAGGAAACAGGTCAAATAATACCATCTGCTACCTCTGGGATTCTTACACATGCATTTCTGTGCCTGTTGCAGACATGATATCATGTCTAGTATGTCAATCGGCAGGTTTCAAGGGCCACATGGCCAGTATTTAAAGAAATATAACCACCAGGGCTCTATGGTATGGTAGAACATGTGCATGTGATTTGGCTTTTCATATAAATTTACCAAAATTCTTCCCACGTTTTCTCTGAACTTCCTTTTATTGACTATCAGTCTAATCTCTCTGTAATTAGCCTTGGGCAGGGTTTACCACTCTTTGGGATACCCTCCCAAGCAATCAGCCACATGCCCAGCAAGAACCCTGGTTCCAAGGAGATCCTATCCTGGTACACTAGGGACCTCTCCTAGCCTTACCCCCATCAACCAGCTGTGCCTAAATCAGAAAGACTTGGCTTCCTCTGGGATTTCGTCCCTTGAACTCTTCCTGATTTGATGATCTCCTAGTCCAGTGGTTCTCAACCTGTGGGTCCCCAGATGTTCCTGGACTGCAACTCCCAGAAATCCTGGCCAGCTCATCTAGTCATGAAGAATTCTGGGAGTTGCAACCCAGGAACATCTGGGGACCCACAGGTTGAGAACTACAGTCCTAGATTTAACGACTGAACATACTCTTTATCAATAGTCTGTGGGCAAAAGGAGGCCATTGCTCGTTTTTCTCGCACACTTTCTCCCACTGACAGGCATGTAGGGTTTTCTTTCTCGTACATATACATTAACAGGCAAACAGGCAGGCCTTTCGCTCTTGTTCTGTTCTGTCTTCACTCAGGCATTCTCTTACTTAATTGGCTAATCACTGGCAAGCAATTGATTCAAATTCCCCAAGCAGAGAAACTGACCGGAGTCTATCCTGTCAGTCCAGCAGCTGCAACCATCTCCACAGTTTAAGTACAGCAGAGGGGAGTGTGCCCAGTCCTTTCTCCATCTTTCCCCATGTTGGTCCCTCTATATCTGAGGCTATTGATATGGATGGAGAAATTGGTGTAGTGAGGCTTTCATCATAGCAGGGCCCTTGTTTACATCATCACAGCCACCAAGCCTGGGGAGGAGGGAAAAATTTGCTCGCTCTCTCTCTCTCTCTCTCTCTCACTCACTCACTCACTCACTCACACACACACACACACACACACACACACACACAAACTCATCCAACAATGCAAAAGGAAGAGGGAGAGGCTTCAGAAAGAAATGGCCCCCTTTCTTTACTACCTTGGGCTTGTGGAAGAGGGACACTGGTCCTTCTCACTTACTAGTGCTGTCCTTGTTGGTAATTTGGTCATCCAGCAGGCAGATATAGAGTACAGTAGTCTCCTGCCACAACATGGTTCATATATCACGGTCTCAGTATATCACGTTTTTTTTCCTTGAGAGAAGCAGGCTTCCAAAGAAAGGTTTTTAACTCCCCTCCTGGCACCTCAGCAAACAGACCTTGAGCTCCTGGCAGCAAGGTTTGCTGAGGTGTCAGTTAAAAACCTCTATTTGGAAGTGAAATGCAGACACCTTAGCAAACTGACCTTGGGCTACTCCTGCGCCTCCGCTTGCAAAGAGAGGTTTATAACCCCCTCCTGACACCTCAGCAAACAGACCTTGAGCTCCTGGCAGCAATGTTTCCTGAGGTGTCAGGAGGGGGTTAAAAACCTCTCTTTGGAAACGCAGCCGGCAAAAGCAGCCCAAGGTCATTTTACTCAGGTATCTGCATTTGGCGGATTTTCCTTTATTGCAGGTGGATCAGGTACCTAACCCCCGCAATAAACGAGGGAGTACTGTATAGGTTTAGATTCCACAGCTGCTGTTTGTCTCCAGATTCAGTCCCTCACTTATCTTGACATAAGAGAACAGCACCAACTCGCCAAAGGGAAGATTCCCCTATTCGACAGGGACACTGATGAAGGGAAGGGTGAGGCTGTCTCCTGCTCCTGATAACCTTGGTTGCTTTCAAGGATCAGGACTGGAGATGTAAAATGTCCAGAAATGTTGAAGCCATGGAGGGAAAAGCTTTGAAGGAAAAATGGAAAAATTGAAGAAAAAATAGTTTTGCCATCCCACCCCCCGCCGCAACACACACATTTTCCAGAAATTTTACATTTTAAGAATGCTGTTATCTGCACAACCCCCCTTCTCTTGCTCTCAGGCTCATACCTGCTTATCCTGCCTGAAAGCACGGGGACTTAATCAGAAAGGGGATGGGCAAAAGGGTGTCTTTATGTATTTCCTCTCCTTCTCCACCAGCCCTCACTCCAATGAGACAGTCATGAGAAGGGATTTGTTCTCAGTTTTTCACACCTATTTTTGATTCCCAAGTTATAATTTTTAGACTCAATCAAGATGTGGATTGAAATTTTCTCCCATCTGCCACCCCCCCCCCCAATTGTTGCTTTGGCCATCTAAAATGACTGAGGGTGGGGTTATTCCTACCCTGTAGTGTCCCTCGTCCTCACCTTCTCTACCTGGGTGAGGACTGAGCAGCAACAGAGCACCATTAGCCATTTCCTCCAAATGGGCTTCACTTCCTCAAATCCAAGAGGGAGGACAAAGAGGGATTTGCTGGCATGCCTATGCTCCATGATCGCTTCACAGCTGAAGTGGAGAGGGAGCTCCCCTGATTTGTAACTCTCTGCTGCCCAAGTACAGATATGGAAATCCTCAGAATAATGGCAGTGGCCTATCTGCCAGACACTCCCACCCCTGTTACAGAATCCCCCATATTTATGCCTTCTCACTTTGCTGGCCAAGGATTACAAATGGGAATGAGTCTGTGAAGATTCTCAGTCAACCAATTGAGGATATCCGGAGGTTAAGTCATGGCAACTGGACTTCTTTTACTGTGAGATCGAAATGTTTCATTACTCATCTAAGTAGCTTCGTCAGGCTATCAAAGCTACTTGAATGAGGAGCAAAACATGTTCCAAAAATGGGGGTGAGGTTAAGAAAAAATGGCCTGAGGATCCTGGAGACATGAACAGTCCGGTGTATTTGCATCTATTAAACAGAATGGGAAAGTGTCAGAGATGTTCCTACAATGACCAATATTTACTCTCCATATTTCTTGCCAATACTGTCTTGCACTGAATCCTTGTGCATTGGGACTCTTACACAAGCAAAATCAATTCCATGCTTCAGTGCAGAAACCTGTCTCTTTGCTGGCACTGACATGCACAGCGAGAATGTAGCATCATCTTCAAAGGCTAAAAAAAACTATTGTGCTATCACCCTGCCTCCTTTCTTGCATATCACATGGTGTCCAGGGAGCCTGGTCTTCCACTTTTAACCCTCCCATGTAACCCAGGGCTTCTTCCAACTTCTTCTTGCCACAGACAAATAAACTAACAAACAGTAAGAAACAAAAGACAGAAGTCTCCATCCTGCCTTTTGAATCACCACCTGCAATTTAGAGATATTGCAGCAATTCCTTAGGTTGCAAGCTGAAAAGAAACTACTCTTGTCAAACATTGCTGGTTGCTGCTACTAGACGTCCAGAATCGTACAGGTTCACCCACATTTTGTCTGACTTGCCAGCGCTAATTGTAACTAATAAATGAAGTGGCTGGGTACATCTTGGTCATGTGAGTGGCCACACACCTGAATGCATAACCAAAATGTACTGTGGTGCCTTGTCAGTTAGCCCCATTTAGCAGACAGCAAATTAAGAACCATTTATGGGGTCACGGAGGGTCGATCATGACTGTAATGACGCAACATACATACATTTTCTTTTACATGAGCTAAAGATCTAAGAATGTACCAGTAACTGATATTGGTACTTTAATCATGGTGCTGCTCTGTATGTAAAAACAGATACATTCGCAAGATGGAGGATCTCTAGTCCACAATAACAAACATTATAGACATATGGAAGCAAGCCACCAATGCTGGGGATTGGGGAAAGAAGAGATACAGTTGCAGAAGGCTGTGTTTTGCCACATGACTGGCAAAACCAATATAAATTATGCAGAACAACAAACAGTGCATGCTACATTGCCACCACAAATGTGAGTTATCCTGACACAAAAAGTAAATATTTATTCATTTCGTTGAGGGGTTTTTTTAGACCATAGTAACTGCCCAGTGTGCATTTTTAAACAGACATAGATCATAATACAACCAATTACTACTGGTGCTGGAAACAAGAGTTCTCTCAATCCCTGTAATTATCCTAATACTATAATTATCTCTGACTGTGATAAGCTCCCAATTAATAAGCTTCAGACATGGACTATATGATTCACTCCACTTTTCTCTGTTTCAGCTCTTTCCTTACTTATCTGAGTTAAAGCTTGTAATTTCTGCATTTCTCTGGGCATGAAGCTTGCTGAATACTGTCATTGTCCAGTGGGAATAGTGACTGGTACCAGCTCGCCCTTTACAAGCTGCTTTGGTTATCCTAACACAAATGACAAAGAACACTAGCCTTTGTAAGTTTTTGTTCATACCCTAAAAGATTTCTGATCCACTCTTTTCCACCTCCTTATGGCGAACAAGCTACAGTATTAGTGTTGGGGTTGGTTCACACGTGCACTTATCTCAAAGACTAAACAGAGTGAGCCATCAATGTGTAAAGTAGGCTCTTAAAACTTTGGAGTTTAAGGCCACATCTGATTACTTTTATGTATAATTTAGAATATTTCTGCATCACGCACTCACTGAGTGCTCTGTGCCATTTATAGTAAAACCATAAACAATTCCAAGCAAAAGGGAAAATAAGATGGATGAAATCCACAATAATAAAACAGGAGAACTTTCTAAAATTAAACCTTGCCCTTATATCCACTACAATCTTGATAGAATTATACAGTTTTTTTACCCAGACTTTACAGAAGTTAATTTTGGAAACGGGAACTTTATGGGAGCATATGCTGGCTGACCCTGAAAGTTGTATTCCAAACAGTAATATTCCCAAGATTTTGGCTTGAAATGTTTTGTCTAAAAATTGAATTATTCCATCAAGCTTTTACTGACTGATGCTGATCTGTCACTTCTAGAATCATGGGCTTGCCTACAGACTGTAACACATGTACTCTTTTGATACTTAGACATGCAGTATTTAGCACTGTGTAGGATTTCAAAATATATAATGTGAGTTCAAATTCAAAGCCAGGCCATCAATCTGGATCTGAAGATATGGGTCTCTGGACTGTTCCCACCAACTATATCAACCCACTGATCTTGAGACACACTACTTTCCAATCAGAAAAAGGAAAACCAGAAGAGAAACACAAAAACCAGCATCAGCAACAAAGGGGAGGTGTTTCATGGCAGTGGTAACTCTTCTTCTCTGTGTATTTCTTTTGTGTGGTCTGCTGACAAAACAGAAGATGATGTAAAATAGAAACTTTATTCAGAGAACTGAAGAGGGAACATATCTCAAGGCAATAAGGAGGAGTACCCATGGCACTGAAGCAGCCAAGAGAACAGGGTATCCATCTTGAGATATAAGAGAATGTGTTGCCTTTAAAAAGAAATAAGCAAGCCTTTTCTGTTTTTATGCAAACCACAGGCTTGAGCTGATTAGTGATATAGCTTTATATTAATCTTGCAAGTTTGGTTCAGCTCAGGTATAAGGACTGAATTCAATTAACTGGTGTGACACTGTCTCTTAGGAGTCAAACAAAATTATGGGTGTAGTGTGAATTTAATTCATGAAAAGCATTTGTTTCTCCCCTCTGTATATTACATTTAGTTACACTTTGTGGTTGGTCATTGGAAGGTAAAGAGGGCTTTTTTCATTGCCAAGGCATGTGTCTCTGAGGAATCCCATCACTGGAAGAAAAACATGTTAATCACAGGAAAATTCCTGTAATAACTAAGTTGATAATTAGTCTGTAAACCAGGCATATCCAAACTTCAGCCCTCCTGATGTTTTGGACCACAGCTCCCAGAATTCTAAGCTTAGGTTGCCAATGGTAAAGGACTGTGGGAGTTGCGGTCCAAAACATCTGGAGGGCCGAAGTTTGGACATGCCTGCTGTAAACACTTGGCCAGAAATTTCCACTTCCCATTGCAGCTCAGCCACAAATCATTGGGTGTTTTTAACAATTAAGTGATGCTATCAATCCATAAAAACAAACAAAAACAACAACTACAAAATTCTCTAATTTATGAATGTGGGATATTGTGCTTCTGTACCCACAATTCCAAATGCCAGGAAACATCTCGGGTACATAATGTTATGCCTGCCTTACCAAAGGAAACCAAGCTTTGCTTAGCAAAGGGCAGCCCAAACAATGACAATACCAGTGGCAGCAGTCAAGATGGTCTCCAGGATACCCTCTTGTGCTCACTATCACTCACAATGTGATACCAAGCAAGCGAAAATCCCAGAAGCTGACTCCTTTTTTCATCAGTTAACTACTACTTCGCTCCCAAACCCAAAGCAATGGTCATGTCTTGTTTTTCATCAAATAGATTCTTTGTCCAAAAACAGAAAGACTGGCCTTTCCAGTTTATTTGATCTCTTTGAAATCTGGAAATGTTTAAGGCCCCTTCTTTGTTGATGCTACAGAACGACCTCACTGCGAGAGGTTCTTTCGTGTATTTTAGGCAACAGTCAGGTATGTTTGCGCCTCTGGAATATGTTTAATTAAAAAAAACCACTTGGGAAAAACAAAACAAAAAATCCCAGTTCCTTGGGTATGCCAGAAGTGATCCTTCCGGATCCGGATCTTAAACTAGTTCTCTGTTAATACTGAGTATTCACCTTATTCTGACCATTTCATTTGTTCTCTCAACTGACAGAGGCATTCTACTGATAGCTCCACCTTGCACCACTAGGGCCTTTTTGTACCACTCCAGGCACAGCTGTTTCGATGCCAAGAATTCTTTGCTCTCTGGCTAGCCCTTTTGATGCTGCCAGCAGAGCTCCAATTTCAGCAAAGAATGTAATGGTTGTCTGGTAAGTGTGTAACTCATAATAGAAGCTTTGTCCCAGGGACACTTCAAAACTACTAGGCTCTCATACAGGGATGCAGCTTACTGGCTTTCAATATATATATATATAGGGGACATGTTAGATCTAGATAGGGAGGCTAAGATTCTGGGCTGATTTTAAGAGTTTGCTTACAATGCCCTGCCAACTGTAATTTTTATACTAAGTCCAGTGGAATCTGGCATATAAAAAGAAAGCTGTGCTTGGCTTATGTATGTTAAACTGAAGGCTGCCTTCTTGAGACAGCTTTTTTTTGGGGGGGGGGACAGGTTCTATTACATGTACAACCCCAGAAACATAAGATCACTATCAGTCGGCATTCGAACATTTAATCTGAGGATACCCATTATGTAACATTATTATATCTACAAACAGACTTCTCCCTTCCCTTCGTCTCAGAGTACCTCTTCCACTCCCACTCACCCAAATTGCAGAAAAGGTTGGAGCAACTTACTTGAATGGGACTATGGTGCAAGGGAGCAGGAATGGATCTCAAAAACCAGGCAAAGGGACCTTTCACATAGGCATGTGTACTTGATTTTCAGGAATCCCCTTTCCATTTTCCTCTACACCAGTGGTTCCCAACCTATGGGTCCCCAGATGTTCCTGGACTGCAACTCCCAGAAATCCCTTTCAGCACAGTGAGTGGTGGAGCCTTCTGGGAGTTGCAGTCCAGGGACATATGGAGACCCACAAGTTGAGAACCACTGCTCTACACCATACCCTCACGCACTCAGTGTATTCCTCTTTCCTTCTATTAGCATTTAGTTGGGCGGGTAGAGGCCGAGAAGGGCTGCAGCTTGGGGCTAGCCAGCATATGCTCCCATTTGGGGGTAGCTGGTCATGATGCCATGAGGAAGACGGGCAGGGAAGTCTGATTCCAGCAGCCTATTTAAGAGGACATAGATCTGGAACAAGCGCAGAACGTGATCCCTCCCATAGATCGAAAAAATCAGAGTGGAAGAACTGATAGATGTTACGTAGGTAGAAGATACCCATCATGTCTTCACAGTCTGTGCATTCTCTAACTCAAATGGGTAGGAAATAGTAATCAAAGACAACAAGGAACATAACATTTGATATATGGAACAATTTGTAGAGAATCTACTTTCCAAGCTAATGCTACCATTTGTCTTGCCATCTGTTGTGCACACACTCTGCCAGAGCCACCCAGAGAGCACAAGAGACAGCAAGGATCCAAGAGCATGGAGGAGGAGGAGGAGGAGGAGGAGGAGACATCAGAGAGTGGCATGGGTGAAGATATTTTCACAGTGATGCCCATTCCTGCTGCTAACCCCAGAATTTGTCATCTTTTCCAGACTGCTCGAAAAGCATCCGATTATCTTCTTGTCACATACCCTGAAACTGTCCATACTTCCCAACAACCCCTTTTCACTTTCTTACTGAGTTTGTAAAATATAGTATTTTAGAAGTTCTGCTCAAGTCTCTTATTTCTGTTACTACTATTTGGGGGAATTACAGGTTATCGTGTTGAAATCCATGCATGTGGTAACAATTGTCTGCTCACTTGAGTTAAGTAAAACAATGTCATTAATACAGAAAACAACACACGTGCGCGTGCGTGTACACACACACACAAACTTTTTTAAAAGTACCAAATAAAATACAAGCTTGTACTTTATCTGGAAGTTGGGTCATGGCAACTGGACTTCTTTTTCTTGAGAGATTGAAACATTTCGCTGTTCATCCAAACAGCTTTGTCAGTCTGAAAAAGGCTAGTTGTGAGTCCTCCATTTTATAGCTCACTTTGACCTCTTGTCACCCTGGTCTGAAATAGGCTCATAAGATGAACAATGGCCTGAATAGGCTTGGTAGGTAGACAACAGTCTCAATAACCTTAAGGTGAACAATGGTCAGAAGTGCTAAAACCCATAAAGTATGGGTTGTTAGCTATGGCATTCGTGGTGAAGTCATTAAGTATTTTTTATTTGTCTGGGTATTGTTGAAATCACAGCCTGATAATTGGCAGATAGACTGTGCCTAAGCCCCCCATCTCTGTTGAGAGAGGGGTCTTCAATGCTCACATGAATGGCTTCCCTGACTCCTCTCTCAAACCATCTATTTTCTCTGTCTAATATGTCTACCTCCTTATCTTTGAATAAGTGCCCTTTGTCATTCAAGTGGAGGTGTATTGCTGATTCTGGTCCTGAACTGTTACCCCTCCTATGTTGAGTCATTCTTCTATTTAATAGCTGTTTTGCAGAGGTCTGCACACTCCTCACAACATTGGACCACATATGCTATATTGCTCCTTTTTTGTTTTGGTATCGGGTTCTTTTGGTGGATGAGTCTCTGCCTTACTGTGCTTCTGGGTTTGAAATAAACAGGGATGTGGTGTTTGCCAAAATCCCTTTACGCTTCTCAGACACTCCAGCCATGTAGGAAATGACCAGGTTCTTCCGTCGGTTCTGGGTCTCAGACTGATCCCTTGTTCTTCTGGGATGGCCCACTGCTTTGTTGAAGGCCCACTTTGGATATCCACAGGCCTTAAGTGCTGTCTTCAGGTGTCTGTCTTCCTTCTTCTTGGCTTCTGTGGGGATGCTCTCTGCTCTGTGGCTTAGGGTCCTGATGACTCCTAGTTTGTGCTGTAATGGATGGTGGGAGTCAAACAGTAAGTACTGATCTGTGTGGGTGGGTTTCCTGTAAACTTCTACTCCCAGGCCACGGTCAGGTCTGATGATGACTGCACAATCCAGGAAAGCCAGCCTGTTGTCTTGGGTGTCTTCCCTAGTGAACCTAATATTAGGGTCCACCACATTTTTGTGGTCTGTGAAGGCCTGTACTTCCTGAGTCTTGATTTTCACCCAGGTATCATCTACATACCTGAACCACTGAGATGGTGTTGTCACTGGGAAGGCATTGAGTGCCTTCTTCTCCACTTCTTCCATGTATAGGTTCACAACAATTGGTGACACTGGGGAACTCATGGCACAACCATGCTTCTGTTTGTACAAGTCCCATCTGTACAGGAAATATGTGGTGTTCAAACAGAGGTTGTATCTGGCCTGGGTTGAGGCTGGTTCTGCAGGTGAGGGTGTAGTCTTCTCTTAGTCTTCTCTTTACAGTTGTTAGGGCATCGGTGGTGGGAATGCTGGTAAAGAGCGATGTAACATCAAAGAATACTATGGTTTTGTCAGCTCCCTGACTTTAGAAACAAACTCCTCTGAATTGTGCACATGGTGGTCTGTGAGTCCAACCAGTGGGGCTAGGATAGTTGCCAGGTATTTTGCAATGTTGTAAGTCACTGAATTACACTATTAACGATGGGCCTGAGGGAGATCCTTGCTTGTGGATCTTGGGAAGTCTGTAAAAGCAGGGGACAGTCTCTCCAGGATATAACTGGTGGTGGGAAGTCATTTGTGTTTTCCTTCTCCAAGAGTATTAAGCATTCCATTACTTTTTTCTTGTAGTTGCTGATGGAGTCTCTTTTTAGCTTTTCATATGTGTGCTGGTCATCTAAAACTGAGATAACCTTTTCATGGTAGTCCACAGTATTGAGGATGACAGTGCATCTTCCTTTGTCTGCAGGCAAAATGGTGATGTTCTCATCGCTGCTGAGGGATGTCAGATAACTTCTCTCCTGGCTGTTGAGGTTGGATGGTGGTGGTTGAGCACTGGAGAGTACAGCAGAGACTTGTACTTTATGTTAGGCCACAGGTGTCAACCATTAGCTAGAAGAACAGAGTGATTAACAAAACAGTACGAGTAAAGCAAATCAGCTAGTAATGTCACAGCAGCAGAGATGGAATTGAGGTTCTGTCTTTGGCAGGTTTGTGCATTCCTGCGATCCCCACTTTGCCTGTTGGTGACATTTCAGAGATGTCTAGATTCTTGTGCTTTATGTCAAGCTCTAGCCCTCTTTGTGGTGGTGTTCAAAAGTTAAATATCAGGGATGGGGAGACAACCTGTCACTATGTGAGGTTCATTTTTTAATTGCTGGCTGGTAGTATAGTTTCTTAGAACACCTTGACAAAATAACATGCTCTATCTCATTCATTGCCTTTCAAATGAGTGTATGACAGGTCATCACTGTGTAAATGAATATGGCAACCAACAGTGGAAAAACACTACAGGGTTGTGCCATGAGAAACTCAGGTGAGGATCAAGCAAGGTTTGTTTTTCATTGTGCCATTCTATTGCAAGTGATCTCAAGATACTGGTCATGGCCTTTGGTTTCAGTTCCCAAGGTGCATTTTCCTAGAAATGTTCTCCTCCCTCTAGGACCTAATCAAACAGTCCTTTGGTTCTGACTGCTTTGGTAAGGATGAGGATCAATCAGTGACCACTGCAGTGAAAACAAGGTATGTCAACACTTAGCATGCATGTAGCTATTTTGCTTTGCCATAGTACCAGTGCTGCACTGGCTATTAAGGAGGCTGGAGATCTCTTTTACAAGTACCTCCAACCTACCTGCCCACTTCCCCTGCTTAAGAAGCTAATCCTTAAGAGATGTGCCAGCTCTAGAGGGTGGGGGGGATCTGGCACCTTTGGCAACAGAACCTGGGAGGTTCCACTTCACTTTTGATA
>JAHTLZ010000274.1:3796138-3826358 GCA_023846285.1 Phrynocephalus versicolor | reverse complement strand
GGCACCTTTGGCAACAGAACCTGGGAGGTTCCACTTCACTTTTGATAACCAGCAAAAGGGAAATGTTCCTTGCCCTGTTTTAGACTCATCTTTCTAGTAAATGAGACCTAGTGGTGCCTAGAACTTGCCGTGATAACTGCACAGTTTTGTGTGACTCATCCTTGCAGCTTCCCAAGCACTGCACCCTCAAGACTAAAAGGTAAATGTAAAGGTTCCCCCGGCACATGTGTGCTAGTCGTGTCTGATTCTAGGGGCTTTGCTTATCTCTGTATTTAAGCCAAATAGCCAGTGTTGTGCAAGTCTATGGCCATGTGGCCAGCATAGCTGCAAGGAAACACTCTTTTTACCTTCCCACTTTGTTATGGCGATACCTATTTATCTACTTGCATTTACATGCTTTCCAACTGCTAGGTTGGCAGGAGCTGGGGTTAACAATGGGAGCTCACTCCGCTGTGTGGCACCTGGGATTCGAACCACTGAGCTGCCAACTTTGTAGCTGAGAGTTTTCAGTGTTAATTAGGGGGAAATGATCCCAGGCATGAAGTGAAGCATGGCAGTAAAAGGAGATATTCGGGAGTTGGGGGGAGAAAAAATGGTTATTTTTACTCACTACTAAGTTCTAATTTTCCTCACCTCTAAGGACATACTGACCTAAAGGTCAATTTGCCCTCATGGAATTACAGCTGAAAGGGGTAATCAAAATATTTTAAATAAATAAAATAAACGTAAGAAATTATCTCAACTTCCCATTATCTGTCTTCATGTAGATACTGACAAACAGGAGACAAGAATCAAATCTTCTGACTGAACATGTTTTCAGATGATCCCCCCTGACCTCAAAGACATACACCTTTTTTCATTTTGAATGCCTGGATAGGATCCCTGTGCTTAAAATATACAACTGAAGTCAACAGATCAGATACTAGTACTTTTGTATTCACAGCTCTTTTCTTCTTCAAGACTCTCAGATTTCGCTAGTTCTGCAGGATGCTTCAGGGCCTATAAACCTGTTGGATTTGGGATTTGCTTGGCCATATACAAAAAAAAATAGTAGGGCGTTGTCTACACCATGCACTTAAACCAGCTTCAAAACTCTTTAACTGCTACTGTTGCAAGAACAAGGTGGGAGATAGAGTGGAGAACAAAAAAAGCTTACGAACCATTCCAATCAATCATGTTGATGATCGCCAGCTTCTGTGGCTGGTTTCTTTGGATGTGACATCTGGAAAGCCATGGGTGTGCTCTCTAATAGTCAACAGAAGCAGCAGACATGTGTGTGTGTTGTGTCATTACAGTCCAGTCGTGACTGACTCTTCGTGACCTCACATCCATGGAGTTTTCTTGGCAGGAACACTGGAGATACTTGCCAGTTTCTACTCCCATAATGGCAGCCTAAAGTGGAAGGGTCTATGACAAGGGGATATATAAAGATCAAAAGATGTATGCACACTCTGCTCAGTAGCTTCTGAAAGAACATCCTACAGATCTGCACCATTTTTGCATTGTCACAAGAAGGTTATTCTTCAAAGAATCATTTGCATTCTTGTCCAAATCATGCACAAAAGCCAGGCATCCAAGGGGTCGTTATTTTGGTCAGCAGAGGACACTTCCTCTTACTTCTTAAGAAAAAAGGGGGGCTCTGGGTTTCTATTAATCACAGAAAGAACTGGGTTTGCAAGAACCAGGTGCATATTGCAGCAAATTTCTCAAAGCGGACGCAATTTTGAGTGATAAAGAGCAAATGCTTTGTGTTGGCTTTCTCTAGGCTTTCTAGGAAAGCTATGGTTTTCCCAGTAGTGATGTATGGAAGTGAAAGCTGGACTATAAAGAAGGCTGATCGCTGCAGAATTGATGCTTTTGAGCTGTGATGCTGGAGGAGAGTCTTGAGAGTCCCCTGGACTGTAAGCAGATCAAACGTACAGTATCTATCCTGAAAGAAATCAACCCCGAATGTTCACTGGAAGGACAGATTTTGAAGCTGAGGCTCCAGTACTCTGGCCACCTCGTGAGGAGAGAGGAGTCCTTGGAAAAGTCCCTGATGTTGGGAAAGATTGAAGGCAAAAGGAAAAGAGGACAACAGAGTGAGATGGTTGGACGGTGTCATCGATGCAACCAACATGGATTTGAAAAACTCCGGGAGGCAGTGGAAGGCAGGAAGGCCTGGCGAGCTCTGGTCCATGGGATCATGAAGAGTCGGACATGACTGAATGACTGAACAACAACAACAACAACAACAGGCTTTCTCCATCAGGGCCTTGCTTTGTGTTCTGTCTTGCCAAAGTGGCTCGGCATCCCTACTTCTGCTTCAGACCCAGCTTTCCATTTCAAGGATGCTGGTTCCTGCACAGGAGATGAGCCACACTGTAGGGTCAAATTGAGCTTGGCAGAGTCCTGTGGAAGAACAACTATTAACATCCAAAGCTGTAGTTCAGTTTACCTCCAGAGCAGATGCTGGCAGATATGGATTTACTCTCTCTTGAGCTGGGTGATGGTGTTTCACTGGGGCGGGGGGGGGTGAAGAATCCCAGCAGCTGCCCTGACAGTTGCTCTGCTACCACTCTGTGCTTTGTTGGAGGATAGTTGAGGATTGAACACACCCACAAACTCTTTAGTTTCTCATATGGGTATTTATGAGGTGATGCACTAGTGCTGATCTGCTTAACTGCTCAGAACAAAGACACTGTTGCCTTAAATTCATCTCTGAATTCCATACTTATGTTTGCAGCCTACTTATTATTACAAAGATTCAGGCACCATTATCCACTGAAAACAATCCAGTCAGGTACAACTAATAGCAACAGATAGCAGCTATGAGATCAAATGCAAGAGTGTACCCCCCCTCCCCATGTTGGCATTTTTAGCAGCAGATGACTACAGCAGAAAGAGTTACAGGATTTGTCTGTGTATAAGACTATACTTGTGTCTAAAATTGTTAGATTAAAAATTCAGGGTTGTCTTAAAGACACAAGTAAGCCAAGGAGAGAACTGCGGGGTTGTAAAACTGTCATTTTAGGTTAGAAAATTGGGGACCATCTTATATATGGGTACATCTTATGGACAGGAAAAAATACGATATATACCAATGCCCTGATTCTGGTCAGGAAAGGAAAGGATGATATTTCCAAGCATGGAAGTTCTGACTGCAGTTTGCATTTGGATCAAGGAAGTGCAGACTAGATGCATTCTTTTTTTTTTTTTTTACAACTTCTCTCCGCTCTTCCTCTGACTTGTGGCAAGGTCTACGAGGGTTAATGATCTCCCAAATGGTCATGGGAAATAACATTCTCAGTGCAGAGCAGTCCCCAGCAATTTTGGCTTCTTGGACAAATGTTGCGGTTTTCCAAATCAGTTGTGAATTCTATGTCTGAAGGAGTGGGGTGGTGCCATAAAAGCTCATCAAAATATAGCAATCTTTAATGTACAACAGGTTTTTCCCTCCTCCTCCTCCTCCTCCTCCTCCTCCTCCTCTATCATCATCATCATCATCATCATCATCATCATCATCATCATCATCATCATCATCCTTTGGGTTTTGCCCAATATGCTTCCACAGACTAACAAGGCTACTTCTTCTAAATCTAAAACATCTGTGCAGGATAAGGATGAGAGCATGTGTCCTCACCCCCCCCCAAAAAAAAGAGAAATGTCATGCTCTCCAAAAAAGGGAAATGAAGACAGCCAAAATGCCTTCTCATTTATTTGCTTAACACTTTCCATCAGATTCACCTCTAAGTTTAAGTAACCTAAATTTAGGTGCTCCAGGGCAAAGCCACTCCACTTACAATCCTGACTGAGGGACCGACAGCAACAGAATCCTTACAGCCAACAGGCAGTATAAAAATAGACCACACATACACACATGCTTCTTTTCCCCCTCGGGAATCCACCTGTAAGCTGCCTGCCCTTGTTTTAGGACACAAATGGTTTAAGGAAAACTCCATTTTCTACTTTCTTCCCTTTTGCCCAAAGCTTTGCTTCAGTGCTACAGTGGACATCCCTGATGAGACAGGCTTCCCGCAGTTACCAGCTTTCCTCCAAAAAAGTAAGAGTCCTGGGGTGACATCCAGCAAAGTGTCCCAGAGGATCTGCAGGCCCGGCCAGCATCTGCGGTGATCACTCTCCAAGATCACCTACCTACGGCATTGGGGGTATCTTTGATAGACTTCTAGGAGGATCTTGATAGACAAAGCTTACCCCCTGAAAGCAGAATGTTTGACAAGCATGGCTCGCCTGACTGAGACACAAGGGGCTGAAGAAAGGCTTGTGGCTTGTGGTCTGCATCTCCATTGGAGCACGGCAAAGTCCTATGTGTTGCTTAGATCGCTTGTTAGGCTGTGTCCTGGACAGACCGTAACTTCAGTTTGCAATTATACCATTAAAAAAAAATCCTTGCAGAAAGCAAATTAGATGCCAGGAAGAAACGTTGTAGCTCTCCTTGACATACTTCTTTTCATTCCATGGGAATCATGGAGGAATATGACTGTAGCCAAGAGTTGCCCTATTACCCCATTGAGCAGATTTTACTACAGATTAGGCATGCTCTCCACTGCCTATTTATGCCACCACCTAGGTTGGGCTCCAAGGTTTTTGTTGTTGGTTTTTAAAAAGAAAGTATTTAGCCCTTGCAGAAGTGAAGGTATAGGGCACTGATGGCAAGCCTGTTAGAGACCGAGGGCCCAAACTGCGATTCAAAATCCACTAATTTTTCACAAAGTGCCAATACAGCCATGTAACCTGAATCCAGGTGGCTGTGAAGGGGTGATGTCAGGTGCACACAGAAAGGACTCTGAGTGACACTTTTGGCACCCATACCATAGGTTCACCAACACTGGTATAGGGCAACATGTCTAGTTTTCACCAATCTTTTTGTGAGAAATAATAAATAAAAACTCATCTCCTGGTCCTTGGTAGGTTTCAGACATCACAGATGTAAAGTTGTCATGATTGCTCTGCTCTGTGTTGCCACAACAGGATAATGGCCATTGTGATGAAAAGTAAATTATGCCAAAGAACATTACATCAGCATAGTTTCTAATTATAATGACCTCTTCACATTCCTCCCTATTTTATCTTGAAATTAACCCCATGTAGAAGCTTTGGCTGAAAGGTATTGATACCAAGTAAGTTTTAACTTTAAGCAGAAATTTGAAGTGGGTCTCCCTTTCTCAAATTCATCAGATCATTATCTAAATGTAAATATAATGATAAAGCTGAAACACACTCATAGAAAAACAATGGAATAATCCCTCTGCTTCATTTCCATAGTATGCAACATTTTATAAATGCAAATTATATGCACACAGATTTGCATAACATGAAAATTGGATTATCCAGGTTCTGTCAACTGGAATGTCACCACATTCCCACAATCTGAAGCCGTTTATGCCAGACACAGATAACCTTATAAGAACTAGACTTTAAAAATCATTAAATGAAGACAAGCTATTTTTGAGAAACCCAGATAGTGTTTTGCAAAGAACAGAATTCCTTCAAGGATGACCATATGCCAGATATCTCTGTTACTGTGAACAGAAGGATTTTCTTAGATAGCCATGTTAGATCACCATGATGAGCAACCTGCCATTACACCCTGACCATTCAAGGTCTTTCTTTAATTTGATTCAGAATGGATTTCACTACCAGCAAAAAACATATCTTGCAAACATGTCAAGTGTCCTTGACCTGAGTAGAAAGAGCAAATTATTCCCCAGTGGAGGGCAGGTACACAGCAGGTACACAGCAGCAAGTTTTGCCAACACAGTCATGGAATAGCTAGAATGTATTATGGGTTGTCCAGCATGGAGTAGAAATAGCAGGCTTCATATTCCAACTTCTGGTGGGCATTTGGCATCAGGCTGCAACTACATTGGCAAGCCAAACTGAAGTGTTTTATCATTCCAACAGTCTGATTCACAGCCTTTCTTATGATTTTGTTCAGATTAGGTGATCACAAGAAGTGTGCAGATTACTTTTTGTCCCAGTGTCTACGCTAGCCCCTCTGTTCAATGTGGTTCAATCCATGCCACAACTCCCCTCCCTTTGATTTTGCCCTGTGCCAACTGGGTTCATTGTGAATACAGTTGGCTGTTTAAAGTGTTGCACAATGCTAGGGAAAAAGAATGGTTTTCCAAAGTTGTCCACAAAATACAAACACATACACACATGAAATGGAACCAGCAGTTTGCTGTAGTCCATCAGAGTTCATTCATATTGATTTCTTTTTTTTCTTTTTTGTATGTGAAGAAGTGATCTACCACTAAACTAGTACAGTGATACCCCGACTTGAGAGCAATTTGACTTAAGAGTGGGAAACTGTTGCCATCTTAACTGCCGCCTTACAAATTTTAGATATGGTCTGCTCGACTTACAAATATTTATTTTTTCTTTTTTATTATTTTTAAACTTATTTTTTAAATTGTTTAGATAGGTAGCCCCAACTTAAGAGTAGTTCGACTTAAGAACATGCATTCGGAATGGATTAAATTCATAAGTTGAGGTACCCCTGTATATCACTGTAGTAATAGGACCTAATGCTTACCTTGGACATTTGTTTTAAAATAATAAACCTACTTAGGGGTGACAAGGGAGAAAGACAGAAAAAACAACTATGTGTTTTTTCAAAAAGGGCTTGACTGATTGGAATTATCTTTGCATCCCATGATCAGGTTTTTTTTTAAAGGGAATTCCTCCACTTGATGCCCACAGCAAATCCCACAGCATTTGATCATGCTGTTGCAATTTTAGTCTCTTAAGCTCCGTTCCCATCTCAATTGCAAAGATGAAACAGGATATTAAACCCAAACTACCTACTGAGCAGATTCTGTGATTCTTTCCAGCGCTACCTAAAACAAAACTGGGGTGGAGCAGAGGAACAGCAAGAAGGGAGATCCTTTTCCCCTCCCGTAATCTTCCCTCTCCAATTTTGGTCCTTTAGATAAGTGGGAGGGTTGGCTGAAGGAGATCCATTCGGTGGCCTTTCCCTTCTACAGAGGAAAAAGCAGTTGAGGGAGTGTGATGTTGACCCAGAAAAAAAAAAAGAAGGAAAACACTGAGCAGGCTCTCCCCTCCCTGCTTCAAGTACCACCTGGTCCAGCCTAAGTACCGCAGGACTGTTTAAGGGTTGTGTGGTGGGCTGTTTTATTATTTCCATTTCTATAGTGCCCCATTAGTGTTGTCACTCTCTGGGTGGTTTGGTTTGCAAATCAAGGAAAAATGATTTTTCACTTTCTCTTTCCCATATTAATATTCAATATGCAGGAAGGAAATAAGATCTATTTATACAAAATTATAGATTCTTTCTGTCGCTCTCTTTCTTTACATACACATATGTTTGACCCTACATCTACCTTATGCGATACTGCGCTGCCTTTATGGCATCAGACAGATCTGCCAACTATGCAGCTTCCCTACAAATCAATAGCTTTAATCCACTCTTCTAACAAACAACCCAAAAAAGCAGTTTATTGCTCCTTTGTAAACACAAACTGTTAGGCAATTAATTCTGGCTGGGCTTCTTGGTCTGGCAAGGGACACTGAGCACTAGCTGTCCCTCGATCTGTAGGATTTGTGTCAAAATTGCTTCTAGAATCTTCTTCCTTAGCACTTACCCACCAATTGCTTCTTTCCACCTTTTGGGTTTACGATGGAAGGATTTTAAAAGATTCAGCCTGAGGTTGTATCAGAAGAAGTCGTTATAAATGCTTGGAAGGGCTTGGATTGCGCTCCGTTCACAGTTTATTTTCCCATGCCAGGTTTCGCAAGAGTACAGGTGTTTGCCTCTAGTTTCCTGGCCCCTCTCCATCCACTGGATGATGGAATTACACTTTGCAGCCCTTACCCACCCCTGCCTAGTTGAGAAACATTACAATTTGGAGTCACTGAAATTCCATAAGATATTGTGAAATTTTAAACTGCACGAACAATCTTTCAGGGGAGAGAGGGAGAGAGAGAGAGAGAGAGAGAGAGAGAGAGAGAGAGAGTTAGAAAAACTTGTCCAAATTATAACTAAATTGCCATGTACAACAACCCTTTGAACTAAGAAAAGTGCCTAGAAGTAAAAGCACTGAGACATTATGTAGCCTCTTGAGGAATATCTGTAGAATACAGTGGTACCTTGTATAAAGGAATTAATTCGTTCCAAATGAAATTATGTTAAGCAAATTTTCCTTTATACAAATTCCCATAGGAATGCATTGAAAGCAGAGTAATCCCATTTTTATGTTGTATGGATTTTCCCCATAGGCAATTATGTTAAGCAAATTTCCCCTATCTCTGGAATTTTTTATGTTGTACAAATTTTATGTTATACAAGCTGTCTGTTATACAAGGTACCACTGTACAGACTGCACTTGCCCCCTCAGTTACCTAAGTACTCAATTTACCGTCCTTGGAAGGATGGAAGCCTGAGTCAGCCTCAGCCTTAAGCCACTACCTGAGTCATGAGCAATGTCAATTGAAGTACTGAAGTTCAACCACTGTATCACAAGGTTGAATAAGGGGAATCACCAGTGACTTCTTGCACAATCAAAGAATGTTGACCATGTTTTGTGTGTACACTAAGGGCGTTTATACACGACCCCTAAGCTCCGCTGCAAATGGCTCCCAGCTCCAGAGCTTAAAAATGTTTCCCCACCAGCTCCGGAGCTAACAGAAAATTAAGTGCGACCCCGCCCACCTAAGCGCGACCCAGCGCACCTTTCAAGTACCTGCTCTGGGAGAATGAAAATTTTTGATGCGGAGAGTGGCGGGGTCTCCTCGCTTCTTTTTGTTGTTGTTGTTTTGCCTCCCACCCTTTAAGAGGAACCAGGAAGTAACCGGGGGTTGGAGCAACTTCCACCGGCACCGGAGGTAAGGCTTTATTCTTTTGACCCTTTTTAAGGCTTTTTTCCCCTCCCTCCCCTCACGCAGACAGAAGCAAGGAAGTGCGGAGTGGTGGGGAGGAAGGAAGAGCAACGAACCCCCAAGATCTCTGGTCCAAATTTAAGGGACCAGCGGATCTTAGGGGTCGTGTAAAAAGGCCCTTTGTTTCAGCACAATAGTGCTAGGCACTATACTTTTTATGGAGAGTACCTTTGATATAGGTAATGAAATAGAGTCTAGCTGGACATTTCATGGCTCCTAACACTTTAATTCTACCCTTTGCACTGAGGACTACACAACATGATTGCAAATAGATGAACATCATTTGTGTGTATGTGTGTGTCCCACCATCCCCACATCACCCAGTATAACTGAAAGTGATTAAGCACTTCTGTAATAAATGCCTCCTCTGGAAGCAAGCACTGAAAGTTTACACAATTAGTAATCCATGGGATGGGGTGGCCCTATGGTTGACTACCCATGTATTAAATATTGTGAAGGTAAAAAGCCAGAACAGCAGCAGTGCCTTTTGATTGGTAGTGTGAGGAGCTGTCCAGCTGGACATATCCCCATGACTGGATGGAGTGAAACTCAGACTGTTGGGTTCGTGAATTCATGCCCCTTGTAAATCACAGGCAAAAGGAACACTTCAGTCTCCAATGATTTCTGATGATTCAAAATCTGCAGACTGGCTCCCTCAGTACCGGCTTGTAATAGTTCATCTCATGTGTGACTCTTAATAAGACAACCACTGGATGTGGTGCTGCGCTGGGAGCAGATCGGTCTGTAGGCAGCATTAGAGCAAGGTAGAAATTGAGTCAAATAATAATGTCATTGGTTCAGCATCTGGATCAAGGGTACAGCAAAATGGGAGTGCAAAAAGAGGGACAGCAGAAACACCTGGGGGAAAGTGAGACATAAACAGAGTTACTGTATAACAATTTTGTCTCCCAGGCTAAACGGCACTCATTATCTGTCATCCATTCCATCCTAATGTATTCATACACACACACTCCAAGAAAAAGGAGGAGAAAAAGAAAATGGACCCCCCCCCAAAAAAAAGAACGAGTTTATGGTTTGGTTTTGTTTTTTAAGGAAAGCAGCTAGCACCAGGAAGCGTTGCCATTTATTTTCCTAGGATCAGTATATTCACCTCTGGAATTCGGTACCCGTTAAATTTTGGCACCTTAAGACAAAGCCTCATTTCTTCATTCTTGTCACTGCCTCTAGACACAACCACAAGGTCCGTTTCCATCAGCCAAAACCCAAGGCCTGACCAGGAAGTATTTGTGCCCCTTGACAGGCCACACAAGACAAGGGCTACCTTGGTAGAGCAAGCTATGCTGGGAATGTAGTGGGCCACATTGCCTCTACTTTCTCCATTTTGAGAATAATAATCACTATCTCAACACATTTTAAAGAGAACTGTAACCGCAGCATGCAACACATATGCACACATACAAAAGTGCTTGGGGATATAATTAAATCTTTATCCTGTGTTAATTTCCTGATCAGAATCAACCCTCTTCCATCTGTTTTCCTACCTGCAAGGGAAAATATGAAGGAATTATTACTTTCCCCCATTCCCTGCAGAGGGAAAAACACTTAACAGGAGACATATTTGGACTCCCCTCAAATCTTCAATGGAAACAGCATACAGAAAACAAAACAACAAGTTTATAAATGCATGCATACATTCACACGCACCCATACTGTACCGCTCTAACTGGCCATGTTGGTTGTTATTTTAAAAAAAAAAATATTCCCAAGCTCTGTGACAAACACTTGTAGTTAGTAGAGTAGGTCTTCCTGATTGTGTGGCATAGTCTGAAACGTTTGTTCTTTTAAATGCTCATGGTTCTCACTCAGGGAACCACATCAGCCTATCACAGAGACTGTCAAATGTGATTGATCTGAAAATCTACATCGTCTCAAGCTTGACCCTTGTCATATCTGCCTCTTTCTTCAGCTCACCCACTACATTATCCCTCATCCCTTGCTTCATGGACTCTTTTGGGCTAGTTGTGTCACCCGTTTGGTTTAGGGCCAGTTACCAGGTTCTCCCGCTACCTGCTCAAGTCTAATCTTTCCTCTGTCTATGTTCTCCTCAGAGTGATCTCCAGCCTTGAGCTGGACAGATGATTAAATATTTGACTTCCTCCTCTAGCAAAGAGACTAATCCTAGGCAAAGAAAACTGACCAGAATCAGTCTGTCCTTGCTGTCTCCGGCCCCACTGCATTCTTCCTCTGGCTTGGACTCTAGCCCTTGTGACCTTTGGTCAGAAAACAGTGAAAACTCTGAGATAAATTGGAGGTGGCCAATGGAGAAGCTCTGGGAAACTACTGGAATCTAGTTTAAGAAACAGTGATATAATGACAATGACATCACACTTTAATCTGCTTCTCATTCCACCATTTACTGGAGATGATGTTCAATGATCTCTCTCTCTCTCTCTCTTTCTCACACACACACACACACACACACACACACAGAGAGAGAGAGAGATTTCCATCTTTTTAGATTCAGAGGACATAATAAGATTTTCCCCTGTGACTTCAGTTATTTTTGTCACTTACTGTTGAGTACTGTCTACTCCTGAATGCCAAATTGGTTAGTATAACACATAGGCTTATCGGTGTATTTATTTGGAAGTAAGTAGCATTGATTTCCATTTCACTTCCTCCCAAATGAGGGTACAGAGATCTGTGGTCTCTTTAACTATGGATGAGATGGCCAAACCACTTTTCATTGTCAAGACCTGAGGGGACAACATGGGTGGATTTTTTTTTTCGATTGCAGATTTATCCCTGTGGGTTCATTGTACTGCACAGAGTTCCATTCAGTCCTTAAGGAAGGGGTATCGCTCGCCATAATCTGTCCATAATTTAGTCATGCATCAGCATTGTGGACCTCTAGCAGTACATTCTTAAGGGTTTTTCTTCTCACTCTTGTCTTAATAGCTGCATACAGCAGCCAGTGGCCATCCCTGCCATTAAAAAAAGGCTGACAGATCTACAATGGATGCAAAGCACTCTGAACACCCTACAAATAACCATGTGCCATCAAAACATTTATAATTTCTGACAAACACTTTTAAGGGTTTTTTAGGCATATAGAAGTGGTTTAGCGTTCTCTTCTTCTGGGGGGTGCCCTGGGACTGTGTCGCTTGACAAAAAGGCTGCCTCCTTTCCTTCCAAGGCACAGCTCGGAATCAAGCTCTGGGCACTGACTCTGTGCTATCTGGCCAGCAAACACTCTCAAGCATTGTATCAACTATAGTAAGGACTTGCCCGTTGCTACTGATAGGTGTTCTCCCCTAACCTCTTGTAAGGTGGTTACTTCACATCCTACCTTGTTCTGCAATTATGTTTGTACCGTGACAAAGTTGTTCGCGGTCACGTGGTTTTTTTCCCTGTTCAGTCTCTGTTTCCGTTTACTCACGGGCGTGATTACTTGTCTCTTGATAACTGTTACTTCACAGTCTTGTTCCATGACAAATTTTGAATTTGTCTTCCTTTCTTAAGCCTTTTTTTAATATTGTAAATAAAAGTTTTTCGATATTTTGATTTACTGGTCTTCTGGGATTTACACGGCAATGCTACAGAATTTTCAGTACTTTCTTTAATAAACATTTGCACTGCACGGTGTTTCCCATAGGGAAACTAATGTTGAATGCCGCTTCATCCGCTGACCACTAGGTGGACACTGGTTGTTGCGTGACAGTTGTTACCACATGGTCCCTTGTCTTGGAACAGGAACTGTGAACAAACTGTGACAAGATAATTCCCCAGCCCAGGAGCAGGTACAGCTTGTCACGCTCTGTTCCCGGTTCTGGGGGCGTTGTCGAGACAACTTTTTGCTGTCATGCTATGGACGTGAAGTAAGTTTTTTTGTACTGGTCCCAAGCGGGACAGCAAGGAGGGACGAATGGGGTATGAAGTAACCGCCTAAGACCACCCTTGAAGGAAACAAAGGAGGAAAACAACCCCAAACCTTTTAATGCTTTCAAGGATAATTGGGTTTCAGGATCAAGAGCATTCATGGGGGTGGAGGTAGGGGTGGGGGCCAGAGAGTCAAGAAGGGTTAATTTCCCAGTCTGCCTGCCAATCCTCCCATTCTCTCCCCACTTGTCCTCCCAATCTATTGTTGAACTCAAGACAACACATGTTAGCCAAGGTAGCATCCAGTTCAAACTCGAATCACAGACCGCCGCATGGGGGGAAATGGTTGTCATCCAGTACAAAATGGGGAAGGAGGTGAACGGCATACATTAAGAAAACTGAGAAAGCCCTGCCTCTGTGCCACTCTTTCTTATTTGCAGAAATAAGATGGAATACTTGTAATGCTGTTCTCTCCAAACTACTATGCCTCCTTGGTACAGCCTCTCTCTCTGTGTGTCTGTCTCTCTCATTCCTCTCTCCACCCCGCTTATCTATGAGAGCCCTTGTTGGATGTGGTCACTTGCAGCGTTAGTGTTATCTGTGGGCCACTTGCTGAATATAGGTCCATTGATGTGGGGGAAAGAACATGTAAATGTTTTTAAGATTTGCTCCCCCTTCCTTCCCTCCTCCTGCCCGCTAATTCAAACATCCAGGGAGAGAGAATGAATCAGTCTCTTTTGCTGGATAAATGGCAGAACTTATTCCCAGCCCAGTTTTGTAGCTACTGGCTTTGTGGGATTCATGCTGCAAGGATACAGCTCTTTTTTCCCCCACCACTGTTCGCTTTATTTATACATCCATATATGAAACACTGAGGTGGCAGTTGCACAGAATGTCCTGATGCTTCCCCGGTCCTGTTCAGGCACGTAATGAGCTACCGTTCAGCAAAAGTAGCACAAACATGGTAATGTGAGGCATCAGTCCGACTCATTCCCACCTTTTCCATGCTCCCCTTCCCATTAGAGGAATGTGTGCCTCTTGGTTATAACAGTTCTGCCACCTGGCAAGACCGAGCTATAACCATTCCCATGACACAGAAACCTAAATGCCGGGTCATACAATAGCTTTCTATTTGCAGGGATGATTACTTTCTATTTTTATTGCTAATAGCCCTTATGCTGCACGACTGTATGGTACTACTAGAAGCATGAAAGAATATTGAATTGTGCAAGCCAGTCCCCATCTTCAGTCCAAAGAGGGACATCCTGGATGTAAATGTATCACTTCAATGAGAAAATGAGAAGTGTGAATTGAAATATGAGGGCCACTTTAAACATTTTTTAAAATGTGCACTTCAAATTGCATGCCCTGGGTTAGTGAAGATCCATCTCCATCCCATATTTTATATTTAATTTCCTCCCCAGCCCTCAATTTTTCAAAAGTAAGTCCAGTAATTTGGAATCTGGCTAAAGAAATATGTGACATGATGGCCTATTATTATTTTCAACAACTACATGTATTTGGGGACACCCACGGGAACTGGTCATGAGATGCCATCTTGAGTATAAACACGATGTCAAGAATCACCTACAGGTCAATGCTTATGATTTGTGCAGTTGAAAACATGCATGTCATCGGGGCGCATTCATCCAAATGGTGCAGTGTCTGCAACACTCAGTTACTTCAATTGGCTTTCCACAATAGTTGCCTTTTTTGTCCAGAATGCATTGTATCCCTCAGGTGCACGGACTGAACCAAGATCAGGAAAGGGAGTGCAGCAGAGAAGCCAAAGCAAAGCTTCCCCACAAAGGCTTAACCGACAGAAGCCCTGATCAGCTGTCCAGTTCACAGGTAAATTAACTGCACAAGGAGTACTGTACTACCCCACCTCCTTCCTCTCCTGTTCTGGAGACTTTTTATGCATGGATAGCATAAAGCAGAAACCTCTGTGTCAGATGAAGCCTTGATTTCCAACAGTTCTAGCTCACATGGAGAGTTGCCACAAAGGCTGCCACTTCAGATCTGACATTTTCGGAATACAGTACAGAAGGGTGGTGCTAGTGGCAGCTGAGGAGGTGAGGTTAGGATGATTCTCCTCCTCCTCCTCCCGTGTTTAATCTACAGTACCACTGGATCACTGTGATAGGGCTAGAGCAAAGGAAGCTTTGAGTTGTGGCCTTGGAGCACCATTACACTTAAATGTGCAGATAGAGGAACCTTAATTTCTCTGAACTTCATTCCATGCCTTCATTTACCTTAGCCCATGGGAGCTGGTGGTCCTCTGTTCTGTGGAAGGCACAATTCGCCTCCAAAGTGTGAGCGGAATGAATTGTTATATTCTACAGAAGGAGTAGTTAACGGAAGGCAGCTCATTTAAGGCCTCCCACTATGCTGTATAGCGCAGACTGGACTGTAACCCAGACCTCACAAGTAGCAAACAGGTCTTAGCCAAGGGGACCACACAAGTTTGCATGTTGTGACTCCTTTTGTAAGAGGTCTCCCACAGGTATGTATACTGAATTTTTCTCTGGCATATATGTATTCTCCCTGCTCCCCTCCCTTTTTCTCCCATATGGAGAAGTAGATATAAAATGTAGTGGGTTTCCTCAACTTGTGGACATTTCCATACCAAAAAACAACATAGGGAAATCAGCTAGAACAGGGGTGGGCCACGGGGTCACTTTGCAGCCCCACCCCACACCCCCTGCACATTCACTCCAAATTTTGAGGGGGTTTTTGAAGGAAAAAGATTTGCTCAGAAAGTCCCCTTGTGTACTGTAGGGGATGTGAAGGGCAATTCTGCCATGCTTTCAGCTCCCCTCCCTGTACTTCTGAGCCCTCTCATACCACACTTTTTAAAAAAAAATGGGAATCACTAGAGGGCAAAGGGGAGGTTTACATGATAAAGCCCAATTTAAAAACTTTTGATTCAATTAATAAAACCTACTATATTGTTGAAATAATAATTTTAAAAATCAGTTAAGAAAATATGCAAATTAGCAACTTTGACCATACCTCTCCCCTTCTCATTCCACCTCTTTGGAAGTGCGTCCCTCGGGATATAGGAAGATCCCTGCTGGAACTGCCCACAAGTGAGTGAGAAGTTCTCTTCATAGTGTGCTAGCTTTCTAGTGCAAGGATTTTAAAATGGAGACAAACTTTAAACGTGAAATAATCCCGACACAGCTACCCAGCACCTATAACTATTCTGAACATCGACGCCAACTTTTTTGATCAAACTGAAATGTCACAATAAAAAACGAAGGAGCAAAGCATCTTAATGGGAGCGTTGTGTGCATTCAGACTATGATGGCCCTTGGACAGAAGTTAAGCTGAAACTACTACTCCATTTTCCATGAGCACTTTTGGCAGGGTCAAGTAATGCCCTCCATACCTTTGGTCTTGCTGTCTGGGTTACCCATTTGAAAAATCCATGAACAGGAGAAGCAAGAGCAGGGAAATGGTGCAGAAACCACCACTTTGCTCCCAGTAGACACAAGGGTTTCAAGGACAGTTTATAAGTAAAACAGAAATGTTGAAATACTACAGCAAAGATGTTTTGAATTCTGACTAGTGATATACACCAACTGCTGGATAGGTGTTTGGCACAGTTCCTTTCCCAGGCAAACAGCTGATCTGCAGTTTGGTGCCCCACCCCTTTAGGTGAGCATCCACTCATCATCCTTTCCTGCCTCCAAGTGGGTGTTGCCTCCAAGTGGATACCCGCTGGACGGAGCATGGCACTGAACCATGGATTGGCTCAGGAAACGAATCACAATGAACAACAGAACTAGCAGTTCATGTCCATCTCTAATTCTGACTTTTTCAGCTACCTCAAGTTATGGACACCCCGTTATGAAAAATTCAAGTTACAAATAGAAATCCAAAGATATAGGAAAAATCTGAGTTACAAAAAAAGCCTTTTTTGAGTTACGAAAAGGAAAAGGAAAGGAAATATTCCTTTTCAAAATGGCTCCTGCTTGTTTGCAATAGCAATACTGCTATCTTGTGGCCACCCGACTCCAGTGCTGGAATTAGGAGGAAGAAGCCATTTTGAAAAGCAAAGCTTAGAACTGGGGCTTTTTTGTTTTTCAATGAACTTTCAAATTGCCTGTTTTGGAAATATTTGGCATGATTTGGGGGACTTTTTGTGACTTCTTTGGTGGAACCACTTTAAGTAGTTATAGGGTATGTGGCTCATCTTCTCTTTGCTTTCCTGTTACTGATCTTTTTGCTTTCTGGGGGTATGATTTTCCACTTGGATGATTCCATTTCCAATGCATTTCTATGAGAAACTCTGTTTTGAGTTATGAAAATTTTGAGTTATAAAATGCATTCAAAATGGATTAATTTTGTAATTAGAGATACCACTCTACTTTTTTTGTAAAAATTAATTGCAGTGTTTGAAAACTGATTAACTGTCATTATGTATTGCAATGGAAAACAAGTAAATTATTATGTTAATTCATGTACTACTCACTGGTTTTTTTATAAAAAAATTAATAAGAGAATTTATTTACAAAACAGATAAGATGGTATAAAATGTAGACTAATCTAAACGACTGTAAAATGTCTTAAATAACCTTTAAAGGTAAAATCTGGATGTAAACAGAAGGCATTACTTACTAGACCAAGTAACTTTGTTCATACTTCTGTCACATTAGGATGTAGTACACTCATCACACACCCCAAGGTAACAATAATTTTCAAGTCACTACTTTAATTTGTGACTTTTACTTCTGATACCTCTATATGCATTTGTACCATGTACAGTAAGTTTTTTATCCATCAAAATTAGAAGTCTACACCTGAAAATTAAAGTGGCAATTTTTTTTGTTGCTCTACTTTGGACTTAGAGGACTCACTTCTGTTTTGAGAACGAGTATCCACTTCTAGACTGACTTATATGGAAAGATTGTATATTGTCATATCCATTATAGCTAAAATTCATGCAAAATGACAGGTTACTATATTCTACCTCAAGCATTAATCAATCCCCAAGCAACTGTACCATGTAATAGCAGGAGGGAGAGGTCCTTTTAACCTATTATTAGTCATCTTTTAGCAGGGTGTGACTATGCAGCTGGGAAAATATAATTTGATCCACTGTATATTCAGGTTATCAAATGGGGCTTTGCTGGGTGGATCGCAGTAGCCATCCAGACAACAATCTGCAAGAGTCAACAATGGAGAAACAAAAAGATCCATTTGCTTGTAGCTCCAACAGCAGACTCTGTCTTAAGATGTTAACAAAGTGTTCATTGGCAATTTCCACCTCTCTCTTTCTCTCTTTTACTTAGTGCTCTAAAGTGACCTAACAAAAGTGTGTTCCGGTGCTGAGCTGAAACCAATCTTCCTTCCAAGCTATGTGTCCACATGCCCACCCAGAGTTCTATCAGGGTGACACACAAGCAGCTGGCAGCTGTTTACTTTCCATTTCAAATTAAGCCCCACCCACCTCATGCACATGGGAAAGAGGCTCCCGCACAGCAGGAAAGAAAAGCAAAGGGATTGGTTGAAACCAAACTGTTGGTTTGTAGTTACTTGGTGCCAAAGAAAACATATTTAATAAGCTTTCTTGACAATAACAATAATCTGTTATTCTTTCAGTGAAGCACTGCAGTTTAGTTAGAATCCAATTATTTGCCAAGCTCATTGACCCAGCTCCTGACCCACTGTGAAGTTTAAAAGTTGTCCAAGGTAGAGAGATACCACAGCTAACCCAGTATTATGCAAGATATCAAATAAAATTAATCTTGTAACAGCCAATGGGAAATAGCATGAGAAGCTTTCCCCCATAATATCATACAACAACAAAAGCTGTAGAGCGTAAAATGTTCAAAAGGCATGAGCGGTCTGCTTCGCTCTGTGGTTTGGCATCTGATTTAGAGCCAGGGGTTGTGACTTTGGTGCCCCACTGTGCCTGCGGTGAGAAGAGACAGCCTATGTCAGCGGTGCCCAAACTTTTTTTAATGAGGGCCAGATTTGGTGGCTGAGAATGGGTCAGGGGAGGGTTGCTCCCCGACCCTGCCACCCCACTGCAAGCCCCACCCATTGACCCATAAGCCCCACCCACTGACCCCTTGCAACCTCACCCGCAGGAAGGAAGGCGGGGACCAAGGGAGGGAGGGAGGAAGGTGGAAACAAAGAGAGGAAGGAAGGAAGGAAGGTGGGGAACAAGGGAGGGAGGGAGGGAGGGGGTGGAGACCAAGGGAGTGAGGAAGGAAGGAAGGAAGGTGGGGACCAAGGGAGGGAGAAAAGAAGGAAGGTGGGGACCAAAGGAAGCACAGGGAGCCATGGCCACAGGTTGCCCCTTGGAAGAGGCGATCTGTGCGAAATTGCACCCCCCCCAAGCTCTCCAGCGGTGGCAACAGCTTGCCCACCAGCCCACCCCAAAGCTCCTTGGTGGTGGCAGAGGCCCACTGGCCTGCCCACCCCCACACATTTCCCTGCGGTGCCGGTGGCGGCAGACCGCCCGTCCGCCCAGCCGCCCAAGCTTCCCAGCGGTGCCAGTGGCACGGCCCGCCCAATCACTGCCCCGTGCATGCATCCAACCTCACAATGTTCCCAGCTATGCTGGTGGCAGCAGCCTGACCACACGCCGCCCTGCGCACGCACGCCACGCTTCACAAGGTTCCCAGTGGTGCCGGTGGCGGCGGTCCACCCGCGCACCACTCCGCGCCTGTGCCTAGCTTCACAAGGTTCCCGGTGATGCTGGCAGCAGCAGTGGCCAGCACGCGCGCCACCCCTGCACATGCGCCCGGCCTCACATGGTTGCTGGTGGTGCTGGTGGCAGCCGCCCGCCCAGCCCCACAAGCTTCCCGGTGGTGCTGGTGGTGGTGGCCCGCCCCCTCGCCCGCTCACCCAGCCCCACAAGCTTCTGCTCACCGGCCGGCCGGCCCACCCAGCCCCTCAAGCTTCCTGGTGGTGTCAGTGTTGGTGGAAGATTTAAAAAAAAATGGGGTGAAGGAGAGGGAGGGAGGGGCAGGCCAGCCAGCCGTGGGCCACTCAGAATGACCTGATGGGCCGGATTTGGCCCCCAGACCGGACTTTGCACAGGCCTGGCCTATGTGGTCATGAGCAGGCTCCACAGTCACAGGGTGACCCCAAAAGAAGGGGTCTTTATCTGGGAACCCCTGAAGAGAGCTGACACAAGTAAGACTTGGCTTGATGACACCTTATCATTATTACATACAGTACATAAACTGCTCACACAGCATCTTTGTGTTGCTTGTATATCTGTGGCACTTTTTAAAAATAAATGCCACACCCATGGCTACAGCCGTCATTACTCATTGCAGGGTGGACTGGTTTGCTTTTTCTTCTTCCAGGGATGGATGAGTCACTGGACCAGTGGAGTGAACATATTTGACCCAAAGTGGCCCCAGGGCATCCCAAGCCATATCATTTGAGCTCCTGCTAGAGACATCTATTTCTTTCATGCAGTGAGGTGCACTCTGGTTTAGTCTGTTCCCAACACGCACAACCACTGGAAACCCACTAAAAGCCTTGCCTTGCCCTAAGACTACTACATTTACTTCAGCCACCATCCAGATTCACACACACATATATATAGGAGCAAAACCACACAAGTGATTAAGCTTTAGGGCATGTCCAGACTGGCCCTTTTCGCCCAGGCAGATGCAGTCTAAATAGGTTCAGTTGAGGTCAGGGGGAGGGAGGAAGGATATATCACTCAGCACTACCCTCACATCCAAATGGCACATCAACATAGAGCAACCCTGTTCCTGGTATCCTGAAGTGGCAACTTTGTGCCAAGTTGGAGCTTGGGAGAAAGAAAAGTGGGGTGGGTTCAAGCACAGCTTCACCAGCCAAAAGCAGAGACAGAAATCCTTCCGCCCTTTCTGCTGCCCTTTGACTACACCAAGTTTGGAGGGGCAGAGAGAAAAGAGTGGGACATAGGAAGAAGGAAGTGTGCCATCTCCCTCCACTCCTTGATCTCACCCGTGGAGACAAAAGGAATCCCACTTTTGCAACTTGTACATGCACACAAACAAATACAGGAGAGACAGGGAGTGTTTATACACGACCCCTAAACTCCAGGGCAAATGGCTCCCAGCTCCGGAGCTTAAAAATGTTTCCCCACCAGCTCCGGAGTTTAGAGGAAATTAAGTACAACCCCGCCCACCTAAGCGTGACCCAGCGCACTTTTCATGTACCTGCTCTCCGAGGGTGAAAAATCTTGATGCGGATGTGCCAGGCTCTCCTCGCTTCTGTTTGTTGTTGTTGTTTGCCTCCCGCCCCTTTAAGAGAAGGAATCACAACGACGGGGCGGCGTCCACTGGCACCAGAGGTAAGCCTGCATTCTTTTGTCCCTTTTTTTCTCCCTCCCCTCACGCAGCCAACAGCCAGGAAGTGCGGAGGAGTGGGGACACAGGAAGAGCGACAAACCCCTAAGATCTCTGGTCCAAATTTAAGTGACCAGCGGATCTTAGGGGTCGTGTAAAAGCGCCCAGGGTCAGCTTGGAGGCCACAAAGCAGCTTAAAAAGGAAACCGGTCCTGTGCATCCAAACAAGAGGCCTCTTTAACAGGATGCCCATGTAAAAATGAAAGAGGCTCTTAAGATCCTGCAATGGATACACACTGACCTCTCAGTTTGGTCCTTGCCTCCCAGCCTCGCTTGTCTTTTCTGCCTACCTTTTGCCTGCAGTTACAAAAAACTCCCAAAGAGGAAGAAACCAATGAGTCTTTCGTTGCTCTCTTTAAGCGTTCAATCTGCCGATAACCTGAAGCAGCTTCTTTCTTCCACACTTCACAACACCAGGATATCCAAACTGGAAGGAGCCTTGGAAGGTTTGACAATGGCAAGGCTGGAGTTTTAGTCCCTTCCCAGCAACTAAACTAAAAGGCACCAACCCACACCCCCAAAAAGATAAAAGCCCCAGATAGAGGCCACCAAAAGGAGCAGGTTGGGATGCCCTGGGGGCAAATTGGTCCACTCATCACGTGGCTGCTGCTGCTGCTGCAAAAAAAAAAAAAAAGAGGAGTGGACCAATCCACCCCATCATCTTTCCATGGTCTTATTTCTGAGATTAAACATGGATTAGACTGGGCTTCATCCTACCATTAAATGCAGCCCAGCCCCTGGCCTCTGCAGTTGCACTCCTAAATTACCTGGTTGCACAAGGTGACTCTCTCTCTCTCTCTCTCTCTCTCTCTCTCTCTCTCTCTCTCTCTGTGTGTGTGTGTGTGTGTGTGTACACTCTTCCCACCAACTCCACCCTTCCACAAAGCAAAGTCTCCCTGCACTGTGGCCTAGCTCCGTCCGTGGCTTGGGTCTCTGGCTGCGGTGCCAGAGGCTGAGCGTTCAATTCCCCACTGTGCCTCCTTGAGAGGGACTGGACCTGATGGTCCATAAGGTCCCCTTCCAGCTCTGAAATCCAAACATTATTATTTTCATTATCTCTGACAAGGGGCATTCTTCGCTTCTGATCCTGGCAGACCTGCTCACTGGAAGTCAAACCCATCTGATTTCCAGAGCAAATGTTGCCAAGGAGAAGTCGACCACACCAGCCTGTTGGATCACTGTTTAACAATGGAAACATACAAAAGATGGATCCAGCGCATGTTAAATTAAATTACCACATGAGACAAGTCCTTCTCCGTTGGCCCGGGACCTTGGCCTGAAGCTCACAGGAGAAAATAAAGAGAGCTTGCGGCAAGAACCACCTTTTACAACTGCCAAGCAAGCCTGGGAGCCTCACAGTTGCCAGGGGGAAGGATATACCATTTGCCATTTGGATGTGAGGACCACGGTAAATGGCAAATACCTCCTTACCGCCCAACCTCAAATGATGCTCCCAACCTCAAGTGACCCATTTAGACTTCATCAGCCCGCATCGAAGGGGTGCTGCAGTTACGCCCACTAATTCAATAGCCCTGAAAAGGCTGCCTCAGTCACCTCCCTGCAAAGTTAGCCTGCTTCAGCTCTAACATCTGTAACATCTGTTTCTGATCTGAGACATCAGTCTGGTAACCCAAATCAGTGCTATCTGCCAGCTGATCAATTACAAATGGCAATCATTTTTATTATCTTATTCAAACAAGTCAGAAATGCATTCATCTATTTCTAACTAGAGAGAAAATACTATACATTGCAGTAACAAGTGTATTTATACATTCCTAGACTGTGGGCAACAGCTGCAAACAGGGCTAAAGAACATCCCTTCAAACTTCAAAATACAAGCCCTTGGTCATTGAAATTGTGGAGTTTTACTTGGATACTCAATAAAAGGCTGCTGGGTTTTGATCAATTTGACTTTTGACTCTAAGCTTTAGATATTCTCAACGTTGTGGCTCAATTTCTCTGAAACCATTGTAGTAGCGAAAAATTCTGAAATGCTAAGATTGTCCAGAGTTTTACCGCACTAAGCAAATTCAAATCTCACCAAGGCTAGCAGTGATGCAACCAGATCCTTGTGGAGTGCAGAGGAGTTAAGCCCGACAAATACCAATAAAAGCAAAAGATCACATTCTTTATTTTTCAGATTTTACTCTGTGACAGTGCTCATAATTAATAGAATATTGGTCCAAAATCTGCAGGTTTATGGGCATTCAAGCCACATGCAATGGAGAGATTACTTGTTTCCAAAGCAGTTTGGGGGACTCAATAGGCATAGCTTGTTGCAATTGACTTAGAGCCTTTTCACACGACCCCTAAGATCCGCTGGCCACTTAAATTCAGATCAGGGATCTTGCGGGTTCATTGCTGTTCCTGCGTCCCCACCCCTCTGCACTTCCTTGATCCTGTCTGCGTGAGGGGAGGGAGAAAAAAAAGAAAGGAAAAAAATGCAGGCTCACCTCCGAAGCTGCCCGGTAAGTCGTCATCCTGATTCCTTCTCTTCCTTCTCTTAAAGGGGCGGGAGGAAAAAAAAAAAAAAACAGAAGCGAGGAGAGCCGGGCACTCACCAGATTATATCCGGATATGGGGATTTTCACCCTCCAACAGCAGGTACATGAAAAGTGCGCTGGGACGCGCTTAGGTGGGCGTGGTCGCACTTAATTTCCTGCAAACTCCGGAGCTGGTGGGGAAACAATTGTAAGCTCCGGAGCTGGCAGCCATTTGCGGCGGAGTTTAGGGGTCATGTACAAATACCCTTAGAGTCAGGTGGAACCTGAGCGACCTTCTATACTAGAGAAAGGCACGAATAGAAAAAATGATGTTTTGGTTTTTCATTTTTCGTTGCGGGTCCATTTTGGTTCATTTTCGTTTTTTGTGAATTTTTTGAAAAAAAATCATTTTGTTTTTTCATTTTTACCCACTTTTTGAGCGACTTAAAGCATTTCCGCACGCGGCCATCCTCCAATGCCACAGACCAGAGGGAAAACACTAAAAAAAAGGATGATGGCAGAGACACAGTATAGACTAGGTACGCAGGGAGGCAGCAAAGGCAGCAGCGGGCGTTGCCCAGGCAGCTGCAGAGTGACTGCACTGCGGGGCAGGGGAGGGTACTCACCGAGAGGTATGCACACACACAGGGAGGCTGCAAGAAAAATCTCTTCTTTCTCTCCCCTAAGAGCCAGGCTGCAGCCAGCAGGAACACAGAGACACACACCTGCCTGGCTGGCCTAAAGTAATGAGTCGCAGAGATAGCAATCCCACCCTAACTCCCACCGCAGACTGCAAGGAGGACGGGGGCTGCCAAAGCTTTTTATCCCCTCTGTGGCTGTCACACCTACCCAGTCAGCAACCTGGGCATGCTATTGATTGAAATTGTCCAAGAATTTACATGATCCCATCACATGGCTTGCATCCATCTTGTGGCTGGAATCCATTTTGTGTCATCCTTAAAGGGAAAAGAAAAAATACATTGCGATGGGAGAAAGACAAAAACAAATGTTTTAAGGACCCCAGCCCCCGGGTTGGTAATAATTTCAAATAATTATCACTGCATTTTTACAGATGTCCAGGGTGTTTTAATACCCAAGAAATCAATATTACCATCTGGGAGCCATTTTGGGTTGATATCCTCTAACTCCCCTTAAAGGAAAAAAAAATACAGTGATCTGAGAAAAGACATAAATGCATGTTTTAAGGACCCCAACCCCCTGGTAGGTATTATCAGGCAGAATAAATAATTATCGCTGGGTTTTTATGGATATTCTGGATGTTTTTTTAACATTTTAAAACAGCTCATTTCATTGTGATGCCATTAACGAAAACAAAACATAACAAGCCTAATTTTCGTGGTTCTGTTCAGTTCGTTCCAATTTCATCACAATTTTCGTTATTCATTTCGTTACATAATGAAACGAATAACAAATAACGGAACAATTTTTTTTTCATTTCGTGCCCATCTCTATTCTATACATTTTACAGAACCAGCATTTTGAGGCCCATAAAGGCATCTGGGCTGGCAGCAATCACTACATCTTGCAGTTGGGAATTGGTCTCCTGTGGTGGCCCTGGGCTTTATGAGAGCTACCACATCCAGGTCACAAGCCTACATTCTCTAGAAACAGCACACACTTTCTTTACTACACCACCTCGCACCCACAATTCAGTGACTGTTTTGAAAAACTGGGGGCTTCATTGGTCTCTTTAACAATAGCAGTCATGATAGCAAATAAGACATCATTTTCTCCCCTTCTTCCAGTTCTACATCCTTTCTGAAATGAGGCAACCAGAACTACATGCACAGTAACCCAAACATGGCTGCACAATAGGTTGATATAATGTCCCATTAATACTAATCATTTAATCCTAAGCCCTAATTATGTCTAGTACATCATTTATTTTAACAACTTATGTGCATTGACTATACATTTCATTGAGTGACCAACAGTAGTACCTTGAATAATGATTTAATTCGTTCTCCGAGGCAATGTGTTATCTGAAAAAAAATTGTTATCCAAAATGCATTTTCCCATTGAAATGAATGGGAAAACAATTAATCCGTTCTAGACGTCTGAACAAAAAGGCAAAAAAGCTGGGGGGTGTTTCCAGACCTCTTTACAAAGTGCACTTTAAAGGCATGCAGTGCTGGAACAAACACACACTGCAGTGCAAAGCAAACATGGAGAAATGAAACCAGCAAGCCTAGCTCAGCCTTTTCCCACCCAAAGTGCAAAGGAAAAAAAATCCAAACAGGGAAACATAGGCAGCAAGTAAAATCCAGCCCATTTTTGCCTCCAGAGCAATGGAGAACGATTGCAAACATGGAGAAAATGAAAGCAGCAAGCCTAGCTCAGCCTTTTCCCACCCAAAGTGCAAAGAAAAGCAGTGCAAAGATTAATAAAAGCTAGCTCCCTACCTTTCCAAGTCAAAATCCCTCAGCAAAAAATGTCCAGAATGGCTCCAAAAACACCATGAAAAACAATGTTCTAAATCCTCCCTCCCCTCCACAAACTTCAGGGGCTGCAATGCATCCTGGGTACACTATTTTTGCAAGGCATTTTGAAACATTCATTATCCAAGGCAGCCCTATACTCGAAAATTTCTATTCATTATCCAAAAAAAAAAATCATTATCTGTGGCATTCGTTATCTGAGGTATTACTGTACTTTGCATGCTCTTTTCTAACTCTTTCACTTACTCTAAAGAGATTATTCGTGTGTTCTTCATAGCCTAATAAGTTTTCACACATCCTGGACACTTTGGTGTGATGCAGAAACATGGCAAATACATTGATAGAAAAGTGTTGGCGAATCTATGGCACAGGTGCCAAATGTGGCACATGGAGCCCTTTCTGTGGGCACACAACATCACCCCCTCACAGCCATAGCCCTTTCCCTTTGCCTGGAGCAAGCCACTGTGCTCTGTGCAGAGAGACAAAGGGGAGGCAAAGGTTTGTGGGTTCATTCATAGCCCCAGTTTACTCTCCAGCCATGCTGCTTTTGGGATGCCCACAGCAGTGTGGTCTGGAGAATAAACTGGGGCTATGAATGAGCCCACTAGCCACCACCACCACTTCCCCTGGCTTTCCCGACGGTGTAGTACTGGATGGGGTGCTACTTTTGGGGAAAGCGGGGGTCGAAAAGGAGTTTTTTAAACAAATTTCCTGAGGCCATAGCGAGAATGCTATGGCTGTGCAAAATTCAAAAGCCTGCTCTTCAGTCCTTGCTTTCCCGAAGGGTAGCACCTGAAGCATTTGTAACTTTGGGTACCACTGTGTTCAGGTTAAATTGCCGTATTGGCACTTTGCAAAAAATAAGTGGGCTTTAAATCGTAGTTTGGGCACTCTGTCTCTAAAAGGTTTGCCATCACTGTGATAGAAGAATGGCCAAGAGCAGTGAAACAAGGCATTCCTTTGAAGGAGTCATGATGATTCTTCCTCAGCAAGTCTTATTCTTCTACTTGTTTAATAATCATCTAATAGGAGGATCATTCTGAGCATTTAAAACGTTTGTGTCCACTTAAAAACACATTGCCACAAAAGGAATTAAAACAAGCAAAAAGGCATGGTGGGATTTTATTTCCTACAACTAATAGATCTAGCTTCGTAATAATAATATTGTCTTTTTTAAAAAAACCAATACCACTGGGATCCTATTGCATTTATAGTGGTCGAAGTTTTACCATGCCTCTCAATTATGCAGAAAACTAAAATTATGGCATTTATTTGAATTATCTAAACACAATTCCTACCTTCTCACTCTTTGAAAGGGTCCATCACTCTGCAGCAGACAGGGTAGCCATACACAAAAGAGACAGGTCTACAGCGGCATTAACTGTCATGCAGAAGGGGAGGAGGAGATTAACAAGTGTAGTTTGCATGAAATCTAATGTCTGGGATCTCAGCGAAAAGCTGGGCTAGGAAAGAGCCCTATAGCCTTTAAGAACAACTGCCAATTATATTGGTCTATATACAATCATCTGATCTAGTTTAAAGCATTTTAAAGCTCAAAGAAGGATTAGACAAATTCCTGGAGACTCATCCTTCACAAAAAGCCATGACAGCTTAGTGGAGCCTACATGTCAAGAAACAGTATACCTTGGCTTAAAATTGGGAATGGTGGCTTCTGATTTCACCTTTTTTTCTTTTTTTGATCAGATGTCCCATAACCATCATGGACACTGGCCATGAATTCTCGTAACTGTATGGAAGAAAACCATTCCTCACTCTACACCAGCCATGTCCAAAGTCCAGCCCGGGGGCCAAATTCAGCCTGCCAGGCCACTTTGATTGGCTCACAGATGGCTGGTCCCCCCTCCCCCTCCCCCTCCTTTTGCTCCTGCTTGACCTACCGCTGGCCCCAAACCAGCCCTGAGGCCATCTCATTCCTTGCCAATGCCCACTGCAGCGCCAGTGGGATGAAGCTGAAGAAGCAGACGGCGGCTTGCAAGGAGTCAGTAGGTAGGGCTTGCAAGGGGTCAGTGGGTGGGGCTTGCAAGGGGTCAGTGGGGGCAGGGGCAGGGAGCAGCTGGCCCACCACGCATTCTCAGCCACCAAATCTGGCCCTCCTTACAAAAAGTTTGGACGCCCCTGCTCTACACTCTTCTGATCTCTGCATGCCACATGTTCTTTTCATGCCCTGCTGAAGGGTTTCATTGAGGCTCCTGGAAACCAAGATGCTGTACCAGATGCTGCTTGACAGATATGTCAAGGAAGTGGTTTTGTCCTCCTGTGCAGGTGCAGAACAGACCTTGGTGCTGGACCCTTATCTGTTGTGCAGAGCACCCACAGTTTGGTCCAGAGCTTGGTAAAAGCACAACTCAAACCACAATAGGTATACCAGAAAGTGGGGGAATGATTTGGTGATTACTAATAGCATGCCTGGGGCAGTTAAACTTGCACTGTATCCCCCTTAGTCTACTTGCTATAAAAAAATTTATACCACCCTTTACTGAGAACTCCCAGAGTAATTTACATTTTTAAAGCTAGCAATAAAATAAAATCTAAAAAATTGACGCTCATAAAACACACAAGCTAAAAGGCAGCTCTTAAAGGTCAAATCAAAGCCCTGAATAAAACTATAATTATGGCTAAAAACCCAGGGAATGTTTTTTAATTCTTGGCCTGGAACCAAAATCAGATAAACCTCTCTTGAGATAAATCTTCCTACAACTGGAGTACCATCACAAACAAGGTTCCCGGTGTAGTAGACACCCACCATGCCTCAAACAGTGAGGCACTTACATACTTTTACTGAAGTTCTTAATATACTGGAAGGAATATAAAGACATAAGGTGGCCATATAAGGCAGCATCTGTAACCCTGCTTGACCATCATCCAACTTTGAGAAGTGTGTATTCTTGCAGTTGAAGAATTGTTCTATAAACACCATGTTCTAGAAACCTCCATTTTTGAAATTTTTTCAACTCGTGATCCAGAAGAGAAAAAAAGGAAAACATTTCACCAGCCTTGATCCAAGTCATTTCATCAGTCAGATAAGGTGTTTTTGCCATTGGCTTTGGAAAAATTACAAGCTTGTGTGCAGCACTAAATATGATTTCGACATGCAATTATCAAGTTGTTGGATTAAAACCTGTGTTAATCACTGTTAGTGTTTTGATTTCATTACTACAAACATTTTAACAGGCCACCCCCTCAACTTCTGTGTTAGATCCAGACAACACAGATACCTGATCTAATTCCAGAGAGAGAAGGGTTCAGCATGGCTATAAACCAAACATGCAGCTTTGCACATGGATAACAGGATTTGGAGCAGTAAATTATGTTAGCTACTGTTCAGTTGGACTTCCAAAAAGGTTTTTTCATAAAGAACCACATCAAAAGCAGCTATGAAAAATCCCTAGTCATGGAATAAGAACAGAGTTATTCTTATTGACAAGTAAAAGTTACAAGAACAGGAAGCAGAAAACAGAAATAAATGAATCTCTCTCACAATGAATGGAGGTGAACAATAGAGTCTCCTACGGGTATTTAGTGGGACAGGTCCCTTTCAATTCCTCATAAATGACCCAGAGTTAGGGTGATTAGTGAAGTGTCCAAATTTACATACAATACCTTATTGGTGGCTAATGCAAACCAGGAAAACAACAAGCTCTAAAAGGGTCTTCCTAAGCTGGTGGGGTGGGCATTAAAATGGCAAGGACAGTTCAATGTGAACATGTTGCTAGAATGTGACCAATCCAGATGCACACCCAAAGGTGATTAAGGAGAAACATGACAGAGATATATAAAATTATCATATCATCATGATGATGAATTATACTTGATGTGGAGAAAATATTCAATTAGTCTGATTCCTGAGGGAGCTTTTAAAGGGGGCTGGGCAAATTCATGGAGAATAAGGCATAAATGGCTACAGTGGCTCCCCAGGTGACAAATGCTTCAGGTTACAAAAATTTAAGAAACTTTTCAATGGAATGCCCCGAGTTACATTTTTTTCTGTTAGGCATTGCGAAAAAAAGTGTACCCAGGACTATGTGTTGTGTTATTTTGAGGGAGAGTACATTTACACTGTTATCAAGTCATATACTCACTGCTTTTACATTGTAGCCAAGTGTCATTTCCTCAGTGTTGTCACATGAAAAGATATACTGTACTGTAC
>JAHTLZ010000274.1:3768371-3785093 GCA_023846285.1 Phrynocephalus versicolor | reverse complement strand
TGTGTGTGTGTGTGTGTGTGTGTGTGTGTGTGTGTGTGTGTGTGTGTATTTGTGTGTGTGTGTTTGTGTGTGTGTTTGTGTGTCCCTCCAAACATCACCTGGGACTCTGCTAAATACGGGCAGGACAATTGTGGGAAAGAGTGGGAAAAACACTTCCCAGAAGGCAGTTCTTGAATCATCTACCTTTTGCATGGAAAAGGGGTGGCAGCAGCAAAACTAATCATGGCTATTTCTTACATCAGGCACAAGACCATTTGGATTAGTGGCATGAAGCAACCCCAGGTCACTTGGTTAAGGAACCCAACAACAGGCAGTCCTGTTGCCCTGATCCCTCACCTCTGCTATTCCCATAAGGGGAAGACAGTAATTTTCAAACCACTTATTTGAGAATATTTGCCCTGGCCTCAGCTGGGCTTCAATCAGAAAAAAATAGGGAATAAACATTAGAAGCTTAACTTGCAGTTTTCTGGTCCTCTAACACTTGGCTCAAGAACACCGTCTTTCGGAAAGCCAGCCCTGTGGATTTCAAAGGAGCAACTCACCTTTGCCTGGCAATTTTGGATTAAAATCTCCAGCTCTATTTCACCATTTCATGGGGCGCCGCCAACACCCCAACTATTTAGGTGACAGCAGCCTAGAAGAGACTGAAGAACCAATGGCTCCAGCTGGTACAATGACAATGCTACCAGTGCTTAAAGCAACTGGTAGAGAACACCAAGTTTTAAAGTAATATATTTACTTCCAAATACTGTACAACCTTTGGTTCCAAATTAAAATGCAGCAACAACAGCAAAAATAACTTGCTCTGCTAATCTCTGGTATATCCTCCCCACACACACACACAAACACACACACCTGAAATGAGATCACTGAGTGGCAACCAGGCTAGGAGAGCTGCATAAAGCCCCCACTTACAGAAGAAGTCTACCTCTGTCTCCCAGTTGACTGGCTCAAGACAACAGGAAAAAGTTTCCCCCCCGTGTTGCAGCGTCTAAGTGGCTGCTTTCAGCGACAGAACGTGGTACCAGGAGAAACCGTTGGTCTCGGGTGGGAGGGTGGGTGCGCGCTTGCTTCCTACAGGGCTGGCCTCTCAAGAGAAGATCTCCCTCCTTTCCCCCCACCTCTCCACGAGCCTAAAACAACTCAAGGGGGGGATGGAGGGCTTGGAGGAGGAAGAGCAGCGGCAGCAAGTCCCTTACCATCCGAGGCGGGCCGCTTCCTTGGCCCTGCGTTCTGGCCGCCGAACTCCGCCGGCGCTCCGGCCGCCTCTGCCTTCTGCCCGGGACCCAGCCCGTCCTCCTCGGCGGCATCGGCGTCGTCCTCGTCATCCGCGGTTCCCTGAGAGCGCCTGAAGCCCGCCGAGAGGCAGCTGCCGTTGACCCCCGGGGGCCGCTTCTGGCCGGCGGCTTTGGCAGTGGCTAGCCTTGGGGGTCTGCTGTAGAAGTCGGGCAGGGCATCCTTGCCCACCGCTTGCCACTCGTACCGGCCTTCCAGGGGCTGGTAGCGGTGGAAATCGAAATTCCACTTCCTCCGGCTGGCTTCTTCCAGGTCCCGGCTGTGCTTCTGCAACTCCCGGGCTAACTCTTCGTGGTCGACGGGGCCGAAGAGGTTCCGACAAGCCGAGGGCTTGGGGTAGTCCGCCTGCCGGGCTTCCATCCTCTCCAGGGTCGGGCTCCCATTCGAAATGCGTACGTGGGACATCGCCCGAGCCGCCCCCAGCTTTCTGTGCTGTCCACGGTGGTTGAAGTGGAGTCTTTTAAAAAAATAATAATAGCGATCGAGACACCCCGCGGGTCGCCTCGCCTCGCCTCGCCTCCCCCCACCCCACCCCCCGATCGTGCGCAAAGAGAAGGGTTAAAAACACGAGCGCGCGCACGCAAAACCCACCACTCGACCGTAACCGAGAGGAAAAGTTCAAAACAACACAGATCCCCCCAAAGGTCCGCCGTCCTACCGCCCGCGGCCGCCGCCAAATCCTTGCATAAGCCAAGAGGCGGGGAGGGGGCAGGCGAGGAGGAGGTGGGGAAAACAAGAGGGCGAGAACGAGAGAAACACCCTGATCTATTTCCCACCGATTGCGCCCGATTACGGATCAAGTGTGCCAGCGGCGGGCAGGGAAAAAAAAAGAAGAGGATCCAGGGTTAAGGGCGGAGAGAAAAAATAATCTAAAAGCAGAAGCTGCTTTTAAACAAATATCTCTAAGGCTCGCCCCCCTCCCCCCCGCGCGCCCCCCTCCCCGCTTCCTTGGCAAATCCGAATGGAGACGGCTCGCTCCCCGGTGCGCAATCCGACGTTTACAAAGAGCGCTTTGGCAAAGGCTCGCCCGATGTCAAAGCTTTGCGGTGGAATTTTTTTCCCCTCCCCCCCCTCTTTTTTTTTTTAAGGTTCGGGGGTGGGTGGAAAAAACAAGGAGGGGAAAGAGGAAGGGCAGAGGAAGGGGTGGTAAAAAAAAAAGACGAGCCTCTTTTCACACAGTTGCCCAATATGGCGATTGAAGGGAGGCTGACGGAGAAGAAAGTGATTGACACGGCCCGTCTATTTAAATAGAGGCGGCGCGCCATTGGTTCGAGCTGCGGGCACCGCCCCGTACGACGCGCCTGGCTCCGGCGGAGGGGAGCCGTTTGTTAAAGGTGGCCCGGGAAGGGCGAGCGGGCGCGCTGGCGGGCTGGCTGGCTGGCTCGGGTGTTGCGCGGCGGAGCGGATCCTCGCCGGCGAAGTGAAAGAGAAACTTGTTGGAGGCGGCTGGGGAGGGAAGGGGGGGAGAGTGCTGCGGGAAGCGCGGCCTACGGCCAGCGCCATAAACTGCCCAGCTCGCCAAGTGCCAGACTAGTTTCTGAAGGTCTCCTCCAGAAATTCTCCGAATTTCCGCGGGATAAAACGGGGGCGGGTTGGATGGGGCCGGCCTGCTTCCCGGCGCCCGCACCGTCCCAAGCCTTTCCCACGGCAATGCCACTCCACCCCAGGCACACCCACCCACTCACCCCAGGTGTGCCGGGCTAGAGCCGCGGAAACGGGAGGCCGCCCTGACGCGACGAGCCGTGGCTTTTCCGTCTCCTTTCGTGCCTCGCAACGCGGGGCGGCATCGTGGCAGCTTTGGGGAAGTGGGTTCCCTTCCTAGACCAAAAGAGACGCCTCCGTGGGGCCACACCAAAAGCAAAAAAGCAAAGTATTCTGCTTAGATACCGCCCCATACCACTGCAAGTAGACTCTGGGCTAGAGTTTAATTACATTATGCAGGCTACACATGCCCCCCCCAAGGCAAGCTGGGTACTCGTTTTACCGACCTCGGAAGGATGGAAGGCCAGTGAACACCTGGGATCGAACCCCAGGTCCTGAGCACAATTTTACCTGCAGTACAGGCATTTAACCACTGCGCCTGGAGGCTTCCACCACTACCACTGAAGAGGTAGTTTTTCCTGATAGGCAAAAAGGTGGGATGAACACCAAACAGCCTTTTACTAGGTCCGGAAAGTGTGTTTCCGGTTTTAACTGAAAAAAAGTATGCATCCATTTTCAGGAGGAGGGTGGTGGACTAGCTGCTGGCTACATGAATCACTCCCCCTAATGATTTATGCTCTTGGCTGTTCACACTTTTCTGTGTGAAAAGAGTGATACCTTGACACCTTTCGCTTATCACTTAGGTATATTTTGTCAGAAGGATGATTAGACATGCATGATTGGAGAAGTTGTAGCCCTTCAGATGTTGGACAACAACCCACAACATCCTAGCCCACTGGTGTCCCAAAACGCCTGGCAAGTTCCCACCTTGATTTATTTATTTATTTTACTATTTTTACCCTGCCTTTCTCCTTGGGAAAGGACCCAAGGTGGCTTACATATTGAAGGACAATATACAACCCAGAATCTTTAAGACATATTCAGGTTTAAGAACAGTAAATTTGAAGAAGCATCTTACAACATTAAAAGGTAGTATTAAAGCTAAAAACAGCATGCGAAGAATTAAAACAAAACAAAAAATCCCTTATGAGAGATGGAATGAACATGGAAAACACAGGTATTATGAATTCAGTTTGAGCAATGATGCATGACAATCCATCTAAAAGTCACACACTAGGTAGTCTGTCATTCAGGGAAAGCTTTCCTGAAGAGAAAGTTCTTTGTTTCTAGAAAGACACCAGAGAGGGAGCAGTGCTGGCCTCCTGTGGGGGGGTGGGTGTTCCAGAGTATAGGAGCAGCAACAGAGAAGGCCCTTTAATGTGTTCTTATCAGATGCACTTGTGAAGGTGGCAGGATGGAGAGAAAGGCCGCTCCTGATGACCTTAGCACCCCAGCTGGCTCGTACTGTGCACTTCGATCTTTGAGGTAGATTGGACCCAGGCCATTTTCATGCTTTGTAGGTTAAAACCAACATTTTAAATTGTTTAGTTTCAGTTTGTTCATCCTCATCCATAGGCAACCAGTTCTGTTTTCTAAAGAGAAATTGTATTCCAGCAATACATGTTTACATATGTGGAAGTTCATTTGAAGAATATGATGCTATGAGCAGCAATGCTGCATCTTCAGAGTGGTGCAGGGGAGACTTAAGGTATGGTGTGTGTAGGGGAAGGGAGCAAAATGCTTCCCCAAGTGAGGAATCACAGGATGCAGGTTCTCCAGACTACTAGGATGCGGAGCATTGCAGCAGGATTACCTGGCCTCCTCCCAACAAAAGGGCTGATTAAAGGAAGCAAGGGTGAAATGGGGACTCTTTCAAAGATGCAGCAGCCCTTTAGTGATGTTCCCAAGAAGACACTTGGCTACAAAAATGCAAACCACAATTCAGTCTTTCCCCTCTTGCAAGATTCTGTCCAGTGGTGACAGTGGAGGGAGGAATTTCCTTGTTATATCTTAACTCTCTTGTTTGCAACAAAAGTAATGTTTTTACTTTCTGGCACAGTGAAATTTGAACACATCATTCTTGCCTTCTGGAAACACAAGTTAGGAATTCAGTGGAAGGATAAATTGGAAATATTGTTATGTGGTTGATATAGAGATTAACAGAAGTGCACAGTCTTTTTACACTTCAGAAGGAAACCTGAGTGTTCTCAGTCAAGAGGAAAGGCTGATTCATATATTTCATTACTCTACAGCCTGGTTCACACATATCTGCTCTTGATATGGAAGTTGAGTCATGGCTACTGGACTTCTTTTTGAGAGATAGAAACGTTTCACTGCTCATCCAAACAGCTTCATCAGCTGTTGATATTTTTTCACCAACAACTCTTGTCACTAGACATTAAACCAATTTCAAAAGTTACCACTACATTTTATCATTGAATAGTCAAGCACAGAGTGATACACCCACATAAATCATTGAATAATCATACAGTACCTCCAGAACATAGAGGGTGAATTGGCTCAGTTAAAGTTTGTTGCATTTGGAAGGAAGGAAGGAAGGTTAAAGTTTGGGGTCAGCCTCATGGATGTACTGTATTATGTCAGGAAATGAATGACAGTGTTCAATCTTATTAATTCTGCAAATCCTTTCAGCTACCTTCAAGAACATCATCATAGTAGACATTTATCCAGAAAGAGATGGCATGGTGATTCAAGTCTAGGGAGGTTTGGTTGGCCATATGTAGTACCTAAGACCAAAATATAACCCCATTGGGCTTCCTAGGAAAAATGCCAAAAGAATCCCTTGTGCTCTTGGGGAAGGGGCAATTTTGTCACATTTTGGAAGGCCATATCCTAAGGCTCTCCACACATACTCCATGTTGATTGTTTGTTTTTAACACACACACACACTTTTGACTCTAAAGGGCACTAGGGGGCTCCCTTAATAACTCTTTATTTTGTAGAACATTTGAGAAGATTGTGAAAGCGGCCCTGCATGGCACATCCTAACATTGTTGTTGCAAAACAGGGCAACCATTTTGCAAATGGCAAAGTGACAAGGCTCAGTGAAACCTACATTGCCCAGAACCTGGTAGAGATGGAACCTAAGTGACAAAACACACATACAAAATAAATATTCCTTTGAACCCATTTTCTCCTGCAACAAAAAACCCATTTCACAGAAGGCAAGTTACCTCATTTCCTTCAAATAAATTCCTTGGTAGTTAATTTCCCCAAACTGACAAGAAAATTGTCTCCGAGTGAGTTTTTCCCAGATTCATTACCCAAATAAATAATTATTCAGTTAACTGCCAAACCATTCATTTCCTCTCTGCAAGTCAACATACCCCACATCAAACTTTCCCTCCTCACTGGAACACCCAATTACTTGCCTCCCTTGAATAATCACATGCGTGCACTCTCAGTATCATTCACTCCCAAACACACACTGTTTTAGAATCCATGACTCTTAGAATCACTCCGTTTACCCTTTTTCTCACTTGCAGGTGCACCCACAGACTCCATTCATTCATACTTGTATTACAAGTGCACATAACCATGTGTGTCCTGTTTCCTGATTTTGAACATACACCTCCCTGCTTCAGTTCTCCCTCTTCTTGACTGTCTTCCTTGTCTCTCACGCACCCTGCAGTCCTTTAGCCTCACCTGCCTTACTCTGCCTCCATCACTTGACTCATAGTTCTGTTTCTCACTCACCCGCATCTGCGTGCAGAGACACAGACAAACCGCCACCCCATGTCCACCTGCACCTGCTTCCTTCAACATGCAAAGAGCCCCGTTTCTCATCCATCTCTTTTCTCTCCACCCACCAACATGCTTGATTCATCTCAGTCCCCAGCTTCTCTTCATTCCTGCTGCCACATCATGCTGAGGGTGGGCTTGTGGCTGTCCAAACATAAGAGAAGTGTGGTGATGGGAATACCCAGCAAAGGGCCACAGCGGGTACAACCAGCAGGGAAGTGGAACAGCAGTATAAAGAGATAATTTTGAAATCCCTCCCACCTCAAAAAAGTAATTTGCATAGAGCCAATCTAGGGGCTGTGAAGGGATGAAACAAATAACGTGTCATCAAAATTTGGGCAAGACCGTCTCTGACTCTGTTCCTTCTTGTTGATATTTGGGAGGCTGTAGAAATTCTGAACAAGAAGCTCCTGGAACTGGCATGATTGATTGCAAGGTGAGAAGTGCTGATCATTGAGGTTGTCTTTGAATAGTCTTGTCTCATTGACTAGCTGTATTCTAACTTTTTTTTAATTTTAAAATGAGGGACCTTGCTGATGCCTTTCTGGTTACATCCAGTCTACCTCCCACAATATAGACTGCAGAGGGCTTCAGAGTCGTCAGCCAGTATGAAGGAGGTTGTTTGTGGGGTGAAAGATAAGCTGTCAGAACTGCACAACACCTACTTTGGTCCTTTCCTGTGTTTCCAGGCCTAATTTCAAGTACAGGTTGTTACTTTAAAGCTTTAAACAGTTCAGGGAAGTTGTTTGAAGGAACCATATACACCTGTACGAACCTGCCTGGGCTTTAAGATTAGAGGTTCTGGTTAAGCCCTTTGTTTTCCAGCTAAGGTCTGTTGAGGGGAATGGGTGTATACAAACATGTGGCTTTCTTAGATGTGGCTACACCCACATATTATTATCTTCCACAGAAAGTGGTTTGTCCTCCCTGTTTTCAAAGTGGGCTTCAAAGTTAGGGATCTCCCAGTCTCCTTTTAGTTGGATGATGATGCACATCCATTTTGTTTATTTCCTTGCTTGCTTGCTTAGTTTTAACTAGCTGAACGTTTTTATTTTATGTCATCTTATGGTGTCCTTTTCAATATTTCATTTTATATTTCTCTCCTCTTTTACTTTACTATTTTATGACATGTTATATTTTAACAACCTAGAAAGGCCCCTTTCAATCCCTCCAAAGGGGGAGTTATCAGAATAAAATAATTCAAAAACTGCCCTCATTGCATTAGATCGGTTACATGCACCTAGACAGCCAAGTCACAATTTAATGTGAGAAGGGACCAAGTGATGTGAACAAGCTAGAATCTGAAGTCAATCATGGTTCTTTAAGGAATTATGCAAGGCTTCACAAAAAGTGTTATTATTGGGTTTTTAACAGATAATGTGTATACAAAGTAGCTGTCTGGACAGCTCTATGATTTAGGTATCTGGCTACAGAGCCAGCGGTTGGGAGATCAAGTCCTCTCTGTGCCTCCTGCGAAGTAGAGCCAGCCTGTGTGGTTATTATGGGCAGAAGAAGGGGATGGTAAACCGCCTCTTGAGTATTTTCTGCATGGAACACCTGAAAAACACCCATTTGAGTCAGTTTCCCTCCCACTCCTTTATTATTTTGATTTATTTGTTTTTATAGTCAAATGGTATATATACCACTGGGTCAATTTATATGGCTGCCAGTTCCACTGGTAATATAAATTCTGTACTGTTTCTGGGTGTCTACTGCCCTAACATTTTTTTTAAAAAATCATAAATGGTACATTGCTAAACAGCATATACATTTGTGTGTAACTATGTAAGCCCATAAGCTGCCTAGATGCCCTAAGCACATCCGATCTCTCCCGATTTCGGAAGCTAAGCAGGGTTAGCCCGGGTTAGTACTTGGATGGGAGACCACCAGGGAATACCAGGTGCTGTAGGTGCCTGGAGTAGGAACTGGCAAACCACTCCAGTATTCCTGCCAGGTAAACTCCATGGACATGGGGTCACGAAGAGTCAGCCACGACTTTAACGGCACAACACACACAACACATACATGTAAGCCAATGGAAGGCAACATTGGAGTTTGATTTATAACAGGCCATGAAACATCACCAGTTATTACATTTTGGGTGCTTTATTTTTCAAAGGATACTAGGAGAAAAAGTTGGCTGGCCTAATGAATCAGTGTGAACAGAAATGTATAAAACAATTTAAATAATGGCAGAATCAAGATAACTGGGCTTATTTCGTCATTTGTGACTGCACCCTAAGGCAATTCATGAAAATAATAAAACTAACTATCCTTTCCTAAAACTTACAATACATCAGCAATGTAGCATGGTTCCAGAGCATATACAGAGTGCAGACTAAATAACAAAGAAAATAACTATCTCATTAGAGAACTAAGCCAAAGTAACGGTTTTTATGCCCATCCTCCACCTTTCTAGATCTTTTGAGAGTAGTCTACCAAACAGATTTTCAGTTACCCCAAACCTTCCAGACAGAAGTAACTGTTCATCCAAGTAACTTCACTTATCTAGCTATTATACCCACCTCATTTCAGTTCAGTTGAAGCCAATTTTACTTAATTAAGGTACCAGGCAAAGGAACATCACCAGATAACACCATCTGCTAGTTGTCTTCTAATTAACAAGCAGTTGTTCTCACACACAAGTAAGCCAACATGCCTAAATTTTATAGGACAACCAAAACCTATTGCCAGTTTCTCAATGATAATCCTCTTCTTGAACTGCTCTGTGTCTCCTTTATGTGCTCCTAACAGCTAAAGCAGGTTTCAAAATTTAGTTACAAGGTATGAAAACAAATAAAGGCTAACATTAAAGACTAGCACTAATACAGTTAATAAAGCTACATCTAACATGCATATACCTCATGTGAATTCAATCTGTACCTAAGAAGCGGATACAGTGATCCCCCACCTATTGCTGGGGTTAGGGACCCAACCTGACCTGCGATAACTGAAAATCCGCGATATGCGGATGCAGGTCGGGTTGGGCCTGGGGTGCTTAGCTGGGGGCTCTTGTACTTACCCCCAGCCTGGTGCTGCCCCGAACGAGCCTGCAAGAGCCTTCTTGGGCCTTCTGGAGGCCCCAAAAGGGCCTCCCTGCAAACCAGAAGTGACTTGCAGATTGCCTAAAATCATTTCCGAGGCCTCTGACAGGCCTAGAAAGGCCCCCAGAGGCCTCAGAAATGATTTTTGGTCATCTGGAACTCACTTCCAGTTTACTGGAAGTCACTTCCGGTTAGCAGGAAGGCCCTTGCAGGCCCGTTTGGGGCAGCACCAATCCTGGGGTAAGTATGGGAGGCCTGAAACAGGCCTTTCCCCCCTTACTCCAGGGGGCCTTTTTTCATATACCGTGGTCCCGTGATATAGCGGGACCGCAGTATATGAACTGCGAAAGGGTAGGGGACCACTGTACTGTAAACTATTTTAGCAAACAGAGGTAATTTTAAGAAATATAACCATATACGTTAGAGGAAGATACTAAAGAGGCACTTATTTGAAGTAGGGTATACAAAATCTGAAAATCCAGGAGATGAGGATGCACGTAAAGCAATAGAATATTGGAATCCTGACAGTTCAGTTACATTGACTCCGTTCCCTACCTTTCACCATCATTCCTCACCAACTTCAAAGGTGAAATCTGTAGACATAAATTCCATCTCAGTAAAGACTAGTTATGATTCCTCAAGCCACACCGCTGCCAATTAATAACTTTTCAGCCTCATGTTAATCATGTGAACCTAACAAGTGCCCAGCATCTGACCAATTAGCCATGGGAAACTCTGCAATTTGTTTATTGTAAATGTTAATAAGTTTTTTCTTCTTATTAGTATTTCTTAAGAGTTATCCTCAGGAGGTACAAGCTAACAATACTAAGCCAACCACACTCAGCCTGCACATTTCAAACAGTCTTAAAGGTTTCTAAGTCCAGTCTCATCTTTCCCCATTTCAGTGAGGTAGGGACAATGGCAGTTCATTAGGAAGGTCACTAATCAGATGTTATAAACTTCAGAAAGGTTTGGGAGAAAAATAACACATGGATAAATATGGGACGTGCTAATTTTGTGGGAGACCTAACTACGGTAGAGGTAAGTTAAAACCAAATACAAGACCCTACTACATTTCAAACATGATGGTCAATTCCTGGTTTTGCTGTGGGGCCACTGTTACACAAGCTATCTTTATGTACAATAAGGAAAGTGGGGCATTTTCCACACACTTAAATGCATGCAATGGAATTTGTTGGTGTGTCGTTACAGTCGTGACCCTATGTCCGTGGAGTATTTCTTGGCAGGAATACTGGAGTAGCTTGCTAGTTCCCACTCCAGGCGCCTACAGCACCTGGTATTCCTTGGTGGTCACCCATCCAAGTACTAGCCAGGCCTGAGCCTGCTTAGCTTCCGAAATCAGGTGAGTTCAGATGTGCTTAGGGCATCTAGACAGCGCATTGGAATCTAGCCCCAGCCAAAAAGAAAGGAAGGAAGGAAGGAACAAGTGTCAAGGCTTTGTATTTCATGCTAACTTGCCTGGCTTGTAGGCCTAATTTACATAAAAGCAGCAATCTCTTAAGTTAAGGGAAAGTCCCTTACTGCAGAAAACCACAGCAGTCTAGATTGAAAGATAAAACAGCCTAGCTGAGAACACTAATGGTCTACATAATTCTATGTGAAGGACACTATAACACTATGTTATAACATATTTTTTTGCCAGCTATTCCTCTTATATTCATTCATACATGGTCTAATTCCCATATGTCCAACATTTGTGGAGTAACAAAAGAAAAGTTTCACTATAGATTGGTTTGGTATACTGTACTTCAGAGAAACAAATCTTTCTCTCCCTGCATCACTGTCCAAAGTCTGAAGTGAGACATTGCATTGCTGTCTTGCCTGCAACACATTATTTTGAGAGAGACAACAACATTACTGAAGTTGCTGTTTTATAAAAGTAATGGTAACCATTAGAAACATTGTTCAAATTTGTAGTGCTATTAGTCACAGGCAGTGCATCTAGTAATTACGCTTGAAACACTGCATGGAGCAGAGTCATTGGACAAGAATAAGGGCTATTTTTCTCTATTTTGGGATTTTCAAAAGGGTTTTTGAGAATATGATTAATCGTCCTTTCCAAAAGGCTGATTTTTCTGCATAGAAGGAGGATTTCTTTTCACGTAAAAGCTTTCAAATAACCTCCCCTATGTGCAGACTGAAGGTCACAGAGACCAGGAAATGCTGGAGGTGATTCTGCACAACCTATAGCAAGACCCAATGTTGTCAACACCGACTCTCAGCTCATGTTGTACCACTGCAAGCACAGAACACAGGCAGCTTCTTCAGTACATTCTTATTTGCATAACTGCTGTTTTGTACAGGTGCCTACAAACTTATACTTGTTTGTGGGAATTCCTGTCTCCTCATGGTAACAGTCTACAAAAGTAATTTGGTTAACAGACAGTGATCTGATCCAGTTTATTCTCTGTCAATTGGTCTGACCTCCTATTCCAACAGAAACAAAGTGAAGAACATGTGTGTTCATTCTTTAATTATTTTCTTCTTTTGAAAAGTGAAATTATTTACTTTTAGTTTTCCAGTCTGAATTGCCTTCAAAGGAAACAGCATCTCATATTTTCCTGTATTTAGTGTTCCGTATTTATTTGTTTGGTGAAAGCCTAGCTGTTGAGGTTTTGGAGGGAAGGCTCCTAGCATGACCTATCAAGAGACTTCCACAGGTTTTTCACCTTCTCTCTCTCTCTCTCTCTCTAGCAGATGTTCTGTGTTAGGAAATAGGTGGAAGGTAGAACTGATAGAAAACCCCAAGAGGATAACAAGTGAAAGAGGGCATTACCTAGCCACCCACTTATTTGGCTGAAAGTATGATTTCAGTTGCTCCAAAAGAGACAGTAATGAAACTACCACTACAGTGGTACCTTGTATAACAGACAGCTTGTATAACAGAAAATTTGTACAACATAAAAAATTCCAGAGATAGGGGAAATTTGCTTAACATAATTGCCTATGGGGAAAATCCGTACAACATAAAATGGGATTACTCTGCTTGCAATGCATTCCTATGGGAATTTGTATAAAGGAAAATTTGCTTAACATAATTTCATTTGGAACGAATTAATTCCTTTATACAAGGTACCACTGTATTACTAACCTAAAGAAAGTTGTATTTGACCCAGATAACTATAATAACTACCCGCTTGTTGCTCCTACTCTTTTCATGATCCAGATGTTAGAGTGAGTGATTAGTCTGTCTGTATTTTGGATCAGATTTCTAGCTGAAACTGCCTTCCTCCCCCTCTCCCCAGCCCCAAAAAAGGATAGCCTGTACTGAGAGGAAACAAGGAAGTTAAACTGAATTATTTTGCTGGTTCTGTTGGCAGCATTCAGTACGATCAAGCCTAGCACAGAAGCTGTTCTTGGGAAATTGTGATATTGTGTGCATGAGAGAGAGAGAGATCTCTCCTACTAGAGGGCCAAGTCCAGAAGTGTTAGTGAAATAAGCAGGGAGAGAAACCCTTTTTGGATTTATGTTGTATCTAGCCAGAATCTTGGCTTAACTGCCCGTGAGGGATTAAGATCAAAGAAGCAAGCCTAGAGAGATAGCAGGAAATGACTTGGCAAGATTCCAAGGAAAGAGTAAGACCAAGGAAGCTTCCTCCTTCTACAGTATGTCAAGGGCAGCAAGACTGCTGGAGTTCTGAGCCATGTCCGAGTACATTCAGTGCCATCTATCCTTCAGAAAGGCCTGGTGGGTGAAACTTACAGAGATATATGAGTAGTTGAGGATGCGATTTAGGGTATTAATTTTGATGTTTTGGAAAAGTCTGGCTTAGGCAGATGTCTTTCCAGTTGTGTTGTAACATTAAGCTGATTCCCAGGGGAAGTGATTTCCTCCAGTTTTTACACTCTATATTTCTGACCAAGTCTGACCAAATTGCATATCTATCTATCTATGTTAGGATTTGTATGTTTTAAAGAGGAAGATCTGTGTATCTGTTTTTAAGATGACAAGGTCAACAACCAAGTGACTTACCTCCTAGGAATCACAACTGAGCTAAACAAGAGACAAATTCTACCTCTCCTTTTCCAAGAGACTATCAGTGAGGGGACTTTGGGTGGGGATCAAAACCATGTAATCAAGGGGGCTCCAAACTTTGGCCCTCCAGATGTTTTCGACCACAACTCCCAGAATTCCAAGCCTCTATTGCCAGTGTCAAAGGACTATGGGAGTTGTGGTCCAAAACATCTGGAGGGCTGAAGTTTGGACACCACTGCCAGTATAATCCTCTGTTCTGGGAGTTCTACCTGATAGACCTTACAGACACCTAAATGTGGCTCACCTGGGAGACAGGCTTAAAGTGGAAGGCCTTGAGGCCTATCTAAGTCTAGCTTCACCCTAGCTTCTTGTTCAGAAAGAAAGCTCCCACATTGCACTGAGGAAGGAACAGTTTGCTTGAGCACAGCCAGGCCTCAAACCCTCCCACTTTAGGCCTCTCTCCAAGGTTAGCCACATTTAGGTGCCTCTCTCCTGGTAGAGAGCTTTTGAGCTGTGGTGCTAGAGGAGAGTCTTGAAAGTCCCCTGGACTGCAAGGAGATCAAACCTATCCATCCTGAAAGAAATCAACCCCGAATGTTCACTGGAAGGACAGATTTTGAAGCTGAGGCTCCAGTAATTTGGCCACCTCATGAGGAGAGAGGAGTCCTTGGAAAAGTCCCTGATGTTGGGAAAGATTGAAGGCAAAAGGAAAAGAGGACGGCAGAGAATGAGATGGTTGGACAGTGTCATCGATGCAACCAATATGGATTTCCCAAAACTCCGGGAGGCAGTGGTGAGCTCTGGTCCATGGGGTCACGAAGAGTCGGACACGACTGAACGACTGAACAACAACAACTCCTGGTAGAACTCCCCAAATGGAGAATTATAGGATGTGTGTAGTCCAAAACATCTGACAGTCCCCTCCCTAAAGCCTGACATTTTCGGGAACCATACTAGGAAGAGGAGCAAACTGTATTATCTTAGAGTTCTGCAGGTTGATATTTGGAGGTTGGCCATGGACAAGTCCATGGCCCACTCTCTGAGGATATTTAAGCCCAGCTCCTAAAAAGTGAGGATGAGGGGCTTGAAAAGTTTGTGGGCTGCTAGCTTCTGTATCCAAATATCAGGTTGGGAAATCAGCCTTGAGAAAGTGCTGTTTGAAGGTGTGAGTTCAAGCCCAGGATAGTTATATTGCAGGGACCCCCAGTGGTCTGTTTGTCAGAGTATTTTGCAATTTGTTCTGCTAATGGCAGCAAATACTTATTGAACAATTACATAGATAGAAGCAGAATCAGACAAAGTCAGAGCTTATTTGAAACAGCAAAAACAGCTATATTACATATATGCACAGATAAGTTACATGGAGATAAAGCAACAGCATAACATCATTTCATCATACATGGCATACATAATTAGCACATGGCATAGAGAGAACTTACTCACAAAGGCCCAATGAACACTGATTAACAGAGGACTTATATACATCTGGTAACACATTGCCTCATGGCTGTTGCAGCACCTTGCATCAGCCAAACAAATTTAAGCCCATTTTTCACCTGCAGTCTAACAGAAAAAAAAAACTTTAGACTGAATCACTGTGACTTAGCACATTTGCAGACTCCATCTTAAAAATCAATTAAATACATATCAACCATTTATTTATACACCTGTCTAATACATAGTTTCACTAACTAATATCTGACACTGTTTCATCTCACATGATCAAATATTTTAGCAAGAAGTCACTAACTGAGATTTTTAATAGAGGACATAGTGTTTTGAGTACTGTAATCTCTATTACAAAAGCTTGTAAAATAATGCTTAAAAGTAACATTATCCTTGTTACTACGATCAATTACGATACGTTACTTTTAAATGCTGTAATGACAACAAAACTAACATGGGGGTGGCAATGGAGTCCATAGCAACCTTTGCTATTGTTAGAAACACTGCTTTGGGACCATTTTGGTTTTCTTTTTTTTCCTTTAAAACATTTTTGGAAAGTAACATTTTGTTACTTTTGAGTACTGTAATATTATTTTAGCAAGTTGGAAAACAATAATAATAGTATGTTACTTTTTAAAAGGAACACTTCCATGCACTGATCAATCTGTTTGTGATGCAGACCTATAGCTTGCCCTTTCTAGCTAGAGCAGGAGAGGCAGGGGAAGTGGACTGGAAGAGGATTATTGCATTGGATGGAACTCACCATAAAGCGTCTGGTGCAAAATCTCAGCCTGCTTTGACATTCATCTTTGTCAATCAGTAGGCTTTGCTGCTTTGAGGGGGGGGGGGTATGAAGTGATATATCAACCAAAGTCCCTACTGAACAAAGATGATCTGCCCACACCCTCCTAGGTTGTGATAATTTACAAGAATGTCTGCAGGGTTTTTTCTTGAGATGGTAGATACAACAGTTTTATGTTATAATCTGCATGCGTTGTACACGTTATTTCTGCACAGTGCATCTGCCTGTGTACATTTAAAAAAAAAGTTTAGGGCTTTTGAGGTACAAGACCCTACCTTACCCCAGCTGGGGACACACACACAGGAACTTGAGGGTTAGATTACTCTGAAATGCCTTACATGGGGCTGCTGCCGCAGTCAGATAAGATAACATTGTATCTAGGCTGCTGTCCAGAAGCAGGGAAAAGGTATGATATCTTGCTTGTACTGAAATGACTCCACTGCCTCTAAGTATGTTTGGGAGGAATATTTGTAGTGCTTTTCTTCCTGCACTACAAAACATTGCACGACATGATCTAGGTACGTATTGGACTCCCCCACTGTCAACAAACACCCAGGCCCCATCTTTCCTCCCATCCAGTGGCTCCGGGTCAGGACTTTCAATCTTGATTCTGTTTTTGTTCTGGAAGGAAGTAGGACGGGGTGTTATGAGAGAGAGCAGCCAAACATTATAGTTCTCCCTTTGTAGTAATTAAATAACATTTTGCTGATTGATTCTTTTGAATGAACTGATTTTTCTTACCTATGTATTTTTATACATATTTGTGAAAACAAACATAATAGAAACCACACACACACACACACACACACACACACACACACACACACACACAC
>JAHTLZ010000274.1:3755811-3768361 GCA_023846285.1 Phrynocephalus versicolor | reverse complement strand
CACACACACACACACACACACACACACACACACACACACACACACACCATTCTGATATTATTGGAACTTTCCTGTGTATGTATTTGCCATGATACCAGTTGACTCCACATTACTGCATTTTTCCCCAGCAAAGAGACACATATATTTCCAACCCAGAAGAAAATTAAAATTTAAGCTGCACAAAGATTTGTACTCTATCTGCTGGTTCCGAAACCCATTAAGGTCTTCAGATATTTTAAGGGATGCTGTTGCTTTTAAATGCTGAGGCACAGACATCACATGGCCATTCCACCTTAAGTAATTTCCCACTGCTTGGGGAAAAGTTGTGCCTGCAGCAACCTTGCAAAGTGTTTTGTTTACTGTCCGCCCCCAGTCGACCATCTCTGTAGCAAATAAAGAGTGAAGAGGAAGTTGCCTAGCATAGTAGCAGTGAGATGTGGACGGAGGATGGGCTACTGCATAGCTGCCAGGTAGACTTCTCCAAATACCAATGTGCCACCCGCTTACAAAACAGAGAGGCTGCAACCAAGCAAGATTCAGAAGGCAGCTTTTTATCTAAACAGAGACATGATGTACTCTTGAAAGCCAGCTCAAAACAATTTGTTAAAAGTATTGGCTGGAAATGACAAATGGTTTGATTATCCTCAAACCGCCCCCTCTCCCCAGGCAAGCATTTGGAATTTCCTCTTCTTTACATCCCCACGAACCCATTAAAACATGTTGTTTTTTGCTTTTTGTTTTCCAAGGATAAAATGAATTGAGTTGAAGAGAAAGTGAGGAAGCAACCCAATTTTAGACATGGTTAAATGAAAATGCACTGATTTGGGTCCATTGCATCTTCTGAACAATGGAGATGATCCAGGCCAATTTCTGACTGTTTATAGTAACAGCCCCACTCCTTGGATCTCTAAGGATACCAAGCACTGCTTGAGGATTATCCCGATCCCTAAGAGCCTGTATGACTGACAAGTGTATTTTATTAGAGTTACTGGAGACTAGCCAGCATTATTCAAATCAGTCATGGCTGTTAGCATAACAAATTACCACAGCCATTATCAGTATAAACTCATAAACTCTTGTGATACATCCACGGGTTCATGATGAAATGCTCTCCCAGGCTAGGGCAGCATTGGCACCAACCCCAAGAGCTTAGTCCTTGATTTAAGGCCCATACTGAAACAATGTCTTTTACCACTGCCCCCACCATACATATGCATGCATTTTAAGACTCTGGACATGGCTGAGGAAATGCTAATTTCCACAAATCCTGCATAGGTCCAGTTCTTTTGCTTTTGCTTTCTTTTTCCTTTCCTTTCCTTTCCTTTTTAATTCTTGAGAGGGGGCTCCTCAAATCACAGCTGCCAATTAGGGTGAAATGTTATCCAGAAGGTATCCAGGAAATTTACCTACCTGACATGGTATGTTTCTACAGAAGATTTGAGGGTGAGGGTGGGGTGGAGTTCTGGTTCATTTGTAATACTTTATCTCCTTTAGATCCAGAAGCAGCCATTGAGGTAAGATGGTTAATACATAACTATTTATTAATTGCTATCTTTCAAGGAGGATCACTGCCTAGATGCCCTAAGCACATCCAATCTCGCCTTATTTTGGAAGCTAAGCAGGTTGGCCCTGGAGAGTACTCGGATGGGAGACCACCAGGGAATACCAGGAGCTCTAGGCACCTGGAGTAGGAACTGGCAAACCACTGCCAAGAAAACTCCATGGACATGGGGTCATGACTGTAACGACACAACACACACACACACAAGGAGGGTCAACTCCCACAACCCCTCACCCGCAGTTATTCTGGCAAGTGCTGCTGAGAGTTGTAGGCCTAAATAACATCTGGACAGTTACAGCTGTGTATCAGGTGGCACTAACAGCAGGCCTCAGCCAGACTACAAGTTCACTGAGCTTCCTTTCAGCTTCCAGACATAAGACTAGTTTCCTCCACCTAGAGGTCTTCTAAGAGTCAGTCTTCAAGCACCAAGAACAGGTACTTCTGTGTTGTGTGTTTGAGAGTGCAGGCATCCAAATCTCCACACAAAAGTTAGCCTCCCTGAGGTAAAACCTGAGGTAAAACCTTGTTTTACTCCTCCCAGGTTTGGGTTGCAGCCCCAGTGTAACATGCTTGAATGAGCCAGACGGAGCTTTTCACCTTCAAATCCCCTTATACCGTATTAGGAAACAACCAGAAAGACGGCTAACCTGTTCCATTTAACGGGAGCACTGTAAAGACTGAGCAACATTTTCTTTTTCTTTTCTTTTTTAATTAGCTTCGTATAACATGTTCTGCGTGGAGAGTTTTGTTTTAACTCTTAGCAAAAAAATGAATCTTACTATAGTGTAATGAGATTAAATGGTTGCTCACCCCTCAATCCTGGTAAACAAGTTTCTCAAAAGGTTAGATTACATCCAGCCAGGATGACTCGCATTTGTTTTTCGGCTGCACTCGAACTTGGAACTTTTCTGGGAAGAGGTTGTTATTTTCTGCCAGTGTTTTCTCAAGTTCAATTCTTGAGGTTCCCAAGTGATGACATGTTCTGAAAGCAATGCCTTTCTGGCACAAGCTGCATGTCTGTGAAAGGGACACTGGCCCTGTTCTTAAGAGCCGTTCATTAAATAAAAACACCCAGTGTCATATGTTATGTTTCGTTGAAATATTTCAAGCCTTCAATGCATGAAATTAGATGATGCCTGTAAATATTTTTTACTAGAACTCAAAAACTAGGTTTTACACAATGGAGTGTTGTGTGCAATCACAGAAGACCACGAAGAAGAGAAGTAGTGATTTTTTTAAAAAAAAATCTTTCAGGAAATCATTTTTGGGTAAAGAGAAGCATCCTATTTATGAAGTAGCACTGCAAGATTGAAAATGCCCTTTCTGCAATGAACGCAAAATAACTTTGCCACCACCATGGCAAATAATGTCAACTCCAAAAGGTTTCTGTGTGGCTCATTTTGGATTGGAGGAAAGTCTGCCTGTTAGCCAACACTCAAGAAATCATCAACACAAACACCAGGAAGAAAACTGGTTGGCTATTATCTATATGCAGGGAGCTAGCACAAGCAGAGAAATAATTCAGGCATATGACCCCTTATCAGTGGTGTAAAGTGATGTTATTTAGGAAGAGTATGCCTCTTGGCTTTCTTGATAGTAAAACCAAGTGTTGGTTAAAACTATAGCTCTTAACATTTTAATGCTTTCACAGCAGGACATTTTGTTGCCTGAATCAAAGGACGAAATGGCACCCCCCCTTGCTGCCCCCATGTAATGAAGCTGATTGATTTGACAGTTGCATCTTAATTCAGCACTAGTGGTGGGGTAGCAATTACAACCCAACTCTATACCACTTTCATCACCAGGCTTGTTTGGAATGCCTTCAATAAATCGTGTGGCCTTCTCCCAATGTCCAGAGTAGAGATGTGAAGGCACACAAAATAAAAAAGGAAAACTTGGGGGGGGGGGACTGTTTTATTTCAAAAAAAATTCCTGAAGCCTTTTGGGGTTGTTTCTGAAAAAAAAGAAAACTGGTTATGGAATGTTTTATTTTAACATGATGAATAAAACATTTTAAGACAAGGTATTCTAATATTTTCCAAATCATTTCTAAAATATATGCATAGTATCAGATTGCAGTGGTACCTTGACTTACGAATTTAATCCATTTCGAATGCATGCTCTTAAGTCGAACTACTCTTAAGTCGGGGTACCTATCTAGAAACTTCAAAAATTAGTTTAAAAAAAAAGGAAAAAAGGAAGAAAAAAAAAACCAGACTCAGACCTCAGCAGCAGCAACTCACTGCCGGTCTGCCATCCTATGCATCCATGTTTTGGAGAAAACCTCATCAAATTGTGTTGTTCCTGTGTTAAACATTTTTAATACCCACCAGCTTTTCTAAGATTGATGTATAGCCATGCTTCCAAACTGCTCCGGTTTGTTTCGTAAGCAAACAAATTGAAAATTCCAGACAACTGGAATCTAGTTTCTGTCATACTACATTTCCTCAAGACGGAGTCTGAGCACTATTTTGAAGACGTCGGGCATAATCCTTCCATAAGATTTTATGAGGAAGCCCCTTAATTTCAGCAGAACTACTTAGGAGAATTTCTACAAGATTAGTGCCCTTGGTGTTTAATGAGTGGTTTCTTTTATTCTATCCCTGTTGAGGTCATTACAACCAAGGCTGGAGAAAACCTGGCTGAAAAACTGCCTTTTCTGGGTAAGCATTGGTATCAGCCCTTGGCAGGTGATCAGAATATGCTGTTCCATCATGTTAATGTTTTGTATCTTATAAGAAAAGTAAACAACCATAAAACCCAGTGCCTGAATCCAAGTAGAGTCATGCTGTCTAGGCTAAAACTGATTAAGAAATACAGTATCACAATCACTGGACTGAAGAGTTTGTGGAATAAAATCTGAGAACAGTGGCAGTGTAGGGTGACAGCAATTACCATTCAAACTGTCCACCCACACAGATCTTACTTTTCATCTGAAACTGTTGTGTTCTTGGATAGCAGTTGTGTGTAGCCTTCTCCCTTCACCCCAAATCTAGTGTTCAACTGCTTTCGGGGGGAAGGGGGTCAATAGAATTCTTCCTCTGTGCTTTGGCCTAGAGAACTCTATCCTGGCTCTTTTTTTTTGAGCTGCCCCATTCCTTTCTGGAACAGTGAGAGGGCTCTTGGGCTTTTGGCACGCTAATGCCAAATGTGTACTTCTAACGATCACGTTGTGTAGACCACGTGGGTGTGTCATTTGCTACCAAATAGAGCTGTGGCAAGCATTATCGGAGGCGACAACCCTGCAATATATTAGGTGGGTTGAGACATTTAAAAGGATGGGAAAATAGCACCTGTTTTTGTCTTATCTTTTAAAAACAGTTTCCTAACTGACCTAGTGCTGTTCTAATGCACTGGAGATAAGTGCAACACGTATAGAATCAGAATCAGAATCCTTTTATTGGCCAAGTGTGGTTGGACACACCCAGAATTTGTTTTGGTAAAATATGCTCTCTCTATATAAAAGGAAATATAAAAATCATATAGTCAACAATAAAAACACAGTACAACAATACAATATAACCTATTATTTAAAAAGGAAGAAGAAAAGTAAAAATTAATTATTCAACAGTTTGATAGCACTTGGAAAGAAACTATCTTTATATCTAGTTGTCCTAGTGTGCAATGCCCTAAAACGTCACCCTGAGGGTAACAATTGAAACAGGTTATGTCCAGGATGTGTGGAATCTGTATATATTTTCATCGCCCTCTTTTTAGCTCGTGTGGTATATAATTCCACAATAGATGGCAGATTAGTAGCAATAATTTTTTCTGCAGTTCCAATTATCCTTTGAAGTCTATATCTGTCATGCTTAGTCGCAGAACTAAACCAGACAGTTATAGAGGAACAGATAATAGATTCAATAACACTCTATAGAATTGAATCAACAGTTCTTTTGGCGGTCTGAACTTCCTGAGTTGATGCAGAAAAAACATTCTTTGTTGTGCTTTCTTAATAATACTTTCAATATTAGATGACCATTTTAAATCTTGAGATATAATAGTACCTAAAAATTTGGTATAATAGATATACCATGCTAGGCTTCATTGGTGTTCGATATGCCACTTTATTTAACAAAAGACCAGAAAAGCCACTGCAGTGAGCTGAATAACTACCACAGGAAAAGGCATGAAACAGAGGTGTTCCTACTCCATGGGCTCTACCCCCTCAAGGCGCCACGGTCTCAGCAGATCCCTTGCCAAGGAGAAAGCGGGAGGGAAGCTACCTGACTTGTTTCTCCAAATGTTACCTCAACATTTTCCTCTTGTGCCAGTCCCACCAGTGCATGGCTGCCACCTTACTCATGGGTAAACCAGGTAAAATTGCATGCCAGTAAACTGATTAAACCTTGCTCATGAGTAAACTAAGTAAATCTTGTTTACAAGTCAACTGGTGATCCAAAAACATGTATGAACCCTTGTCACAGCAGAAGAAACATCTCTAGGCCACTCCACATTCCCCCATCTGGAAAGGCTGTACAGGTGCAGCCTTACTATTGTTTTGTATGATGATATTATTAAGTTGGTTGTTTTATTTTCAATCCCCTTTTTTATAATCCCTAGCATGTAATTGGCCTTCTTCACCGCTGCCGCACACTGTGTAGACACCTTCATTGAGCTGTCCACCAGCACACAAATATCTCTTTCCGAATCCATCACAGATAGCTCAGAGCCCATGAGTTGATAGATAAAGTTTGGATTTTTTGCCCCACTATGCATTACTTTACATTTGGCTACATTGAAATGCATTTGCAATTTCACAGCCCATTCCCCCATTTTGGAGAGATCCTTCTGGAGCTCTTCACAATCTTCTCTGGTTTTTACCACCTGGAAAAGTTACATGTCATCTGCAAATGTGGCCACCTCACTGCTTACCCCTATCTCCAGGTCATTTATGAACAGATTGAAAAGCACCGGTCCCAGGACAGATCCCTGGGGCATATCACTTCACCTCTCTCCATTGTGAAAAAATCCCATTGAAACCTACTCTTTGTTTCCTGGATCCCAACCAGTTCTCAATCCATAAGAGGACCTGCCCTCTTATCCCCTGACTGTGCAATTTTCTCAGCAGCCTTTGGTGAGGGACTGTGTCAAAAGCCTTCTGAAAATCCAGATAGACAATATCCACCGGTTCACCCAAATCCACGTGCCTGTTGACCTTTTCAAAGAATTCTAAAAGGTTTGTCAGGCAAGACTTACCCTTACAGAAGGCATGCTGATTTTCTCTCAGCAAGGTTTGTTCTTCTATGTGTTTTAAGATTTTCTCTTGGATGAGGCTTTCCACCATTTTCCCTGGGACAGACGTAAGGCTAACCAGCCTGTAGTTTCCCGGGTCCCCCCTCCTTCCTTTTCAAAAAATTGGTGTGACATCTGTTATCCTCCAGTCCTCTAGCACTGTGGCTGTTATAAGAGACAAGTTGCATATGACCGTTAAGAGACCCGCAATTTCATTTCTCAGTTCCCTAATAACCCTTGGGTGGAGGCCATCTGGGCCCGGTGACTTGTTGATCTTCAATTTATCAATTAGTCCTAAAACATTCTCTCTTTTAACCTGTATTTGATTTAATTCTTTAGTCAAGAGGGGCTGTTTGGGCAGCGGAATCTGCCCAAAGTCTTCTGTCGTGAAGACAGATGCAAAGAACTCATTTAATTTCTCTGCAATTTCCAAGTCCTCCTTTACCTCCCCATTTCCTCCCACACCATCCAGACAGCCAACTAGTTCTCTGGCAGGTTTTCTACTTCTAAAATATTTAAAGAAGCCTTTATTATTTCCCTTTATATTGCTAGCCATGCGTTCCTCAAAGTCTTTCTTTACCTATCTTATCATCTTCTTACATTTCTTTTGCCAGAGTTTGTGTTCCTTTTTATTTTCTTCATTTGGAGAGGATTTCCGTTTACAGAAAGACCTCTCCTTGCGCTTTAGAATCTTTCTAATTCCACTCATTAACCATGCTGGCACCCTCTTGGACTTAGATGAGCTCTTCTTTCTTTGTGGTATGCACTTGTGCTGGGCCTCTATTGCCGTCGTTTTAAACAGGCTCCATTCACTCTGGAGAGATTGGATTCTTTGTACCTTCCCTTTCAATGTCTTTCTAACTAGTTTCCTCATCTGAGGGAAGTATGCCCTTCAGAAATAAAGGTTATTTTTTATTTTATTTGCTTGGCACTCTTCCTCCAACATGCATGGCAAAGGAGATTGCAGCATGGTCACTGTTCCCCAGAGGCTCAGTGACATTCACATCCCTGACCAGGTCCTGGGTATCACACAGTATTAGATCCAGAGTTGCCTGTTCTCGGGTGGGCTACAGGACAAGTTGCTCTAAGGCACAGTCATTCAGCATGTTGAGAAACCCGGTTTCTGTTTCTTGCCCTGAGCTCGCATTGGCGCAGTCATTGTGGGGATAATTTAAGTCCTCCATGATTACTATCCTATCCCTCTTAGACACCTCCATGATTTGTCTCCTCATTTCAAGGTCCCCCTCAAGTTTTTGATCTGGTGGACGATAGCATACCCCAACTATCACATCGCTCCTTGGACCTGATAGTTTAACCCACAGTGATTCTGTGGTGGTGTCATACCCACCATCAATCTCCATTCTGCTGGATTTTACCCCTTCTTTGACATACATGGCCACTCCCCCTCCAACCTGCCCCTCTCTATCCCTTCTATAGAGTTTATAGCCTGGGATTGCTGTATCCTACTGGTTCTCCGCATTCCCCCAGGTTTCTGTTATGGCTATTATATCAATGATATCCCTAGCTGCCAAATGTTCAAGTTCTCCCATCTTTGCTTGGAGGCTTCGAGCATTTGCATAGAAGCACCTGTACAGTGGGTCGCCAAGAACAACTGCTTCTTTTTTCTCTCCCTCCCCCCCAGCTTTTAATTCCACTTGGTGGTTCTCTAATCTCTCCAACCTCATTCCACGGAGATGAGGTGTTCTGAGCCGGATGCCACTGAGTTCCCAGTTATCAGTTTAAAAGCTGCTCTGCAGCCTTTTTGATGTTGAGTGCCAGCAATCAATATATCAATCTATTGATATATGACAGGCTCCCCCCCCCCTTTTGACTTTTAGGAAATGTGTGCACTCTGAGGTTTTCCAACAGGCCTTTAAGAATATGCTCTCTTTATGCCGTTCTCAAGAACCCACATGCTAGAATTTATATTTGTTTGCCTTTGTCTCTGGGTTTTTTGTTTGTTTGTTTTTGCTTTTTTGTTTCCTGATTGTTATTATTTGTGTGGTTTTTGTTTGGTGGTGGGTACGTACTACTGTTTTTATTAACTGCCCAGAATAATGCTGAACCAGGGTTTCTCTGCATGCATGCATGCATGCATCCATCCATCCATCCAAGTGGTCACTTAGAAAACCATAGCATACCCATACCCCATACACATTCGCACCTGGCTATTTATTGCCCCCTAGTGGTTAATTTAAATACATCCCTGTGTTTATTCTAACACACTGAACTGCATTATGTTGCATATCTCCCAGTATTTCACAGTGAAAATAGGGGTATATTTTTCATTCCCTCATTGAAAGAGAACTTATCTGCCCCCCTCCTATGCTGCTAAACAAAGACAAGGGCTGTGTTTAAACTACTATATGTCATATTAATTTGTTTTCAATTTTCCGGTCTTTCAAAACCAGAGAGACAATCATTCTTTTAATCAGGAATGACAGTATTAGAAGATCCCATGGAGCCATTTCATGGAGTTGCATTTCAAAAACATATTTATATCACCCTTCAACTGGAAATCTTCCCAGAATTCTCTCTTTCATGTTAATAACGTAACAGGATGATGTCAACTAGACCTCTTCTACCCCTGCTGATACAGACAGACAGCTAATATTGCCACTCTGCAGCTTGAGAGGAAAACAGCAAGGCCCTTGTGCAACATCTGAGTGCAGCTCAGGACACTGAGGTAATGTTCTCAGGTGGATGAGGTATCTCTGCAAGTATAGACAATTTGAATCCATCTTTCCTATGATGTCATCAGATTTGGAATGCACATCCAAATAGGCATTTCATCAGCAGCAACAAAACATCATGCAGAGTGGGTTGTGCATCCAAAAAATACATCCCATCCCATGGACTATAAGGACCATCATTTGCCTTTGGATCCACAGCAGATGCATGCCTACAGTCTTTAAAAGCAAAGACATCTAACGCACTCACAGGTTTGTTTTGTTTTGTTTGCAGACATTTAAAGGCACAGGACAAGAAAAGCAGAAAACTATGGAAATAAAGGGACTGGTTTTTAACCCTCCCTAGAGCTGTTCTCTTTTATACACAACCTTACGTGTGAGCCATGTGCAGACACCAATGCCTGCCTTAAGTGTTCTAGCCCGAAGTTGCTTATAGTTCCCTGTACCTAAAGAGAGAGAGAAACCAGAAGTGACACAGGCTAAATGATGCTTTTCAGAAGGTAGTTAAAACTCGTGGGAAAATGAGGACTCAAGTGGACACCACCAATCTGTGCAAACCAATGAAAAACTCAATATAAATGTTTAATAAAGACAAGAGATGTACTGTTGGATATTTGGGGGGGGGGGAATTCTGATGCTATTTCTTTCTATAGAAAATATTCCACACTATACCTACATTTATCCATAGAAAATGCCCCAAGTTTTGCTCAGCCAATAACAACACTAACCCAAACAGCCCAGTGCTGCACTAGGACAATCACAATATCCATGCCACAGGCCCAACTCATATCCACAGAAAAAACCAAAACAGCTCCCCCAAAACACTATTTTGTAAAAAAAAAAAGTTAAACAGAAAAATTGACACACACACACACACACACACACACACACACACACACACACACACACACACACACACACACAAAAGCAGGGATAAACAAAGAAAAAACACAGCCCCATCTCCTTGAAGCCAAGAAAAGCAAGCTGCACAGTCGGCAGGCAGGCAGCAATCCAAGAGAGAGTGGTGCACTAGGCTCAGAACACATTAATCCCATAAGGAATGGCTGAAGCAAAGAACATTCCACACCAAGTTCCAGGACTTTTACAGATTCAAAATTCCCACTCTCCCCAGACTTTCTGATCAACTACTGATAGCCCTTGCAATGCTATTGGATAAAAATGCTTCCAGGAGATTTTGCAAAGGGTGAAAGGGACACCTAAAGGTCTTGTGAAAGAAGGTGCATGAAAGAAACATGAAACTTTCACATACCCCCCCCCGCCCTTTTGTAAACATGAATCATTCATGTTTGAGGCTATTTTTCCACAATCACATGAATTACTCAAGAGAGCATCTGTTCACTTTGGGGGTCACTCCTAGTAGGTATCGTTAGTCTAAAGCAGGCCTGCCCAACAGGTAGACCGAGGGCTACCAGTAGCCTGTGAAGAGTTCAAAAGTAGCTCGCCAGCCATCAATAAAAAATGTGAAGGGATAAGTTCTCCACCTCTACCTCCTCCACCCCAAGGACCACCACTGCCCCAGCAAAGCTCTGGGTCTGCCAGCCCACTGTCTCAGCCGAGCGGGGCAGTTCAAGGGCCATGGCACAGTCTCCTGCTCTCCCTAGCGGCCAGATAACTGGTGTGCCACTGTCTTTTGACTAATTGAGTTGTTGGTGCAGAGCGGAGGAAGGGGAGTGGAGGGGACAGCAAAGGGTGGGGTCATGGTGACATCCCCCTCTTCTCCCCCCTGGAGAATTCCTTCCTCCCACCCTTCCATCCTCATCCTCCTCCTCTCACCTCCACAGCTGCCTCACAGAGACTGTGACCTGCTGCTGCTCCTGCTCCTCTTCTGAACCATTCCCTCCTCCTTGCACCGCCATGGCAATATGATTGCCCCACTGCTGGCTTGGCCCATCCCAGCCACAGAGAGAACATGGCAGAAGTGACTGAGAGCTATGGATGGCAGCAGCAGTGGCAGCGAGGAGGCTGGAAGGGGGAGGGGTTAAACTGGAGGAGAAGTAGAGTCAGGTCAGGCCCCGGACGGGTTGGGAGGGAAAGTGCACCTTTTAAAAAAAGTCTTCCAGCAGCCCGGGCAAGCAGAAGGGGCAATCTGCGCAAGCACGCACATGCCTCCCTTGTACCTGTCCACACTGGCTCAAGCGGGTGTAAGGGAAGCATGTGCATGATCAGCCTTACCACAGGAACACATTGAAATATGTTCCCTCCAGAAAGGATTAATTGATTTTCAATGTACTCCTATGGGAAACCACTGCTCTACTTACAATTTTTTTTTACTTATGAGCATATGCTCGGAACAAATAAAATTCATAAGTAGAGGTTTTAGTGTAGTAGCCCTCAGGCACTTTCGCCTGGAAAAAGTAGACCTTGGCCTGTTCAAAGTTGGACAGCCCTGGTCTAAAGCATCTGCCCCGCACCAGTTTGATGCTGTCAATAGATCCTCTTTCTCCCTTTATGTTGGTGTGACTGTGCTTTTGTTCCAAGCATCCAAGCAAGCAGGAGAAAGTTGATGACAAGAGAGGTGCACCAAGGAAGGACAAGCTACATACACACACTGCATGCCTAGCACACCAGAAGTCAAGAGTCTGAGGAACAGTCAAGGTCAGATGAGTAACTGCTGGGGACATACATCGTAGCACTTCTCAGGAAGTGCCAGAGGGAAAGTCTAGCAAGCTGCAAGCACAGAGATGAAACACGGTAAGTGCCCTGGCTGTCTGACCATGGAGAGCAGATGCACACATCATACATGCATGTCACCTTCCTCTCCTCTCCTTCCATACCATTAAAGCCTCCAAAGCATAGACTGAAGATGAATCCTACCCTTTGTAAAAAGAGAAGCCAAAGGGATGTTCAACGTGCCCAGATCGGCAACTCTCTTCCACTCCTGTGACTGGCAGCTTGAGCTGATCTTACTCTGGTTATTTCAGGACTCCTTCTAAAGACATTGGCTTGCTCATCTATGTTGTCTTAGTCATGTAAAGGTCAAGGTCAAGGTTTCCCCTGACAGCCAAGGGCAGTTCTCTCTCTCTCTCTCTCTCTCTCTCTCTCT
>JAHTLZ010000274.1:3743792-3755801 GCA_023846285.1 Phrynocephalus versicolor | reverse complement strand
TCTCTCTCTCTCTCTCTCTCTCTCTCTCTCTGTATGTTCATCTCTGTTTGTAATCTGAAGAGCCAGTGTTTGCCCATAGACATATTTCCGTGGTCACGTCGCTATTGACCTATTGATCTACTCAGATTGTTATGTGCTTTTGAACTGCTAGGTTGGCCGGAGATGGGGCAAGCAATGGGAGCTCACCCCATCACACTTAGTCCAATGTTCTTATGCCATTCATCCCCCCCCCCCACGAGGGATCATTTAGGGATCACGACTTATGTCTAGTTAAGAAAAGAGGAACAAAATAAGGAACGTGCATAAGGGAACTAGCAATATGTTTACTGGGCTGGGAGACCTCCCTTATGAAGAAAGGCTAGAACATTTGGGGCTCTTTAGTGTGGAAAAAAGGCACCTGAGGGGGACATGATTGAGATGTACAAAATAATGCAGGGCATGAGTCAAGAGGATAGAGGGATCCTCTTCTCCCTCTCACAAAATACCAGAACTAGGGGACATCCACTCAAATTGAGGGCTGGGAGAGTAAGAACAGAAAAAAAGAATTTTTTTTCACCCAGCGCATTGTTAGTCTGTGGAACTCCATGCCACAGGATGTGGTGATGGCACCTGGCCTGGATGCCTTCAAAAGGGGATTGGACAGATTCCTGGAGGAAAAGTCCATCACAGATTACAAACCGTGATGGAGATATATAATCTCCAGGCTTAACACCAGGGTACTTTAAAGACCAGAGGCAGGGGAGTGGTATCAGGAGACAGATACGTAGTCTTGTGCGCTCCCAAGTGCATCTCGTGGGGCCACAGGGAGATACAGGAAGCTGGACTAGATGGGCCATTGGCCTGATCCAGCATGGGTCTACTTATGTTCTTATATACATATGTTCTTATGAGTCTGCACTTGCCATTCTAATAGCCCCCTGGTGGCCACACCAACAACCATGGTTTCTGACCCTCAAGTCTCTGGCAATGAGTATATCCACCTCCCCCAAACACCAGACCTGATCTCACTGAATGAAGGTCAGCTTCTACATCCCGACCTTCCATCCCTCCATCTCACAGTGTGGCTAGCCACCTCTCGTTGCAACAAGTCTTAGCCCATGCCAGAAAGCCCTCCACCACCACCTTGTATTCTTACAAATAGAAAGCATTTGTTTGCCTTTACTGCGGACTGAGGTTTCCCCGCTGTTCTTACGAATATCCAGACTCTACTTGACTTCCTCCTCCTTCTCTCCAATAGAGGCTTGACCATCTCCATGTTCAAGATCTATATTGCAGCCATTACGGCGCACCTGCAAGCTCACTCGGAAGCAGCTATGCTGTTCCGACACCTGACAATAAAACAATTTCTTAAGGGCCTAAAATATCTCCGCCCCATCCAGAACTGTCCAGTTCCACAATGGTCCCTTAACACTTTCTTAAGAGATTGACTCATTTTCCATTCAAACCCATGGCTTCAGTTTTGTTACATATGTTGTCCTTAAAGACATTACATCAGCACAGAGGGCCTCAGAACTTGCTGCCCTACATGCTGACCTGCCATTTCTACAATTTCATCTGAACAAAGTCACACTCTACCCAGACATTTCCTTTCTCCCTAAAGTAGTTTCAGACTTCCATATAACTCAACCACTGATCTTTCCCGCATTCTTTCCATCTCCATCAAATGATGTGGAATGTGGCCTTCATACACTCGATGCTAAGAGAGCTCTACTATTTTATACCCCCAGAACAGTTGGCCTCAGAAAGTGTCAGTGCCTCTTTGTGCGAACCTCTGAACCATCCATAGGCCTTCCTGTAACCCCTCAGACTTTCTCTAAATGGATTTCGGAGGTAATTCCATCTATCATATGACCTATGTGGAACACCACTGCCTGAGGTGCCTACAATGAAGTAATGAGAGTAAAAGCCATAGATACCACCCTCTGCAGCGCTTTCAATGGCATCTCTGGAAAGAAGAGTTCTCACTTCTTCCCAAAGTTGTATAGAAGGGGTTGTTAGCACTACATAACCCAATGGTGGTATTTCCTGAAATTCTATGGCGGATCCTCTCTCTATGATGGTAAGCACACAGGAATCAGACATGATTTCAGACCATTTGGGGAGAAAGGGTTGCAGGTGAACATCTGCATTCAACAGCAGTTGCTTCGAATGGAGGTCAGGAAGATTGCTTTTGCTTCCTGTCAAGTCAATGAGCAGGTTGGGTCTGGTGAGGTCTGGATTGCTGGCCAGTATGATAGTAGGTTGAAGTGTGGAAGTTTTAAAAAGTAAAAAAAATACCTGATTCCCGGCCAAAAAAGCAGGCGAAAATATGCCTGCCTGCATGAGTGAGGGCACCTACCAGAGGGGTGGTTTCTGGGGGGGGGGTCCCCGCCCCCCTCCTCTCCTGGGCTGCGCATCCTCGTCGTCTCGCCAACTCGCCATGCCATGCGGTGCGGGCAGGGGATCCAAAATGGGGCGACCGCAAGCAATATTTATTTTGAAATCGTGGTGGTCCAAAAACACACCAAACACCACAGAAACATGCGAAAATAGCTATTTTAAAACTGCCTGAATTTTTTACAGTAGCAGCAGTGGGTTTTTCTTGCAACAAAACGTCTCCATTTATTTTATTTTATTTTATTTTATTTTGTATTTTTTTACACCTGCGCAGTGCGCAATGATGGGCTGGCCATGGGAGTGGACCATGCAAATTTTTGGAGCCATTCCACCAATTGCATGGCCACTTGACCAGGTTTTGACCGAGACTTCTGGGATGTGCCTGTCGGGCATAAAAAGCCCGCTAACCGTAGTCCGAACCCAAACCCTAACCCTAAGCCTAACCCATACGCCAGTACACTGTCCTTCTTAGTGGGTCAGAGAGGCACCCAGAGGTGCACCCCACGAACTCACCCTAACCTTACCCGTAACCCTAAGCCTAGCCCTTGCACTAACCCTAACCTAACCCTAAGCCAGATCTGTGTACTCGCATTGCACTACAAACGCAAGTACACTTCCCTTCTTAGTGGACCACAGAGCGCCCAGATTGATGCAATATCAGCAGTGGGCCTGCGGTCTACAGAGAGGTACCCAAAAGAGAGGTGCCTCTGCCACTCAACTTGGTATGCATATCCAATTGGCTATGCATGCCATTTTGTAGCAGGCCAGAGGAGGCACCCACCCACAGAGGTGCCTCCAGGAGCCCGCTTTCCCTCCATAGCGGGCCAGAGGAGGCACCCACCCCAGAGAGGTGCCTCCAGGAGCCCGCTCCGCCCCCCAAACCAGTACTAACGACAGACAAAAAAACGACACACGAAACGACAAATTTTTGAAAAATTTCGTGAAAAACGGAAAAAAGCCGAAACGGGCTGGCTCCGACACACGACAACTCGAAAACGTCATTTTCCCTGGTCGTGCCCATCTCTAATTCAGACATGTTCAAGTATTGAGAACAGGGAATTGAGGGACATCTTATAGCATTAATAGACAACCTTACATTAAAGCTACAAGAGAACACGAGCAGTTAAAAGGAGAGTAAAGTTCCATGTAAAGTGTTAAGTGATGGAAACTAACATTGAAAACATAGTGAAAACATAGTTGCCTTTGCGTTGATGTCGAGGTCTGATCTCTAACCTAGGGCTCAATCACACATGAGAAAGGAACCCCAGTTATGCCATTTCATCCCTCTATTGTATAACTACATTTTCTTCTGCAGTTGTGTAGTATATATATTATATTAGCAGGAGTGCTTGAAATCTATTTAACTGCATCACTATATTTCTTTGTATTTGAAACATTATAGCAGGCTACACTGCTCTTTAATTTTGTATTGATTCATTTTTGCTACTGTTTCTTGGGTAAATATAATAACCCTTGCCCTTTTTCTCTTTAATTAGAAAAATGATATTAAGAGTGGTACAGCCTTCTCTCCCCCTTGCCCTTTTCCTTCCTACTTGTCCCCTTTTCCTTATTTCCTTACATATCTCTCCCTTTCAGTTCTTGGCTTTAATTTATCATTTCCCTTTTGAATAGTGCTAGGAGGAGGAAGTAGGTTTTAAAAGACTTGAAAAGTATAGGCAAGAACGGGGTTAAAAGAGACACAGAGAGAGGAGATGTTAATGCAATGCTCTTTTTAAAAAAATCAAAGCAAGAAATACCCCTTTCTGTGTTCAAGGCTTATTTCACCCATGGGAGAGGGAGTGGTCTGTTTTGAGCAATATATTCATTTTGTTTTTTCTGGCAGCAACAGCTGCTACTACCAATTTATCAATATCTCCTTTAAAAAAAAGTTAAAGGGCACAAGTGTAGTGGCCATAAAGTGGCCATAGTGCCCCAAAACCCAGCTCCTTCACAAAAGAATTATATCAACAGCATGTTTCACACATGCTGAAATGATGAGAAATGAAGTGATACCTGATCAGTACCAATGCTCCCTCTCTAAGCTGTACAGTGGTGCAGTGCAATATTGGTGATATGCACCCATAGTTAGTGTTGCCACCCATTTGGTTCCAGCCACGGCTACAACTTTGTGCACGCAGGACTGGTTTTCAGATCAATGCTGGTGGAAAGAACGTTGATTAGTACATTTTAGGACAATTCTCCCAGTGGGGAGGAAATAAACCAATTGCTGGCGCAAATGAATCAGTGTTAATTCTGCATCATGATTATGAAAAAATCTGATTTTATTTACAGCAAAAAAGAAAAAAGAAAAATAGAGGTATAACTGGGGTTCTTTTGGCTGGTGAGATTGAGCTCCTAGTTTGATTTGCTTGCAAAATTAGAGCTAAATCAGGACTAAAATCAGCTTAGATAATTTGCTTCATCTAAGACAACCTGGATTTGGAGAGCTACTACTCACTGAACTACTTTGTCCAAGAAGCATATTTCATATTTGCAACAGTGAGATCATTAATAAAATCTTCAAAAACCAAGGAAGTTATTTAAAGGAGTGCCTGCAAAACCTCTTCCTTCAAGGCAGGTGAGCCACTCCCTCAAGCAGACCCTAATAATTTCCAGGACACAGTCATGCACGTTCCTGTGGTTAAAAGTAATTAACAGAAGATGGGCAAGAGACAAGTGCAGATAGCCTACCTAGCCCTTCCAAGAATCTTGCTTGCATCTTGTGGCTGCAACCTAGCCTTCAAAAGCAACACCACTGACTGGAGTGGCTGTGTGACAGGACAATTCAAAATCGGTGGACAGAGGAAAGGATGGGGGAAAGGCTTAGAAATCCCACTGTTCTGCCCTTTGAGGAGCCTCATGACACAGCGGTTAAAGGCCTGTGCTGCAGCTAAAACTGTATTCACAGCCTGGGGTTCAATCCCAGGTAGCCGGCTCATGGTTGACTCAGCTTTCTATCCTTCAGAGGTCAGTAAAATGAGTACCCAGATCACTGGGCAGCGGCGGCAATGTGTAGTGTTCTCCTTCTTCTACAAGTGCCATGTCCTCATATGACGTTGGCCATCAGTAGCCTGAACTGGTTTCTATCCAAAGCTATTTTAAATAGAGCAGCTGTGCTCACTGTGGACCACTGGCTTCAGTTGTTAAGCCAGAATGTTCTTCTACGCCCTGGGCCACACTTCCCATCTATTTTTCCTTGAATGATAACCTGCAGCAGACGGTATTTCTCATTGTGCATTATGTGTGCGAAATATTGCAATTTTCTTCCCTTTGTGATATTGAGGATTTCTAGCTTTTTATTCATGCGCTGTAATACAGCCACATTAGTGACTCTGGCTGTCCAAGGTATCTTCATAATTCGTCTTTATGTCCACACCCTGAATGCTTCCAGCTTCCTGTATAATGTGTCTGTAAGGAACCAAGTTTCCACACCATATAGAAGTATACAGAATACATAGGACTGAAGTATTTGAGTATGAAGTCTGATATAAAAGTCCCGGATTGTCAAGATTTTCCTCATTTTCTGGAAGGAATTTCTAGCTTGTTCAATTCTACAATGGATTTTGCATGAAGAGGCTGAGTTATCCTTGACATAGCACCCCAAGTATTTATAAGATGATACTTTCTCAAGTATATCACTGCCGATCTTGAGAAGGTTCTGTGAACCATTTTGTTTTTTACTGATAACCATCCATTTTGTCTTCTTCGTGTTAAGTCGCAATCCCAAGGCACTGCTTTCTGCACCAAAAGAATCCAATAATCCTTGCAAATCTGCCAGACTGTTGCAAGCAGGACAGTGTCGTTAGTGTATCTTATGTTATTAACAAGAACTCCATTCATCTTCATACCTTGGTTCTTGCATTGAAGAGCATCCCAGAAAATTATTTGAATAGATATTAAAAAGTAGAGGCGAGAGAATACCAGCATGCTGATGCCAATACAAATTCCCAATCAATCTGATATCACAATTATCTAGGCCCAGTTCTTTAAGAATATTAATAATTTTATCGTGTGTAACTGAGTCAAATGCTTTTTTATAATCAATGAAGCAAACAAAAACATTGACATTGACATCGAGACATCACTGAACTAGTACTTGAAGGCTAAATAAAGCCCCCCAAGTCCCAAATCCATTCCAGAATCCAAACTGGGTATCTCCAATGCTCTCTTCACCCTTCCGATATATACTTAAATGCAACATAGCTCTCAGTTTCACTGAAGCACACAAGCCCCTCCACCACATCATGGCCTGTTTCCATGGAGTAGCCTGCATAAATAAACTGTGAACCTTCCCGAGAGTGCTTTAAGCGCTATCGGGAGATATATACGAGCAGAACACTTTGCTTTGCTTTCGCTTTGCTCTGTAAGTCACTGTAGCTACAGGATTCAGAATGCAAGGCTCTTGTGGAAGCTATGTTTGCTACTGCAGCTCCTCATTTGACCAAAGACAACTGAGGGCTGCTTATGCAGTCCTGCAAATGTGTAGATACAGCCTCTTAAATGAAAAGGAAAAGCATTCCAAGCATGAGCTTTGCTAATAACAGTAAATGCCATTTCTTCCTTGGGATTCCTTAGGCTGTGTTTCAAAATGAGCCCATATAGGTCACTGCTGTGTGCCCTGTTTGTTTGTTCAGTTTCTGTCTTCTAATATTCCCACCGCCATCACCCTTTCTCGCCCATCTGGAAAATAATCATCATCATCTGGAAAAACCAGTCTGCTGTTGGTATGCACGAACCCAAACAAAAGCAGCAGGTTTTAAATTCCTTTAGGCCTATTTTTGTTTTGATGAAAAGAAGTCAGACGAGAAGGAACATCGCCACACCCATTTTCTCCACCCTGGCTGATTCGTGCACCTGTTATTCTGCAGGCCATGAGGTGAGGAAAAGGGCCAAACCTGAACCTGGTACAACTGAGGTGAGAGCAGGACACGGCTTCATTAATGTGAATAAAACTTCACTCTTCTTACACCCACACTGATGTTTGACCCTGAATTTTAATTTATTTTTTGTTATCTCTCCACAGAATAATATTTGCCTGGGTTCCCATTTAGGGATAAATATTGTGCACTATTGATTTAAAGGGGTGTGGTATGTTTTCTGGTTTCAAAACAAAAATACCTTGAGCTTAACTCTCCCTTTGGTTGAGAAATACATAATAATATATTGCATGGGGCACCTATCTAGATGCTGAACATGACCGCATGCAAGAAACCCTTACAGCTTGGATGGGTGATAAGGGAAAAATGTTGAAGAAGGGGCAGAACAGCAACAGGGAGGGGATGGAATTATGCACTTCTTCCCCACTGTTTCTTTGTTCAAAACAGCCTTGTAGAGAGGCTTATTTTCCCTTTCCTTTCTTAAAGCTATGAGTTATCCACTGTTCACATGGCTATGTAAGATATAGCTAAGCCAACACTCAGACTTTGCACTCTCCATCTGTACTCTGAAATGCTATAATCCAGGCCTGCACAACAGGTAGACCGTGGGCAACCGGTAGCCTGCGAAGGGTTCAAAAGTAGCCCCCTGGCAATCAATAAAGAATGTGAGGGGAGAAGTTCTCCACCCTCCTGTCAAGGAATGTATGAGGAGCTAACCTCAATTAGCAGAGTTGCAGCAATGTCAAGGATTAGAGGCAAAAATATGACAGACTCCGTTGCTGGTTTTATATTGCAGTCTATTTACAAAATATATACAGGTTCCATTTGGTTTCCAGACTTACATCCAGTAGCATAAACAATCCAGCTACTCTTCCTGATCACAGACATCACATCAGGCTTACTGGCTAAACAGCCCTGGATAAACAGCAAGAACATATTGCAATACATAAGGTATATATAGCATATCTTTCCAATCACTTCTTTACTTTCACATCACATGTTACAGTGCTTCTCTCATCCACGCTTCTGAGCTACGCTCCACTGTCCTTGGACATTGGCCTTCTTGTCAAGGCCCCTTTACCGAGCTTGCTTCTGTCCACAGCTGGACTCTATATCTCTAATTGCAAGTTGAAAAACTCACACACAAGAATATTCTTGACACCTCCTTCCCCTATCCCAAGGACCACCACTGACCCAGCAAAGTTCTGGGTCTACCAGCCCACTGTCTCAGCCGAGTGGGGCAGTTCATGGCACAGTTCCCTGCTCCCCCCGCCGGCCAGATGATTGGCACACCACTGTCTCATGACCAGCTGAGTCGCTGGTGCAGAGCGAAGGGAGGGGAGGGGACAGCGAGAGGGACACCTTTATGCAGTGACATCTCCCCTCTTCTCCCCCCCCACCGGTAATTCCTTCCTCCCACCCTTCCCTTCCCTCCTCCTCCTCCTCTTCCCACCTGTGAGGGAAGCTACCTTGAAGGTGCTGAAGGCAGGAGAGTGACACCTGCACCACAATACCAAGAGAGGGATGAGTGGTTGGAAAAACAGAAAAGGAGGGAGGAACGTAGAGCTGCTCAGGACAAAGAAGCAGAAGAAGGGGAGATGCTGTGGAAGCAGTTTAAAGACTCTCTGAAGATTCTGGAAAGGGAGAAGGAGGGGGAGAAAGATAAGGCCCCGGTTCAGGTACAGAAGGAGCCAGAAATGGCAGGAAACCCAAGCCAATCAGCAGTGGTGGAGGTGGGGTTTGGACAATGTAAAAAGGGAACGCCATGTGTCTTGCCCCCAGACTGGGACGGGGTGTGGATGGAGAACCCATGGACCAGAGATTGGGAACAGATGATGAATGATGCCCAAGCCTGAGGCTGAAAGTTATAGGAGACGAGCCCACCGCCAACGCTGCTCTTATTGGGGTGAAAGAGAAGCTCGTGAGTACAATTGAAAATGGAAGGAAATCAGGAAGGAATTGGCCTGGGAACAATGGCTGGCCAAGCTGAAGAAGGAGGAGGAAAGAACCAGGAGAATGTGTGCCGGGAGGGGTCTGACCCTGAGAGATGACTATCCCTTCAAATCCTGCCACCAGAGACGTCCTGGACCCAAACCCACTTCGGAGATTGGGGTGCAAGTGGCGGAATCGAGCCTCTTCGAGAAGGAGGGGAAGGTAAGTGGTGGAACCAAATCTCTCCAAAACTAGGAGGGGGTCTTAACTTTTCTGTGTTTACACCTCTGTATGAATCCAAGAATAACCCGTTTGTTGTTGATGTTAAAGAAGTTGGAACAGTTATAAAGAACAGAGCCTCCTTAGTTGCGGAAGAACAAAATAAAAGTCTCATTTATTCTTTTAAAGATGTGTCTTTACTGAAGCCAGAAGGGCGGGGTGCCTGGGAGAAACAAGAACCCTCACACCACCCCCACGGCTGCCTCACAGAGACCAAGAACCACTGCTGCCGCCACTCCTCCTACTTCCCTTCTGAGCCATTGCCTCCTCCTTGTGCCACCGTGGTGATATGTTTGCTTCGCTGCTGGCTCAGCCCCCCCCCCCCAGCTGTGAAGCGAACATGGCGGAAGTGAGTGAGAGCCATGGGCAGCTGCAGCAATGACAGCAAGGGGGCTGGAAGGGAGAAAGGGGAAAGAGGAGGAGGAGGAGGAGGCCGGAGGGGGAGTAGATTCGAATCAGGCTCCAGGTGGGTTGGGAGGGAAAGTGCACCTTTTTTTAAAAAAAGTCTTCCAACAGCCCTGGCAAGTGGCGGTGGCAAATCCACCACCACCGCTTGCCCTGGTTGCTCACAAGCATGCACATGCCTCCCTTGCACCCTCTCGAGCCGAGTGCAAGGGAAGTGAATGCATGGTCAGCCTATATTGAAATCTGTTCCCTCCAGAACAGATTAATTAATTTTCAATACATTCCTATGGGAAACTGCTGCTCTACTTACAAAGTTTTTTTTAACTTATCAGCATGTGCTCAGAATGGATAAAATTTGTAGGTAGAGGTTTTAGTGTAGTAGCCCTCAGGCACTTTAGGCTGGAAAAAGTAGACCTCGACCTGTCCAAAGTTGGACAGCCATGCTATAATCCAACAGTTAGGATGTTATGTTTTTAGCTCTCTCTCTCTCTCTCTCTCTCTCTCTCTCTCTCTCTGAGTGAGAGGCAGGTGATATTTTTAAAATCTATGTGTAGTATTGTTGTGCATTTTTTGTATGCTATGGTGTGTGCCATCAAGTGAAAACGACTTACAATAGTCCTGACAGGGCTTGCAAGGGCGGCTAGTTTTATTACAGTAGTTCTACACCCACTCCCATGCATCTCCTTGGCCAAGTGGGATTTGAACCCAGGTCTCCAGAATCTTAGTCCATCACTCTGTCCACCCCATCACAATGGATTGCTACTTTTGTTCCTTACTAGTATGGATCCTATAGTATGGAGATATCACTTCTTAATGAATTTTGTTTTGAAAATCTATCTGTGGCATTTCCTTGTGATGGCAATGGCATGTTTCACACATTTTTGGGTCATAGCAATCAAACACACACAATTTTAGGCATGAGCTGGGCATAAAAAAGAAACAAATATTTCTGGAGATATTTAAATAAGTTCACAATACCTCTCTCTCTCTCACACACACACACACACACACACATTTGGGAGGGAGAGAATACTTCATTTTTCCCCATCTCTTATTATCGAAGCAAAAAAGCAAACAAGGGTGCTCTTTACACATAGCACCAATTAAAATTAGTGTTCATTATAGAGAATTAAAAGCATTGAGTTTATCTAGCTAGGACTTTTTAAAACATATATAAATCTGTAGGCACACAAATATGAAGCATCAGAAAGGGAGCGGAGAGAGCAAAGTCAACATGAACCAAATATGTACTTCGTTATATCAGTGAGTCTGACGCCAAGTATGTTTCCACATTCTTCAAATAGCAGCCTGTTACCTGGTATTACAAAAACATATCCTATATTACAGGATTGGGGGACCTTAGGTGCTCCAGAGGTTTTAAACTACAACTCTCAAAATTCTTTGCCATTGATTATGCTTCCCAAGGTTGATGTGTGTTTTCAGCCAAAACAGAGTCTACAGGTTACCTGTCTCTTATTATCATTTATCCCCACCACTGTTCAGTCATATTGAGTGTAATGGCACACATCAGTTTGTCATGGACATTACAACAAAAAATGGCTTACCATTCTATTCAGCTGCATTGAAATTGGATCCCTATTGGAGCATTAATTACACACGCAGAAGAAAAATGTGAGGAGTGGAGCATGATGGGTTCGAACAGGTGAAGCTTCTAATTTGTGAAGACTCAATGGTCTCCCTCCCTCCACAGGAAAGGGAAAGACAATGACAAATAAGCATCTCCCTTGAAACAGGTTATCTAGATCACATAACCTCCTTGTTGCAGCCATGCCACTGGCAATTGATCCCTTTCTGAGCTGAATACATAGTGCTGGTTCTAACCTTGCAAGCCATAAATGGCTTGGGCCCAAGCTATCTCAAGGACCACATCTCCCTTTATGAGCCTGTTCAAGTGTTCAGACTATCAGGAGAGGATGTTCTCTTGGTCCCATCATCTTCACAGCTGTGGTTGATGGGTACATGGGAGAGAGTCTTCACTTTTGCTGCTTCCAGAGTTTGGAACTCCATCCCAAAGAAAACCTGCCTGGCCCTATCATTGCTGCCCTTCCACAAACATTTTAGGAAGAAAAAAGGGGTTAGTTAGTTAGTTAGTTAGTTAGTTAGTTAGTTAGTTAGTTAG
>JAHTLZ010000274.1:3726897-3743782 GCA_023846285.1 Phrynocephalus versicolor | reverse complement strand
TAGATAGATAGATAGATAGATAGATAGATAGATAGATAGATAGATAGATAGATAGATAGATAGATAGATAGATAGATATGGTTTCATTACATACATGTTTAATGCATGAAAGTGGTAAAAATATTTGTTTGCTTAATGTAAAAGCAGAAATATGATAACATGAGAGGCACTTCATAGCAACTAATACCAATAGCTGCCAGAGGAATAAAATCTGTATTAAGAGGGAGCATGTGCCTTGGATTTAAAATGTACTACCGGTACTTTTAAGTTTCAAGTTTAGTTTATTGATTAGTCATTTTGGGCCATATCAAAATACATACAAAACCACTTGTGCACAATAAAACAGATAAAATACAATACAAATGCTAAAATTTAGAATAATCATAGATGTATTTTAGTTAAGTGAATCACCCTTGCACTCCTATCTGTTCAATGTGGTGGGATCTTATGCCACCACCTTAGATATAAATTTAGCTATATTTTGGACAACTTGAGTATTAGGACTCTGGAGCAGATACGTGATGGAGACCGTGGGGTTATCTCCGTCTAAGGCCTGCCCTGCCTCACTGCTCTTAGGATGGGGGGATGGAAGGAAGTAGAGGAAAGGAGGCCAGTCCAGGCTGGCCCATGCACAATCCCTCTGGAACCAGCGGCGGTGAGGAGGAGGGGGCGCCCGGCTGAGGCCACACATTGCTCCTCTCGGGCTGCTGTCACGGTGCAGCACTCCATTCTGCAAATGGCCGCGCAGGCCAGATTCAGGACCCTAGCTGGCTGTATTCTGACCATAGGCTATAGTTGAGGACTCCTGGAATAGAGAGACAAAACTGTATCTGTATTTTGAGAATTTAAGGAAACTGCAATATTCCAAGACTGAGCTAAAGCCTTCGTATACACCTTGGCCCAATTTAGTTTTCTATTTTGCCTTACGTCAACATTTAATAAGAACATTTTATCATGGGGGTGTATGTTCTGGTGTCTCAACTACCTAGGAAATGGACTTTGATTGGTTGATGATCACAGTCCTCCCTCACCAGAACTTGGATACAGTAACCCCCTGTCTATCGCGGGGGATGCAACCGACCCGTGATTGAAAATCCACTATATGGGGATGCAGGTCAGGTGTGGCCTGGGGGGGGCAGTACACAAAGTTTAAAATGCCTTAAAGCAACGGAGCCAAACACTTAGCTCCATTGCTTAAAGACATTTTAAACATTCGAGCAGCCCGTGTAAGCGGCGGTGGTGGATCTGACCCGCCACAGCCACTTGCCTGGGCTGCTGGAGGACTAAAAAGTCTTCAAGCAGATCCATCACTGCCACTTGCACAGGCTGCTTGAAGAAGTCTTTGAGCAGCCCCTGCAAGCGGCAGTGGCAGAGAAGGAAGATGTTAAATTTGCACAGAAATGTCCTCATTTTGCATAGCATACTGGGAGTGGTGGGCTGTTTAAAGGTCAGGAGAATTTTTTGAACTCCCTTCCAGAGAGAAGGCATTCTTTCTTTGATAGAATTACAGGCCTGGTGGAATTTTTTGAACTCCCTTCCAGAGAGAAGGCATTCTTTCTTTGATAGAATTACGGGCCTGGTGGATGAGGGGAATGCTGTGGATGTTGCTTATCTGTACTTTAGTAAGGCCTCTGATAAGGTTCCCCATGATATTCTTGCTAAGAAGTTAGTAGAAAGTGGGATAGATAGTGATACTGTTAGGTGGATTTGTAATTGGTTGGCTGATCGCACCCAAAGGGTGACCATAAATGGCCTCTCTTCAGCTTGGAGAGACGTGACCAGTGGGGTGCCCCAGGGTTCTGTTCTGGGTCCAGTGCTGTTCAATATCTTTATTAATGACTTGGAGGAAGGAATAGAGAGTATGCTAATTAAATTTGCAGATGATACCAAATTGGGAGGGGTTGCTAATTCCTTAGAGGATAGGATGAAAATTCAAAAAGACCTTGACAGATTAGAGTGCTGGGCCAAAGCCAACGGAATAGATTTCAACAGAGGTAAATGTAGGGTGCTACATCTAGGTAAAAAGAATGCATTGCACAGATATAGGATGGGGGACACATGGCTGGATAATAGTACCTGTGAAAGGGATTTGGGAGTCTTAGTGGACCACAAATTGAACATGAGTCAGCAGTGCGATGCGGCAGCCAGGAAAGCCAATACAATTCTTGGTTGCATCAACAGAACCATAGTGTCTAGATCAAGGGAAGTGATAGTACCACTCTATTCTGCTCTGGTCAGACCCCACCTGGAGTACTGTGTCCAGTTCTGTACGCCTCAATTTAAAAGGGATGTTGACAACCTCGAGCGGGTGCACAGGAGGGCGACCAGGATGGTTGAGGGTCTGGAGGAAATGTCTTATGAGGAACAGCTTAGGAACTGGGAATGTTTAGCCTTTCAAAAAGAAGGCTGAGGGGGGGATATGATAGCTATGTTTAAATATTTGAAAGGATGTCATATTGAGGAGGGAGCAGGTTTGTTTTCCATGGCTTCAGAGACTAGGACTCGGGGCAATGGTTTCAAACTACAGGAAAAGAGATTCCATTTGAACATTAGGAAGAACTTCATGACAGTTAGAGCTGTTCGGCAGTGGAATATGCTGCCACAAAGAGGGTGGTGGAGTCTCCTTCCTTGGAGGTTTTTAAGCAGAGGCTGGATGGCCATCTGCCGGAAATATTGTGATGGGGTTCCTGCATGGCAGGGGGTTGGACACTATGATTCTATGATTCTATGATATTTCTTACAATGAAGGAGATTACTAAGAAAAGCAACTGTGCTTCTTGTTCCCCATTTTCCACTATTCATATTGTTGTTTTGCACTAAGAGGGTGATCTGATTTCGTTGTAAGCAATAATTTTGTTTTGGAGGCATAAAATCCATTTCTTTCCAGCTGCTCAATTGGACATGTTTTGCAACATACTGTGGTAAAAGGCTACACACCTTTGGTAGATCCCTTGCACTCTTTGTGTCATCCATAAGGGGAGCCAGTTCCTTCCCACCATTTCTTATTTTAGTTGCACACATATCCCTGTTTGGATCTGATTGGCCTGAATCTTTTGGGGCAACTTATTGGCCGGCTTTAGCCTTGGTGAGAAGCTCTTTTAGTGACTCCACTTTGCAATTAACCTCGTACAGGAATTTAAAGATCGCTGAAGCAGTTTGTGCTATCAAGTGGCATTGACTGGATACCAAATCCATGATGTTTTGATTTGTTAAGCCTTCATCGCCTAGATGAAAAAAACCTAGGAAAAAAAAACCTTTTTTTTCCTTTTTCTCCCCCCCCCATCGCCCGCTTCATCTTGGTGGAGGGATTGTCTCCCATTTTTACTGTACCTGCTGCCTCCCCCCCTTTTTTGTTGTTGTTCGGTTTTAAATTGTTAGCTGCCCAGAGTTCCGTCAGGAAGATGGGTGGGATATAAATACAACAAACCAGCTAGGCAGTTAGCTGCATTCAGGGAATCCAAGTAGAAGAAAAGAACCTCCCCATTTAGCTTTAAGGCAGTGCTATCTGATAAGCAAGGGCTCTCTAACTCCACTTGAAGATCACATTGTAAGGGATCAAACCTATTTTGCAAGGTGACAGCAGCTGCAAGGGAATTTTGGTTACTTACAGTTGGAGATTTGCTTTTTAGAAATCCATCAGCTTTAAGTTGTTTGGGTGAAGAGGACTGGGAAGCTGGAAGTAAATGCTGCCTCCTCTTTCGTTTCCCCATAGCATGCTAGTGGGAAGTAATCCGTTTGGAGAACACTCCCGGTCGATCATTGAAGACTCCTTCCTTTTCCAGATAGCATAGAGATAGTAGGTGTGCTCAGAATGAAAAAAAGAAGCCAAATAATGTTGCCAGAAGGTATTGTAATTCCTGCTACTCAAAGATTTCCTGGTTTATGGGTACCACTGTAACAATGGATAACTGTAGTAGTTAGCAGAAGCAGTAGATAAAAAGCCAGGTCCTGATAGTAAAGTTGTAAACCTTCCAAACATTCCAGCAGTAAACACTTTGGTTTTGTGACACTTTTCCTCTACAAAAACTCCAGCCAGGAAAATAAGGGGGAAATGGTATTAAAGTAACAAATTTAAAGCAAAAACAACAGTGCTCCAGGCTCAAAATGCTGTAAACTGCCCAATGTCCGGCATATCTCGGAACCTACTTTTAAAGCACATACTGTATTTTTTTTACTTTTTTTGTTACATTTATATTCTGCTCTTCCAGTGCCTAAGCATTACTAAGTAGCTGTGTGTGTGTGTGTGTGTGTGTGTGTGTGTGTGTTGTGTCGTTACAGTCATGACCGACTCTTCGTGACTCCATGTCCATGGAGTTTTCTTGGCAGAAATACTGGAGCGGTTTGCCAGTTCCTACTCGAGTTGCCTACAGCACCTGGTATTCCCTGGTGGTCTCCCATCCAAGTACTAACCAGGGCCGACCCTGCTTAGCTTCCAAAATCAGGCAAGACTGGATGTGCTTAGGGCATCTAGGCAGCTTACTAAGTAGCTAACAAAGGTTAAAACACAACTACGAAATCCCACCCACAAGGATACAAATAAAGAGAACCCATAAATCCTAATAACTCAAGATGCTTGAAAAAGAAATAAATTTGGATGGCAAAACAATATCAATACAATAAAACTTTTGTATCTTTGGGATCTGTATCCACAGTTTCACTTATCAGTGGTCTGAAAATATTAAAAATATTAAAAGAAAAATCCAGGAAAAATACATTTTACATGTATTACCAGAACTGACCACTAGAAACTGTGCTATGAATTCTTGTTGGTGAAGAATACCTAGCATGGTCTCTAACTGTCTAGTAGTCTGTTTGTTTGCTATATGTAGTGTTCTCTATTATGTGCAGTTTTCAACATCAACAAGGGGCTTGGGACCAATTCCCCTGAGATATGAGGGTCCTATTGTAGTTAATTCATGGGCTCACAAGGCTTTTCAAAGGGATATTTCTACAGCCCTCTTCAAACAATATGATTTTCATCTGTTTCTTGAAAGCCAGGAGGGAGGAGGACTGGCATAAATTGGCACATATCCAAATTTAAACATTTTTATTTTCATATGCAAATAGTAGAAGTGTCTAGAACATTGCTTTCACCAATTGTGGAAATGGTTCTACCTAAGCATACCAAAATTGTTCTACGTTCAATTTTTCAAATTACATTTGAATACATGCATTGGTCCATATTTCAATAATATATTTTATTAAATCACCATCACCTGTATTAAGGTCGAATATAAATGGATCCAGTATCCATCTCTGCTCCTTACTAACGTCACCCATGGAAAACTCTCCATGACAAGATGCACAGAATTGTTGCAAATGTACTGCAAGTTAAGGAATAATTGTGATTTTGTCATTTTTCAAAACAATTTTATCAAGCAAGTGAAAGTTTGCAAAATTTCCATTTCAAATTGACATATCTAAATTTTTAGTTTTTCAATAAAAGCAGATAATGTTTAGTAAAGCAAAGCAAAGTGTTCTGCTTATATACCGCCCCATACCACTTAAAGTAGTCTCTGGGCGGTTTACAATTTTAATTACAGTGTGCAGGCTACACATTGCCCCCCCCCCAGCAAGCTGGGTACTCATTTTACTGACCTCGAAAGGATGGAAGGCTGAGTGAACCTTGAGCCTGCTACCTGGGATTGAACCCCAGGTCGTGAGCACAGTTTTACCTGCAGTACAGGCATTTAACCACTGCGCCACGAGGCTCATTATTATTATGTTCTTACCATATCTTTGCCCTGATATATTTAATTTGTTCAGGTGAGTGAATATATCTGCTAAATAGGCTAGTTCAAGTGTTGCATCTTTTCTTTCACAGTCTTTAACTAAATTACAATTTTTGTTAGTAAGAACTGAAAAAAGTGTAAGCAAAAATTAATTATAGTTCTTACTGAAAACAAAAAATGCAGTGTTTCCATGTATAAGACTATAATTTGGGTTGCAAAAGTGGGGGTCATCTTATACATGGAGGAGTCTTATAGATGGAAAATACAGGTAAGTGTTGGTTTGTGTGTTGGCCTGCTTCATTACTCTTTCTGCATGACAAATGCACATTTCAAACAGTTGTTCGTGGCGCTAGTGAGTGCATGCACAGTGATGAAAACAAAGCAGGTAATAATGGGAATCATATTGTAGCATCTCGTCATAGCCTTTGCCAGTACGTACGTACTCACATCAACTGTCAGTACATAGAGACAATTTATATAGAGACAGCTTTCAATTTTATAGTATACATCTAGAGGTTTTAAAAACTTGCTACCACTAGCATGACTAGCAATGCTGTGTTCCACCCCTGGTTAAGAACTGCTTCCTTTGAACATTTCCATCTGTATTAATAATTTGCCTGCAGAGTGAAGAAACATGAGTTGATAGAAGCTATTGAAGAAATATCAGGCAAGAAACAAAACAATTCTTTAAAAAAAAGAGACAAAAACATTGAGGCACCTTGAAGAGTCCTATATTTTAATGCGAGCTTTGGAAAAATAATCCTATTGAGCTGTACTAAAAGGAAAGAGCTGTGGAATTTAAAGTAGGCCATTTTCATATTATAAACACTAGGCGTCACCCTAAACTTAGAGGGAAAATGAGAAGATAAAACAACTGAAGGAGTGAGTCCCGTTTTGCTGCATTGATCTCATGCTTTTCAGAAGTCTGAAGTCTGGAAATGTTTTCTACAGCAGCAATGCCAATCCTCACCTTATAGATCATTTGATTTTACAGTCCTCTTGATTTGCAACTAAATGTACCTAAACAGCTTGGGCCTTAACCAACAAGTGTGGCTTGCACTTGTGTGAAAGTTACTTTGATGTCATTAAGAGCTACTTGACAGAAACCTGTGTCACCTCATACAGAAATATTTGACACCTAAAATTATAGGGCTTGACATGATTTGAACAGACCTAGCCAAATAAAAAAACATTTGCAGTTTATAAGCAGCCTTTGCTTAAAACTTGAACTAATGCTCTATTGCTATATGTGGCAGTATTCTCTTAACACATAAAACGTCCACATTCTGATATATTTTATTATTTATTTACTTAAAATGTTTACCCCCACCTTTGTTGTTGAAAAAAGGACCCAAGACAATATAAGTTGAAAACAATGAGTATAAAATGGTGGTTAACTTCATTAAAAGACAATATTTAAAGCTGGCTGCTGCATTTTGGACCAGCTGAAGTTTCTGACACTTTCCAACAGCAGCCCCATATAAAGCATGTTACAGTAATCCAGCCAGGAAATGACTAGGGTGTGTGTCACAGAGGCCAGACCAGGCTCCCTTTGTGTGTTCAAAAAAAAAAAAAAAAAAACTTCTTTAAGCAATGATGAACCCTAACAACAATATCTGAGGGCGCTTTGTAAAATTAGACAACATTGGAAGATCTTGAGTGTACCTTTTTTGTTGTTTTCATGTAAAAATATGTGAAGATGAGGGGAAAAACTCAAGCCATGTAGATGGTTACACCATAATAATAAGAATTCTGGTCTTGCTTGCATCCACATCCTTCTCCAAGTGCCATATCCTCATAGAATGTTGGTGATCAGTAGCCTGAACTGGTTTCTATCTAAAGCTATTCTAAATAGAGCTGCTGTGCTCACTGTGGACCATTGGCTTCAATTCTTAAGCTTGGGCCACACTTCCCATCTATTTTTCCTTGAGTGATAACCTGCAGCAGATGGTATTTGTCATTGCGCATTATGTGTCCGAAATATTGCAATTTTCTTCTTTTTCTGGTATTGAAAATTTCTAGCTTTTTATCCATGTGCTATAATATAGCCACATTAGTGACTCCAGCTGTCCAAGGTATCTTCAGAATTCATCTATATGTCCACATTTAGAATACTTCCAGCTTCCTGCATAATGTGTCTGTAAGGGTCCAAGTTTCAACACCATAGAGAAGTATGCTGAATACATAGGATCAAAGTATTTGAGTACGAAGTCTGATAGATAAGTCCCAGTTTGTCAAGACTCTCCTGATTTTCTTGAAGGAATTTCTAGCTTGTTCAATTCTACAATGGATTTTGCATGAAGGGTCCCAGTTATCCTTGATATAGCACCCCAAATATTTATAAGATGATACTCCCTCTATTATATCACTGCCTCGTGGTGCAGTGGTTAAATGCCTGTACTGCAGGTAAAACTGTGCTCACGGTCTGGGGTTCAATCCCAGGTAGCAGGCTCAAGGTTCACTCAGCCTTCCATCCTTCCGAGGTCGGTAAAATGAGTATCCAGCTTGCTGGGGGGCCAATGTGTAGCCTGCATACTGTAATGAAACTGTAAAGTGCCCAGAGACTACTTGAAGTGGTATGGGGCAGTATATAAGCAGAACTTTGAGAAGGTAATGTGAACCATTTTGTTTTTTTACTGATAACCATCCATTTTGTCTTCTTCACGTTAAGTTGCAATCCCATGGCATTGCTTTTTACACCAACAGAATCCAATAATCCTTGCAAATTTACCAGACTTGTTGCAAGCAGGAGTGTTGTTATTAACAAAATTCACCTTAACACGTTGATTCTTTCCTTCAAGAGCATCCCAGAAAATTCTTTCTGAATAGATATTAAAAAGTAGAGGTGAGAGAATACAACCTTGACAAACACCTTTCGTAATTGACACCTCTTCTGAAATCTCACCATCTATCCAGACACCAGAATGCTGATTCCAATACAAATTCCCAATCAATCTGATATCACGATTGCCCAGGCCCAGTTCTTTAAGAATATTAATAAGTTTATCATGTTTAAGTGAGTCAAATGCTTTTTCATAATCAGTGACGCATACAAAAACATCGACGCTGACATCGAGACATCACTGAACTAGTATTTGAAGACTAAATAATGCCCCCCAAGTCCCAAATCCATTCCTGAATCCAAACTAGGTTTCTCCAATGCTCTCTTCACCCTTCTGATATATACTTAAATGCAGGACGTTTAAATATAACTTCAGGATGTGACTTATCAAACTGATTGCTCAGTACTCGTTACAATTTTTTTGCATTCGGTTTCTTCGGAAGTGGTATAAAAATGGATTTGAGCCAATCCTGTGGAATGGTTCCACTTCTATAGAGGCTGTTGTATAAAATGATCAGAAGGGAAAGGGATTGTTTTTCCTTAAGCAATTTCAAAACTTCCATATATATTTCATCAGCGCCTGGGGCTTTGCCGCACTTCGGCAGTTTAATGGCATGTTCTACCTCTTCCCTCATAATAGCTACACCACCATCTAACTTGACACCATGGTCGATACAGGACTTCTGTTATCCTTAAAGAGATGTTCTATATACAGTGGTACCTCGGATAGCAAATTTAATTTGTTCTCTGAGGCAATTTGTTATCCAAAAAATTTTGTTATCTGAAACACGGTTTCCCATAAGAATGAATAGGAAACCAATTAATCCGTTCCAGAGACTAGAAAAATGACACAGACACCTGGATTTTTGCTCAAAATTCTTTATAAACTGAACTTTAAAGGCACAGATGGAATGCCACCTGGGATAACTCTTTTTTACCGATGCATGCTGGAAATTCCTTAACCGAGGTAGTCCATAGGGAAAATTCATTATCCGAGGCAGCCCATAGAGAAAATTTGTTATCTGAGGCAGCCCATAGACAGAATTCGTTATCCAAGGCAAACCTTTGCAATTTGCCCATAAGGAAAATTCCTTATCCGAGGCAGCCCTATACATGGAAATTGCAATTCGTTATCTGAAAAACTCATTATCAGGGGCATTTGTTATCTGAGGTATTACTGTATATTCCTTCCACTCCTGTAGTTTCTCCTCAGTGTTTGTCAAGGTATTGCCATTCTTGCAAATAAGAGATTCACTTCCTCTATTGTTATATACACCGGCTGCTTATATTCTTGTACATGTTAAATGAATCATGCTTAGCATCCAATTCTTCAATTTCGCTACATTTCTCTGAAAGTGTTTCTTCCTTCACAATTCTTTTTTTCCACCATATTTCTTTCTGCAGTTGTTTATATGTATATTACAGGATTTCTATTTTTCATGTCTCTTCTATGATCTTTGAGGCCCAGAATTTATTTAATCTGTCATCCAAGGTTTGATGTTCTTTCTCTTGACGATCTTTATTTTTTCTTGGCACACCAAATTCACAGGAGCTTTTCAACTTCACTGTTGCTAACAAAAAATTATGATCTGAATTAATATCTGCACCAGGATATGTTTTTCAAACATTTAATTGAATTCCTAAAATATTTATTAATCAAGACATAATCAATCTGATTCCTGATATTCCTGTCAGCATTTGAGGTCCATGTATAAAGCCAGCTCGGTGGTGTCTATAAATATGCATTTGCTATTATAAGTTCTTCTTCTTGACATAACTGAATTAATTGGTCACCTCGCTCATTGTCAGTTCCTAATCCATAATTACCTACTACTTCAGCCCGTTGACATTGCCCTACCTTTGTCCTGAAATCACCCATTACTATTGTAACTTCCATTGATTTGGTAAATGATAAAGCAGTCTTTAATTGAGTATAAAATTCTTCTATGTCAGTGCTGTCCAACTTTGGACAGCCCGTGGCCTACCTGCCACGTCTTGGTCGGCAATGTCAGCGGTGATGGGGGGCAGGGCCATCGGCGGGGGGTGGCGAGGGCGGCGGAGGCGAGGGTGGCAAAGGCAACGGCAATGGGAGCAGTGGCGGGGGCGGGAGTTGGTGGCGGGGGTGAGGACAGCAAGGGCGACAGCAGCAGGGTACTTGGTGGTGGCGGGGCAAGGATGGCAGCGGGACGGCGGGGATGGTGACGACGGTGGTGGGGGCAGCAGAGGCAGCAGTGGGGTCATCATCAGTGGCAGGGGTGGGGGCATGGGTGACGGCGATGGGGCAGTGGCAGTAGGATCGGGGGTCAGCAGCAGCAGGGGTGGGGGCAAGGACAGCAAGGACGACGGCAGCAGGGTCATTGGCGGCAGTGGGGGCAGGGATGGCGACAGCGGCGGCGAGGTTGGCGTAGGTGGTGACAGGTTTGGGGGTCGGCAGCGGCGGTGGGGGATGGGCGAGGACAGCAAGAGCGACGGTGGCAGGGTCATCAGCGACTGAAGGGGTGGGGATGGCAGCGGGGCGGCAGTGATGGCAACGGTGGTGGTGGTGGGAACAGAGATGGTGGCGGGGTCAGGGTCATCGGCAGGAGGGGCAGGGCAAGGACGGCAAGGGTGACGGCGGCGATGTCATTGGTGGCGGTGGCAGGGATGGCGGCGGGGCAGTGGCGATGGCGACAGTGGCAGTGGGGCGGCAGGGGCAGGGGCGGTGGGGTCATCGTCGGCTCCAGCGGCGCACGCAGCAGCCACGGAGGCATTCCCCCACACAGGGACCTCGCAGGTGACCCCCTAAGGTGCCATGGGCAACTGGTCACCCATAGTTGACGTATTGGGTAGGCCTGTTCTATATCATCATTTGATGTATCACATGTTGGGTACAAACACCTGGATAAGATTTACTAAGATAAGTTGTGCATTAAGTTGGAGAAAAATAACTCTGTCTGAACTGGCACAAACTCTCTTACAGTCTAACTGATGTTTGGATAGACTATGAATCTCACTCAGTTAAAGTGATGATTTTCACTGTTACCAGCATAGTATACCTGATATCCATCTACACACTTTCCTGAATTAGGCCAACACGTCTCACGAATACCACGAATATCAGTATTAAGTCTTTTCATTTCACTGATGGCGTTGTGGGTTTTTTCACTTTGAAATAAGCTGTGAACACTCCAGGTGGCTATCCTTCTCATGGCTGGCCTGGATTTGTTTGCACCCCCTACCCACTGAAGGGCTGGCAGGGACTGGTGGACATGACTTTAGGTTTTCCGATCATGCTAAAGATTTGCCTGGGGAAGTTAGCTTAAGTGAAGGGGTTTCCTGTTGCCTTCTTCACTGCCATTACTGGACATTATGTCAGCCGCCCATTATGCATCAGACACTGTTTGAAGCCACCCACTCTGGATCAGACACTTTGTGGGTGGACACCATTACTTTGGTCTCGCCACTGAGACCTTTCTGTTAGCAACGCTACTGCCAGCATAGCTCTCAGTTTCACTGAAGCACACAAGCCCCTCTATCTCATCAAGGCTTCTATCCATGGAGGAGCACATCCTTCCTCTACTAAACTAATCATATTTCCCTTTGGTTTGGAGGGGATTATCCTTGCTCTAAAAAGAAACAGAGACAGAAAGCAGTCACCAAAACACTTCTAGTGTAACGTCCTAGCAAAAATACGTCTGTTAAGATTCTGACTAGCCATGTCCTCGTTGAAGACTCCATAAAACTGTAAAGCTGTATGAACCTCAAGTTTGTGTCACCATTCCTGTTCCCATTTCTCCTTTCCAGGCGACAATCAACATTGCCTGGTTTGTTGAGGATGTTTCATCCTCATTGTTCTGTCATTGTTTCTGGTAGGTGCCCCCCCCTCAAGTTTGGTCTTCCTTATATGCTTCTGCAAACATTGGAGGTCCCTGAGCATTACAGGATGACCAAGGCAAAAGAGAATAGTGTCCTTCTATTTGTAAAAATGGTGTATGTAACCATTAGATGGGCAGGAACCCTGTCGTCCTTTGCATCTGGTCACACCCATCTTTCAAGTGCATTGAGATCCTGGCCCGCCTCCTTTAGCACTATTAATAATAGTATTATCTGAATTCAGTATTTACACTGAGCATGTGCAAAAAGTGACTGTGTGCCCTCTTCTACAGAAGCAAACCTCTGTTTCAAGGGTTGCCACAGGACAGCCCTTTTGACTTTGAAAGTTGCCCTCTTTGCTGGGAAGTCATTGCAAGCCTGATTTTCAGACAAAGAGCCCTAAAGAGAGGAGACCAGGCACCCTGGCATTGCCCATCCAACTTCAGCACCACTTGGGCACTAGATGCAGCAGACACCGGTCACCTGGCCACAGTCTTTCCATTGTAACTCTATTGTTATTTAAAGCAAACAAACAAAAACCCTAACTTTGGCATCAGCATGTATAAAACTTCACATGCAATTTAATGCAAGCCAAGGTTATCTCTTTACCCCTTTATTGATGATAGGTGAGTGGTTGTCACTCTGTAACACCACCAGTGAACAAATATACAGGGGTAACTCTTAAGACAAAGAGAAAAAAACTTGTAGGAAGAAAAAAACCTCCGGGAATAGGCATGCTTTGCCTGATAAAAAATTCCCTATAGGATGCTTTGCAAGACAAAAAAAGAACCATTCTGCATGTACTCAGGGGGAAAAAACAGTTATTTTTGTCTTTATTTTAGCCTCAGGAACACATTAATCTCTTCCCAATGCATTCCTATGGGAAATCGTGGTTTGTTAGACAAAATTTTCATAAAACGAAGCAACCTATAGCCCCTGGAACAGATTAATCCATTTTCAATGCATTCCTATGGGAAACAGCATTTTGTAAGACAAAATTTTCTTAAAACAAATTGACCCGTAGAATGAATTAAAATTTGTTTTAAAAGGTACCACTGTACTCGATTTCTCTGCAGGTAGATGGAAGTAACATTTTGTCCCTTAAAGAAAAGAAGGGAAGCTGCAAAGCCCATGGGAAGATTTTGAGAATACAGATCCAAGAAAATATTTTTTAAAATGTTCAGAAGTTACAGCTTCTTTGCAATGATTAATTGTGTGCTGGTACCCAGCACCCATTTTATACCTGTCCTTTTTCACCCCTGGTACGAGATGGAAAAAGGAGATGCAGTGGAAGAAGATGGAGAAGGAACTACTTTAAAAATGCCTCTTCCCCTTCCTCCCCTTTTCTCCAGCTGCAGTCCTGGTGAGTGACTCAGATTCTCCAGGAAGCTCTTGGCTCAGCATGGGAATGGGGGGGGGGGGTGGTTCCAACATGGCGGGTGGGGGGTAGATCTGCAAGACAAGGAACAGTGTGGCCAGAAACAGCCCTCTCTTCCCTCTTTTCTACTTATTTTTGGCTGCTTATTTTTCTTGGGGTAGTTGGGAGTGGAGGAGATGTTTTTACAAACTGCCTGGTTCAAGAGAGGATGCCATTCAGAGGCAGAGTTCCCAGTGTGGGTTAGTATCTCTCTCTCTCTCTCTCTTACACACACACACACACACACACACACACACACACACACACACACACACACACACACACACACACACCTCTTCCACTCTCAACAGTTGTAAAATGTTTGGTACAGTTTGACCTACATTTTCTAAAAAGGTGTGGCCTGGATTATATCACTGCCCTATATTCTCTATTTGAATTTGTAACGGGGGGGAATGCCCTAGAAGAAATGTCCAATTATCATCGTTTGCAGTTCTGCCAAAAGAGGAGGGCAAAAACATTTGCCATCAAAGCTTATTAAAGAGATTTTTCCATACAGACAGCACACTTATTCAACTCAGGGCTTCTTATAAAACATGGACTATAGCAGGTATGGAAGAGCATCTCAGTGTTTGACCTTAAATGACTGAGCTTTCACAAATGTTCAGTTTAGTAGCCCTAAAGAGCCTCAACCTTTTGCAGACATAAAATTCATGTCATTTGCTCTTATTCCTCTCCTACAGGAACTGCATGTTGTCACAGCTAAACTTCAGAAGCAACAATTCTACACAACACTTGTACAAAATCCAAGCCATTTCCCAAAGTTTGTCAACCAACTGATTCTTCTGCTTGTATTTCTTTTCCCTTTTTATTTAATCATCAGCTATAACAATCTGTATTTTTATTTTTGCTTATCCTTAGTTGATAAAAGCATTCTACCTTTTTGCATTTACTGTATGTGTTGTGTGATTTTATGGCCCTAATTTGTTTAGTTTACTCCTTCATTGCTTGCCTTTTTAATCCAAGACATTCCTAGCAAACTGCAATCAAATTTGTCTTTTTTCTTAAGTAGTTGGCTGTATTGAATTCCGGGCTTACACACCATGTACAAGAAAAGAGAATATACTGTAGAGCACTGTAGAGTTTGTCTTCTGAAAGCCTCCAGGCCACTGCTATTCTGACTTGTACTGCATAGCTATATCCCCACTTTTCATTTAATCCATAGCGCTTTTTCATTTAATCAATAGTGTGTGCAAATAGCATAAAGATGCTGACCTGGCAAAGTGCCCTTCAGGCCAGTTAGGAGCCTTTGAGACAGCAAGGTCAATAAACAACTAAGTAATTATGTGTTAATTGATACATATGGTTCAGCTAAATCACCTTTGGAACAGATCTCAGGCATGCTCAGAATGCACAGTTCCTTCCCACCTGCTAGCCACGTGACTACCTTGGTCCTTTGGGAGTACTGTATATATAAGGTAAGGCAACATTCATGTACATTGCAATGGCCAACATCTCAAGTCTGCAGGAGCACAGCCTCTCAAACTTGGAGTGCTACCCTTGCACCTCCCACAGTTGTTTTTTAAAACTGGGATGTGTAGGGCCAGGGGGTTAAATCTGGAGACAGCTGTTGAGGCTGGCTGGGGAAGAGGAACTGATGTTACCAGGATTCCAGTGGAACATCTTCTTCAGATGCTCCACCTAAAATCCCTTCCACCTGAAAATGGAAACATCCTTCATGACATTCCATCCAGGATGAAAGCCCTGTGAGACTCAGCTCCAACCACATCCTGGTTCTGGGCTTGTCCAGAACAGGACAGAGGAGATTATTTTCTTTTCAACTTCCTTCTTAAAAACTGTTCCCTCATTCTGGAAAAGACTGTGATGGACATCCCTGGTGTTTTTCCACTTGTGTGTAAATTAAATGTGACAGGAGTGTGATCACTGTCTCCAGTTTTTTCAACCATATTTGCATCTCACACTAGGTCCAAGACAGTACAGCTTATATTAAGTACAGGATCCCTTGCATTCCAGCTGATTCCAAGACCAAATCTTTTTTAGAACAGAACTCTTCCAGATATTGAGAAAGTATATGTCTTTGCTAATGCTGTAGAGTTCAAGCTTAAACATAAGACATACACTCAATGCCTCAAGGAAGGCCCTTCTGGGTCAATCAATTGCTTACTACGAAATCTTAGAAAGAAGCGGTAAAGTTATCCAGAAGTAATTTATCCAAACTTTTCCAATCTGTGATCTAAACTGCTGGCCATCTACTGTGAATCCAGCCAAGAAGAAATCCACACCCCTCTGTGTACGTGTGTGTGTGTGTGTGAGGAGAGAGAGAGAGAGAGAGATGGCTGCAGGGCTTTGCCTAGATGACTAATAATCAGAGACTTTCAGAGCCTTGCGGAGCTAAAATAAACAACTCAAACACGTGAGAAAGTGGTCACATTGCAACTAATAAGCAAAATAGAAGCGGGAACTGCAAATTCTTCCACATTTTGTTTTAAAGGACAGGAAAATGCAGCTGGCATCCAAGCAAATGTTTTCCAAGCTGGAATCAAGACAGCATCAGAAGCTGAACTCAGACTTTGAGCACAACGCTATATAGGCAACATCTTGTGACTGCACTAGTGTTTTGTTGTTACAGTTGTTACTGACTCTTCGTGACCCCATGTCCATGGGGTTTTCTTGGCAGGAATATTGGAATGTCTTTCCAGTTCCTACTCACCATCCAAGTAATGAAACTGATCCCGGGAAGAAGCAAATACGATGAATACAGCATATGCTTGAAATGCATATTTTTCATTCATTATGCTCTCTTCACAGTCTTTCACATCTAGTATATGCTACTACATTCCTGATTCATAGTCTGTAAAAACAAAACTCAGGGCTATTGTTGGGGCTATACAATACATCTGACAGCTCCTTTATTGGTATAAAAACATTTTTGGTAGCAAAGTAATGCTTAATTCTTCTATACCCATGCATTTGCTCCAACAATACTCCTGTGAGTCTCAACAGTAATAATAGAGGGAGAGTTTTATTATTATTATTATTATTATTATTATTATTATTATTATT
>JAHTLZ010000274.1:3691009-3719467 GCA_023846285.1 Phrynocephalus versicolor | reverse complement strand
GAGAGAGAGAGAGAGAGAGAGAGAGAGAGAGAGAGAGAGAGAGAGAGTGTTCGTTCGAGAGGGGAGCCAGTCACGTTGCGGATCCACGTGCCAGTAGGAGCCTGGACCAGAGCCCGGAATGTGAAAGTTAATCAGGCGAGGAGCAAAGCAATAGGGAAGACGTGAAGGAGAGGGGGGAGTAAGGGGGGGAGAGGAAAAGAGGTGGTGGAGGAGGAGGAGGCGGGGGGGGGTGAGAGAGGGACACACCATGAGGACAGCCAACGTACGGGAGGGAATCTGGCCAGACTTTCTCCCCAGAGAGCCGCACAGCACAACAGATGCAGGATATTATTGCACGTCCTGCAGAACACCGCACCCAGAGACGGAGTCCGCCTCCGGCTGGATGTCAGCTGAAGCGCCCCGCGAAATTTGAAAAGTGACACGCGCGGCGCCATCCGGGCAGCCTTTCTTTACGGGCGCCGCCCCGGGCCCCGCTGCAAAAGCGGCTCTCTTCGCCGGCGCTCCCTGCCTTTCATGTAAGTGAGCTCCTTTTGCAAGCCACCGAGGGGAAGGATGGGAACCCACCGGCGCCCGAGGCGAGTCCTCTTGCATCACGAGTCTCACTAAATTCTAGCGCAGTTCCCCTGCAAAACTAAGGGCCTTTTTTTGCAGAGGAGCTGGGTCATCATGCAAGGGGCCGATTGCACCCCTGTGGGTAAACATGAAACTCGAAGTAAGCCCCGTTCAAATCAAGGGAACTGACTGTACTCCCATTTTTCATTTTGACACAACTGACTCCTTCCCGACAACTCTAATAGATTCTTGGATACATGTTGTTGTGGCACGGGGTGTGCACTTTTGGCAGGTTTTGTTGTATTGGGCGGTGGGAGCCTGGTTGCTGAAAAACAGATTGCATTGTTTATAGAAATACCACCAGATATTCAAGTGAAGAAGCGCCTTTAAGATGCTACACACAGTATAAGCCGAAACCCTCTCATTTGCTTGGAGGTAAATCCCGTTGAAATCATGGGGTTTACCTCATGAGTAGACCATACGTGAGATTGAGCAAGCTTTAAATCAAGTTAAATTCCCCTCCTTTATGTGTTCGGCCTGACTTTCCCTCCCATGTATTCTCAACTGGAGGCGCTTCGGGCGGAAATAGATGGTTGTGTACGATAATGTACTGGGATCCGTGGCCAAAAAGGAAGAGAGGGAAGGTGGAAACTTACAAGACGTTGCAATCTCAGACTGAACGCAGATGTATTTCGCAGTCCTGCCAGCCCTTCTGTGGAGGTACCTCCTGTTTGTTGATCCTAGTGGCGCTTGGTGGATTTTAGGATAGATATTATTTTTTAGCATTAAGTAGCCAGGACTGTTTGGACCACGGCTGACACGCTCTGCGCCCACTCACGGAGCATTATAGCCCGTTCAACTGAGGTTTTCTTTTGCATAACCTGCATACGCTCAGGGTATGCAGTGCAGTTTTAGGAATTACGTCCCCCCCACACAGAGACACACGCTTTACTTTTTTGCCTCCGGAGTGTGTTTTGCACGACAGTCACTTTCCATTCACTCATCTGATGAAGTGGGCCGGAGTATACGAATGCTTATAAGCAAAATGAAATGGTTTCGTCTTTTCATTTTGCCGCTAAGTCTTATGTCTGGGTTGGATGCCTACAGATGATGAATGTTTTTCTCCGAGTTGTATGCTTTCTCCTTTCTTTGGGCTGGTACGACTTCCGAATTTGCCGTAAAGCTATGCCTCCTCTTTTTTTAGAAATCGTTTTTTTTCCCAAGCCGCGTTGTTTGCAGAGGCTGCAGCCGTTAACTGTAAGCTAAGACTTGGCCGGGCAAAGTCCGCCACTCGGAGAGCCTTGTTTACTCTCCTGCCATGCATGGGTGATGCGAAGGGAAGGCCTGACTATAGGCTGCCGGTGACGTCTCTCGTCATGACACACCTACCAACAGTGCCTAGTCGCCGGGGGGGGGAGTGGCACATTGCGGTCCTTGCGCAACGTAAAACTGCTTTGAAACAGGGAATTCGTTTGGCTCTAGCGTTCTTGCGTTATTCGTTCCGCCACGGCTTTGGGTGTTGCTAAAGCAAAAGGCTGGGCGTGGAATTAAGCCGGTTGACGCCACGTGGCACTGGACAACCCTTAGCCGTCGATGTTCCTGCTCCAAGACATTTTGCAGCCTGAGGTAGAACGATGGAGTTTTGCTCATTCTGAAATCCATGTGCAAAATTATTAAATTTGTTTGAAAACCCAGTGATTTGAAATGCAGTACTAGTAACAGTTGCTGGCCCCGTTCCATTACATTTGTAGGAATTATTAATATGGTTTCACCCGGCATCCCTGCAACCTTCTGTTTTGATTTAGAATCCTGTAGTGTGTGTGTTCTCACAAAGTAGAGAGGCTAAAATATGAAAAGATCCTACTTTATATACTAAGGAAAGTTAGTATGTCATAGGAGCCCACGTATGAATACACGTGAAAATCCCAGTGTGACAGGTGTGTATGTATGCACGTGTGTATGGTGGGGTGCAGGGGGAAGTTATCCTGTAAGCGGACCAAAGGAAGAGAAAACGGGAAAAGGGTAGGATATGACTGTTGTGTAATGTATAGCCTAAGTAGGACTGTGCAATGTACTGTATGTGTACGAAGTTAAAGTGACAGTATTACAGTATAAAGCAATTAAAGACGGACTGATGCTCTTACATTGACACCAGTGGTAACTGAACAACACCCCCTAGAGGTCGTTGAAAATGTGTCCATTTTCTTCTGCCACCCCCCCCCCCCAAACCCACAAATGAGAGCCATGTGGGCCTTACAAAATACAGTGCTAGATGGGCAATATTTTTATTAGACCACTAAAAATCATAGTCAGCTAGCTTTTGTGGATCAAAGCCAGACTCATGATGAAATGTGTGGGTAGTTTTGCACAGGTTAATAAAGGCCTGCCTTTTTTCCATCACTGCCATGTTGTCAGACTGGAAATAATAGAAAGAGTTTCTCTCCCCCTACCCCCAAAAAGGAAGTCTTAAAATGGGAGGGGGGGGAAACCCTCATTTGCTCCTGTAAAATGGAGAGAAAAGTACATTTGGTCACTTGAAGCTTCTTTTTGTGCAGATATCAAATGCTGCAATTTACCATGAATGCATGCCAAAAATGTTAAGTACTGTACCTACAGTTTCTCTTGAATTCTGCCCTTAAGTGTTTGATTTAATTATGTGTCATCAGTTCTTAAAACCCCACCATTCAAATCACTTCACTGTGAACAGAAGTTAGCCTTCTGGCAAAATACTTACCTTATGGTGGCTCCATTGGATGTGGTGTGCCACTCAATAAATATGCATAGGGTTGCAATATAAGCTTTTCCCCTGTCTTTCTTAATTATTGGAATAAATGGATCATAAATATTTATTTTATTTAAGACCAGAAATCAGTGTTGTATTTCAGATGGCAGCAGCTGTCAACTACAATGCTGTGCTCTTTGGGGGTGGGGGTCAGCAAGTATGAACAGGTAGGTTTCTTCAGGTTCGGTGGAAAGTGTACATTAGTCTGAAAGATGCTTATTAGTTCCTGAATCTACATTTGAATAAACATCTGTTGAATTAGACTATTACTATGGAAAATTTATGCATGTACAGTTATCTGAAATGGTAGGAAGTAGGAACTGTTTTCTTCAGTGGAGCAGTCTCATGCTGTGGTCAGTTTGAGGTAATCAGGGCTGCACTGGTAGTAGTGACACCAGTGCATCTTCCAGAAGTTTAGCTTTAAAACACAAAAGCAGTAGTTGACTGTGTACTCTTTTTAGCTTTAATGCCTCCTTTTAATGTTGTAAGATGCCTCTACTAATTCCTTGTTCTTAAACTGAAATATGTCTTAAATGTTCTGGGCTGTATACTGTCCCTCAGTATTGTAAGCCACCTTGGGTCCTTTTCCAAGGAGAAAAGTGAGGTAAAATATTCTAAATAAATAAATAAACTTTTCTGCAAAGCCTCTGACCTCACCAATCTGATATTAAACTTGGCGGAAACACACACACTGCCGGTATGTATGGAAGACACTAAGCAGGAGACAAAAAATACACCTTAGTATCCCATTTCCCACACAAATGGACAAGCAGTTAGGAGTCTAATGTTCATGACTAAGGCATACAGGAATGTAAGCATGCTAACACAAACAAATATTATGGGGGCATATTAAAGTCTGGCGTGTTACTTCAAAAAGACAGATGCTTGCATAAGTTTGAGGTGGAGGGGCGAATTAGGAGAATAGAGGTGCAAACCATGCAAAACATCTTAACAGTCGTCCTTTAACAGACATTGGCTGGGAATCGGCATGGATATTCTAGTGTAGAAAGATAAGCAGATTAACAATACCATTAATAATAATGGTAGTGATGGGAAGTATTTTTTTCCAAGATGACGGAGCACGGTGCCGGGCGCTTCTTCGTGAGCGATTTCTATAGAGAGATTATAGGGTTGTTTTGTGGATTGTATAACTTCTCCGGGTTAAGTAGGATGTAATGCCACAGAAACAAACTAGGTCTTGCCCTAATAGTGCAGGTCTTTGGCATGCCTACTCAGAAGTAAGTCGGGTTGTAACAGGCGGTCTTACTTCCTGGTTCTTATGTACGGGCTTGAAATTCCCGGGACTCTCCGGAATTTATTTCATTTAACCATATGAAATAACTTCCATAGACCGAAGTTCGGTTAACTTTCTCATAGCCCGTTTAGGATTAACTTGACCTACGCCCCGCTCAGGGTGACCTCAACTGCTGTCTTCCATTGACCAGTTTAGGGATCCACCCCTTCGACTTTAACGGAGGATCCCGGGTAAATATGCCGACGGCTTCCTTGCGCGCTGCTCACCAGTCTCATTGCATTAAATGACATAACGCCGATCCCCCTCCCCGTTTAAAGTAATGCGATTGAATATCGAGCACTTCGTTTTTGAGGTGCTGGGAGCTTTTTTTGCCTGCTGAGTAAAGGTAGAGGTGCTGCCGTGCGAGAAACGAGAGGCGACGCCCTCCAGTCTGCTTTAAAATTAGTCCGACCTCCTGCAGGGCGTGCAGTTTGGAGGAAAACAGTCTTGCAACCATAATCACTGGTGGGAACAGATTTCCAGGAGGGAGGCGTGCATTTGCAGCCCATGCCCTGCGGCTACCGTGAGATGGCGATTGTTTAGGCAGGGATCTTCCACTACGCCGGGATCGGAGGGCCGAAAAGGGAGGTTGCAGGCGCCTCAAGCTGGTGGTGGCAGATGGCGCGGGAAAAAGCCGCGAAGCTCCCATCCTTTGCCGTCAACGCACGGGCGTTTTTCGTAGTAGAAGAAAGGAGGAAAATCACAACCGCCTGCCGAGTTGTTTCAGATTGCTCTCGTGCCGCCGCCACCGTACAACGAAGTGACGCTGCGTTCCCCTTTTGGAGTCCCCTGTCCAAATTAATCAACGATTTCAATAGTTTTGTCTTGCAGTTAACGTCCCCAGTTCCGTCTCAAAATTTAGGATAAGAGCCAGTTGGGCTGCATATGTCATTAGGATCTTTTAAAAAAGCAATTTGCTGCAGGATTGTCCGAAATAGTACAGTGATCGTTGTTGTTGTTGTCATTGCTCCCTTAATGGAGGCAATTCTAAGGCTTGCCCTTACAGCTTGTTAACTTTCAGTGGTGACCTTGCCAAAGGACAGAAAATGAAATCTCTCTGGCTCCCTCTTTTGATACTGTAAATGCAAAGATCTAAAAGGTGAAATGACTTCGGTTACCATTTAGGATTAATAAAGGGGTAGCCTGAAAAGTGCCTTTTAAAATACCCTTTAACTAGTAAAAAGTAATCAAAAATTGCTTATTAGTTCAAAAGGGAACATGGTGAATACTTACCGACTGGATACCTTTTTAAACTGGCATAGCGTAAAAGTTGTACCTGCTGAAGTCTGGAGGGCATAAAATCCAGGCGGCCAGGATTGTGCGCTTTGGCCATGTGGCTCACATCACAACTATTGCACTGTGAGTGGATCAGATGTGTTACTTCTGCCCTGCTGTCGTTTTCCTTTCAGTTTTTGCAGCTGTGCAGTTATTCACCATTAGCTGCACAAAAAGAATTCTGCCATTATGTTATTTTTGCCCAAATATTAGTAGTTAATCTTAATTACATCATTTTTAACTACTTGTTTCCAAGCCCTGGGAAATCCTTACGGCATTAGACCTGAGTATCTTATGTACAATAGTATAGAACAGAACCTCACTGAATTTTTCAGGGCTCACCTTTGAGTAAATACATTTAGGACTGTGTGGCTGTTGCACACAAACAATACTGCAACTGTAATCTTTTATCCATATCCCCTGAAATATCTGTCATTGAGTAATGATTGGTTATTCAAAACATTGAATTGCTCAGTGTAATGTCAGGTGCAGATTTAAATGCAAAAAGAAAGAAAGAAAGAAAGAAAATACAATATTATCAAATATTGGATTCAAATGTCTTATGAGGAACGGTTTAGGGAACTAGGAATGTTTAGCCTTTCAAAAAGAAGGTTGAGGGGGGATATGATAGCTATGTTTAAATATTTGAAAGGATGCCATATTGCTCTACAGAATGTCTTCCCAAATGTTTGCTATTGTTTGCTTATTGTAACTCATATACGTGTTCTGAGGAAGTCATATACTGTAATCTGTAAAGGGCTATTTGCTGTTTTCTCAGGTAAGCACCTCCCTAGGCCAAGATCCTGTTGTTTTCTTTTCTGGATTAATTTCTCCAAAATTGCCATTTCCTATAATCTGTTTACTCTCCATATGTTGATTTTCCCGTCTTGTACTAAATCAGTTTTAGGCACTGTAAGAGTGCATGAGTGCTTATGCAACATACTTTCATTTGTACCAGTGAATGAAGAGAGGTCAGGATCATATTCAGTTTTCTGGCCTCTCATGCGTTGTGCCACATTAAATATAAGGTTCCCAGTATCTTTTCACATTGGGGCATTCTGAAGTTTCCACCTAGTGATTGAAAGTTGCAAGCCTCAAAATACATGAGATTCAAGTTATTCAGTATATATAATTCATTTTGAATTATAACTAAGGAGCTCATTTTAAAAACAAGCATCAGTTATGTTCGCACTCCTTGTGGTCCATTAATCAGCATGCCAGCTTTCAGATATCTACATACCATAGGATTGGAACTATGCATCTGAAAGACAGGCAGAGTTCAAAATCCTGTTAGTTATGCCTGGTGTAGTAATACAATTGGTGCACATATCAGTGGCAAATTGCAGCAAGCCTAGTGAAAACATTTGCTGTTGCAGGCCAAGCTATGACACTTAGCATACAAAACAGTGTTGCTACTGTCTGCAAAGTCAGGGAAAAGGAAATTAGTTTTCGGGAAAGTTGGGGAAATTGGTTTGAGGTCAGGGAAATTTGTGATTAAATGTATTCAACCAGTGGATTTTGACCTGCTGCTTCAAGAGCATGATCTGTTCTTGTGGCACCTGGAACAGAGAAGTAGAAGGATGCAAGTAAAACTTAATGATGCCCTTTACTGTACCAGCTCCACCTTTTTCTCAGCTCCACCCTTGTTGGTTGAGCTCTGTTCCTGCATGATTTGAGTTTGGTCTCCTGCTGAACCCAATACCGAGTCAGGGAAATTGACAAATGTTGGTTAGGGAAAGGCAGGGAAATGAAAAATAAAATTTTAGTGGCTACCCTGCAATAGGATAATATCTGCACAAACTTTTTTACTTGCAGGAAAATTCGCCACTGAGATTGACATCAGTTGTATTATGCCAGTATGAAAACTCAATAGAATTTTGGCAGAATCATCTTTTAATTACTATTGATTTTTCCGGAAAACAGCTAGAAGGCTTTGGAATTTCCTAGGAGTTATTATGGACCATACTTTCTGTGGCAGATCTCAAAACACTTGGGCCAGTATCCTACTGCAAGTCCCAGTTAAGCAGACCCATTAAATTAATTGCTGAATTGTAATTCAACACTTGAACAGATTCAGATGGATCAGTGGATCTGCTGTTGTTGAGATTAGCAGCAGGATATTGTCCTTTTTGTTTTTGTTTTTGCACTTAGCAGTTTAAGTGTACCTTTCTTCTTGCAGGGAATTACGGCTTTGGGCTGTCTTAAACGACAGGTTGAAGGGAGAAAGGATGGAGCTGAGATCTTCGAAAGTGAACCATGTAAGGAGAAATCTTTTTGGTCCTGTGGACCACGATCATCTGCAGCAGGACTTCCAGAACATGTTGTGGACTGGCGTGGAGAGAGCGATGCAGAGATGGAACTTTGACTTCTTGCAAGATAAGCCAACAGAAGGTCTCCTGCAATGGGAAGAATTGCCAGTCCACGAGGTTCCCACCTTCTATCACACTTTTATAGTTGGGCAAGCTCGCCTTCCTTGGCAGTCCATGAACTGGGATGTAACCAAGGAGACCCCAATGCCCCATGCTGGCAAAGTGCTTGAGCAAACTAAGCCTGCCAAAAGGATAGCAAGGAAGAAGGGTGTGGCAGGGACGAAGCGGAGGCAGACATCATTGACAGGTATGTAGAATGTTTGTTTATTATATTTCTAACCTGCTTTTCCAGCTCCAGCTGGCTGTAGTGCTTACTGAGTTAGGAATCTGACTGTGGAGCCAGAGGTCGGAAGTGCATAATGGGAGAAGTTCCAGCCTATGTTGTCTGGGCCAAGCTCACAGTCTCAGGATGCCCCCAGAAGCAGGGAATGGTCAGCCACTTCTGAGTCAAGAATTGACTTGACAGCATCTTGTGGTGGTGGTGGTGGTGGTGGTGGTGGTGGTGGTTTCTAACACCAAATAGTGCTTACAGTGGCATATCATCTATCATAAAACATATAAAAACAAAAAGTTAAAACAAATAAAGTCATGGGATTGTTAAATTTAAAGAAAACTGAGCACAAAGACAACAACCAGTTGAAATCATCATAGTAAACTAAATATTATTAGTTTGGTCAAATCCAAACAAATTTCAAAAGTGGGGTAGTCCCCCCCCCTCAAAAAAAACCTTTACAATTTCTGAATTAGTCCATGTGGTGTCGTGGTAAATAAGGAAGGGGGCATTTGTGTTGATGGGTGTTGTGGTATAGATGATTGATTGTAGGTCAGAGGCTTTAGGCCTCAGTCATTTTGAACACTGGTGTGGCATAGTGGGCACATGTCAAACAGTCTTGGGAGGCCTAACCTCAGAAGCCCACTTGACTATAGAAGCTTATCAGGGCTGTCAAAAGTAAAACTATTTTCTAAATATTTCATATATCTTAGAAACCTTGCCAGAGTCACCATAAGTTTTAATTGGCTTGGTGGCACATAACATATGTTCTGTACTCTGATCGATCATCTATTCTTAATAGAAGCTACAGAAAACTAATGAATCTCTATTCTCCCTAAGAGTAAAGGTCCCGAAATGTATTTCAACCTATGTTCTTTCAGCTATACATTCTTGTGACCTCACAAAAGGAGCACTGATTTCCCCCCAAAGGCCTGTCTGTGAATGTTCACAATAACTGTTGGCTTTCTTTTCAAGCATTGAACGTGCTTCTTTTGCCGCTCAGCAGTACGTGGTTGACCAGTGTACACCTTATCCCCCATCACAAATTGGTGCTGGAATAACCCAATTAAATTGGCATGGCATATCCCATGGAATTCTAGGGACCTTGCCAATAAGATGTTTCTTTGGAGTAAATGCAAGGCGTCAGCTGCTAGGGGAAGGTGGTTGACATTCATTGCCAATTGGGGAGACTGAAGGTTAAATAAATGATCATGGGAACTATTTCTTCACCTCGTTCCCTTTAGTACTGCTTTTCTCCTTTGACAGTCTGCCACCGCCTCCTGATTGGGTAGAGGATGTTATTTTTACTGCTGTGATTCATAGTTATTCCGTGCAGAAAATGTCTGTGGGAAGGATAACATGATTTATTAAAATAAATTTCATTACGAGTACAAACACTTCTGGCATTAATACAATGATTTTCCATCCCAGCCCCATTATCTAAATGGTAGCATTTTATTCTCAGCTGTCCTGGATTGAAATCCTGTTCCTGTGGGACTGGGGTGCCCTGTAGTTCACCTGAAGATAGAATTGTACATGCTGCTTTTTCCCTTCTTGAGATAGGCCTTCCTCATGTTTTTCTGTCATTTCTTTTCTAGCTGATTCAGTATGTGTGGTATATTGTAGTTGTGTCCAATAAAATGCAAAAAAGACAGGCTGTGCAGGCCATGAAGTTTTCTATGTAATGTCAACCGGTTGACAGAGAGGAAAGTTTCACAACTCTGCCTCTCTCATTTGCCATATCAGCAAAAGTTTCTAAGAAAGTGAATATGGAGCACTTAAAACATGGATTAAGTTTGGTGAATGCTCAATAATAGTAGAGAAATGTATCACTCTTGTATTTTGCTGCCAGAAAACATTTGTTTGGGTCTCTCATTTTTACATCCCGGCATAAATGTTCTAATTAGCATTTTATTTCTACATACTATAAATTATTTTTTTGATTTTATTTTATTTATTAGATATTTATACTGTGCATGTAGCCCAAAAGCTACTCTGGGCAGTTTACAATATAACAAAATAGAAATTATAAAAATCAAATTGTAATGAATAGAATACAAATTTAACCAATATTATTAAACATAATCATAAAAATAAAAATAACTATAATCACTTTCAGTATTAGAAAAATAGGATTATGCTATTAAAAAGAATTAACAATCAAAATTATGCAGAAGCCATTACAATATAACTTTAGCAAAGAAGTTCCGTGATACCTTCCACAGATCATGGTTAGAAAAAAGCAAATTAAATTGCATATTTATTAGGCTATTTAGTTATTAGACTCTATATATTACATGTACATAAATCTACACCACAGAATGTACATGTTTTCTTAGTGGGCTTTTTTCCTCTTCCTTTTCTTCCTTTTTCTCCTTTTTAAAAGTGCAGCAATGAACCTAGTCCTGGTGTTATTAGCGATCTTCAGATTACTGGCACTTGTTACAGAAGTTGACTAGTAACAAGGTATTTGGGTTGTTTTGACTTAGGAAATCCTTTCAGATTTTATTACTGAAAGCCATATAAAATCCTTGTTCAGTTGTTAATGTTGTGCATAGCACAAAATTTTTGAGGAGAGTTACTGTGTTAGTCTTGTATCAGAAACAAAGACTAATCAGTTTCATCTGGGCTCAGCTTTCATGATCTGAGCCCAGATGCATCTCATGAAATGGACTGCAACTGAAAGCTTATGATAAATAGCACTTGTCAGCCTAGGATTCTTTGTTGCATTTCCTCTGTGTGATGACTGTTACACTGAGAGGGATGGTGGACCCTCTTCATCGCTATCAGTGCATTCCCTGTTTCCTCCCCCCCCCCCATGCTGTCCACATGGGAAAGGAGGGACACCTCTCCAGGTGGGAGACAAGCAGGGCAAGTGTAGCAGGAATATGATCACACAATTGCAGCTTACAAGGACAGACAAAATCTGTTGCACAGACCTTTCCAACCTTCCCTCTTCCTTTGTGAGTCCAAGACCAGCAAAACATGCTTTCTCTCTGCAACAGAGGTGGATATCATGAAGCTACATATAGGACACACACCATCCAATTCCTTTTTGTGGGTCTCCACATCCTATCCTAGTTTGTTTATTTTTTATTTTTATTTGTTTCTTACAGTTTTCTTTTATATGCTGTTCTTCTACCCAAAGACATTCAGAATAGTGTACACCACCATACTTATTACATACCGTACATAACAAACAGAACAATCAGATAGTAAAATGTTTCATGTAAAAAGATAAAAATGTGAGCAAAACCTAGTAATAACCTCTAGCCCATCAGAGATTATCATGTTGTATACATTATCACAGTGGTCAAATCCCTGTTGAAAGGGCCTTCTCAGCTGTGGCACCCCGACTCTGGAAGGAACTCCCGCCCACTGGAGGCCAGGACTGGCCCATCTCTGATGTCTTTCCAGACCTTTCAAAGACCTTTCTCTTCAGGCAAGCTTTCCCTGAATGATGTGTCTATCATATGAATCTATTATGATCACATAGACTTTGTGTTTATAGCCACTTATAACCTTGTTTGATTACATTGACACTATGTTTTCAATGTTAGTCTCCATCACTCATAACTTTACATGGAATGTTACTCTCCTTTTAACTGCTCACATTCTCTTGTAGCTTTATGTAATGTCTTTTAATGCTGTAAGATGTTCCTCAATTCCCTGTTCTCAATACTTGAACATGTCTTAATTGTACTGGACTGTATATTATTCCTCATCACTGTTATCCGCCTTGGGTCCTTTTCCAAGGAAAAAGGTGGGGTAAAAATACTCTAAAATAAATATAAATAAATAAATAAAAATGTTTTTATTTAAATCAAAAAATTGACTTTTTAAATTTTAAATTGCGATTTGAATCAGATTCACCCTGCCTTTATTAGATCACTTAATATTTTTCTGCACAAAAGTAAATTACAATTAGAATAATCCCATTTGAATCTTTAGCACTTATGGAACAGTTGCTTCACCAAATCCCTATTGATTCTGTGTGCCTACTTCAGCACTTTACACAGGAATTATGCCAACATGAACAGGATTTTGTCCACTATCACTTTCTACATCATGGATTCCCCCCCACCCCCAATGTTTATACCATTCTGGATGGATATAAAAATATATCTCAAATGGTTCTGCTGGGATTTTTACTGCTTTTTCTGCATAATACGTCGTGGATCTCAGAAGCAACAGTGCAAACTGCTTTGCATGTGCTATGCCTAATTTCTGATGTATTTGTTTTGATTTGTACAGATTATTACACAGCAAAGAAGGATATCAGAGTGGATAAGCCACCTCCTGTGATGAAACTGGCTGTCTAGAAGGGATCATCATACAGTACATTGGATCTACCTCCAGATGTGTTTCAAAAGAGTCTCCAAACTTAGACAACATTTTGAAATAATGTATTTCAGAGAGTAAATACTGTGAAGCCTCACTCAGAGCATCATATTTGAGAAATCAAGATGGGAATCTTTTAGAGCATTTAAAAAAACTCATTAAAATGCCATTAGACAAACCTGATACCTTTTTAAAAGGTTGCAATCAAGAAAGAGGCCAAGTGTATCACATAACACCTCAGTGGATATTGCGTATCTGAAAATGGTCAGTGCTAGAGTAAATGATCAAAATACTATGTATGAACAAATTGTGAGTGCCATTATATGAGCTTACATGTATGGTTTTTTTTAAAAAAACTTATTTAATATACAGTACAGTGGGCCCACGCCCTTTCGCAATTCATATACTGCAGTCCCACTATATCACAGGACCACAATATATGAAAAAAGGCCCCCTGGGGTAAGGGGGAAAAGGCCTGTTTCAGGCCTCCCATCCTTACCCCAGGACTGGTGCTGTCCCGAACGGGCCTGCGGGGGCCTTCCAGGGCCTCCCTCCGAAGCGGAAGTGACTTCTGGTGAACCGAAAATCATTTCTGAGGCCTCCGAGGGCCTTTCTAGGCCTGTCAGAGGCCCCAGAAATGTTTTTCGGCAATCTGGAAATGACTTCCGGTTTGCAGGAAGGCCCTTTTGGGGCCTCCAGAAGGCCCAAGAAGGCTCTTGCAGGCTCGTTCAGGGCAGCACCAGGCTGGGGGTAAGTACAAGAGCCCCCAGCTAGGCCCGAACCGACCTGCATCCGCATATCATGCATTTTCAATTATTGCAGATCGGTTCGGGCCCCTAAACCCCGCAATAGGCAAGGGGGCACTGTATTGGGTTTCTTAGTGAGAAAACCAGGTATTTTTTTTACCAAGTAAGTGACACCTTTGGCTGTTAAAAGTTTAGAAATCACATCAAAATTTGGTTGGGGTAACTGAGCCTATTATTTTGCACCTAGCAGTTTATTATGCATTTAGTTCCTTAATCATGCATTGAGATACAGCACCTGTGTTGCAGCTTGACTATTCTAGCTGCCTTTTCAGAATAGCTTGCCATAGAAGGGTAAATTGCCCCCTCTTGTTCCATACTGAAGTATTGCACCAATTACAGCATCTTAATATGAGATCCCAGACTGACACCTTCTCCTGAACAATGTGATCAACAGAAAGATGATGGTTCAGCTCTTGTTGAACTTGCGTACCTTCTTCCCTATTGTAGATAATTTATGACTCTGAATGCTTCTTCCTATTAATAATTCTCAGTTCATAGAAAATTATCTGTTACAGGACAAGTTTAGTTTAGCATTCTTTTTACCTTGTTAATTTTCTACAAGTGGGGTTCCCCCCCCCCCGTGGGAAAGCATTAAAGCAGGATTCTTCTGAACATCTGGTTCTCCTGTTTGCTAGTTAGTAATAAATTGAGCCCCAGCATTATTGCTTTCACTTCTGCTGTTCATTCCTTTGAAAACAATTTGTTGGTGCTTCCAAGTAGGCCACACTGATCTGGATGTGCAGAACGAAACCATGCCATACCAAAGCCAACTGCAATGGCAGTTATATCTTACAACCCTGCTGGCACAACAAGTTTCCTCCACCAATATTGGAGCACAATGGGCTAGCTCAAGGAATGCAAAACCTGCCCTGAAGTGTACACAGCTGTATGCTCTTAATACAGTGACATGACAGGTTCAGCTGTCCCGTCTGCATCACAGCAACCTACTAATGCAATAGCCTCTCTCTTTATGATGAAGCGGGCTCTCGGGTTAGTGGACAGCAGTATCCTCCCATAATTCTTCATGCTTTTATTTCAGAGTAGCACCAGTGTACTTTTCTTTGGGTTTTGAATTTGAACCTATTTACCTGGTAAATAAATAAACAGATCAATTAAAATGAATGGTAAATTGTTTCTATTCCAGTAGTTCTGGAATTTCTTCATATCCAGATATATAAAAATTTTCCATAGTGTTACCTTAGATTTTATTTTTGCTTTTTAAAACTAATGCGAGAGGAATGGGGTAACTGCTCCCTTAGAGGATTGTATGTGTGCTTTGTAGTTCAGATTGATAGTAAAGAAACATTTAAAAATAATTGTCTCTTTCTGCTTAAAACCAAAGCATGTTTACAGGCTTTACTCTACTTTCAAGGCCCAGTAATGTCACTTAAACATACAAGTGCTTGCCTAAACAATCAGCCATAATAAATGTTATAAGGCACTGGGAATAGATGACTAGTAACTGAGATGGGGTCACACCTGCATCCTGGTTCTTGAGTCATCCCAGCACTGGATTGTAGCTATATTATGCTGTTTCTGTGCCTTAACTCTAGAAAAATAGGGCTGTTTCCAAGACAGATTCCTCTGACTGTTATGGATGCATTCAAAAATGCATAGAATTTCATGAAGTGCTTAAGCAAAATTAATCTATCATGTGTGTTGATACACAGCTTGGCATTTTTATGAACACTGGCTTATAGGTGGTGACGTAGCATCTATTCACAACTGTATAGCATTAACATCTCCCCCCTTTGTTAGTGCCTGAAAAGAATTGTTCCAGCAGCTGCAAACTACTGTTTCTTTTTAATCAGTTTAATGGCTAGCGGATGTTACCAAAAATCTTCTTAATATTTAAAGAAGTCTGTATTATGCAATGTTTTGTTTTCCACCCAGAAATTATTTCTGCTTTGCTTGGACTGTTCTAATATGTGCACATAATGTTAGTTCATTGTATATGTTGGTTTTGAACTGTGGATGTTTGTTATGTTATTAAAAAAAATGTGTTTTTACTTAACGTTCTCTAGTATGGGGTTCCTAAATTCTGAATGATGGATTATTGTCCCCTGGCTGGGCATTGTCTTTCATCTCCCTCCCCCCCCCCAATCTCCAGGCAGTGCTATAGTCATGTTCCCTCCCCCATCAGTAATTGGACTTGGGAACAGGTTTAGGGTTAGGGCAGTGATGGCGAACCTCTTAGAGACCGAGTGCCCAAACAGCGACTCAAAACCCACTAATTTTTCGCCAAGTGCCAATGCAGCAGTTTAACTTGAATACAGGTGGCTGTGAAGGGGCAATGTCGGGTGCCCACAGAAAGGGCTCCGAGTGCCACCTTTGGCACCCATGCCATAGGTTTGCCAACATTGGGTTAGGGTGTCTCTGTTCCTCGTTTTGGGATAACACTCAGAAGTACAGTAACCCCAATCAGAGGTCTTACTGGCAGCTCTAGTTCTTCTGTTTCTGCTCTGCCTCTACAATATGGTAGCCTTTCCGGGAATCCTAAGGCCTCTCCCTTTTATATCTCATAGCTCCCAAGGGGGCAATTGTCCTTCCTCCTCTAGGAGGTATACACTTTCACCCAGGTCGTCTTCTGGTGTTCACCTCCCCAAGGGTGCAAGTGGGGGTTCTAAATTCCCAGGCTTTGAGTTCTCTATCCCCAAGTACCTCAGGTGCCCACTCAGTCTACCATACATTGTCAGTCCTGGTGGTTTCAGATTCCTTGGGGGAAAAGGAGACCGTCTGTCTATGGGGACTAAAAATGGGCACGAAACACTAAAATAGTGTTTCTTTTTGTTTTGTTCCCTTCCCTTTTTGTTTTATTTCATTTTTTATTTCATTTTGTTTTTTTTAACTTGTGTATGTGTATGTACTGTATATGTGGTGCTTGTGTGTGTGTGGCTGGTGCAACTTTTTTCCTTCCCCCAAGCCCTGTGTGCCAGCTGATTGGCGCTGGGGGGCTGTTTTCTCCACCCCAGAACCAATCAGCTGGTGCACAGGGCTTGGAGGAGGTGGGAAGTTTTAAAAGCCCAGAGCTTTAAAAACCACCCCCAAGCCCCACGTGCCAGCTGATCAGCACTTGGCTGGGGGGGATTTTTCGCCCACCCCAGTGCCGATCAGCTGGTATGCGGAGCTTGGCAGAGGGGGGGAAAGTTTTAAAAGCCGGGTGGGAAAAACTGGGCTTTTTTCCTGCCCGAGTGCCTATCAGCTGTCGCGCAGGGCTTTGGGTGGGGGAAAATGTTCCCCTCGCCCAATCGGTTTCGCATAGGGATGCATTGCTTCAATGCATTCCTGTGGGAAACTGAAAAACGAAACAGAATGAAATGAAAATTTCCGTTTTGTTTCATTTCGTTTTTCTTTGATGAGTCACTTTGTTTTTTTGTTTCATTAGGGAATGAAACAAAAAAATCATTTTGTACCCATCTCTAATGGGGACCCTGGCACTGATGTCTTCATCCTCACAACCCACTCATACTTTCTAAACCAAGATAAAAATATCTGACATCTGCATAACAGTATCAGCTGAAAATGGGTCCCCAACACCCTGAAGATCAGTCACTGAAACAACACAGAGCTCTATTTCTTGTTTTTAATGTTTTGGACGTTGGCTTGATTGTTGGAAATAACAATAAACCCTCATAACCTATTGACTTCTGACTCCGCCCGAGAGCTTGGCATCTTTTCAAAGTGTCCTGGCGAGTGTTTCAGACATCCGCAAGGCAATGCCAAGGAGCTGTTTTGTCTGTAGATGTGGAACAGAGATTAGGAAACGGATGATTGTCTGCCTGTTAATATGTTCCTCTGAAAGGACAAAACTCTTCACCTTCTCTCCTCCAAATAACCCGTCAGAAGTGGAAACGTACAGCATCCCCCCCCCAACTCTTCAAAACGTGCTATCTTTCTTGAATGATTACAGTATTTGTGAGGTTCTTCTGTTATTTCTCCAGAGCAGAAGCTTCCAGATATCTCCTGCTGTTTCAAAGTAAAGAACATTTGAGGGCAAAAGAAATGTTCTTAGCAAAGAGGCTATTGTTGTCCAGACTGTGCTACTGTAAATTCATATTGGGTACTCACATTTGCTGAATGTTCCACTATACAAAGCAAAGAGGAGGAGGAGCAGCAGCAGCAACAACAACAACAAGCCTCTTCATGGAAAGTATGTAATTTTATATCTAATGGCTGCTACCTGTTTAGTGAAAAATGTGCATGGAATTGTCCATTCCAAGTGCAGTTCCTCTATTCTAGGCTACTCACAGAACGGAGAATCCAGTCACGTCAGGAAGAAAAAGTTCCAGAAAACGGCCAAACAGCCCAAAAAACTCACAACAGCAATCCAATCACCTGTTGCGCAAGCATCCTTTGCTTAAATGGGGTGATCTCCAGGTTATAAAGCTACACAATGAGATTACTAGGAGCAATGTAGTGCTATGGGTACGAAGCCCTTATGCTTCATGTTTTTAACATGATACTGACCAGTCTATTTATTTTAATGGATGCAGTTTTGTTTTAAAACAATATGGGATTTCGTTGAGCCCTTCTTTCTGGCATGTTATTGTTTCCTGCACTGGATTTATTTATTTTGTGGGGTGGGGCATTCCATGACATAAACTCACCTGCTGCTTCAAACGGTGCGGCCCTGAAACAGGTTTAACCACCTCAACAAGAAATAGACATGCATTAATCTGTAATAAAAACATTTGTATAAAGGCTTATAAAGAGCCTCGTGGCGCAGTGGTTAAAACTGCTCACGACTTGGGGTTCAATCCCAGGTAGGAGGCTCAGGGTTGACTCAGCCTTCCATCCTTCCAAGGTCGGTAAAATGAGTACCCAGCTTGCTGGGGGGGGGCAATGTGTAGCCTGCATAATTAAACTGTAAACCGCCCAGAGACTACTTGAAGTGGTATGGGGCGGTATATAAGCAGACCACTCTGCTTTTGCTTTGCTTTTTCCTTGGTGACATTTGTCTCTCCCCAATCCAAACATGAGAGCTGAAGCTCAAATTATCATGGCAGTTATTCATTTTATAGGAAGATATTTCTAGACCACAAAGGATGACCTCAGTTCTGAGAAGCCTTTACCTTATACTTTTCTAGTGGGCCTCCCTACTATAAACTAGCAAATCTGAATTTTAGTGTAAAAAAATGGAAGATGGCTTCCTATGTATTCTCCATGTTAATAATTATTGATGTGAACATCAGGACTATGTGTCTTTTGCTCCACAACAGCATGTAAAAGGAAATCTCCACAAGGCTAAAGACTTCCTTTGAGAAAACTGTAATTTTCCATTTGGTTATGTCCTCCACCTCACCTCAGGAGAGCATGGTTGTTAAAGGGTCAGGTGTGTGCTGCTGCTCACTGACCATGATTACTACTGCCTCATGTTGCTTGCTTATTCATCCACCCATCCATTCAATCAATCATTCTTATCTCACCTTTCTCATTAATGAGGATCCAAGACAGCTTACATCATTAAAAGACAATATTAAAAGCTGTTTTAAAAAAGCATACAAATACTAAAAGGGATCAAACAAATACCACTGTAAGAAATGGTTGGGCTGGTCCTTCACTGAATAAAGAAAATCAGAACAATAGAGCAGGTGGATTATACTCAGCTGTTCATGAGTTGGAAATTTCCATGAGGGAAAAACATTCGTCACCCATTCAACCAGAAAAGGGACTTTTATAATTTATTTTTTATAATTCATACAGAGTGGATACAGCAAACCAAACCAAATGAAACGAAATACAATTCCAGCTTTGGCTAAAAATTCAGGATGTACGTTTTTAGACAGATTCTCAAAGTAACTTGCAAGAAATCACTCAAAATATAATTAAAATAATCAGCAACCACAAATCACCGTTATCAAACAATAAAAGCATTCATGGCCCCATCTGGAAATGAGTGGTAGTTGTACACAAACACAGAAAGGCAGCTGTTGGATAAGTTCATCCTTCCTTGACTATTCCTGGAACATATTGCACTGAAAAGGAGGTGTTGATTCATCACACACCAGCAAGAACTTCCTGTCTGGGAGCATTCCTTTGTCAGACCATGAGATCTAGTCGTTAGCAACAGCCTGATTGTCATATCAGAACTTTGCCTTCTTACTCTCAAATTCCTCCTGCCAAATCTGAACAGTGGCCAGAATGGTGGGGGGGGTGGTTTAAATTACAGAGCAGCAGAAATAGAGGAGGCTTGCAGAAAAAACAGCGAGCACATGGTCGAGGGGTTGGAGCTTCTGAGAACTTCCTGTCCCTACACTGATTGAGGGGGTGAAGTTTTACCTTTAAATAACTGTTCCCAGCAACTTCCAAGTTCTTTTCTTGCAGAGCAGCAAAAAGAGAGGAGGCTTGCAGAACAACAAAGCAAGCACATCAGGAGCACACAGCTGAGGGGTAGAGCTTCTGAGAACTTCCTGTCCCTACACCTTTAGGTGTTAAAAAAAGCCATTAAGTTAATAACAGACTGCAAATCACTGATAAAATCTAACACATAGATCTTAAATTTTCAAAAAGGAAATATTTCCCAAAGATGAGGAAACTAGTAAAAAAAGAAGCTGAAAGGAAAAATTGAGAGAGTCCAAACATTCCAAGAGGCGTGGAAGCTGCTCACTCAAACAATAACAGAAGCCCACCTGGAATGCATACCCAAAAGGAAAAATGGCACTGCCAGGTCCAAGAGGACTCCAATATGGTTTACAGGAGCTGTTCGGTAAGTGATCAAAAGCAAGAAAAACTTATTTAAAAGATGGAAGGCTTGTCCAAATGAGGACAACAGGCAGAAACATAAATTCCGGGAGAACAAATGCAAGGCAACAATCAGGAAAGCAAAGCAAGACTTTGAGGAGCGTATAGGTAAAAACACTCAAATAGCAAGGAGTTTGTTAAGTACATTAGAAGTAAAAACCCAACTAGAAAGGCCATTGGACCATTAGATGACAATGGAAGGCAAGGGATTATTAAAGAGGAAACAGATTGCAGAGAGACTCAGTGAATTATTTGCTTCAGTATTCACTGAAGAAGACACAGACCACATGCCCCAAACAAAGCCTACAGTAACCCCCCCCCCGCACCTATTGCAGGGGTAAGGTGTAGAGTCATGGCGGAAAATAAAAATTTACAGCCCGCTCCTCCACTTCCCCCTCCCTTCCTGTTATAATGTATCTCAACGAAAGACAGCCAGCTCCTCCGCTCCTTCCCCCTCCCTTTTCTGTCTCAATGCATCTCTATAGGCAATGTTTCTCTATGAGGGCTCTGCTTCATATTCCTCTATGGAAGCGAACCACATTTTTGAAAAAACTAACACAAGGACCGTTTATGGCTGGGGCTTCAAGCAGGTCTCTCCAGAATTCATTAACCCTTTCCTGCCTCTCACGTTTAACCCATTCCTGCCTCCTTTTTAACTTATTCCTACCCATTCCCTCCCAGGCTTTCCATAACATATTAACCCTCTCCTGTCCATTTGTCTTTCTCTTACCTGTCCCCAAGTTCTCAGCCTCTCCCTCACTCTCTCCGTTCCCTTTCTACCCAAACCTTGCCCCCCATGTTAACCCTTGCCCTCCCATGTTAACCCTTCTCCTTTCCCTTTTCTCCCTTCCACCCTTCAAGTAGAACTCCAAAGACTGCAGCCAGAAACTCAACCTAGGCAGAATAAACCCCAGGCTGAGAGATTATACATTCTCTGCTCAGGCTGGAGGGGAGAGTGACTACCAATCTCATTCCCTGGGTCGGGAAGCACCTCTGCCCTCAAGGACTCGGTCTCCCTGCCTACCCCTGACACCAACCAGGAAGACAGAGGGTTCCCCCCCCTTCCATCCTTCTTTCTTCTTCTCTTCCCTTCCCCCCTTCTCTTGTCTTTTTTTCCACTTAACCTCACACCATCCCACTATCCTGAGCACACTTATACCCTCTTCTCTGGCCCCTACACCTTATTATCTGGGGCATGGAAAAGGCAGAGCATGGGAGAGGAAGATGGAAGTTTTGCAGGGCTGGCAGAGGCGGTTGGAACCTCCATCATCATCAGAATCTTCACCACGTACCCCAACAGCTGCTCTTCGGAAATCAACATTCCTGTCTGCCAACCCAGATTGTCATCAAAGTCTGAGGACACTCTTCATTGTTTCATTCACACACCTGGAAAGGACTTGTATTCTCATGTTCACAGTTTCTGTAACCACCCAAACACTCATATGTAATCCCATAAGAGTTTACATTCTTGTGCTTTTACACCCTTGTATCTTTCCAAACACCTGAATGTAATCTCATAATGGCTTGTATCTCTGTGCACCCAAATCATTGTGTCTCCCAGATGCCTGTGTGTGTGATCCTATCAGCCCTTCCCGCCCCCCACTGGTTTTGATAATTGCCTTCTCTCACCCACTATTGATTTACTGATTTTTTCAATTTACCTGTACCTAGAAAACAAAGCCACACTTCCCTGCCCTATTGTGTCATCCTGTCTGGACCCATTAACATTTGCCTAAGCCCCTGGCTGCTACCAGGGACCACCCAGGACTGACCCCGACTGACCCCCAACCCCTTCTGATTGGATCATTTGAACTTTCTCCAACCAATCTCTGGGTTGGCGCCTCCTGAGAGAGGTGGGGAAAGATAATCAATAAAAGTAGGAGCTCCTCGTGTGTTCAGGGTGGACATCTTAGCCCGTGTGGAAGGCGGATGTTCACCTGCTGCTTTTATTGGTTCCAATAAATACAGTATTCCTCGGATTTCTCGCGTTGAATCTTTATTGGCTTCTTGTGGGATTCAGCGGACTTCAGTGGGGCTAGCCCCTCTGAAAATAATTTCTAGACCCTATTTTTGGTCTTTACAAAGGGACCCACCCGACCCGCAATAATTGAAAATCCGTGATATGCAGATGCAGGTTGGGTGGGGCCTGGGGGGTGCATGTGAAGTTTAAAATGCCTTAAAGCATTTTAAACATTCCAGCAGCCCATGCAAGTGGCGGTGGTGCATCTGATCTGCCCCCACCACTAGCCCAGGCTGCTGGAAGACTTTTTAAAAAATCCTTCCAGCAGCCCATGCAAGTGGCAATGGTGGATCTGATGCACCACCGAGCTGGAGCCCAGGGCTTGTGGAAGGGAAAAAATGTTTTAAAAACCCAGGCTTTTTAAACCTTTTCTCCCCTTCCCCACGTCTGAGCTCCAGCTCATTGGCACAGGAGTGGGGGAGAAAAACCTTTTTGTTTCCCCACCCCAGTGGGGAAACCTACATCCGCATATCGCAATAAAGCGGGACCCCAGTACATGAACCGCAAAATGGTGGGGGGTTACTGTATCTTCGTAGAGAGGAAAACTGAAGAATTAAGCCAGATAGAAATGACCAGGGAGGAGGTCCTTGCATGGCTTGTTAAACTAAATGCTAACAAATCACCAGGACCAGACGGCATCCATCCATGAGTTCTCAAGGAACTTAAAGATGAAATTGCTGAGGTCCTAGCCAAAATATATAATCTTTCCCTCAAATCAGGAGTTGTGCCTGATGGCTGGAAGGCACCGAATGTAACAGGATCCTGGCTGCAACTAAAGCAAAAAGGATCCAGAAGTGATCCAAAAAATTACTGACCAGTCAGTTTGACATGTGTCCCAGGTAAAGTGATGGAAACCATCCTAAAAAATAAAATTAATAGGCACATAGAAGAGAAATTGCTGCTGAGGGAGAGTCAACATGGCTTCTGCAAGAGCCAATCATGTCTCACTAATCTGTTGGAATTTTTTGAGAATGTCAACAAGCCTGTGGATAAGGGAGATCCAGCTGACATTGTTATCTGGACTTTCAGACAAGGTCCTGCACCAAAGGCTCTTGAATAAACTTGCCAGTCATGGAATAAAGGGAGAGGGCTTGTCCGGGATCAGCAACAGACTAAGGGACAGGAAACAGAGGGTAGCATTAAATGGACACTTCTCCAAGTGGAGGGAGGTAAAGAGTGGGGTCCCCACAGTTCAGTACTGGGACCCCTGCTTTTCAACCTCTTCATAAATGACCTAGAAGTAAGAATAAATAGCAAGGAAGCCAAATTTGCTGACAACACTAAATTATACAGGGTAGTAAAAACTGAGAGAGATTGTAAGGAGCTCTAGGGGGAATCTCTTGACATTGGGGGAGTGGGCAAACCAGTGGCAAATGAGCTTCCACATTAGTAAGTCCAGAGTGATGCACATTGGGGCAAAAAAACCCAATTACGTTTATAAACTGATGGGGTCAGAACTCTTTGCAACAAACCAGGAAAGGGACGTAGGTGTCCTGGTGGATACCTCAATGAAGGTGTCAACCCAGTGTGCCGCAGCAGTGAAAAATGCAACCTCAATGCTAGGGATCATTAGGAAGTGTATAGAAAATAAGTCAACAAGTGTCATTTTGCCTCTTAATAAATCTATGGTGAGGCCCCATCTGGAGTATTGTGTACAGTTCTGGTTATCATATTGAAGGATATTGTGGAAATGAAAAAAAGTTCAAAGGAGGGCATCCAGAATGATTAGGGGATTGGAACATTTTCTTTACCATCTGAGGCTGCAACGGCTGAGCCTCTTCACTTTTGAACGATGGCGCCTAAGAGGTGATCTGATTGAAGTTCATAACTTTATAAAATCATACATGGTGTAGACAAAGTAGATAAGGAAAAACTGTTTTCCCTATCTCACAACACTAGAACTAGGGGGCACTCCATGAAACTTTCGGGTGTTAGATCTCAAACAAATAAGAGAAAGTACTTTTTCAACTAGGGGATCATTGTTCTGTGGAACTTCCTGCCAGAAGAAGTGGTGACAGCTGTCAGCCTTGACAGCTTTAAGAAAGAATTGGACAAGTTCATAGAGATCAAGGGTATCAATGTCTATCATTATGGATGCCTAAGGACAACCTCCAGGTTGGAGAGATAGGCAGGATATCTCTCAATGCCATTTGCAGGGAATCGTAAGCAGATGAAGACATCTGCTTGGGAATACCCTGAAGCAAATGGTGAGACGCTGTGTGGGACAGAATGCTGGACTGGATGGGCTGTGGCCTGTTCCAGCAAGGCTGTTCTTATGTTCTTAATGTGAGATCTCTACTGATGACCTTCCAAGTTCACTGCCCCAACCATAACCTGCAGCCACAGACCACAGGTTTAAAGCAGAGGCTGCCTGTGAGGTACGAGTAGATTTGTCTAGCTGACCTTGTCTTGAGTGGTCCATGACCCGTTTGACTCCTGCCAAAAGAAGTAAAAAAAACACTGATGTCTGTAAAGAAGGACAGTGAGGCCCAGGTCATTCACATATGTGGTAGTGAGGGGAGGAAACTGCCTGGCTTGGACCAGGCAGATCCAGAAAGGACCGGGGTACTTCAAGGACCAGATGCAGGGGAGAGGTATCAGGAGAGAGATATGTAGTCTTGTCCACTCCCAGACGCATCTGTGAGATAGAGGAAGCTGGACTTGATGGGCCTTTGGCCTGATCTAGCATGGCTCTTCTTATGTTCTTATGACCTCCCAATAGAAATTTCATAGCCAAAATTGAGCTGGCCAAGACAAATCTCCAGCTTGGTTAAGAGGTATCTCCTGTGGAGACTGGGCCTTCCTATTAAGTCCCACAGGGTTTCTAGCTCGCCAGACAGCAGTGCAAAAAGTGAATGCCTTTCCGCAAAGCTTGGTGTCCAAGTGAATAAAGAGCAAGAAAAAATACACCCTTTTCTGACATCTTTGCCTGTAGGAACCCATTCTGTTTCCCATATTCTGTGCTATATCCATTTCTTTCAGAACTGCCCACAGGTTCTAATGATCTACATAGTCAAAGTTTTTGCTATAGTCTGTGAAGCACAGACTGATCGTCTAAAATTCTTTGCTGCACTCCAACAGCTAGTACATATTTGCACTTTGATATTTAGTGTCTTTTCTTGTTTGGAACTGAGCTTGAACATCAGGCATTTCTTGTTCCATAGAAAGTAAAAACTTTGAACATCACTTTGCTTTCATGGGAATTTACAGCAGTGGTCACATAGTTCATTCATTGCGAAACTTCCTGACAATGTTCCCTTTAAGCTGCACACCCATGCACCTGGGCAGCACTATTGGTCATGTGCAGCCAAGTGGGTGTTGCTTTAGTTGCAGCCAGGACCCTGCATGTGTGAGGCATGCTTCCCATCCAGCACTAGCACAAATTAAAGGGAACATTGCTCCCTGGCATCTTCTTTCTTTGTGATTGGAATACACATTTAACAATTCCAGTCTATGGGACATTGTTTTGTTTCCCATAATTGTTGGCATATTCTTATTAGGATTTTGACAGCTTCAATCTTGATATAGTTCTATTTGTTTTCCATCTATCTCTGGTGATTTATTTCTTCTCAGTACTTTCAGAACTGTTTTCACTTCATTTCTAAAACTGGGTTCTTCATCATAAGATTTCCCCCTTAAAGGAATCTGTTGTCCTTTTTATTGATGCAGTATTAGTCTGCAACATATTTCCACCTTCTTTTTATTTTATCATGGGCAGACACTGTGTTTGCCTCTTGGTCTTCCAGCATTAGTAGCCTGAGTTTAAATTTCTCTTTCATTTCTTCCTGTTTGTTCTCTTTTTTTCTCTCTTCAATTTCTTTATACTGGCCTAGCCATTGTAATCATTCTCTTTGCCTCTACTTGCTAGGTGCTGAAAAGTTGCATTCAGAATTCTGAATACTTTTGTCACCTTTTACTTTTGTTCTATCCTCAGAATTTTGAATATTTGCTCTGTTGTCCATCTAAGAGAAAATCTTAGATGGACAACAGATATTAGCAATTCGTGATCAGTATGGGAAACTGCTCCTGGGCTTGTTTTGGCTGAGAGAATTCAGCTTCTTTATTTTCTATTTCCTGTGTAATTTATTTGATTTCTATATTAGCCATCTGATGATGTCCACATGTATAGGCATTTGTTTGGTCATCTGAAGCATGTATGTGAGGTAAATAGATTGTTGCCTTCATAGAACACTATGCGTCACTGCAAGTATCTAGGCCAGACTTTCCAACAACATTTGATTCTATTTTTTTCTTACTTTTTTTTCTTATTTTTTTCTTACCTTTGTATTCGAGTTACAATCATGTCATAGCATGGTGCGTGATCAGTTTAATTCAGGATGCTTATACAAGAGCATTTAATTTCATCTTCTTCAGCATTTTAGTTGGAACAAAGAAATGAATGATGGTTATGTTGATAGTTTTTTTAAGAATTCATCCAGACCTTGCATTACAGCCCCTAACTGCCTGTGCTACATCTTGCCTCTGTTTTAAACCCACACTGTTTCTTCTGAATTTTCATTTCCAGAGTGAAACACTTTGCAGTTGTCTGATTGAAAATGTCCAACTCCAGGTGACTTTAGTGACTGGTGACTGTCGCCAAGTACTTACAATTTACCTTGGTTCATACTTCTCATGTTCCATGTTTCGATTGTATGTGTTGTGCAGCATTGGAGTTTTGTTTTACCTCTGTGCACTTCTGCTGCTAGATATCCTTTTTGGCTTTAATAGAGTTGCATCAGTAGTGACAGAACTATTTGCACTTGTCCTGTGTTTTTGCCTTTTAACTGACTGAGTGCTTTTTGACCTATGAATCTCATTTTCCAGTACAATCTCTTGTTTCAATTTGGTTGTCTCATCTTTGCATTTGCAGAGATAGAAAGAATCAGCAGTGCTTTGTCATTGCCTTCTTCTGTGCAGTACTAACAGACATTACCTCAAGTGTCACTAGTATTGTCTATGAACGATCCTCTGCCAGTGTCAGAGCTGACCTTGCCACCATCACCTTTGGGACTATCCATTCTCTTCTGCTGATGAGGCTGTAAATCTTAACAAGTGTGGATGCCTCAGCTGTGAACATTCTGCCTTGGGTAACTGTGCTAGGAATCACAACTCATAAAGGAGCCTGGATACTTATATCATTGCTCTCAGCGTCTATGACATGCTCAGATCTCCTCTCCATGTTAAGGTGCATATTCAAGAGGCTGTATCTCATTTACTTATGTACAATATTGATGCATATCAAAAATTTTGAGCCTCAAGTCACATTGTGCAGCAGGATGAATTGGTATGCTTGGGTGTGGATAAGAAACATTCAACATTCCCCTTAAATTCTTTCCTTAACCTGAGGAATTAGCAACAAGGCAAAAGGCAAAGCTTAGAATAATGTTTTCCAAAACAGTGCTCTTCAAATGTGTTGGGCCCCATGAGTCCCAGGCAACAAATGGTATGAGTTGCAGAGTCCTATGGACAGAGGATATTAGGATGGCAAAGCCAAGTTAAAATAATCATAGACACTTTTATTCCAGAATTGCATGTATCTAGCGTACTCGCTTTCCATGAGAGCTTTCCTCGGCTTTGATCCAGAAACCCATAGAATGACTCCACCAAGCTCCATCCTTCAGGGCTGGAGAGTAAATCTATAGGGTTTGGGAAACAGACTGGGAGAGGAAAGTAATGATCTGAAGTTTGAGAAAGTTGAACAATCACCAGGATCTTCCAGCAGATGCAGTCGGTAGCAGGGGATTCTGGGTAGTGTGTGATCCAAAAAGTTTGCTTTCCAAAGCCCTGTATTTGGTGTAATTTTCTCCTTCGTTGTAATCTGACTTTGATTTGGTTTTATTATGTTGTATTATTTTATTTATTGCACAGTGTTGATGTTTATGGTTTGTATTTTAGTATTTGCCCAACTCTTAAACTGCCCAGTATGGCCTTATTGCTAGATGGTGCAGTATATAAATCTAATACATACATACATACATACATACATACATACATACATACATACATA
>JAHTLZ010000274.1:3669291-3690999 GCA_023846285.1 Phrynocephalus versicolor | reverse complement strand
CATACATACATACATACATACATACATACATACATACATACATACATGGGTTATATGCATGAAACCTGGACAGAAGTAGCAGTTAATGAGTTAATTATATGGAGGGGATTTGAACTAGAGAAACTAGAGAGGCAGGGAGTGCCATGGACTTGCTTTTAGAGGAGACTGCTATATGGTAAGGAAAGAGGGGGGCAATACCTATAAGGCTTGGGAGGAGAGAGGAAAGTCCAAATGCCCAAGCCTTTTCTTGACACTTTGAGCAACTGGGAGGTTTCTAAACTCAATGCCTCCTGAGCACACTTCAAGTGACAGCAGGGCAGAGTTCCTTTATAACAGAAAAATCATGGAGCAACAGACATTTTAGGGGACCTTTTGCTCTTAAACACCACTTAACAAGGATTAAGTGCTTTTCATGGTCAGAATACACTCCAGCCGATTGAATCTGCTAGGTCCTGAGATTATGGAGTTTAAGGATGCCGTTCATAGCCTTGTCTCTTTTCCCCAGAAGAAAGGAGCCTGCTTCTGAAACCCAAATGCCACTGAAACGAAATGTCTTCTTTCCCCCTCCCTCTGCATCTCCATGTATGGGCTCTCCCCTCTTCTAATTGTGAGGAGCCCCATGGTGACCGTTGCTGAAGAAAATAATCCCCTTCAGCAATCACACAGTGCCATAGCAACCAGGACGTCAGCATGAGACAGCTGCAGGTTACCATCCTAATTTCTGTCTTTCCCCGGGATCTGAAGCTTTTGAGGTGAGCTGGCAAGATGTATGCCATGAATGATGACGACCCTGGAAAAAGGCAACCGCAGAAATATTCCTCAGCCGAGCGACTGCAAAGGTAAGGAGGTGGCTACGAGCAGGGGTTCTTTTGCTTCGTTGCAACATGCAGCATAAAATGGTGCATTCTGCATCTTTGTTCATGTATTGTGCTGCCAGTTGTGCCCCAGGATGGGGGGGGGGGGTGATAGGAAAGGCGGGTACACAGCCCTGCAGCCTAATGAAATGACTGATGCCCCAGTGTGGCAACTGCTTTCGAGTCTCATGCAGAGAATGGGTCATTAACTAGCTGCCCTCAAATATCCGTGGTGCTGTCCATGGTACTGCAGGGTTTATATTTAAAATGTCAAAACAAATTCTAAAAGGTCCTCTGTGACTCCTGGGGCAACGATAGATTTCTCTTGCCCTTCATTTATTAAAAAGCAAGCCTCCGTTGATATATGTGAGTCTTGCTGTCAGCAGTGATGACTGATGGTAATGGTTTGATAAAGTAGAGGTTGCAAACAAAATATTTCCATAGCATGAATTCGTTCTATTGTACAACAAATGGGTACTTTAAGGCACAAGTTAATATTTAAATAAAAATAGAGGAAAAAACCCTGGTCTTGGAAAGAGGAGACCACGTGATCTATCTCACATGTGATCATTCTGAGTAGGATAAAAGATGATGTGTGCCAAAAGTGAGCCCAGAACGAAACATTCTCATTTTCTCTTTTCAGGGGAAAAATAATGTGCAGTATATTTTACTTGTAAACCTGTATGACAACCTAAATTGGATTAATATTCAGATGTAGAAGGTTTCAAAGTAACTCTGAACATGCTTCTGAATGCCACTATTATTTTAGCCAGAACTCCTAACGGAAAACTCACCTCATCTCTGGAATATGATTGAAAACAGGCATGATCCATTTACTGTTTTCCACACTTGTGAATGATGTGATAGAGGAGAGCTTCCTTACCCATTGGGAACAAAAAATATTTTCCTTGTAATGGTGTTTTGGGGTTTTGTTTTCTTGCAAACTTTGATAGGCTGCTTTTAAAAACCCACCCTAGGGGACCCACATAAGGAAAATTAATTGGAATATTTATTCAATGTAAACAGCTATTAGTCCTTAAAATCAATCAGACAAGCATGTTCTCCCTGTATTCCCCACTGATATTACTGATGCAAGCATCACTTTATAAAGCAATGTGATTTAAGGCATAGCTAACAGGGACACTTACTCTGAATGATGGTTGTAAGTATAAAAACAGGGGTGGGTTCCCTTCTTCCATTGCTCAAAAATGCCTTTCTGTTTCACAGATGCTATTCTATTGCTTTCTGTTTGCCTTCCCTTCACTGAGACCCAGTTTCCCTCTCCCATATCTGCAGTTAATATACTTGGATGGATTCTTGGATAAGTGCTCATCGGTCAGAGTAGACAATGTTGGACAAATGGATAAATAATCTTACTCCATATTTTCATTCAACATTGAAGCTGGCAATCCATCATGCACTGCTATGTACAAAGACAGGATTGCTGCATCTAAGTAGAAGTCTCAGTTTCTAAACTGAAAGGAAAATAGGGTGATTACTTTAGATTCCGGTTCAAAGAGTGATTCTGATTTTTGTGGGAGTGCTTTCAGTTACATAATTAGAAATCCCACAAACTCAGAATACCTCCCTAAATCCTCTTAATCCAACTATGTCTCTCAGCTCCATGAAATTGCTCACAGAGACCCCCCATGACGCTATGAAGTGGTCAGATTTCTATTAGTATGGGCAAGAAATGGTCAAGATGTATCAATTTCAGCAAGTTCCCTTGAAGTTTTCTTTTTCACATTTGCCCATTCTTTTTATAGCCCCATGATATAACTCTCTATATTTTGCTAGTATGTATTCCATCAAAATAGTTATGGAATCCTACTGTTTTATTTCACTTCAAATTTTTATAGAAATATTTAACAGAGAAGCAGATATAAAATCAACTAGGAGTCATGACAATTTGGTCTAAGGTATCGTCCTCATAACGTTATTGTTCTTCTTATGCTGCATGTATTTCAATTATAATTGAGATGTGTTGATTTCAGCCATTTTGGATTTTAAAATTATGCATCACAAAAGGCTGTCCAAAATTAGCTTAATAGCACTGTTTCAAAGGTAGTTAGTTAATGTTCAGAAGTTGGCATAAGATATCTCTGCCATCATCCTTGGATTTACAATCCAACACTGAAATGTATTATTCAGGCCAAGAGAGATTTGGTTTGGTATATTAATAAAAAGCAAGCCTCAAAGAGGAAAATAAATTTCCCTCAAATCAACTGAAAACTTAGGAATTTTCTCGCCTCTCTCACTAAAAGAAAGTACTTATTCACACAATGCATATTCAGTGAATGGCATTTATTATCACAAGATGTTTTCCGCAGGTTTAGATGGCTTTTGAGAGGGTATTAGATTACGGCAAAGAGGGTGAGTCTGTCAACAAATGATTCAGCCAGTCAACAAATGATTACCACCACCCTGAATGACTTGGTCAGATGGACAGTATAGAAATTGAATAAGTAATATAATAAATAAGTAAAACAGCAACATTTTAAACTGTCTGGCAGAGATGTTTATTTTATTTTCTTGCTACAGACCCCATTTTAAGCACAGGGAATAAAAAACAATACTACTAACCCTGATTCAGTCTACATTAATTCAGTCAAGTGCTGAATAATGTTGAATTTGAGTGACAAAGTTGATGCAAGTGACCTTGCTCTGTACTTTTCTATATAAAAAGCTTTTCATGCCTAGGAACATACTTGAAAAAGGAGACCATTTTTTGCCTTGGCTAAATGACGTGTCTTTGGTGAGTCAGCACACGATACATTCAGCTCAGGCACCAACAGAGTTGAGAAAGGCATGTATATTATTCTGATATTTAATAGATACAGTAACTGGGTTGAATTTAGATACAGATTATAATTGGCAACTGTAAGAAGTCTGCTCAGTGGCATTTATTTATTCTCAAGAAGCATGTAGAGAATTGCTGTCTTATGTGTAGAGCATTTATATATGTCAGGATCTAACAAGTTATCCTGGCATTTTCTGAGAGACAGGTTATTCTGTGCTAAATTGGACACTGAAAACTTGCCACAGTCTACTCTAGGCACCAATGGAAAGGCCTCATCTTATTGATTCCATGTAAACATGTTCTGAGACACAGCTTGCTTACTTTTACATGAAAAAAGTATAATGACAGGGTCCGCTGAGCATCATCTTGATATTACTCATTTATGGATCGCATCAGTATGCCATCATATTTGTTCATCTCATTGCCTCTCCAATCTCCTCTCTCAGGTATGCAGGCCACCAGGTCAGTGGACATACCTTAACATGCTAGAAGCCACTTGGTGACATCTTTGTCCTGTTATGGGCATTTAAACTAACCTAGTGTAGCTATGAGGGGGCAATTAAACCCTGGCATACAATAGGAGTGGCAGTATCCATGGCCCCATTGGCATGCTGAAGGCCTCATGAAAGAGTAAGCCTTCCCTAGATGCCCTAAGTACATCTGATCTCACCTGATTTCAGAAGCTAAGCAGGGTCAGCCCTGGTTAGTACTTGGATGGGAGACCACCAGGGAATACCAGGTGCTGTAGGCGCCTGGAGTAGGAACTGGCAAGCCACTCCAGTATTCCTGCCAAGAAAACTCCATGGACATGGAGTCACGAAGAGTCTTATCACAACTGTAACGATGCAACACAAACACATCTGATCCAAAGTCCCCAACAGGCTGAAAAGAAGGCCCCATGCCATAGGTCTAAGAGGAAAAGGTCCTGGCTAAGCCCAGAACCTCCTCTGCAATTGACACATGTCATCTAAAGTAAGCCCTCCAATTAACCCAACCGGCCCTATTTTATGTTTGCAGCTGAGGGTCTTTTAATGAAGTGTTTGGTTTCCCCCTCTGAGCATGTTTACTGAAGCTTACTGAGGACTTCTATATCTAAAATCCATGTATGGCAGATGTGATGTTAAACCTCAGTCAACCCCCAGAGAGAACTATAACCAGGTCCAGCATACTATGAGCATTGCAACATCTCTTGTTTTGGGCAATGTTGAAGGAGGACTATGGAAACATCAGTTTAGGATTTTTTAAATTTTTTTGTGTGCTTTTTAATGGAGTTGTGAGTCTTCAGTTCTCTGGGGCTTAATCGATGGAACTAGCCCAATAATTTGCTATGGACAGGTTCACACTGGTATATGTCACAATAATAATCGGTTCATTTTATTTAATTTATACCACCGTTTTTCTAACAACTATTGTGGCAGTGCACCATAAATCAGAGCATTTAACAAGATCATAAAAACACCAGCACATGCATAAAGTATTAGGTTTGCAATAAAAACATAGAAACTAGGTTACAAGAACAGAAGTAGACGAAGAGAAGATCAAGTTCTTCTCACTTCATCTTAAATCCATGTTCAGAGACGAAAAACAGCTGTCCTTGCATATCCTGCATCAATGCAGTTTTAGCACATATGCAGAAACTCTAGCTTTATTCAGGAGCAAAAGTGAAAAATATGCAGTGTATGCAGCTAGTGAGTATTCTCTAACATTAACTGAGCAGGCCTGCTTGGGAATTACTTTGGACTCAAAAGAAAGTTTCCAGTGCCTACATATTTTCTTGGTATTATAAGAGAAATGCATGTTTATTCCACAGATCCATCAGTTTATATACAAACAAGATGTTTTCTATTCTACTAGGGCAGGATTTACAGAACTAAAAGTCCAAGAAGGAAATGCAGGTTTGCCGCTTTATCTGGAAAGGTTCTCTGAAATACGGAGTGCTGCCTCTTCTATCCATAGCTGGATCCAACAGGAAAGCTCACCCTCTAAAAGTAGTTTCCAAGACTGATGAAGCTACAAGTTGGATTGTATGTGCAAATCTTTTTTTTTAAAGAAGCTGGAATTTTATTAAAGTCATGCAGACTTGTGTTTTAGTCCCATCACTCAATTCTGCATGCCTCAGAATTCCCCCCTTCAGTTATTTGATGGGAAAGGAGGCCGCTGCTCAAGGCTTGAAAACAAATTCCTTCTGAGGAGGAAGACTTCCAGAATTTGGCCGCTTGCACAGTTACTGCAGACCATGTGGCCCACTCAGTGACCATGCTGCCTGAGAAATTCTGGAAGCTAAAGATGAGAAAAGTCGCTCTGGTCTTGCTCACCTTCACAGTCACTGCCAAGCTGATCAGCAGGCTCTTTCTTTCTTTCTTTCTTTTTCTTTCTTTCTTTCTTTCTTTCTTTCTTTCTTTCTTTCTTTCTTTCTTTCTTTCTTTCTTTCTTTCTTTCTTTCTTTTGGACAGGGTTCCACTTCGTATGCATACCCCCTCCTCTTGGGCTGGAGCAAAAGATTTGCAGTGGGGACTAATCTGTTTCAAGGCAAAACATGTCTTCCTTCTGCCTAACGGTTGGCTGTCTCGCTCTCTCCATGCAGCCCTTTAAAGGAAGGACTGACTATGTTGCTTGCTCATGACATGGATAACAGTGCTGCACCTTTCCTCACTCCTACCTCAGGTCTGCTCCTACAGGAACGCCATCATGGAGAAGCTCTGGATCCTCTGACAAGCAATGAGATGAAGGAAACTGGGCTTGAGCAGAACATCACCGCCTCGCACGTTGGGTTGCTGCCAGGAGAAACCATAGCCACCAGCCTGCTGCTTGGGGTTTTGTGGTTCCTCTCGGTCTTCGGAAACTCTCTGGTTTGCCTGGTTATCCACCGGAGCAGAAGGGCCCAATCTACGACCAATTACTTTGTCGTCTCCATGGCCTGTGCAGATTTACTCCTCAGTGTCGGGAGCATGCCGTTTGTGCTTCTTCAGCTGGCTTCTGGGAGATGGATGCTGGGGAATGTGATGTGCAAGCTCGTCCGATATTTTCAGTATCTCACACCTGGGGTTCAAATTTACGTGTTGCTTTCCATCTGCGTGGACCGGTTCTACACTATCGTCTACCCGCTGAGTTTCAAGGTGTCCCGGGAAAAAGCCAAGAAAATGATTACAGCATCTTGGATTTTCGATGCGGCCCTGGTCTCTCCGGCATTCTTTTTTTTCAGGTCAGGCTGGGACAATCATTGTAATTTTTTCCCTCTCCATGCCTGGGAAGGAACTGCTTACAGTGTCGTTCACTTATTAGTGGCTTTTCTGATCCCGACGGTTCTTATCATTCTCTTTTACCAAAAGGTCATCAAATATATCTGGAGGATAGGAACAGATGGTAGAACAGTGCGGAGGACAATGAATATTGTTCCACGGACAAAGGTGAAAACCATCAAGATGTTTCTCATGCTAAATTTGTTTTTTCTGCTCTCATGGCTCCCATTTTATGTGGTCCAACTTTGGCATCCACTTGAGACGGACAAAAGAAAAAGTTCCCTGGTGTTTATGTCTGTCACATGTCTGTCCTTCAGTTCCTCTGCCTCAAAGCCAACCTTGTACTCGGTCTATAATGCCAACTTCAGGAGAGGGGTGAAAGAGACTTTCTGCATGTCCTCCATGAAATGCTACCGAAGCAATGCCTATACCATCACCACCAGTTCAAAGATAGCCAAAAAGAATTACATTGGGATCTCCGAACTGCCAGCACCAGCCAAAACGCTTTCTAAAGACATGATATATAAATCATTTGATAGAGAAGCAAAAGAGAAAAAGCTAGCCTGGCCTATTAATTCAAACCCACCAAATACATTCGTTTGATTAATTAGCTCCAGTTGTTTGGACCACTGCTGTGCATAATCAAATCAAAAGACTTCACCCATGACTTTGAACAAGGGAACAGGGCAGGGGAGAGGCATGCAATGTTGTAGGGAGATTAAATGTGTCATTTAATTAGTTTTATTGTACACCAGATTTCCCCTCCGTCTAAATTACAACTTCCTTTAGAACTGTTCTCCTGGTAGGCACGGACAATCACAGCCAACTTAAATGCCCTCTCTGCATTTAAGTTAGTTTTGTAAAAACTGAAGAATATCTCTAGATAAGTATGTAAAAATGAAAAGTCTAGACCCATCAGGGGCCCTACCACAGAACAATTATTTATGCTAAGTTGGAAAACTGGAACAGACACTCTTTGACTATTTCTGTTACCAAAGGTAGGTCTTCTTTCCAGGATCTGCCTGGTAAAACACTGTCCCACCTTTACCTATTATAGCAATAGAGGTTCTGTTAAAGAAATGCTTTTGAGTATTTTGGTGATATGCACAAGAAATGGGCACGAACCACTGGTTTGGTGGTTCAGCATGGTTCATTTACTGGCTGAACAGCTGATCTGCTGTTTGATGTCCTGCTCTGTCCAGCAGGAAATCACTTGGGGCGGCACCCTGGCTTCCCTGCCCCACCTCCTCTGGGTGCTGCCTCTAAGTGGGTACCTGCTGGGGAGGGCAAGGCACTGAACCAAGGATCAGTGGTGTGACCAGTAAACGAAGTGCACTGAACTGCCCAACTGGCCATTTGTGCCCATCTCTAATGTACATGCATATGTCTTAGAGCAATCTGAATGTCAGCAATCTCCCCTGAATCTCTTGAAGCTGAAGATCTAAGGACAAGTTGATGCTTCTTGACTTTAGCACACATAATTGTGAGGTGGCAGTGGCCTGCTACCAATTTCTATAATTGCCTATGTTGATAATAAATGTTGTTGACTGCAGTTGTTCACCTCCTCTTTAAGTAAAAACAGATCTCCTGTGAAGATAAACATCCCATTGAATATTCTTAGCATAGCTTTGAGATCAGTTTATTAACATGGCCCAATTCAAGACAAGGGGCATGGTGGCTCAGCGGACAAAGGCTCCAAAAACTGTTGGCTGCAAAGTCGGCAGCTTGGTGGTTTGAATCCTGGGTTCTACGCAGCGGAGCGAGCTCCCACTGATAACCCCAGCTCCTGCCAATCTAGCAGTTCGAAAGCATGCAAATGCAAGTAGATAAATAGGTACCGCCGTAAAAAGTGGGAAGGTAAAAATAGTGTTTCCTTGCAGCCATGCCGGCCACATGGCCATGGACTTGCACAGCACTGGCTCTTCGGCTTGCATACAGAGATGAGACCTGCTCTTAGAGTTGGACACACCTAGCACGCATGTGCAGGGGGAACCTTTACCTTTAACTTTAATTCAAGACAGCAAAGGCATGTTGCAGATAGTTTTCAGGCAAGAGCCTTGTAATTAGGGCCATTAGAGCCTAGGGCAGTGATGGCGAACCTTTTAGAGCCCAAGTGCCCAAACTGCAATTGAAAACCCACTAATTTTTTTTGCAAAGTGCCAATACAATAATTTAACCTGTATACAGGTGGCTATGAAGGGGCGATGTTGGGTGCCCACAGAAAGGGCTCCGAATGCCAGCTTTGGCACTCATGCCATAGGTTCGCCATCACTGGTCTAGGGAGTTCTAAGAGTTATAGCCCAAAACATAAACCTCCACACTTCTACTTGCAATATATTGGGGGGGGGGGGGGAGAAGCCATTTGGTCCTTGGAACATCCCAGCCCCGTCCGGGGGGGGGGCGATACCTCTACAAGACCACTCCAAAAAAATGGTAAACACTGGCTTGCATCCGATACACTTGCAAGGAAGAGGACCGAGGACATCTTCCAATCACTACTAGGTCATGCTCTTAATGTTGTTATTACCTTGTGGGTAAACATCTTTTTTATCCCAATGCCTCTTAAAAGAGGTTGGCCACATTTTTGCACTGCCAGGCAAAGAGAGAGAGGAACGCAGCCTTCTTTTCCACCATTCACTCAGCCTTGCCGGAGGTGAGATTTAAAGCCAGCAGTCCCCAACTGCACATTGCAGCCTCCCTTTTGAAACCAGCATAGATCTAGCCAAGGTTTTTGGAAAATCTTTAATTTTTACAGCAACATCCACAGACAAATGGTGCTTGGTTGGATGGAGGTTCGGTATGGGCCAAAACCTAGCACTTGTTAGTGGTTTTATTGGTGGTCTCATAGAGGTATCACAAACACCTCTGTCTTTGGCTTTTGAAACATTGTGGTTAATGGCCCTTATGGTGCATGTAAATGTTGCAACATACCAGGAAATGTAATTTAATGTATGAAGTGTGGGATGGTATGAAATGCCTTTAGTTCCGCACACCATTCTTGATCTTCCTGGTACCATTGCCCTGTATTTATCATTTTGTTTACAGTATTTTAGAGTATTTTTACCCCACCTTTCTCCTTGGAAAAGGACCCAAGGCAGCTGTAATGCCAATGCCTTGTAATGTTTCACTACATGTTATATTTGGTTGTTTTTAAGAAACTGAAATTTATTATTCATACATTTAAGCTAAATAGCTTTGATTATTGTAGACGGGTAGAACTCATATATTGCAGGAACCCCCTAGGTCAGTGTTGGTGAACCTCTGGGACGCGTGCCAAAGGTGGCACACGGAGCCTTTTCTGTGGGCATCCGACATCGCCCTTCACAGCCACCTGTATTCAGGTTAAATTGCTGTATTGGCACTTTGCGAAAAATTAGTGGGTTTTGAATCACAGTTTGGGCACTCAGTCTCTAAAAGGGTCGCCATCACTGCCCTAGGTGGACACAAAATGTCTCTCTGTTCATGTCTGTCCCCCACTGAATCCCTTTTCCACACAACTAGGACATCCTTAGGATGTCAGGGTGAAGGTTAATTTCATATCCCTGAAGTTGAAATTAACTTCTGAGTATCAGTCATTGTCATTTGTTCACATGAGTATCAGTCATTGTCATTTGTTCACATGGAATAAAGTTAAATGATTTATTTCAAGACACGTGCTGGCAGGGGGTGGAGCAGTTTGAGTTATTCAGTACAAGTTGATATATATGCAGTACAGATTCCACTGAGTTCAATTGCCATTTCCCTTCCCTTGGGGGTGGGGGTGGGGTGGGACTGAGGCCTGTTGTTGTGGGATAAAGGCTGCAGAGGGCTCTGAAGTGTCCACATTGGATATTTGTGGGTCTCTCTCTGGCTGCCACACATTGAAGGTTCTATGACCTGTAGTGCAGTGGTTAACCTGCTGTACTCAAGGTTGACTCAGCCTCCTATCATTCAGAGGTGGATAAATGAGTACCCAGCTCACTGGGGAGGGAGGGGATGCGTAGCCTGCAGAATTTAATTGCAAACTGCCCAGAGAGTGTTCTAAACACTATGGGATAGTATATAAGCAACATGCTTTGCTTTGCTTTTTTATTTTATTTTGTTTTGTGTGCTGAGAGTTTTTGGATGCTGGAAGTGAAGAAGCCTGCACTGCTAGAACTGCTGGTGTATAAAGGGCAAAGACAGCCCCAATCACCTCCCTTGACTATGTGCACACATACAAACACATGCACTCCCACACATTTACATACTGTACATAATGCATGCAGTTTGGGACAGATTGTGCAGAACTGATCCAGTACAGATATGTCTCAGTCCCTTTATCAAACTGTAATTCCAAATACTATATAAGGGAAGTACTGTATTGATAGTTAAACATAGCACTGGCTGTGCCATTAAGCAAAGAAAGGCAACCACTTTAAGCAACAGATGTTGGGGTGGGGTGGGACAACAGTATCATCTCCTCAGCTGTTTCTTATAAGCATCCTGGCTATTTCTTCTCTTGGATGAGAGAGGGGTGTGAGTCACTTAAGTATGCTGTCCTGGGACCACTGCCATCACAACAATGTGTCTTCATGGCAATTCCAATTTATGCCAACACTTTCCATGGGTTTCTAGGTGGAGATTCCACAGAAGCAGTTGGACAATCCCTTCTTCTGGGGGCACTCGGGGATCAACAAGTCCAGTCCCTGTCAAGGAGACACAGTGGGGAATTGAACTCCCAATCTCTGGTTCTGCCAACCCAATGCCTATGCCACTGAACTACCCAAATGTACCTGTTCCCTCGAGTGCAATGGAGGACACTATTCTGTCAGTGGCACTGAAGGGGCAGCTGTCAGTCCAACTGATTTCTGAAAGTAGAATGGGAAGAGCCCTCCATTTTGTCCTGTCGTCAGGCAGCAGAATGCCTTGGGATGGCCCTGGCTGAGTTGGCATTTTTAGTGGTGAAAGGCTTGTAATTTCAACATACTCAAGAGCCCCGTGTTCTACATTTTCAGTTCTTCATAGCCACCAAACAACTGAAATTTCTCCCTTTCTCCCACTAGATGGTGCTGTGGGAACTGGGCAGATGTGACTCCAGCTGTGGACGTTGCTTGCCTTTGGTCATTAAAATCAAACATGTCAACTTCCATTCTGCAGGACAAGAATACTCAAAGCCAGACACAAGAATAATTGAGTAATCTCATGATGTTACAAATAGAAGACTTGGGTTTTGGTGATCTAATGTAAGAGTCCCTGGATGCTTACACCTTGCAAATGACCTTGTTTGCTAACCCAAATGAGAACCATCTGTCTGCATGTGGCATTAAATACATTGTCTACAGTCCTGTAATTTTGGTGCTAAACTTTGGCGTCAAATCTGTATCAAGACCTCAGCCTCCTCGCCCCCGGCTGCAATCTGCTGCTGCATCCTCTTCAAGAGGTCATATCATTTCATGGTGGAGTAGCTTTGGACATAGCAGGTCATGTTGTGTTGCTCCCTATTAGCAATAATTGCCTTTAGCAACCCCAAAACCCTGTCCTTTTCCTTTTTTCTGGGATAAACTTGGTTTGTGATCTTGCATACAAATACATTCAGTACAAATACACACTATGCAGTGTTATTGGTACAAGACTGTGGCCAAATTTTTGACTGAGTAGCTTGAGGCTCTACTGGTGTTTCACCATATCTCACTTGGGCAGCTCCTTACCTGTTCAGCCCTGATTTTCCTTGTCTTCTCAGAAAACCCTTCCTCTTCCTTCTTCTTCCATACATCTTAAAGACTTTCCTATACATCAATGTTGGTGAACCTGTGGCATGGGTGTCAAAGGTGGCACTTGGAACCCTTTCTGTGGGCACCTGACATCACCCCTTCACAGCCACCCATATTCAGGTTAAATTGCTGTATTGGCACTTTGCAAAAAAAAAATAGTGGATTTTGAATCGCAGTTTGGGCACTTGATCTCTAAAAGGTTAGCCATCGCTGCTATACGCCATCTCCTCTTAGAAGGCAGGTTGGCGTTAACAAATGAGGATGGGTCTTCTCTGCTTTTCATAGTTGTATAGCAGAGGGCATTGAAACAGGTGTTGTTAGAAGGACAACGTTCTGCTGAAATATCCTACACACCAACTAGAGAAGCTGGAATCTTGCCCTCCATTTCATATGACCACTCAACCTGTAGGCCCCCTGTCATCTCTCTTGGCCTCTTGCTTCCTACAGTCCCTCTTCTTCCTTATGGCAGGTGTCATTTTTAGGAACTGTCAGATACAGAGCTCGGCCCCTTGTGATTTTTTTTTATTTCACCGACAATCTTACTAACAATAGTATTGCCAGAATTTGACAGCTGAGATTCATAATCAGATCAACCCTCTACCATTTGACCCAAGTTTAATGACTTTACCTCAGAGAGAGGGCAGGGGAAGACAAAATATAACGAGTGGGTAAAATGTTATTAACATATTACGAGCATCAGGTATTATTAGCAGGGATGAGGCACAAAGAGGAGCTTTATGTATACATTTGATCTAGATGGCTAAAGACAAGGCAGGGGTACTAAGTATGTTTAACACTTATCAACCACTTCTGAAACATAAATCTGCCTTGATACTGGAAAAAGATATCCCAGATGATCCAAATGAGGAACAATTGCAGGATTTTTGAAAATAAATTTCCCCATGAATTCTGGAAAATTGAGAAGTAGCTTTGTCATATTATGAATCAACTCAGGCAGCGGCAACAATGAAAAGGCCTACTCAAATTCCTTTTCATAGCTCTTCTGCAAATTTGGGCTAATTTTAACTACAGTACTATGAAAAACCGGATGACTAAACCTCTTTGGGAACAAATCAATCTTCTATGGAGAAGTTCTAAAATTTTGCCTTCTACTAGCCTATTGATTTCCAAATGGGCTGGTGTAAGAAACTGTCATAGAGACATCACCCACTTTAACAGAACAAAATCTAGTTTACCATTCTCTTCTAGTAAAGGAAGGGGAAGATATGGATAACTAAATTTTATACTTCAAAAAGACCTCGACAGCTGTAGCTCCTCAGATGTTTTTGGTTTAACAAGGTCAGCTGCCCTAACTAGGAACAAATGATGGAGATATGGAAAATGAAGTTGATTTAAAAAAAACAAAAACCGCCCATAAGGCCACAGTTGCCCTCCCTTACCTAGCTGGCCGAGGAACTAACTGGGTAATTGGAAAGGTTTAAGGAAACATTGGTGACAGGGAGCCTGGCTGGGCACATTTCACCATACCACTCTGAACACACATTGCTCATCTTCTTTTCCAGACTAAGCAGGGTTAGACCTGGCAAGTGCTCAGATGGGAGAACACAGACAATACCAGGCAGGCATCTCCAGCTAGGGTTAATAGATAATCCCGCCTAAAATTTGGAGAGAAAAAGCCTATCAAAAAGCTGACAATGCCGGGCTAGATGGAAAGCGTCTGACTTGATGTTTCCTGGGCCCAGACTTGGAAATAATTTTGTAATTGATGTGCCTCTGAACTAGCAACTAATTTACAGATTTATTAGCAACTGTCAAAAGAAACTGTTGTCTTTCGGTAGAGACTTAAGAGAGGTGAATTACCGTGAAGAAACCTCTGAGAATCTTTCATAAGGTGTTGAATATCAAGTATCATTCTGAAGAGCTTCTGTTATGACTGACAAAATAAACAAGTTACAAACCCTACTTTCTAGAGATCGACAAGGGGCATGATTAGGGCAACTCCCGGATGCATTCACTCCCCCCTCTTTCGACTGTACAGAGTGGAAGTAAAACAATGTTTCTTGATAGCACCATTGCATTAGATTAGAAGAAATTTGGCCTCTCAACCCTTTAGCTGGATGGGCCAGTGGTAAAAGACTAGAACTCTTGGAACAAGGCATGTGTGAACGTATCTTAATAGGCTGGTGTTTTCCTTTAAAATTAGTAGCAGCCGGGCAGGGGTGGGGTGATAATCAAGGATTCAGAGAGGAAGATCAGCCTTGCCATTCACATGCTGCAGTCTCACTGAACTTCCACCCCAGTCCCAAGGGGATACTGATTCTGAAAGAGAAGGCGGCATTGATACCATTATTAACAGATAACATGCGTGCACATGTAGGTTCACAACTTTTGTGTCTTGTCTGCTTAAGCCCTGAAGAACACAGCAAAACTTAAAACACATAGCCCTTGTCTGTGCCACCTTGGAGTGATGGGTCTTTTAATAAAGACATAGGAGAAGAAAAATCAATCTTTAACATGACATTCACTTTAATATCAAACAATAAGAGTGCATTAAAAGCTTACAATAATGGCCACCACCACCACCACCATTCCCGGGAGCAAACACATGTGATAAAGGAGTCATGAGAGATGATTTCCCTCTTCTGAGGCACTGTTTTACAGGCAGGCTGTACAAAGACTCTGCAAGACTTCATGTATTAAAACTCCTAAATGGACTGCACCTCATACCCACATCCATTCACACTTCCTAAATGCACCCTATCCCTCTTTTGGCTAATGCGCTCAGTTTAGCAAGAGAAAAATCAGTGTGGAGAGTACTGTACTGGAGAAACCAAGTCTATATGTTGTTCATCCAGATGCCGCCCATCCATCCAAACAGGAAAAACTACCAGACAGCTTCTCCTTGACTGCTCTCAGCAAGCAAGATAGACTGTATTGGGTTCTGAATGAATGACAACATTGACAAGCAATTCTACATAGGCAGAACAAGTAAAACTTTTGCAAAGGAAAACAAAAAGCTATTCCTAAAAATAAAACCTAGCAATTTATTGTCAAAGACATTGACAATATCATTTCATTGATATTATTTTACTATGTGTCTTAGAAGAGGAGAAACTCTTGAATTACAGCGAGGAAAGACACCAATGTATTCAGGCTGTCAAATTAATCCAAAGCCAACTAAGGTGCAGGACAGAAGCCTGGAATTACTACAGATAGCAAGTGATGGTGACATGGCCTCCCAATCCACAGGCCAACCATTCCCTCTCTGTGTGCTTTGGCATATTGGTGTGGATGAACTTTTCAAGGCATATTTTAAGCCACTGCACTGGATGCATGCCTTTTCTTGTGCCCTTCCAAGTTTTATGCAGCCATGCTAGTTATGCTGCTGACAATGCAAGGCTGTTTCAGGATCATTGGTGTACCTTGGACCACAGCTAAGGTCTGCACAAGAATCCCAGAAAATAGTGTACCATGACTGATCACACACAAGGACTGTAATGAAATGGACAAGGAGAACATCCACATGCTGTTCTGCAAGCTGACAGCAATGACAAAATGACTGGAGAAAGACAGTCATTTGTGAGCGCTGAGTGAAGTGTTCCTCTAATCCTGACCCACAGTGTTTAGGGAGGCAAAACTGAATGTTGCCCCCCAGCTCTCTATCATTCTTGGGAAATCATAAACATATCTACATATATGGCAAAGTTAGTGGAATGTAACATTTTGGACAGTAGGTAGGAAAAATGTTATTGACCAGCTTTGTTACTTGTGACCCTTCAGGTAATGTTAGATTCAATTCCAATCAGTCTCAGCCAATGACGAGGGATACTGGTAAGCAAGGTCCAATAACATTTGGAGGGCCAGAGATGTCCCATCCCTAGCTTAAACAGATGTGCAGCCCTGCCCCCCATACACAGATCTCTTATCAGGCATGTCCAAACTTCAGCCCTCCAGATGTTTTGGACCGCAACTCCCACAGTCCTTTGTCACTGGCAATCTAAGCTTAGAATTCTGGGAGTTGTGGTTTGGACATGCCTGCTTGTCCCCATGTCAAGCTGGGTAAGTGTTTCACATTGGAGCACACCAACAACTGCTTGCTTTTGTGAACATCTCACATGGCTTCACACTTTCAAGGGAGAACCAGTATTAACCCGAATGGCTAGTGGGAGCAGAGGGGCTTGCTTAGTGCCACTGACGGAGCTCAATGAAGTGAAATGGGTGATCTGAGCACTTCTGGATTGACAAGTCACCTACTAGCTCAAAAGAAGACATATAAAAGGCAATGGCAATTATACAGCTCACAGTTTAGGATGGGGTGCAGCAATGAGCATCACAGCATGCAGCAGAATGACATATCATAAGCATAAAAGACAGAATTAATCAGTGAAGTAACCTCAGACCTAACTGCACATTGCTCTAAATACTATAAAGACTGAACAAAAAATTAAAAACACAAACCAGTCCCTAAAACGTCAGTCTAGATACTTTTTCTGTTAAAGCAAAATTTCAACATACAACTTATGATATATAAAACAGTTTGTGTTAAACATTGCAAATTCAATCCTGTCAGTTTACAATCAAGTTTTTTTTAACATTTCATCTTGACAATCAAGGTCTTTGCAGCATCCTCATTAACAATGTAGCAGAGAGATGAAATTTTACATTAAATACCACAAATCACATTTTAAAAATCCTCCAGCTTGCCTCTGAAAAATGCAGACTTCACTCTTAGTTGATGGATCTTCACCCTGAAAAAGAAATCAGACATAGCAGTAAACTATAGGTTAAGATTTCTAGTACATGCCTATTATGGAGAACACTGAAAAATGTCACATCTGTTAGCCACTGTTCATGCTGAGGGTGGGAAAAATAGTGGAAAAAAAGTTAAAAGACCTTATATCTCAACTTGTGATACATTTTGGTAGTCCTTTGCACAGTTTAAAATAAGGCCAATAGTAAAACCTAGTTATTGACCAAAGGTCTTCACACCATGTCCAAAGCCCTCTCCCCGACACATACACACCATCAGAACCTAGTTGAAGTGATACTGCACTGATGGCTGCCTTACAGGCTTAAGAGAACTCTTGCTTGACAAAATAATTTTAGATTCAACCCTTTTGACTGCTGCATCAGCAGCAGAGACAACACACAAGTACAAGATCTTAAAACAACAGTCTTATATGCCTTAGTACAAGGTCTGGTTCATAAAGAGATCTCTTTGCTTAATGCAGGGGTGTCCAACCATTAGCAAGGAGGGCCATATTGGGTGGGGTGAAGATGTGTGGGGGCCAACCATTCAGTCGCATTTGGCCCCCAGGCTGGACTTTGGACAAGTCTTTATAACATGCAAGGAGGCAGGGAGGACACTGCAGCAACGGAGCTAGAGGTGAGTTGGCTGGGCAGGTGGCTGGGGGGACGGATGCAGGCAGGGAAGGCAGGCAAACCGTAAAATTGCAAGCTGACATCTCCATCCGGTATGGGGAGGGGTCAGCTGGCGGGCATGTGTGATAGGCTGAGCCAGTGGGGAGAAGAGGTTGCGGGCCACTCCAAATTTGAAAGTGGGCCACATTTGGCCCCCAGGCCTGACTTTGGACATGCCTGGCTTAATGCATCAACAGATTCCCTTGAGTAACTTCTGGGCCACTTAATAACTTATTTATAAATTCATCTTTTCACACTGTAACACAAATCCCCCTTCTACCACAGGAATGTTTGTTTTTGCAATTTAGAGAATATGTGCCCCTACTCTTCAGGCAGCAACTTCCCCTCCTGCTTAACAAAAAATACCACAATAAAATAATCTTTTAAAAAAACCCAAAAGAACAAGAACAGTCAGATAAATAAATATGTAAAGTGTATATTTTAAAAAGCTTGGGGAAATAGAATGTTCTTCAGCAGACAACAAAGGTATCAGTCATATACAATTATTTAAAAGGAAAGTACGGCTGAGTTTGGTCCATATTATGGTTGATTGCTCCACTCATCCAGAATAAAGGAAAGAGTCCCAGAAGTGTTTCTAAGGCAGATGATCAATAGTTAAGCAGATTCAGGTCAGTGAAGGTCATCTTTGATATATCTCATCAATGCATCATAAAAGTATCTAATGACAAGACAGTCCCCAGCCTCCAGGTATAACCAAAAATGATTAAAAATTCTCTGCAAACAATTAGAAAAGGGGATAGGACACAAGTGCATCGAAACAGTTTCTCCTTCACTGGAAGATGTAAAGGGCCAGGATGGGGGTCTTGTTGCCAGGAAGAATTTTTATGGGAGTTCTCCAGTCCCACTTAGGCATGACGGGTCAATACCAGCACTTCAGTTCAACCTAAAAATGATTTGATCAGTTTGTAGAATAGGCAGAAATGCCTGGCTAAAATCATACTATGCCAAGTTGCAAAATGGGATCCTTTAACTGAACGTTTCCTCGTAGAAAAGGGGAACATGGGACTTGGAACTAAAGATCCCAGCACTGAATATGGATGTTCCAGCCATAGAGGTCCAAGGCAACCTAAGCAGGGTCTCTTTGTTGCATCCCCTGATCAAAGCCCACAACCAGCCCAAGTGCCAAGAGCTGTTCAGTCAAGACATTTATCTGAGGAAACTCCTGGAGCCAGCTACACTTGACCAAGCTTGCCTACCTAAAGAGATATTGCAAGGATAAAGGAGAATCGCCACCAAGCCTTTCCCCAACTATAAAATCACCACATACTATAGTATATACTGGAAGAAGTAGTCTTCTCAGATACCTTTTCTCCTTCTATCACCTTCTATCCCTTATTTTTAAATAAGAAGCACCTAACTAGGTTGGTTGGTTGGTTGGTTCTGCAGTCCTGGTATTTCATGAACTCATTTGCCCACCTACCATTTCAGTTTATCACAGTCCAAATCTCCCTCCCCCCTCCCCTAGTTCTAACAAAGTTCACAATACTCTGTAGTGATACTTACAGGAACTGTGAGTGTTTGCTTCGGCCTTCACAGCCTTGGCCACCTTGGCCGTGTTCTGCTGGGGCTTGCTTGGCTCCTCCCCACTGAGCAGAGCTTTAATTTCAGAGGGGATTTTTCCTTGGTCCATGGCCATGCACCACTGCTTATACTGAAACAACAGGACACATATATAAGTAGAGCAACTGGATCAGACTGTACCTGTTGTGTCTGAGGAGATAAAAGGTCTTCAGGCAGACAGCTATCTAGGCTCCTGGACATCTACAGTGAGCAGGAGCTGTCTGAGGCAGGGAAGTACAAGTGGGCGGCAAAACAGCACACGCACACAAACACGAACTCAACAGTGCCTTATTGAATACTCTGCCCAGGGAGCCCAAGATATTATTATGAAACTGGAGGGGCTTCCCACAAGATTCAAACCTAGCCCTAGAGCAGTGGTGGCGAACCTTTGGCACTCCAGATGTTTTTGGACCACAACTCCCACAGTCCTTCGTCACTGGCAATCTAGGCTCAGGATTCTGGGAGTTGTGGTTCAAAACATCTGGAGTACCGAAGGTTCACCACCACTACCCTAGAGGATGCTTCTGTGCTTCTAAAAGCTGCTCGCTTGTGAAAGAACCCATAGCTCTGTGTCCTTGTTAAGGACGAAGCGACACCTGCTAAACATCTTCTTGCCAAGGCCATTCTGTTCAAGAGCCCTTTCCCAGCTCTGTGGCTGCTTATGCCTCTCCTAAGGCCTTTATGCCCCAAAAGATTACTGGGCTGTTGCAGCTGCATTTTTAGAAGGTTGCCAATTTCCTCCTCCTATTAGAAGGCACCTACTTTAGGGGACACATCCAAGTTTTCACAAGGTGTTCAATCTCATCTCCTGCATATTCACTCAAACGTCAGCCCCACACAATGCATGGACCTTTGTTTGCACTCACCAACTCTTAAGCACACCACAGAAAATGCATATGGGGATGGTGGCACAAGCAAAGGAATCCTGTTTTCCAACCACCACCCAGTTCTATAATGAACCTGTTAAGCTCCAAGACAGGGGCGGGAGGGCACAACTAAGCACCTACCAAGTGGTAAGTCAACACAATTTTAGTGGAACCACTTGCAAGCTGACCGCCTTCTATGCATGCACACGAACGTTGTGCCAAGCATTCTGCCCCCTATGGGCCAACAAATCCCTCTGCCACTGCTTCCTAGGACAATGACAACAACCAGTTATGCTTCAGAGAGAATGCCTGCTCAGGGAGTGGAATGGGTGCCTTTTGCAATGCCTTAGCTTGTGTTCCCAGACCGCAGGATCATGCACAGCAGGCACAAAGCCAAGGTTCCCCATTCTTTCTGCTAAAGCAGGGCTGTTCAACTTTGAACAGGCCGAGGTCTACTTTTTCCAGCCCAAAGTGCCTGAGGGCTACTACACTTAAACCTCTACTTACGAATTTTATCTGTTCCGAGCACATGCTCATAAGTAAAAACTTTTGTAAGTAGAGCAGCAGTTTCCCATAGGAATGCATTGAAAACCAATTAATCTGTTCTGGAAGGAACAGATTTCAATGTGCCCTTGAACTGCCCCGCTTGGCTGAGACAGTGGGCTGGCAGACCCAGAACTTTGCTGGGGCAGTGGTGGTCCTTGGGATGGGGGAGGGAGAGGTGGAGAAGTTATCCCCTCACTTTTTTAATTGATGGCCGTCGGGCTGCTTTTGAACCCTTCACGAGCTACCAGTAGCCCGCAGTCTACCTGTTGGGCAGGCCTGTGCTAAAGAATGGCCTTCTGATCAAAACAGACAGGTAAAGGGGGGGCGGAGAGAGAGAAAAAGAAAAGCTTACCATTTCCAACTCTTCTCTAAGAGCACAGATTGCTCTCTCTCTGCTGGAAACCAGCTCTTCCAGATACTGGTACCGCAGCTTCTTCCTGGCCCTACATTCCCTCGCACTCTGCCGGCTCCTCTCAAGTTTGGCTTTCAAATCTATCTTTGCTGGTTTACGGCCCCGTTTCCCTGGCTTCTTCACTTTGCCTCCAGCCACCTGGAGAAATCCGAGTAAAAGGTCACTTCATTAATAGGGAAGAAACAAGATTGCCCTGGAAAGTCTCTCATGAACTTTATGACAAGTCTGAAAGTTACAATCAGAACTGTGACACACACACACACACACACACACACACACACACACACACACACACA
>JAHTLZ010000274.1:3606870-3660593 GCA_023846285.1 Phrynocephalus versicolor | reverse complement strand
CCCCCACCCCCAGCCCCGGGCCACGGAAACATCATTAAATATTTTCCGGGCCGTGGGGACAAAAAGGTTGGGGAGCACTGTGTTGATGCAACCAAGAATCGCATTAGCTTTCCCAGCCGCCGCATCACACTGCTGACTCATGTTCAATTTGTGGTGCACCAAGACTCCCCGATCCCTTTCCCAGGTACTATTTTCCAGCCAAGTATCTCCCATCCTATATCTGTGCAATTCATTCTTTTTACCTAGATGTAGTACCTTACATTTCCCTCTGTTGAAATCCATTCCATTAGCTTTGGCTCAGAGTCAGCACTCTAATCTGTCAAGGTCCTTTTGGATTTTCATCCTATCCTCTAGGGAATTAGCACCCCCTCCCAATTTGGTATCATCTGAAAATTTAATTAGCATACTCTCTATTCCTTCCTCCAAGTCATTAATAAAGATATTGAACAACACTGGACCCAGAACAGAACCCTGGGGCACCCCACTGGTCACATCTCTCCAAGCTGAAGAGAGGCCATTTATGATCACCCTTTGGGTGCGATCAGCCAACCAATTACAAATCCACCTAACAGTAGCACTATCTATCTCACTTTCTACTAACTTCTTAGCAAGAATATCACGGGGAACCTTATCAAAGGCCTTACTAAAGTACACATGACATATGTGTAACATCAGTTCCCTGGCCAATCTCTCTTTCCCCCCCCCCCCCGCCCCTTGCCAGCATGACCATTGAAAAAAAATCTCAACGTTTTATTGATTCAGCCTTTATCAATCTGTTCCCCCTTCCCTGGTACCCAGTTTTAAAATGGAAGGAAGGAAGGAAGGAAGGAAGGGCTGCAGGTGACATGTCCCACCAGGTGGCGCATCAACTAACAGTTGGAAGTGACAGAAAATGGCAACACTGTATTTCACTTATGAAGCTTTGTTGTTTTTTTAAAAAGAGAAAAAATTAGGGCAGAAACAGGACAGAAAATGAATTTATTTATATGAGACGTCACATGTAGCCTACAGAACTGGTACAAATTTCAACAAAATATACCGATTGAACTGACAGCCATATGAATGTATCCAACTGTTTACATACCATATGGCTATAAAGGTATATACAAATACTGTATGTGGATACAAAAATAAGGAAAAAGAAACAGTTCAGATGTGATTAGGCCCTAACACAATGTGTGCTAGAATTTCTGACTTGCAAAATTAGATATTTCTTTTAAAATGACACTCATGTTTTATACCTTATTTGTTACCTGCATTTGCATTATTTTGCTATGTCAAAGGAATGCAGTTTGTTTATTCATTTTATTTTGAATATTTTAAACCCACCTTTCTCCTTGGAAAAGGACCCAAGGTGCCTTACAATAATGAGGGACAATATACAGCCTGGAACATTTAAGACATATTCAAGTTTAGAACAGAGAATTAAAAGAAACATCTTAGAACATTAAAAAGTAACAGTAGAGCTACAAAGAGCACGCAAATAGAAAAGAAAAATCCATTATGAGGGGTGGAAAGTAACATGGAAAATACTGTTCTTATGAAATCAGTCAATGCAATCATGTATAGTAATCCATATATAGCTTCATAGTAGGAAGTCACACATCAAAGGAATGCCATTTCTCTGTTTTTTAGAGTGCTCCTACTATTCCTTTAGTGGAAGGAATCCTATTGGTGTTTGCATAAGATTGGAGTAAACTGCTGGGATTAATTGCAGCAAACATGGCCAGACATAATGGAGATGCACTCCAGCAGCTCATTAATTAACCTTAATTATCCTGGCAATTTGTGTAAACCCTACATGACACCTAAAGGATTCTGGCCAATGCATTTGTAGAAGAGCTAATTCTCTCTTGTACAAATATTAAAAGTCTGAAATACTCTGTTCATTTGTAACTAGTTACTTCCTTTGAAAGCAGTTACTCTAACTGAGAATGGTGCTGTAGCAAGAATAAGGTCCACCATTAATCCTATCTATACTAGACATCTGGCAATCAAGTAAACCATTTTTCAGTCTCAAATTGAAAGCAGGAATTAGTTCCATGGAAATGCTGTTCAATGCATTTTTAAATGATTCTATACACATGTAACTTGTAAGCTTGCCTTAAAATAACATTATTTGGAATAGCCTTCAGTCATGTGAGGTCACACCTACAGTCTGAACTCAGAACTGTTTAGAAACAAGTTCATTTCCATACCTAAAAATTTTGAGCACCTAGCTTAAGATGTGTTCAGTTGTTCAGTTGTGTCCAACTCTTCGTGACCCCATCGACCAGAGCTTGCCAGGCCGTCCTATCTTCCACTGCCTCCCGGAGTTTTGTCAAATCCACATTGGTTGCATCGATGACACTGTCGAACCATCTCATTCTCTGCCGTCCTCTTTTCCTTTTGTCTTCAACATCAGGGACTTTTCCAAGGAGTCCTCTCTCCTCATGAGGTGGCCAAAGTACTGGAGCCTCAGCTTCAAAATCTGTCCTTCCAGTGAATATTCGGGAATCGGGGTTGATTTCTTTCAGGATCGATAGGTTTGATCTCCTTGCAGTCCAGGGGACTCTCAAGACTCTCCTACAGCACCACAGCTCAAAAGCATCAATTCTGCAGTGATCAGCCTTCTTTATAGTCCAGCTTTCACTTCCATACATCACTACTAGAAAAACCATAGCTTTGACTATCCTGACCTTAGTTGGCAAAGTGATGTCTCTGCTCTTTAGGATGCTATCTAGGTTTGCCACTGCTTTCCTCCCAAGAAGCAGGCGTCTTTTAATTTCGTTGCTGCAGTCGCCATCTGCAGTGATCAAGGAGCCCAAGAAAATAAACTCTGTCATTGCCTCCATTTCTCCCCCCTTCTATTTGCCAGGAGGTGATGGGACCGGTGGCCATGATCTTAAGTTTTTTTGATGTTGAGCTTCAGCCCATTTTTTTTCACTCTCCTCTTTCACCCTCATTAAGAGGTTCTTTAATTCCTCCTCACTTTCAGCTATCTGCGTATCTGAAGTTGTTGATATTCCTTCTGGCAATCTTAATTCTGGCTTGTGATTCATCCAGACCTGCCTTTCGCAAGATATACTCTGCATATAAGTTAAATAGGCAAGGTGACAGTATACAACCTTGTCGTACTCCTTTCCCAATTTTAAACCAGTCAGTTGTTCCATATCCAGTTCTGACAGTTGCTGCTTGTCCCACATATAGATTTCTTAGGAGACAGATAAGGTGGTCAGGCACTCCCATTCCTTTAAGGACTTGCCATAGTTTGTTGTGGTCCACACAATCAAAGGCTTTGGCATAGTCGATGAAGCAGAAGTAGATGTTTTTCTGGAACTCTCTGGCTTTCTCCATAATCCAGCGCATGTTGGCAATTTGATCTCTAGTTCCTCTGCCCCTTCGAAATCCAGCTTGCACTTCTGGAAGTTCTCTTTCCACATACTGCTGAAGCCTGCCTTGTAGAATTTTGAGCATAACCTTGCTAGCATGTGAAATGAGTGCAATTGTGCGATAGTTGGAGCATTCTTTGGCGTTTCCTTTCTTTGGGATTGGGATGCAGACCAATCTTTTCCAGTCCTCTGGCCACTGCTAGGTTTTCCAAATTTGCTGGCATATCGTATGCAGCAGCTTTACAGCATCCTCTTTTAAGATTTTAAAGAGTTCAATTGGAATGCCGTCACCTCCACTGGCCTTGTTGTTTGCAGTTCTTTCTAAGGCTCACTTGACTTCACTTTCCAGGATGTCTGGCTCCAGGTCAGCAACTATGCTATCTTGGTTATCAGGGACATCTAGATCTTTCTGATATAATTCTTCTGTATATTCTGGACATCTCTTCTTGATCTCTTCACCTTCATTTAGGTCCCTATCATTTTTGTCCTTTATCATATCCATTAGACATGGGCACAGAATGACTAAAATTCCGTTTCCGTTTCCGTTTCCGTTTCCGTTACGTAACGGAAACGGTAATGGTAATTGAGCCGGCCCAGCCCAAACCCGAACCGAAAAAAGAAAAATTTGGTCGGGTTTTCCGTTACCGTTTGTGGCATCGCGTGATGCGAAGCACAGAAAAAAAGTTTTAAAAAGTTTTTTAAAACCCGATTCCCAGCCGAAAAAGCAGGTGAAAATATGCCTGCCTGAGGCTTTGCCACCTACCAGAGGGGTGGTTTCTGGGGAGGGGGGCGTCCCGGCCTTCCCCCCCTCCTCTCCTGTCCTGGGCTGCTTGCACCAGGCTGGGGGGGGGGGGTCATCCTCGTCGTCTGGCCAATGCCATGCGGTGGGGGGGGGAATCCAAATTGGCTACCGCAATATTTATTTTTAAATTGTGGTCGAAAAACACACCAAAGCACAACACAAACATGTTGAAATTTATTTATTCTAATGCCTGAATTTTAATAGTAGCAGCAGTGGGTTTTTTATTGCAACAAAACGTCGCATTGATTTTATTTTATTTTGTTTTTATTTTTTTAGACCTGCCCATTTGGGCTGGGTTTGGGATGGGACCATGCAATTTTTTTATCAGTTCCACCAATGGCATGGCCAGGTTTTGACTGATACTTCTGCATATCTCAGAGGGTATAAAAACCCGAGGCACCTTCCAGAAATCGCAGTCGGGTGTATGGATGTGGTTGAGGAGGGAGGAGGGCTGGCTGCTGGTGCTGGTGTGATCCGATCGAGATTGAGGAGGGAGGCTGGAGGCTTTAGGCTTTAAGTTAGGCAGGCAGGGAGGGAATTCAATTTGGAAAATTATTTTTTTGATTCCCTGCAGCTTTGTCTGCCGAAGGGAATAGCAGTTAGTTATTCTTTTTTCTTTGTTCTCTGGCTGTTTGTGGGGAGAGGATTTTTCTGATATTGGATAAAGGGGGAGGGTCGGCTGGGAGTGGGAGGTGTGTGGATTTATTTTAAAATATACCATTTATTTTCTATTTTTTCCAACTTCAATTTGCTTTCACACACACACAATTTGGGGTGCAGGAACAGAAACTCCTATCCTAAGGGGAGAATATAAATATTTTACAATATTATTATTTACTCATTCATTACTAGTTCATTGTTTGTTTAACTTGTTGTGTTGTGTGCACTGACTGAACACACACACACACTCCATTTCAGTGGATCAAGTTGAACTTAGAATTTAGAAAACTATTTTATTTTATTCCCTGTGGCCTGCACTGCAGTTTTGCTGAGTACTGAAGGGAAGAGCAGTTCTCTTCTTCTTCTGCCTTTGTTCATTTCAACTCAAACACAAGTATCTCTCTGCTGATTTTTCAGATTATATTGGATTAAAAGGGAGTTGGGGGGACTTCTGGATTTAGTTCAAATACCATTTGTTTTCAACGTTTTCCAACCTGAGAAGAGACACTTTCATAATTCATTTAGCTGCACTACACCTATTCTTTTCTTAGTTGATGTGATTGTGTATACAGCTAAACTATATTTTATTTACACCAATATCTTCTTTTTGAGGCATCTAAGTACCCCCACTCTCTTTTCAGGGTTAATTTTGGGGTGTGGCTGGCAAGCCACCCTTCCAGAACAGGAGCCCAGTTGCTGCAGGTGCTGCTGCCAGGCTGTTACATAATCATTTATATCAGCCTAATCTGTGGGGAGGGCATTCACCCTACCCCTACCAAATCAAGTTCATTTACTGGGGGGCTGATTAATAAGGCAACCAAATTCATTTGCTGCTGCTATATATATATATATATATTTGGGGGTGGGCGGAATGCAACACTACCCTACCTCATTCTCATTGTACAAATTCCAGTCACCACTCCAGTTCAATTAGAGGGAGAGCCTAAAAACAATTTGCTTGCACACACACACAATTTTGGGGTGCAAGAACAGAACCTGCTCTGATCCTAAGGGGACAATATACATATTTAACAATATTATTTACTCATTACTCCAGCTGATTAGTTTGTTTACACTTGTTGTTGTGTTGTTTGCACTGACTGAACACACGCACTCCATTTCAGTGCATCAAGTTGAATTTAGAAATTAGAAAATTATATCAAGGGCCAGCAGGGCAACATTGAAAGCTTATACAAAAGAACACAGTGTGAGAGTAAGCTTGTGGGCCAAAAGGATAAGTTTATTAGAACAGTTTGTTTACTTAACACAAATATAATAAGAAAATATATTTCTATAACTTTGGGAAATAAAAAAAATGAGGAGGGTTGGCAGAGCCAGAGGGAAGGGCAAGGGGACCCCCACTAAAATAAATAGGGCCACGTTTCTGAAGGAAGGCACAGGAAGCAGTGCAGAAAGTGAAATTCCTGGTACCAGTCCCTCCCCCAGTGGCAGCGTCACCACCAGCACCACCGGACCATCTTCTGTCACTGAGGAAAGCATGGATGACTGCATGCGAGTCCCATCACCACCATGCTTTGACATGGACACACACCCCTTGTATCAGGAGGAAGACGAGTACTCGGAATCAGAAAAAGAAACCTCTGTGCATCTGAATATGCCGGATTCTGAGGACCTGTTGGCAGGAACAGACGAAAGGCAGGCTTCAGACAGTGATGGAAGGAGCACCCCTCCTTCCACCCAGGACCAGAGTACCACCAGTGAGAGCAGCAGTCAATTGTCCCAGCAGGGCACAAGCCACACCACCACCAGCACAGCAGCGGCAGGCAGTACCAGAGGGGGCAGTACTTTCCATAAGCCTCGCGGCTCTCTCTGGGAGCATTTTGAGAACAGCCAGGAAGACTCGAGGCTGGCGGTGTGCAAGAAATGTGGGGTGGTCGTGCGCAGGGGGAATGACCCCAAACACCTCTCCTCAAGTGCCTTGCGTAGCCACCTCATGAGAAGGCACCCTGGGACTCTGCCTGGGACAGTGTGAGGCCCTGGTTCCTCAGGGAGGAAGAGGGGGGAAGCAGGCATGGGGGAGGAGGACTCCAGAGATAGCTCCACTGAGAGTTGGAAGAGGCAGGCCACTCTGGAAGTGGTGCCGCTGTGTGGGAGTTTTGTCAGCCAACGTAATAGGGCCAAGACACAGGAGTCCACCACTCGCGTGGTTGGTGAAATGGTGGCCATGAACGGGTTGACCCTCTCCTTTGTGGAGTCATTGGGCTTCAGGCACCTGATGAAGCATGTGGCTCCATGGTACGAGCCTCCATCCCGGCGTACCTTCAGCAGGCGGGTGATTCCCTCCCTTTATGAGTCCGTCAGGGACATGGTCCGGGCCCTGCTGCAGGCGGCCAGAGGAAGGAAGATCCACTTCACTTCCAACCTCTGGACTGGTGGGCACCATGGATACCTCTCTCTGACGGCCCATTGGTGGCAACCCAAGGAGGTCCTTGACACTAGGGCATCCCAAGAACAGCTGCAGGGGGGGCCACAAGGGAGCACCCCAAGAGGGTACAGGGTGGTGCTTCTCCAGGCACAAAGCATGGAGGACAGTGCCAAAGGCATCCACATTGCTGAGGTCCTCAAGACAGCACTGCAAGAGTGGGCACCCGAGGGGCAGGTCAATCGTGGATTCATGGTTACTGACACAGGCCGTAACATGATCAACGCGGTTGAAAGGGCAGGGCTCCAGGGCATCGTGTGCACAGCACACAAACTGCACCTAGTGGTGGGCGATGCCATTGGGCTGGGAGCACCGAAGGACTCCTGGGATGAGGGGACCCTGGAGACCAAGGCCTTGCTGGACAAGTGCAGGAAAATCATTGGGCACTTCTCACACAGCGTCAAGGCATCCAGGATTATGCGTGAGAAGCAGGCGGAGATGGGCCGACCAGAGCACGTCCTGATCCAGGACGTGACCACCCGGTGGAATTCCACCTACGAAATGGTCAAGCGCCTGGTGGAGCAGAGGCAAGTGGTGGAATACGTCATGTCCCACACTCCCGTCCTGCCTGGGGGAATGGTGTTGGACATTGGTGCTACCGAGTGGCTCGCCCTCTCCCAGATGGTGGGTATCCTGCAGCCATTTGAGGAGATCACCCACATCCTCAGCAACTACAACGCCAGCCTGGGCCACGTACTCCCCCTGGTACATGCCCTTCGCTAACGCCTAGAGGCCAGTATCTGGGAAGAAGCTGATCTTCTCCCAAAGAGCAGGGCCTTGGCAGACAGGCTGTTGACCAGTGTGGATACCCGCCTTGGCCCGCTGAGGAGGGAAAAGGTGTACCAGATGGCATGCCTGTGTGACCCTCGCGTCAAGGGTTCCCTGACGGGCAACGGTGCCAACCTAAACTCCTGGAAGACGGAGCTATGCTGTCAAGTCCGCAGGGCTGCCTCAAAGCAGCCCCAGGCGTTCCCGAGGGCGCACGGAAGCCAGGGCAATGCAGAAGAGGGATCCTCGCAAGGGTCCTCTTCCTCCTCTACTGCAGTTTACACCCAGAGACCAGGTTCCTTACCAGCAGCCAACTACCTGGCCTCTGCCCTAGCCATGGCAGTCTCCTCCTCAGTGGGGGCAAGGGAGGAAGAAGAACCGGACCCCGCTTGGACCATGGTGAGGGAGTACATGGCCGAGCCCCTACAACCCTTCACCTTGGACCCACTCCAGTACTGGTCCAGAAAGGCAGACATCTGGCCCGTTCTTTTGACTCCGGCATTGGACCTCTTGTCCATCCCACCCACCAGTGTCCAGAGTGAGCGTGTCTTCTCCTGAGGCCGGGCCGCTCTCGTCTGGACCCGGAGACCGAGGAAAGGTTGACTTTCATCTGCTTCAACCTTTCCACGTTGGGATTACCCCAACACTCCAAGACCTAGGTCCACAGTCGTTCTTCCACCGGTTCATTCCAATCAGGCCTCCCTTGCTCTAACATGCACTACCAGAGCAACACTTATGCCTGCCTGCAATTATGCCTGCCTCTCAGCTTGCCTTCCTCCCTGCAAGCCCGACTTCCTGCCAGCCTACCTGCCTGCCTGGCCCTGTGCCTACCTGCCTGTCTGCCTGCCTGCCTGCATTCCCACTCAATTTGAAGGGTTAGATTATTGCCCAGTTTTTCTAGGACTTCCCTGGCTCCAAACCAGGGAGGACCACTCAATGTTTAATTTTGAAGGGTCTCTGTAGGCCCAATTTTTCTAGCCCTTGCCTGGCTCAAAACCAGTGAGGACCACTCAGTGTGTAATTTTGAAGGGTCTCTGTAGGCCCAATTTTTCTAGCCCTTCCCTGGCTCCAAACCAGGGAGGACCACTCAATGTTTATAATTTTGAACCAGACAACACTGTTGTGGTTGCAGCCATGCAAATTCCCCTAACCCTAACCCCATCCAACCAATGCCTGTATGCCTCCCATCCTAACATTCCCCAGCAGCACAACGCACTTATGCCTGGATGTCTGCTCTGTCTGTATGACTGCCTGTCTGAATGCCTGAATGCTTCGCCTGCCTGCCTGCCTTCCTCCCTTGTCTGCCTGACTGCCTGTAATCCCGCTGCATGCATGGATCTAATAAGGGCTACATAATTAGCCCAGTTTTTATAGGGCTTTCCTGGTCCTCTTTATTGCAGCCCAGGAAGGTTTTTTTCTAGGGTCAGTGTAGGCCCAATATTTCCCCGTTGGCCATGGCTGGTCTGAATGTAGTACACCCTAAATACCTGCCTTCCTCGATGCGTTCCTCCCTTCCCTGGGGTTTTGGAGCCACTCTGCTTACAAAGTGGTCGATATGCACTTTACAATAACCTACCTCAAAGACTGATTAGCAGGGGCCTAGCTCTCCTTACAGCCTTAAAGAAATAGCCCTGTTCTCCTGCATCCACTCTGTCTCCTGGGTTGACAATGACGAAACTCGGTCTCCTGGGGTGGAGAAACTCAGCTTCCAAAGGCAGAAACAATCCTCCCTTCTGGCACTTTGGCTTTGTGCCTTCCCTAGCCTGGGTGGGTACCCTGCAAGCCTGCCTTCCTACCTGCAAGCCAGACTTCCTGCTTCCCTGCCTGCCTGGCTGCCTGCCCGTCAAGCTCCCGGGACTCCACGGCTTGGAGGAGGCCTTCCAGGTGCTTCTCCTTCAGCCTATCAGCAGCTCAGTGCTTCAAGTTAAGTGTCCGAGCCGAAATGCGCCCTGTCGGCCAGTCTCCTCGACTTGCCCAGGCAGCAACCCCAGCTGCCCCCACCTCCAGTGCCTCTGGGTGGTAAAAGGCGGAAAATCTCTTGAAGAGACCAACTTTGACAGGCACATCAACTATTTAGATTAGAACTGGAGGACTCTGTCCTCCAACATGGGAGGGGGGCACTCCTGCCGGTTACAGTCCAGGTTTCGAAATCCCTTGAACAAGGAGGGGAGATTCCTTCCTACTAGCACTCCGGCTTCCAAAGGTGGCAGAAACAATCCCTCCCTAGAAAACTTTCCTTGCACTCTGGCTTCGTGGCTTTGCTGCGTGCGTGGACTGTGTCTCCACTGGGTTGGTGGAACTGGGTCTCCTGGGAAGGCAAAACTGTGGCCTCCAAAGTAGGCGGCTGAAACAACTCCTCCCTAAACTTCCTTGGCACTCTGGCTTTGTGACTTTGCTGCATGCGTGGACTGTGTCTCCACTGGGTTGGTGGAACTCGGTCTCCTGAGTTGGCAAAACTCTGGCCTCCAAACTGGGTGGCTGAAACAATCCCTGCCCCTGGCACTCTGGCTTTGTGGCTTCCCTGCGCGGACTCTGCCTCCTGGGCGGAACTCAGTCTCCTGAGTAGGCTAAAGTCTGGCCTCCAAAAGGGGGCATCATGGCAGTCACACAGGTTGGCACCCCATGGCATCCACTGCAGCAGCTTTTTCCTGCCACATAAGCAGCTGGCCCATGTACCCTATCCTCCAAAGAAGGTGGGGTAAGTCACTCTGGCCTCCAAAAGGCTGAAAGAAACAATCCCTTCCTGGGTTGGCGGAACTCTTGTCTCCTGGGTAGGCAAAACTGGCCTCCAAAGGTGGCTGAAACAATCCCTCCCTCAAGTTCCCTGCTGGCACTCTGGCTTTGTGGATTTCCTGCGTGGACTGTGTCTCCACTGGGTAGGCAAAACTCTGGCCTAGTGGCCTCCAAAGGTGGCTGAAACAATCCCTCCCTCAAGTTCCCTGCTGGCACTCTGGCTTTGTGGCTTTCCTGCATGGACTGTGTCTCCACTGGGTTGGCAAAATTCTGGCTTAGTGTGGCCTCCACAGTAGGCGGCTGAAACAATCCCTCCCTCAAGTTCCCTGCTGGCGCTCTGGCTTTGTGGCTTTCCTGCGTGGACTGTGTCTCCTCCACTGGGTAGGCAAAAACAACAACAACAACAACAACAACAACAACACAGTTGCTTCACAGACTTTTCTAATTCTGAAGAAATCGAGGAAAAGATGGCAAGTGGCCACGAGAATGAATGGCCAGGGGAGGCCAACTTTAACAGGCACATCAAGCACCTGGAACTAGCCAGGGATTTACATAATTTTTTCTTTTCTTTCAAAGTTGCGTCTGGCTGCCATCATTCACAGGCAAGGCAAATCGGTCTCCTGGGTAGCCTGAACTCTGGCCTCCAAAAGGGTTGGAAAAGTTGAAATCCCTTCCCTAATAAACTTCCCGGCACTCTGGCTTTCCTGCATGGACTGTGTCTCTCTCCACTGGGTACTTGGTACGCAAAACTCTGGCCTAGTGGCCTCCAAAGTAGGCGGCTGAAACAATCCCTCCCTCAAGTTCCCTGGTGCTCTGGCATCGTGGCTTTCCTGCGTGGACTGTGTCTCCTCCACTGGGTTGGCAAAACTCTGGCCTAGTGGCCTCCAAAGGTGGCTGAAACAATCCCTCCCTCAAGTTCCCTGCTGGTGCTCTGGCTTCGTGGCTTTCCTGCATGGACTGTGTCTCCTCCACTGGGTTGGCAAAACTCTGGCCTAGTGGCCTCCAAAATAGGCGGCTGAAACAATCCCTCCCTCAAGTTCCCTGGTGCTCTGGCATCGTGGCTTTCCTGCATGGGCTGTCTCCTCCACTGGGTAGGCAAAACTCTGGCCTAGTGGCCTCCAAAGTAGGCGGCTGAAACAATCCCTCCCTCAAATTCCCTGGCGCTCTGGTTTCGTGGCTTTCCTGCGTGGACTGTGTCTCCTCCACTGGGTTGGCAAAACTCTGGCCTAGCGGCCTCCAAAGTAGGTGGCTGAAACAATTCCTCCCTCAAATTCCCTGCTGGCGCTCTGGCTTCGTGGCTTTCCCGCGTGGACTGTGTCTCCTGGGTTGCCGGAACTCGGTCTCCTGGGTAGGCTAAACTCTGGCCTCCAAAGGCTGAAACAATCCCTTCCCTAGAAAAGTATTTCCTGGCACTCTGGCTTCTCTGCGTGGACTGTGTCTCCTCTGGGTTGGTGGAACTTGGTCTCCTGGGTAGGCTAAACTTTGTGCTCCAAAGGCTGAAACAATTTCTTCCCTAGAAAAGTATTTCCTGGCACTCTGGCTTCCCTGCGTGGACTGTGTCTCCTCTGGGTTGGCAGAACTCGGTCTCCTGGGTAGGCTAAACTCTGGCCTCCAAAGGCGGCTGAAACAATTTATTTATTTATTTATTTATTTATTTATTTATTTATTGCATTTGTATCCCGCCCCACTTCCATCAGGAACTCTGGGCGGGTAACAGCACAATACATAGAGCAAGTCAAAATACAAATTAGTAAATAGGAATTAAGGTTAAAATATTTAGGATAATATACAGAATAGATAAGGCTAAAAACAGTAGCACCCTAGCATGACATATCAGATGAAACAGCAAAAATAAGTAAGTCTCATCTTTCTCAACTAGTCTCAGGTGGCGGGGAAGGAGAAAAAAAATTAATTCAAGGCTCGCCGAAGGCCTCCCGAAACGAAAAGGTTTTTAGAGCTTTACGGAAGGCCATCAGGGACTCTGCAGAGCGCACTTCGCTAGGAATAGAATTCCAGATGGAGGGGGCTGCCACCGAGAAAGCCCAGTTTCGCGTAAGCGACTTCCGGGCCTCCCGCAGGGTGGCAACCCGGAGCGTGTGCGCTCGCGACTGCCGAACAGGTCGGGCCGAGGTGGATCGCTGGACGATTCGCTCTGACAGGTAGTCCGGGCCCAAGCCATGGAGGGTTTTATAAACTAAAACCAGGACCTTGAATCTAATCCAGGAAGCAACGGGCAGCCAATGCAAGCGAGCCAGGACTGGGGTGATGTGGTCCCTTCCCTGGCACTCTGGCTTCGTGGCTTCCCTGGGCGGACTCTGCCTCCTGGGTTGGAGAAGCTTGGTCTCCTGCATTGGGGGAGAATGTGGCCACTGAGCCCTGTTTGGAATCTGGAAATCAAACACAGCTGCCCACACAAAGAGTGGTGGACTGACCTCCAGGGTTTTCTGGAGGGCCTCCATTGGCTCCTGTCAGCTGTCACTGTCAGCTCCTTGGGATACTCCATCTGGCGATGGTTCCCTCAGAGGAGGGGAACTTGATTGGGTTTGGAAATTGGGGGAGAAAGTGAGAGGAGGGGCACTCATCCAGATGAGTGGGGAGGGGAAAGCATCTGTCTACCAGACTGAATCTCTGACCACTAGTTGACCAGGGTTGCATTTGCTTGGCTTTACACTGGAGATGGGGAGGGGACATTGAGAGGAGAGACCCTCATCCAGATTTGGGGAGGAACAGAATACTGTGTCTCCTGCTGCCTCTGAGAGGTGGAGGGGAAATGGGATGGATGAAGGCTTCAAAACAAAACAAAACAAAAAGTATAACAGGCAGCCAGACCAAGTGGTGTGGTCGGTTCAGTCTCAGCAGTTGAACAAGAGAAAAAGAGAATATTGCATTCTGCCCACTTTGTTTGCATTATTGCATATAGGATGCAGTGTTATACTGATATATTATTCATCAGTTTAAAGTGTTTTCTGCCTGCTCTGGGTCATTGCGGGACGCCCCCATGCTCTCTGAGTCTGGGAAGTCAAATCGCGCTAAATCGCGGTAGAAACGACAAATGACAAACGAAACGTCGAAACGAAAATTTTTCGAAAAATTTCGCGACAAATGGAAATGGACCGAAACGGACCTGTTCCAACAAACGAAAAATCAAAATGTCATTTTCCCTAGTCGTGCCCATCTGTAATATCCATCTTTGCACAAAATGCCCCTTTAATATCTCCAGTTTTCTTGAATAGATCTCTGGTTTTTCCTTTTCTGTTGTTTTCCTCTATTTTTTTGCACTGTTTGTTCAAGAAGGCCGCCCTGTCTCTCCTTGCTATTTTTTGGAAGTCTGCATTCAATTTTCTGTGTCTTTCCCTTTCTCCCTTGCATTTTGCGTCCCTTCTCTCCTCCATTATTTGTAGGGCCTCGTTGGACAACCACTTTGCTTTCTTGCACTTTCTTTTCTTTGGAATAGTTTTCATTGCAGCCTCCTGTACAATGTTACAAGCCTCCATCCATAGTTCTTCAGGTGTTCTATCCACCAAATCTAGTTCCTTAAATCTATTCGTCACTTCCACTGTGTATTCATACGGGATTTGACTTAGATTATACCTGACTGGCCCAGTGAGCTTCCCTACTTTCTTCAGTTTAAGTTTGAATTTTGAAATAAGAAGCTGATGATCTGAGCCACAGTCAGCACCAGGTCTTGTTTTTGCTGACTGTATAGAGCTCCTCCATCTTTGGCTGCAGAGAACATAATCAATCTGATTCCGGTATTGTCCATCTGGTGATGTCCATGTGTAGAGTCGCCTTTTGTGTTGTTGGAAAAGAGTGTTTGCAATGACCAGCTTGTTCTCTTGACAAAACTCAATTAGCCTTTGCCCTGCTTCATTTGGAACTCCAAGGCCAAACTTGCCAGTTATTCCTTTTATCACTTGACTCCCTACTTTAGCATTCCAATCCCCTATGATGAGAAGAACATCTTTCTTTGGTGTCAATTCTAGGAGTTGTAAGTCTTCATAAAATTGGTCAATCTCAGACTCTGCAGCACCGGTAGTTGGTGCATAAACTTGGATTACTGTGATGTTGAAAGGACTGCCTTGGAATCATACCGAAATCATTCTATCATTTTTTAGGTTATTCCCCCCCCCAAGTAATTTTTATTATTTTTAAGAGAAAACAATAAGTAATACATACACAATGATACGTAATTAATTCACTTATTTTTACATCCCCCCTCCTCAACACCTCCCCAACCCCTGGAACCGAAGAACAAATTATCTTCCATACTTTCATACAGGCTCTTTAGTACGTCCCAAATATCTTTGGCTTAATCTTAAACCTCCTTACTTTGTTCATATCTTAAGCCAATCCTTCAGTTTTTTTACATTTCTCCCATATTTCTTTGGATACTTCTTCTTCCTTAATCCATCTAAATAACTATACCACTTTTCTTTTTCATAATTTCCCAATCTTCCCTTTTTTAATCTTGCCAGTATGTCTGATTGTATTATTTCAAGAAGATATAAATTCCAGTTATCCTCATTCCATTTGGTTTGAAATTTGGTTTTTTAGGTTGTGTCCCAGCACTGCTTTTCTCACTCTATTGTTGACTATGAGGGCTACTCAATTTCTTCTATGGGATTCTTGCCCACAGTACTAGATGTGATGGTCACCTGAACTGAATTCACCGATTCCTGTCCATTTAAGTTCGCTGATGCCCAAGATGTCAATGTTTATTCTTTCCATCTCACGTTTGACCACATCCAGCTTACCCTGGTTCATAGATCTCACATTCCAGGTTCCTATGCAGTATATTTCTTTGCAGCATTGGACTTTCCTTTCTCTTCCAGGCACGTCTGTAGCTGAGCGTCCTTTCTGCTTTGGCCCAGCCACTTCATTAGCTCTGGAGCTACTTGTACTTGTCCTCTGCTCTTCCTCAGTAGCATGTTGGCCACCTTCCGACCTGAGGGGCTCATCTTCCAGCGTCATATCTTTTAGCCTTTTGTTTCTGTCCATGGAATGTTCTTGGCAGAGATACTGGGGTGGCTTGCCAGTTCCTACCCCAGGAAGTTTTATTACAGGCCTCATTGTCACCAGTGTAATTAGCCTTACAATGATGAAAGCACAGTTCATCCTGTTTTATTTTGTAGCCTCACTGATCAACTGGGACACAAAAGTAGAAATGTGCCCCATTTATAAGATATTCCAGACTGAGGCATTAGCTTAAGATACTAAGTCAAAAGCCAAGCCCTTTTCACATTCTGTGTACAGTACCATGCCTACTTATGGTAAACAATACATTGGAACTCTGTTCACTATAGACTGCATTAAGAGACCAATCTGTGCATAAAAGTGGGAGAAAGTGCCTCCTTTCTTAGATTTAATAATAAAATAAAAGAACATTTGTTTCTCTCCTTAGGATAAATCTTCCTTGTTACAGCAATGATGCATCCCTATCCACTCCATGTCACAGGTACTACCCCCATTCATACATTCTGCACTTCCTCTAAGGAGAGCAGAATTACATATCGGCTTCTAGGCATTTCCCCCTCTGAACAACTTATAGTAACCATGGTGATCCACCACACATCAGGGCTGAGTGGGCATTCTAACCAGGTCCCCTCCCAATCTCAGTACAACAGTCTAACTCGGTGATTCTCAACCTGTGGATCCCCAGATGTTCCTGGACTGAAACTCCCAGAAATCCTGGCCAACACAGCTAGTGATGAAGACTTCTGGGAGTTGCAGTCCAGGAACATCTAGGGACCCACAGGTTGAGAACCACTGGCTAACTGCTATGTGACATTGGCTCTAATCAGAATGCAGAAATGCCCCTCTGAATTCAATGGAGCTTCGTCTTAAATGGCAGTGCTACCAGGAAGGCAGCCTGCAGCTGTAATTTTAACATGGGCTTAATTTTGATTATTACTCTGACCTAGCATCAACAAAGCCAAGGTGTAAGTTGCCTGTTTAATATAAACATTCTGGCTAAGCATTGGGTTGCATACACCAATTTTGCAATATTTGGTTGGCAAATTATTTCACAAGATGCAAAAGTTCACATTGATGCTACGCAAGAGTTACAATATAGTTGAAGCCAAGAAGGATTTTCTGCTAACCTGAATTGTTTCTACAAAATGAATATAATGATGCATTAATCCCAAATGATAACAATTTCATAAACTATTAATTTTATCCATTCTCAGCAATCTCCTGCCTACAGAGATTTGGTGCTTTTAACAGAATACTTGGGAACTAAGCAGATTAGGTGATTTATAATTAAATCATGCCCCATGACAGCAGAGCTGTCAAGAGCAATATTACTTGTACCAGCTTGACATTTAAAAATTACAGAAGTCATGGGGGAATGACTTGAATTGCCCCAGAGAAGACACTGAGGCTGTGAAAATACACTGCCAATTTTTCCTCAAGACTGAGATTTCAGAATATTTAGAGCAATCCCACAAACAGATAAATAGAAGTTAATAATCCACCAAAATATTAACCATCCTTCCACATGTTCATATATACATGTGTTACTGATTTATAGTGTGAAAGAAATAATCAAGTAGCCAGCCAAACTCCCTACTTCTCTATAGGAAATTATTTAGCATCAGCAGATGTAGCGAATGTTTACACGTCTATGATTCAGGCACGTTCCCCAGTCATAATGTGGATGTCTTCAGTACATATTGTTTTTATGCAATAATTTAATTTTAATTTCTCCTGGAAACAAATGGCAAGGGGAAACACCATACAAGCACCATAATTTTCATCAAATAATGTTTCCTCCCACAGTACAGGAGGTTTCATGGCTCAGCATCTCCAAAAGGTATTTTCCCCCCAGAAATAACCTACACCTTTTCCTCAAAGAGGGTGATGTTTGGTCCACATCACACACTGACATGCTTGCTGGGCTATCTGAAAGTCATTCACAGTCTGAAAAATAGTTTTTCCTATGTCTGACTGTAAGAGAGGAGATTCTGTAAGCATGCTGCTTTCCATTGTCTAAGCAAAATTTATGGACCTCAGTCCTTCAGTATTATTTATTTATTTATTTATTAGTCTTATACCCAGCCCATCTTCCCGGAGGGAACTCTGGGCGGCTCACAATAAAAACAGCTAAAATGGGCAAGCTCAAGAAAGGAGAAGAGGACAAGATGGCGGGCATAGCCCAAGCAAAGAAGCGCAGGCGAAAAAAGAAAAAAAACTAAATAACAACTAAGTAACACGGTCGCCAAACGCCTCCCTGAAGAGATGAGTCTTCAGGGCCTTTTTAAAGGCGGGCAGGGACTCTGTCAGGCACAGCTCAAACCAGCTAAGTTAATGACAGCCTGAGCCTCTGCTTCCCTACCCTCCCTCAAACATATAAGTAGTGCAGCCCACTATAAACAGATGGTTCACTATCTTCTTCTTCACATGCCATGTCACAGAAAGTTGGTGATCAGTAGCATGATCTGGTTTTTTTTATTAATCCAAAGCTATTCTAGATACAGAAGCTGTACTCACTGTGAACCATTGGCTTAAATTCTTAAGCCAGAATTTCCTTCTACACCTCAGGCCATGCTTCCCACCTATTTTTCCTTGAAGGATAACCTGCAGCAGACGGTATTTGTTATTGCACACTGTAATTTTCTTCTCTTTCTGGTATTGAGAATTTACAGCTTTTTATTCATGTATCCCACCAGAAAATTTCTGGTGCTCTGAAAAATATCCTTTGAGAAAAATGGGGATTGAAAAGACATTTTACAAGAAATATGGAGGACAGCAAAAATTAAAAATAATTATAATTATAATTGCTGACTGTAAGTAAGAAGGGGAAATAATAAGGGGAAAACTGACTGTGAATGCAGCATCAATCAACAAGGTTGAGTATTTCCAGCTATTTCATTCAGGACTGTAATGGCCACACTGATATGTATATGTGAGGCTCAAATAACAGCAAAGAATTGCTGCTGATGTGGTAATAGCCAAGGCACAGAGAAGAAAAGTGGGTGGGTCACATGAAATTCATGAAATGCTTGAGGTGAATTCATACAGCAGGAGTATTAATTGCTGCTTCAATAGCACACACTTTGTGTGACTTGCTCTGTAGAAGCATCATTGTTCTCAAGCAAAACTAAAACATGTGCTGCATCTCAGAGCTGGGGTTTGTGTTTTGTTCTGGAGACATTCTCCTGACATGTTTTCACTCTTTTGGCCTACACGGAGAAATATGTCGATATATGCATACCTATTACAGTCAGAAAATGCTCTGTTGTCTATGAATGGGCCTTTCAGACACATTGCCAGGAATGTGTTTGTAGCTACATTTTAGAGTCAGAAAGAACAGAAGTATGACAGAAGCAGTATTAGTAATGCCCTGTGTATTTCATTAATGTCTCTTCAGTGTGATTCCTCTCGGAGTCAAAACTCGGAGGGGGATTTATTAGCTACACATGCTTTTTCTAAGCAGCGATTACTCAGAAGTGGTTTGCCATTCCCTTCTTCAGGAAGCACCCTGGAACTGTGCAGCTTACCCCAAGCCACACAGGCTGGCTCTTCTGGGATGCTGTTATGTAAGGAAGGAACCCAATTATTATTGTCCGTATCTGTCAAACTTACTCTCTACATGCAGGATTTAATTCTGTTTATCTCTTTATATGTCCAGGCTCGAACCTTGGTCCAATCAGATTCCTGACGGAACTTTTAACTCCCAAGCACGTTGATTGAACCTTGCCCCCTCCCTGCCGCCAACTAATCGAAGGAAGGCGTTTCGAACATATCCTTGCTTCAATAGGGATAGTAAAGTAAGCAACGTGGCTGCGCTGGGCACAATGTAGGTCAGCAGCAAAAGTTACGCTTCCAGCCTACTAAGTTAGATTTTAAACTCACTAACAGACCAAGGGTTTATTTTACAATATAAGGAAGCAGATACAAATACATTGTTCCTTTACATCCTATCATAGACTCACTGGGTGGAGTATGTGTGTATGACAAACCAGTTCCTAGCATGCTACTCTCCTTCTCAATTTCTTTCTTTCTTTCTTTCTTTCTTTCTTTCTTTCTCTCTCTCTCTCTCTCTCTCTCTCTCCCTCCCTCCCACACACACACACACCAGTTCTGAGAATTACTTTTAGATAACAGATGGGAGGTGCTTTCGTTCTGCCTGGACTTAAATTATGTTATGCAGTATTCCAATTCATGCTGTTTACACTCAGCCTTAGGATGTAGTGGATAAGGAGAAGAGTGAAGTCTGCCATTTGTGTACACTCTGGCAAGAAATGGTCACAAATGAACATGGCTGTAGTAGTTTTTGCTTAACATAAATACTATTTCAAGCATTCAACACAAGCTATTAATAATTACCAAATGTGTTGGGTTTTTAAATTTCATTGAAGAAATGCAGAGACAGAAATGCTGTTTTTTCTAAAACATCTATCTCCTGCCTCCATTTTTTTTATGCAGCCAAGGTATTTATTAACCAAAGACCTTGTTACTATAATATCTGGTGTATAAACATTAACTGAAGAAGCAATGGACTACACCAGTGGCTTCTGACCTTTCAAACTGAACAATCTGGCAACACACACACACACACACACACACACACACACACACAAAACAAACAAACAAATAAACCACAATTTCAGTGGTGTGGCAATCACCACTGTTTAGGCACAGCAGCCAGTCTATTATTAGAATGCTAACACCTCTCTACACAGAAACCGGTCTTAAACTGTGACAGATTGCAGGTCGTTTCTTTTTGGTTATTACCTGCTCCAGAAATCCCAAAAGATTTGCTGTGTATGAAATAATGTGAGGTACCCACATTAGTATCTTTCAGCACATATAACAAGGCACAAACAACAACATTAATGGAATGATTGTGACAACAATAACACTAACAGATTTTGAGCTTTTGTGGATTGCAATCCACTTCCTTTGACACAAAGCACACAATGGCTAAAATCCTGCTGCTTAGGGAGAGACTGGAGCAGGCCCATTGAATCCTATGTGCACTCCATTGATTCAACTAGTCCACTTTAGTTCTGTCTTATTACTGGACTTCAGTCAATATTTGGAACACATATAGACACAAGTTTATAGACACAGTGTGTATGCTTGTGGGTGTGGAGACCAAGTGATACGAGCTACATTAGATCACTGTAGCATTGTTGGCAGAGGCGACAAAGGTAGTTTTGTTACTTCTGAAGTGATAATAGCATAATTAACACAGGAAATGAAACCTGTGAGAAACAGCATTGTCCATAACAGGCTGTAGCTCTTTGATAATACAGAGGCTGTGAATAGTCTCAGATGAAAGCTGGTAGCGATGGTGTCCTGTCATTTTCACTTTTGGACTTGTCTTCCACTAGCTTGTTCCTACAAAAAAGGGGGAAAGCCACCCTTATTTTTAGCTTGATCCAAATTCACGAGTTTTTAATCTGTCTTGTGAACCAGGTGTGAATATGTTTGAGAGATTGGCTGCAGACAACAGATTTTGTAACGTGTGATGGCGAAAAATGGATTCATGCAAGCACGTATAATAATCAATAGGTTTTCAATATACTTAGAATTCTGAGCATAGGAATTTATATCTTACACGAGTCTTCATGCTTTGAAAAACTGTGTTAATGATGTGGAGTCACGGCAAAGAAATAAAATTTATCAAATATTGGACCAGTTCTGAAGCATTTCAGAGCCGCCAAGGTGTCGCTCACATCGTCACAAGCACTACGCCCTTTCCTCTGCTCAAAAACTCCCTACCGTCCCCGAAATATCGGGAAAAACATGAGCTGCCCGTTTTCCGCGGCTAAGAGAAGCTTTGTGGACCGAAGAGTGGCAAGCGGAAGCTTTACAATCCTCACCCACTCCAAATGTGTCTCAATGGGGATTTTTTTAGCTCCTGTGTATTTCTATACGGGCAAGCTTTCTGCCCGCTTTTTCAGCGAACTAAGCAGCCTATCCTCCAGCAACCAAGACCCCCAATACCGTGTCCTCTCCAAATATGAGCTAACCTTCTCCCATACTGTCTCCAAAGCATTTAAACCCTTTCCTCTCCCTTCTCCAGAACGCATTAACCCTTTCCTTGGCAGCATGTTTTAACCTTTCTCTTGCCTTTTTTTCAATCTGCCTCTCATTTCTTTTCTCTAAAAGACCCCAACCTTGCTTCTAGTCCCTCAGTCTTTAGCCCACGCCTTGTTCCACCGTTCCATTGTTCTTGCCCGTTCCCCAAACCCTGAACCAGGCAACCAGGGACATGGCTTAGACTGGGCGGACTCTAAGTTGGCTGATCCCTACCTCAACCAGCCAAGGGAGTGATTCTCAGCTATCAATCCCAAATGTTCCACGGTTCAGCCACATTACCTCCACAGAACCAACTCCCTTTTCCTCTATCCTGCCAATCACTCTCTCTCTCTTCCTTTCCAGACAAATCTCTTTCTCTCCTTCTTTCCTTTTGCCTTATTCCTTTCTGACCTCTCCTATTCCTCTACACTCTATCTCACTAAACCTAGCTACTTGGAACATTTCTCTGCTTCCCGGACCTGAGCCACCTTTCTGGGCAGCAAGAGGGGTTACCAGCTCAAACTGAAGGAACAGATCATCCAGCCTCCATTCTTCCAACATGGAGAAGACACGTATCCCCAACAGCTGTTCTCCAGAAATCAACATTCCTGTCTGCCTACCCAGATTGTTATCGAAGCCTGAGGACACTTCCCATTGTTTCAGTCACACACTTGAGAAGGACTTGCATGCTCATGTTTACAGTTGCTGTAACCACCAAAAATGCTCCTATATAATTCCATAAGAGTTTACATTCTTGTGCTTTCACACCTTTGTGTTTTTCCAAATACCTGAGTGTAATCTTGCGATGGCTTATACTCCTGTGCACCCAAATCATTGTGTCTCCCCAAATGCCTGCATGTAATCCCATCAACCCTTCCTGCCCCCCCCCCCCACTGGTCCTGATAATTGCTCTCTCTCACCTACCATTGACTCACTGGCCCCCTTTGTTTACCTATGCCCGAAAAACAATGCAGCCCTTTCCTGCCCTATTGTGTAACCCAGATGGTCCCAACAAAGGATGTTTTGGACTTATTTTCATTTGCATGAGCCCTGGCTTCAGCTGCCAGGGACCACCCAGGACTGCCCCCAACTGACCCCAACCCCTTCTGATTGGACCATTCAAACGTCCCTCAGCCAATCCCTAAACAAGGTGCCTTCTGAGATGGGAGGGGGGAAGAATCAATAAAAGTTTGGGATTTCCATGTGCTCGCGGCTGAACACCTTCGCTCTGTCTCTGGCTGGTGTTCGCCTGCTGCTTTATTAGGCCTAATAAATACAGTATTTACCACAGGATCTCTCTCTCGTTGGACTTTTATTGGCATCTGAGGGTCCAGTGGAACTCAGCAGGACTAGCCTGACTGAAAGGTAATTTTTAGCTTATTTTAAACGCAACAATGATGTTGCAACATCTCTTGGAGTTGGATGCTTTTAGTTGTCCTCATGATTCTTTAAAGGATTATACAAATGAATGAAAATTTCCTCTCTACCCTTTAGGTAATATATTTATATGCAGTTTGTATAACAGGCATTTTTCACATCATAGACAAGTATGTTTTTCATTTTTCCTGTATACAGTCCAGAATGAGCATCTTTGTGTAATAGAGTGTACATTTGATTTACAAATCTTGCTTATAGCACTTTCCATTTTGCATTAATTTTCACATTCATTCATTCATTTGTTTCACTACTCTGAGTGGCTTACAAATGGCAAAAAGGCATAAAGAACATAATATAAAGTAAAAGAAAACACAATAGCAATCAACATAAAATATAACACAACAAGGCAAAAAAAAAGATAGATGGTGCCACAAAAATGCAGAAACTAAAAATTTAGATGTGGATAGGGAAGGGAAATCATCAGCTGTGGCTGGCCTCAAAAGCCTCCCTAAATAATAAAATAAACCAAATCCAGAAAACTTGAATGACTTTCGTCCAGTAGCACTTACACCTGTAATCATGAAGTGCTTTGAAAAGTTGGTACGGAACTATGTTATCGCCTGTTTACCAGAGGGACTGGATGCATTCCAATTCGCCTATAAAAAGAAGAGATCTACAGAGGATGCTGTGGTGTGTGCTCTTCATGCTGTTTATGAACATCTGGAGCAGAGGGGGGGCTATGCTAGATTGCTCTTTGTGGATTTTAGCTCGGCTTTTAACACCATTCTTCCACGACGTTTGATCTCTAAACTGGAAGGTCTAGGGCTTCCACCATCACTTTGTGGGTGGATCTTGGATTTTCTGTCAGAACATTCTCAGAGGGTCCGGTTGGGCCCTTACACCTCTAATACTCTTAGTACCAACATTGGAACACCACAGGGGTGTGTACTTAGCCCACTCCTTTATATTCTTTACACATTTGATTGTGTCTCTGCCTATCCTAGCAATAGGATCATTAAGTTTGCAGATGACACAACTGTGATTGGGCTCATCTCTGGAAAGGAGAGTGAGATGGCTTACAGAGATGAAGTGGAGATGTTGACCAAGTGGTGCAGAATAAATAACTTGCACCTAAATATAAAGAAAACAAAGGAGCTTGTGGTAGACTTTAGGAGGCAGAAAACTGATATTCAACCACTGGTGATTGATGGGACTGGTGTGGAGAGGGTTACAGGTTTTAGATTTTTGGGCATTGAGTTACAGGAGGATCTGTCCTGGAGTGTCAACACAAAGGGGCTTGCAAAGAAGGCTCAGCAGAGGCTATTTTTCTTGAGAACTTTAAGGAAAAACCATCTTCCTCAAAAACTGCTGCTGGCCTTCTATCATTGTGCAATTGAGAGTGTGCTTACTTACGGGTTATGTGTGTGGTATGGAAGTTGTACCCACCATGATAAGACAGTGTTGCACAGAATCATAAGAATTGCAGAGAGTATTGTGGGCTGTTCACTCCCCACCCTAGAGCAAATTTATACTACCAGGTGCCACTGTAAAGCATTAGGTATATTAAGAGATCCATCACATCCTGGTCATCGCCTCTTCGAGTTGCTGCCATCGGGACGGAGATATAGAGTACTGAGGGCAAGAACAACCCATCTCAAAAATAGCTTCTTTTTTAGAGCAATATTGGCCTTAAACGGAAATCCTGGACTTTGAAGTCAGCTTATTTTATATGTCATATTTTAGTCATTTTATATGTCATATTATGTGTTGTACCTGTTTTTAAATCTATGTGAAATGTTTTAAATGAGTTTTATATAGCAACCACAAAATTTCGTTGTTCCTGCAAGGGGGCAATGACAATAAAGATTCCTATATATCCTATATAATAATGTTTTTGACTGCCTACGAAAGGCTATTTAGGGAGGGATCTAAACAAAGCTCTATCAGGAGTTTTTCTCAAACTTGGCATGGCAAACGCTTCCGCTGGTGTCACCCAATGTGGAATCTTTATATACATTTGCTTTTTTTACTTTATTCCATGTCCAAAGTAGTGCTCTTCTTAGTATGTGATTATTGAATTGTTTAAAATCTTGTGTTCTGTCATACCATACAAAGGCATGCCATGCCCATTTCAGATCCTGTCCTTCCAGTTTCAAAAGCCTTGTATTCCTCAATTCTATCCATTCTCTGATCCATTTTAAAGTAAAGAAGCCAATTTGCATGTTGTTGTTGTTCAGTTGTGTCTGTCTCTTTGTGATCCCATGGACCAGAGCATGCCAGACCCTTCTGTCTTCCACTGTCTCCCGGAGTTTGATCAAATCCATATTGGTTGCATCAATATTATAATAATAATAGGAAAAAAAACATGGACAATGGAACTAAACCTTGCCACAAACCCCGATGCCAACTCTGCCCACACATCTACTTGGGCAACCCAATCACAATGTCGAATACAATAGCAAGGGCAACTTCACCTGCTCCTCACCTAATGTGATCTATACCATCTTTTGCCAGCAATGCCCATCTGCACTCTACATTGGACAAACAGGTCAATTTCTAAGAAAACGCATCAATGGACACAAGTTTGACATAAGAAACCATGATACACAGAAACCTGTCTCGAATCACTTCAGTTTACCTGGACACTCCTTGAAGGACCTGAAGGTCACCGTTTTGGAACAGAATCATTACAGATCAAGAATACAAAGGGAAACAGCTTAAATAAGATTTATATCTATGATGGACACACACAATAAGGGATTGAACATAAGTCAGGGGTTCTTGAGTCATTATCAAATGTAATATTACCATATTGCCACTTTTTCATGGACTCTAAGGTAAAAACCTCTCTATTTTATCATTTTTTTCATGGACTCTAACTTAAAAACTCCCATTCTCTCTCTTCCCCCCCCCCCGTCTTTTCCACTACCTCTCTGATCTGATCTGTCTGGTTTCTGTCACTTGAGGAATTTACTTCCCATGCTTTAAACATAAACAGAGGCTGGTGTGAGCCATAAAACTGTACAGCTCTAACTCAGTCTTCTCACCATTTACTGTTCTCACCATTTCTACTAATTAACTCTCCCTCCTCTTCTCCCCCTTCCTCCTCCCTCCCGTCCCCTATGAACCCCCCAACTCTATATGCTAAAGCCAATGATATCTGTTGTTGTTGTTCAGTCGTTCATTCGTGTCCGACTCTTCGTGACCCCATGGACCAGAGCTCGGCAGGCCTTCCTATCCTCCACTGCTTTCTGGAGTTTTGTCAAATTCATATTGGTTGCATCGATGACACCGTCCAACCATCTCACTCTTTGCCGTCCCCTTTTCCTTTTGCCTTCAATCTTTCCCAACATCAGGAAATTTTCCAAGGAGTCCTCTCTTCTCATGAGGTGGCCAAAGTACTGGAGCCTCAGCTTCATGATATCTAGGCTACAACCAATGAATATCTGGTATGAAATGTATATCTCATCTCATATTATATCTCACACCTCATTCTGCTGCTATATATTTCTGAAGAAGTGCACATGTGCACGAAACGTCATATTAAAATATGAAAGTTAGTCTTTAAGGTGCCACATGTTTGTGTCTTTTGTTTTGTTTTGTTTTTCTTTGATTTTTGCCTAACATAGATAGCTACTCCCTTCTTCTTCTTTCCTTCCTCTAGCGCTGAAAATACTGTTCCCATTTTTTTTATTTCCAATAAGTCTTGAATCTTCTTTTTTCAAATGTGTCTCCCGGAGGCAAATTATATCCATATTTAATTTCTGTAGGCAATGAAATACTTTCTTCCTTTTTTGTGGCGAGTTCAAACCATTAACATTTATTGAGGACAACCTCCAATTTTCTTTAGTCAGTTTTGGTTCTTTTATTATCCTTATGTTTCTCTTGTTCCTTAATTTTCACTCTTGTTCTTCTCTCTGGTTTTGCTGCTGCTGCTCCTTTTTCATCCTCTGAAGTTAAATCTTCACCCTGTGACCCCACTTTCCCTCTCTTCAGGTTCCCTGATCTTTAATGTCTTCTCTGTTTGTAAATTTATCAGGAACTGTTCTGCCTTCATCATTGAGTTGACATAATATCTCTGCACTGAATGTTCGAATGTTAAGCATTCAGGTAGTAGCCATCTATAGGGAATTGACTTAACTCTGAGAAAGGTGGTTAATTTATCATATGATTTTCTTTTAGCTCTAACTTTCCAAGGGGTATGTTTCAATATTTTCACAGTTCTGCCTTCCTATATAAGCTGCTTATCACCGGTTGCTCTCAGCAATTTATCCCTCTATGAGTTTCTGATAAATTTAATTTAAATTTCTCTGTGTAGGTGGTTCTTCCTTATATAGGCTGAATACAGTAACCCCCCCGCCTATTGTGGGGGTTAGGGACCCACCCGACCCACGATGCCTGAAAATCTGCGATATGCAGAAGCAGGCTGGGGGGCAGGGGGCGGAGGGCAATCCGATCCCCCTACCGCCGCCAGCACGTGCTGGTCCAAGAAGTCTTGGGGCGGCATGCGGCGGCGGCAGGGGGATCTGACCTCCCGCCCCCGCCTGCCCCGCCGCCCCAAGACTTCTAATCCGAGACCGTATCCATTGAAATGCATTGCCAATGCATTTCAATGGAGATTGTGGGGCAGTGTGATTGCCGCCCGCCGCCCCCCCAGCGGCCCCGAGGCTTCTGTAGGAGGGGGGCAGTGCGGGGTGATGCGATTGCCTCTCACCGCCCCCCCAGCGGCCCCGAGGCTTCTCAGAGGAGTGCGGGGGGGCAGCGCGAGTGATGCAATTGCACCCCCCCACCCCCTAGCAGAGCCGAGGCTTCTCGGAGGAGTGGGGGCAGCGCAGGGTGATGCTTCTCGTCCGGGGCCGTCTCCATTGAAATGCATTGCCAATGTATTTCAATGGAGAAAATTTTCCCCATTGGAAAACATTGGCTCGATGCATTCCAATGGGGAAATTTTTCCATTGAAATGCATTGGAAATGCATTTTAATGGAGATTGTGGGGCAGCGTGATCGCCCCCCGCCCCCCAGTGGCCCCGAGGCTTCTCTGAGGAGTGGGGGGCGGCGCAGGGCAATGCGATCACTGCCTGCCCCCTGCCCCAGTGGCCCTGAGGCTTCTGGAGGAGTGTGGGGGGGTGCGGGGCGATGCCATCACTGCCTGCCGCCCCCCCCCAGCAACCCCGAGGCTTCTCTGAGGAGCCAGCAGCCCCAAGGGTTCTCGGAGGAGGGGGACAGCGTGGGGTGATGTGATTGCCCCCGCTGCCCCTCCCACGCGACCTGAGGTGCAGGTACTGCGATCCTGTGATATAGTGGGACCGCAGTACCTGAACCATGAAATGGCGGGGGGTGACTGTATACCCTTCTCACAGAATCAATATTTGTCTCAGTTTTTGCTTCTCGTACACATATATGTTAAATAACATTAGGGACAATGCCGACTCCTTGTGGAAACCCTCAATTGAGGGTCCATGGGGCTGATAAATTGTCCCCAAGCAATACTCTCTGGACGTGATCATGGAAGAAGGACTGGAACCAGCTGAGTGCCAGTCTCCTGATCCTCACTCCCAAGGGCCTGCCTAGGAAAATACTGTGGTCAATGATATTGAAAGCCACTGATAGATCAAGGAGGACCAACAGGGTATAATTACCTCCTTTAGTAGGTCAATTGTGCAGCATGATCAGTGCTGTTTCAGTTCCATGATGTGGCCTGACTCCAGACTGAAAGGGACACAGGAGACTTTGTTCTTAAAGAAAAGTCCATAGCTGGCTAGCTACTGCTATCACTTTGCCCAGGAAAGGAATATTTGCAATTGGACAATAATTTTTAAGGTTACCCTTTGCCAATTGGGGCCTTTTAATGACTGGTCCAATGAAGGTCTCTTTGACCTAGTAGGGCACACTATCTCCCTCAATGAGGCATTAATGAAGTCAAAGACTCTATCTATAATTGGCCCACTGGTAGCTTTTATTAGCCATGGTAGGCAAGAGTCAAGAGCAGAAGTGGTAGGTTTGCAGCCAGTCAAAAATTTAGCACCCTTCTTACTTGAGACAAGGAGAACACATGGAGAACATATAGAAAAATTTTGTCACCCAAGGGCTCCCCACTAGGTTTAGTTACAGACCTGGAAAATTTTCCTACAAATTTGGCACATTATTTAGAGTTATTTAAAGCTAAGAAAATAGCTAGATTAAAAGATTGGATGGCCAAAATTAGATCAACTCACGACATAAAAATTATCCTGCAATCTAGCAACCTAACATGGTTAAATTATATTCAATTAGGAAAATGGACAAAGGACTGGGCCAGAAGAAACGGTCAAATTAGAGAGTGTACAAAATTTGAACAGTTCTTACTATCGCTGGAATCTGATCAGGAGAATATAGAGAAAGGAATAATACGTAAAATATACAAAATATTAGGAGACTCATTGGAAATGAAGGAGTTAGATTCTCTGAAAGAGGTCTGAAATCAAGATCTTAATGTAGAGATAAAGAAAGAAGACTGGGTGAAAATTTGGAATATGAGAATTTTGAGATCATTATCGGTCAGGATAAAAGAAAATAATTTGAAACTGGTTTCTAGATGGTATTTAACACCAATTAGACTGAATAGAATGAATCCTGATTACTCTAAGATATGCTGGAAATGTGAAAAAAAGCTTGGTACATATATGCATCTTTGGTGGGAATGTGAAATAGTTCAAAAGTTTTGGAAAAAGGTTTTTTTAGAGCTAAGTAACATGATTAAGTTAGATATAGACTGTAATCCAGAGATAGCATTATTATCATTCTTAACTAGTAAAGATTATGATGTTACAACAAAGGAGCTAATAGCAAATTTTATGACAGCTGCCAGATTAATTATAGCAAGAAATTGGAAGTCAAAACTAGAACTTAAGATGGAAGATTGGTACAACGAGCTTTGGGATATAGCTATAAACGATAAATTGTCTTGTAGTCTAAAAGTTAAACGAGGAGAAATGAAAAAAGATGTTTTTTATGATATCTGGGGAAAATTTATAGACTATGTGTTACTTGAAGGAAAGGGGAAAGAGCCAACGAATACTTCACTACAATTCTGGAGAAGAGGACTTTAAGAAGATTACTAGAACAATAGAAGACGGAGCAACAAAGAATAATTCTTGGATGGTCCCGGGGGTGGGGGTACACTTGTATTGTTAATTGTTGCTTGTTATTTTGTTTCTATTTTGTTTGTATGTAGTTTAAATTTTAATAAAAATGTATTTTTTTAAAAAAACAAGGTCAAACGAAACCAAACAGGCAACATCAGAGATGGCAGGGGCCATCTCTGCCCATTCAAATAGCCTGTTGATGGAATCAAGATTGGCCTGAATGAGCTCAACTTTAGATTGAAATAAGTCACCAAACTTTTCTGCAGAAAAAGGCCAGTGCAATATAAAAGGAGAGAGGTCAGTAAGGCTGCATAACACTAACAGTTGTACCTAGTGGTTAGCAGCCTTGCCAATAAGCCTGATAGTTATGTCCTCTCTTGGCTGTTTTTAGGGCACTGGCCTATTTACCTAACATGTACTTAACCTTACTTGAGTCAATCTGATCTTTATTCCACCTGACCTCCACCCATCTCCTAAAAGGCTTCAGAGCTTGGAGCACCTCAGTGAACTAAGGAGCCCTCCGAGCCCTGAAGCGGAGAAGGCATTCAGCAGCTACCGTGTCAGCTGCCTGGGTCATCCTGAGATACCATTTTTCAACCTGGGCTTTGACAGGATTGTTTACCAGATCAACCAGTGGCACATCTATCTACACACAGTACAAGAGGCTGAAAGGCACTTGTAAGATTTATGCAAAGCACCATATTTATTTCAGACCCATCTGAATGAGTTGTTTTGCCTAATGATGACTTCAAATGTTCTAACCAGAGGGAGGGGAGAGGTGCACAATAATTGCACTTCCTCTTGTCGTCAGATTAATCTTAAGAATCTGTGTAGCTGAGCCAAAAGCTACCTGAAATGCATATTATCCTGCTAAAATTGCTATTCAGAATAGGGAAAACAGTGCTGAGGGAAATGGTTTACCCATTCTCTAATGCCACCAATCCCTAGTTCAGACCTACTATCTGTTTTGAGGTGGGGGGCATATAAGATCCAAAGCTTGATCTCCCACCTCTTACCTAAATTAGTCCCGAATTATCTACTATTTCCATGTATAGAATACCTATAAATATGAAGCTCAATTTTTCATCTATTGTAACTTGTACATGTTCTAAAGTATACAAATTAAACACATGTAGATTTAGTAAACATTCCTATGTATTTTCTGTTCAACTTCCCATTTGTTAAAGATAACAAAAATACATTTCAGTCAGCTAATGGTGCTTGCTCCCTTGCTCCCTCTCCCCCTCCCCTTCCCCCCAGTTTAAGTTTCAGAATTATATGAACAGAATATGATTGTCTAGTACCACCTGGAACGATTCACAGTACAATTCTGTACCCGTTTATTCCAAACTACGATTGAGTACAATAGTGCTTACCCCTGAGAAAGGGTACCATAGTATTACAATTAGAATTACATTTTCATATTACTTTTCCCCCAAGGATTTCAAGTTAAAAAAAAAGCAAAGCAAAGCATATTGCATGTATACCACCATAAAGCACTTAAAGCACTCTTTGGACAGTTTGCAACTTTATGCAGGCTGTACATTGCCCCACCCCTGCAAGCTGGGTACTCAGTTTACAGACCTCAGAAGGGTAGAAGGCTGACTGAACATCCAGCTGGATACCTGAAACCCAGGTTGTGAGCACAGCTTTGGCTGCAGTACTGCAGTTTAACCATTGCAGTATGAGACTCCATTTAAACTGCAGTTTCACCACTAAGCAAAAAGATGATGGAGTTTTGTTTGCAACATTGCATGTTGTCTGTGGCTGGAAGAGACTTTTCTGGCCTGAGGTGATTATCTATCCAGTACTAATCAATTGAACCTTCCAGCCTTTAATCACCTGGCTCTCTCGCTTTCCCCTCTCTTTCATTTGTTGAAGGCAGTTGTTTGTTGTTATCTGTTTGATTGGTTGCTTAGATGTATGCAATAAAGAAAGCAGTATGCACAATGTAGTTTTGAGCAATTGTAAGCAAAGAAAGGTGTTTTATTCTTTCTTCTACAAATGCTTCCAATAGAGATGCTTCATGCTTCATTGTGCTTCATATGAACTGTAGCACCAACAGGTGATGCAGTGGCCCATTCCTCCACCCCCAGGCCAGCCAGGCCACTTACTGGGCTCTGTGCACCACCACACTCCTCATTTGGTGGCAGGGCTCCAATCCAGGCCCTTCCTTGCCTAGCCAACAGGCCAACCATTCCAGTGAGGAAGTGCCTTTCTCTAGTCTCAGAGTGAGTTAGATGTGTAAGTGCCGGTCAATCAGAAAGGAGTGGACTATTTCTCCTCTGTTTATATCTATACTTCTACTGTGTAGCAAAAAGTATTGTAACAGAAGTTCAAACCCCTGCAAACGCAATAACATTTAAAATAAAACACACACAATTTCAGTGCTTGCAGAGCTCTGCTGTTGTATTTCAGCTAGGACAAGCTGGAGAAATAAAAGCAGGAGAAATGACACAATATTTTGGCTCCTTAAAGAATAATGGATTTATTCTGGTGAGAGCTTTTGTGGGTCAAAATCCATACCATCCAAAATGTGGATAACTCGTACTATGCCAACTGCATTTTCATATATCCCTAATGGTAGGGGGAGATTTTTATCAAATGAGGATAGAGTCAATAAGCAACAAGATTTTAACATACGAATGGGATTATCATCATGAAAAATCACTTAAAACTGTGGGCCAAGATTGGACTGGTTAGCTATCTGCTGGGTAGGTTTGTTTCTAGGGCAGAGGGCAGAATATGTCAAGAGACACATCTATGTTAAGCACTTGGGATCACCTTCATTGTGGGGAAGCCATTAGGGACTGCAGGATGAGAGTTTTTGGTTTGTGAAAATTACCCACACTGGCAAATGTCCTCCCCCAATCAGTTCCTTGCAATGAAAGAGATTCTGGGGTGGCCACAGTAGAACCTTGATGGGTGTGAGGATTGAAAATGATTTATTTCCAGAAAATGGCTGCTGTTGATGGTGATATTATAATTGTACAAAGAGTATTTCATACTTTGTGCTAAGAAGTCTGGATCCTATATTTATGCTGTGTTTATAGCCACACTGGAAAAAATAACTTCCCACAAACGTTTTGGACTCGTGCCTTGATGACTGACCTCTATGAGAAGGGAATTTATATTGTAACTTAGATTTGTTTATTTCTGTTATTTTTTTTAAGGGGCCGCCATGTCTGCAGGGACTCATATACCAACTGTGTCGGGCCGTGGGCGGTACGCTTGTAGCCGTGGGGTTAGTCGGTTGAGAAGAACACGGGTCAGGCAACTTGTGCCTGTCCCTCGTTCTGACCCCCCGGCTCCCTGCCACGTGTCCAGGAGTCACTCCCCCAGCGCCCCCAGCCTTTCCTGTCTCCTGTTGAATGCCAGGTCAGTCCACAATAAGATCCCCGTCATATATGATGCCATCTTTGATGGGCGGGCTGACCTGGCCTTCATTACCGAGACCTGGGTGGGTGATGATGGGGGGGCTTCTCTCTCCCAGCTTTGCCCGCCTGGGTACCTGGTTCAGGGGGTGGGAAGGTTGGGGGGACAGAAGGGAGGGGGAGTCGCCATCGTCCATCGGGATTCCTTTCATGTTAGCAGGACTTCGACATTGGTTAGCCAGGGTTTAGAATGCCTTCTCTTGTCAGTGGGGCAGCGGGACAGATTTGGCATTGTGCTGGGCTACCGTGCTCCCCGCAACCCAGCTCAATCCCTACCAGAGCTCGCGGAGTTCATCGCGGCTGCACTTTTGAGGTCCCCGCACCTTTTGGTGGCGGGTGACTTCAATGTGCATGTTGGCGGTGGACTTTCCGGTGCAGCTCTGGAATTCATGGAAACCATGGCTTCCATGGGTCTGTCCCAGCATGTTGTATGTCCCACCCACAGGTCAGGCCATACCCTGGATCTGGTGTTTTCCTCCATGTCGGGGACTTTGAGTCTGGAGGTGGGGGATTTTATCTCCCTACTTGTGTCATGGTCGGACCACCACCTGCTTTCTTTTTCCCTGGCGATTGCGGCCCCCCCTCGCGGGGACCAGCGGCCTCCTGTCTTGGCCCGCTCCCGTAGACTGATGGACCCTCAGCGGTTCCAGGAGGTCTTCGGGGAGCTTTCTGGTGGACTGACTGGCGCTCCGGCCGAGGTTGTGGCAAACCATTGGTTTGAAACAGCTGCCAACACCATAGACCGGATCGCCCCTAAGCGCCTTCTCCGGTGCCGAGCCCGGCCCTCACCGTGGTTCACGGGGGAGCTCCGGGCAATGAAGCAGGTGAGGAGAAGGTTAGAGCGCAGCTGGAGAAAAACCCGGACGGCAAGTAGCAAGGCTGCTGTTGACTCCCAGCCTAGTCGCTATTCCAATGCGATCACAGAAGCTAAGTCATCGTTTTTCTCCGTGAGAATTGGTGAGGCCTCTAACCGCCAGGCGGAGCTCTTCCGGGTGGTTCGGGACCTCACCAATCCTAGTCTGGCTAGGCCTCCTCCTACTGATTTCAGTAGTGAGAATTTCGCAGCCTTTTTTAGATCTAAGATTGAGGCCATCCGTGCCGGCTTTGACTCCGGTTGTGGTAGCACTGCCCCGGCATCCCCAGTTGCTGGTCCGCCTTCGTCGCCTCGGTTGGAGGAGCTTGGGCCTGTTTCTGTTGTCGAGGCCTCTAAGGCTATGGCGCATTGCTGGCCGGCGTCCACTCCTTTCGACCCTTGCCCTTCCTGGCTTATTAAAGCTGCCAGTGGGACCATGGCTGAATGGGCTTCTGCCATCGCCACCGCCTCTTTCAGCGAGGGGTTTTTTCCCTCTCGCTTGAAGGAGACGGTGGTTAAGCCCATTCTTAAGAAGCCGGGCCTTGCGGCGGACGATTTAGGCAACTATCGTCCGATCGCTAACGTCCCGTTTATGGGCAAGGTCATCGAGAGGGTGGCGGCGGTCCGGCTGCAATCATACCTTGAGGATCGGCAGTGCCTCGATCCATGCCAGTCAGGGTTCAGGCCCCGTCGGGGGACCGAAACAGCTTTGGTCGCCCTGCAAGATGACCTGCTCCGGGCGGCCGACAGGGGTTGCTCTACCCTGCTGGTCCTCCTGGATCTGTCAGCGGCCTTTGATACCGTCAACCACGGTATCTTACTGGATCGGCTCTCTGAGGTTGGAATCGGGGGCACTGCTCGCAGTTGGCTCCGATCCTTCCTGGAGGGCCGTCCCCAGTATGTTCAGCATGGGGGGGAGCTGTCGGCCCCGTGGGTTCTCCCTTGTGGGGTCCCGCAGGGGTCGTCGCTCTCGCCGTTGCTGTTTAACATCTATGTAAGGCCGTTGGCTGGGGTCATTAGGAGTTTTGGAGTGTGCAGTCATCAGTACGCTGATGACACGCAGCTCTATCTCTCCTTCTCCACCTCTGCAGTGGAAGCTGTGAGGATCCTCGATGGGTGCCTGGATGCCGTGCTGACTTGGACCGGGGCGAACAGGCTTAAGCTCAACCCCGAGAAGACGGAGGTTATGTTCTTTGGGGGCTCGCCATCTGGGTACGGTGGCCCTTTTCCCTCTCTGGGGGGAGTTCCCCTCCAGCCTGTGGAAAGGGCGCGGAATCTGGGCGTGGTCCTGGACCCGGCGCTGACCATGGAGGCCCAGGTGGCGTCGGTTACCAGGGCCGCGTATTACCATCTCCGCCAGATCGCCCAGATCCGCCCGTACCTGGATGGTGACTCTCTGAGAACAGTGGTCCAGGCGCTGGTGATCTTGAGGCTGGACTACTGCAACGCCCTCTACATGGGGTTGCCCTTGACTTTTCTCCGGCGTCTGCAGCGGGTGCAGAATGCGGCGGCCAGGCTGGTGGCAGGTGTGCGTCGCTATGACCACATCACCCCAGTCCTGGCCCGCTTGCACTGGCTGCCCGTTGCGGCCCGGATTAGATTCAAGGTCTTGGTTTTAGTTTATAAAACCCTCCATGGCTTGGGACCGGACTACCTGACAGAGCGTATCGCTCAGCGATCCACCTCGGCCCGACCTGTTCGGCAGGTGCGAGCGTACTCGCTGCGGGTTGCCACCCCACGAGAGGCCCGGAAGTTGGTCACCCGGAACCGGGCTTTCTTGGTGGCAGCCCCCTCCCTATGGAATTCCATCCCTAGCGAAGTGCGCTCTGCAGAGTCCCTGCTGGCCTTTTGAAAAGCTGTAAAAACGTATCTATTTCGAGAGGCCTTTGGCGAGCCCTGAACTTTCTTTCTTTTTTTCTTTTTTTTTTCTTTTTTTTTTTAGGTCCCGCCATCTCCTATGCCCAAGCAACCATGTTAAGTGTTTCATGTTTATGTGTGTGCTTGGTTGATAGTTATTACGCTGCCGGGTTTTTTGGATGCACCGGGTTTTTAATTGCTTAGTTATTTTGTTGTATATTACATAATTATTGTTTGTGTTTATTGGCGCTTGTTCGCCCGTGTAAGCCGCTTAGAGTTTCGTATGAAAGATAAGCGGGGTATAAATACAATAATAAATAAATAAATAAATTCTACATATAGCCATTCATAGTGTGTTTCAATGAACTCATGCTTATATATGGAGTCAATGATTTGATCTTAAATGATTCACAGGTTATGGTAGTACAAAGCAGTCCCTATAATGTCATGAATCCAAGTTACTGAAGAGAGGATAAGCCTGAAATCTGATTTCATCCCTGGAGGTTTCCCATTCAGACACCAGAATAGTCCCTAATCTCCAGGTCCCCCCCCCATCCCCTCCCCTTTGTTTTGCACCACCTTACTCTCTCCACTTTTTAAATTTAAGCTGTAGTTTAAATTTGTGAAAAAGAAATCCAAATCTACTAAAGAATCCCCCCCCTTTAAAAAATCCTTTGAACACAGGAACTGTATAAAAGGTTTACAGTACTGTGTCACGTGTTCCTCTAGGTGGAAGAATAGACTTCTTAGATACTGAGCTGTCACCTTGCGTGAATCCATGTATGCTTCATTACATCTGAATAACTACTTGCCATATTTAGGGATTACTGTATAACATTACTGAAGATCAACACAAGAGAGCCCACACTAGTCACAACCCCTGTCACTTTTCTACTTCCATGAAGAATGATGGTCTGCGAACGCTTCTTCCGCACATGACAGCTGTTGATGCAGTCTGGAGCCTTGGCATTCCACATCACATGGAGAGTTTCCATGCAGAGAGAGGAGGTTCTCCACTTATTCTTAGCAAGAGGAGACTAATGGCGGAGGTGATGAGGGTAGACCAGTCCCATGTTGATTTTCTGTGTTTTTCTAAGTGCTGGAGAGCTTTTTTTTTTAAACCAATGCACAAATGAGTAACCCACATACACTCATCTACACAGATTGTACACTTGTTGGACGTATCCTGTGAACAATGTTTTATGCTTCTGCCTCTTGTGTGAATGTGGTTGGGACCATCATTGCTGTCTCTTTAGCCATTGCTGCATTAAAAAGTCACCCCTTTATCGGTTTAAAGAGGCGACTTTTAAGCTTAGGTCAAGATAAACCAGAGCAGGTGACTAATTGAGTTACAGGCCTTGTCATCTGCACAGCCTTGGTCATGCTGTTCAGTCCCAGAGTAATCAGGAGAGACTCCTAAAGCACTTCAGAACACTTTTATACTAGAAAACCCTGGGATGGAATGCCATGCATTGGGTGGCACATCATCATCATCATCATCATCATCATCATCATAGGTTTAAACCTGCTGTTTGAGTTGTTCCCAGAGCATACAGGGTCTCGAATCAGACATCAAGAGCCTCTGCAAATGAAAGGTTCCTGTGCCGACCTTCCAGATATCGGCCACCGAGTTAAGCCCAGTCACCTAGAATGGAAGGTCGGGACTGGGTCCATGCACCTGCTCACCGGGTTAGGTCTAGCCAAGGTCTAGCCAAGCCCCCCCCCCCTCGTTCGAAGCCTTCCAGGAGTGGCTCATGGCTTCCCGCTTTGTTACTGTTGTTGCGTAATGCGGCGAAGGCCCTTTAAAAAGCAAGGTTTTTCTGTGGCAGCAAGACACTTCAGCAAGGGGGAAATCAGAAAGCAAGGATGAGGATCTATATTTTGGCCAAGTGTCAAGGAAAGCCGAGGGAGGGGCTGGGGGAGAGAGAGAGAAGGGATATCATCACAACAATGCGTAGTTCGGATTGTGTGTGTTGAGGGGTAGGGGAGGATTGGCCTCGTATATGAAACTTAGCCAAATTAAGCCCAGCGTTGCTGCTTTAACGCTGTCGTAGGAGGCAGCCGAGAGGTGAGACGGCGGCGGCGGGGGACTTGTAAGGAGGAGGCTGCCTGGGCATTTCTAGCCGCCGCACACGCGCTCTTCCTTCCCACAGGAACCGAGCGTGCCTTTTTCTTCCCCTCGGCATCCCCCCCCCGCCCGGTCCCTGTCAGGCCGGCAGCTTGAGAGGGGTTGGAGGAGCGCCTGCCGCTTTCTGGATGCCTGCGGACCCGGGGGGGGGGCGGCGGCGGGCAGAACTAAAGCGGGGGCCAACGGGGAGCACAAGCCGGGCGGGGGGGGGGTGAGCGGCTCGGGGGGTTCCCTCTGCCTTGCCTCCTATCCCCCTTCCTCCTCCTCCTCCTCCTCCCCCTCCTCCCCCCCACCTCCGTTCCTCCTCCTCCTCCTCCTCCTCCTCGGCCCCCACTTCCCTCTGGGTGAGTTCATTCACTGGGATTGGTTTCAAATGACGCCATCTCTTTATTTTTACACCAATTACCTCATCCCAGCAGCAGCAGCAGCAGCAGCAGCAGCCTGCAAGTTTACTGACCAGCAAAAACTCTTTCTCCCCACCCCCTCCTTCTTTCTCCTCCTGGCTTGTTTTGTTCCTCACATTTAATAATTACGGCTCTTCTGCCCTCTTTCTTCAATTACACCTATCCAGAGATTATTCCCACCCCCACCCATTCCCTTCCCTTTCCTCAGCTCCCTTCAGGTCATCTTCAGTGAGGAGGAAAAAACTGGAAACGTCCCCCCCCCCTCTCTAACCTTCTCTGAAATTTAAAAAAAAATGCCCTCTCCGGAGACTCCGAAGCGGAGGGAAATTTCCCAGCGGCGGCGTTGAAGAAGGGCAGAGTCCTGAGAGGACAGTCGGGCAGAGGGAGAAGAGGCTGGAGGTGGCAACTCCCAGTCCTTTAAAAGCCAAGGCACTTTAGAGGGGGACAAAAGTAAGTGTTTGGGAAAGGAAAAAGCAACGAGACAAGGGGGTTGGCAAGAAGGATGAGGGAGGGGGGTGAGAGAGAGAGAGAGAGAGAGTTTTTCCCCCTAACCAGGATAGAGTCTTCCTCCTCCTCCTCTTCCTCCTCCTCCTCCTCCTCCAGGGTAGGGCCTGGATGCCACATGGGAGTGGGCTGGTGTGTGTGTGTTGGGGGGGGGGGACACGCTGCTCTCTCGGTCTGTTTTAAAGAAAATGTGAACCAACTCCTAAAAGATTCTCCAGCCCTTCGTAACACACCACACATTCCGGCTTTCTTAGGAGTTCCTCCACTCCATGCTTCTCTTTTTCTCCATTGTTGACTTGGGTTGAACGCCCGTTCTTCCTCCTTGTCAGGTTGCTGTAAGATATATTTGATTATTATTATTCTGATCCCCGATGGGTAGGCGGCAGTGGAGTGAGGGAGGAATGAAAAACCAGTTATATAAAAAGATCTGTTGGAAGGGGGTTGCTGACAGAATTTTCCCCAGGTACAGTATTATGTTTCTATTTTCGCTTTCCTACCTCCTCCTCCTCCTCCTCCTATTTGACTAGCTTCAAACTTTGGTTTTCTGAGGCTCCTTGTACCTCTAGAAGACAATGTGGTTTATGGGCAACCCTTGTGTCCACCTTGATAGCTAGGGAGGTGCAAAACACTTCCACAAACAAAGGTTTAAGTGGCATACCTTGTACATTTTTTGGAAGAAAATGCTGTTGTCTTTTTTTTTTTACAGTTTCCCCAGGCACCTGTCACTCTGGTTTTACATGTTATGCTCCAAAGGTTATTCATGGTGTAGGAAACATGTAGTCGTGTGCAGTATAAAGTCTTTTGCAGAAAAAAAGGGGGGGCAGACAAAGGAATAAACGTCAAAATACAGTTCTTACTGGTTTAATATTAATTAAATGATATTTTAGTGGTCATTATAGTGGTGTTTGGTGTAATGTACCGCATAAGTGCTGTTGGTCCCCTCCCAACCTCCTCTTGCCTTGACAGATAACACCCCCATCTTCATGTCATTAAAACCACATCAGTTTTCTCCAACAAAAAATAAGCCTTTCTAACCTTCACCCACCTTCAAGATTCTGCCTGCCCACCTTTCCTTGTAAACAAATAGGAGTCTGAATGATTTACACGAAACACTGCATACATCTAGTTCCCTTAAGGTACAAGCAAGAAATGTTCTGCTGTGTTTTAAAGTGGAGGGGTGGGGGGAGAGAATCTAGATTGCTATGTGGAAAAGAATACTTTAGAAAAAAAATATGGATGACACTGTTTAAGTTGAGATATTTCAGTTTTTCAAAAGGATTGGTTAATATTTTAACAAATGTTTATAGGACACAGAATTATTTCTGATGGAGAGGTAATTGCTTTGGCCTATTGACATTTTGCTGAGAAAGGCATATATGACAATGCTATTACATTACTGGCCTATAAAAAAGGATTTGTTTTTGCAGCCCTGATCAGATTTGGTTAAAATTAAGACTGTGACATTGCTAAAGTTTTAATTGTTGATCTAAAGGTATTTGCTTGTACTCTTTGAATCTGAGTACTTTGTATCTCTATGTTGATACAATCAAAATTGTAGCCTTTGGAAAAGAATTATTTCTAATGATTAGCAGTTATACTGATGTGCCAGTGATCTAATGACATGGACAAATTAAGGGCTGAGAAATCAACCTTGCAGAACATGACAAAATGTGAGTGCCCACCTAAATGCCTATGAAGTTGTTAATAACTCAGATGAAACTTTTTAAAGACAGAAGGCTTAGTGTATGTTTTGACATTTGAAATGAGTATTGATGAATATCTTTTTTAAATGCTGGCTTAGTAGCACAACTGGAATTACATTGTGAGTAGGTAAAGTAGAGGGGAGATGTGATTTACTGGTATCTGTGGGTATGCTGAGCAATTAACTTTTAAAATATATTTTAATTTTTTATTTTATACAAAATACTAAAAATACAAATTACAAATTACAAAAAAGACAAAATATCAACAACAGTGCACCCCTTCACCACCCCTTCACCCAGGACCACTCTTCTTATTTCCATTCATTATCCTCCCCTCCAGAACAAAAATGATTGTTGCGTAGAAGTCTTACCCTTATCTCTTACAAACACATATTCAATAAATCTATCCCATATATCATAAAAAATATGATATATATGTTCACAGGTCTAATATGATGGACGCCAATGTAGGGCCTTTGACCGTGCTGGTTTTGATGGGACATACCTTGCTTTAGATCTTCATTGGTGTGGTCCAAATGCAGTGGTGAATTTAGTCTGTGTAGATGCATTGTTTTGACTGAGAAAGATATCTGATCAATGCATCTGAGCATGGTCTCTATAGGACATGAGGGTATGCCCAGTGTAATTGTGATCTGACTGTGAATTAGCACTTGGTTTGGTTTCTAGTTTATGTGGTGAATATAACAAGGAAGAGAAAGTATCAGCGCACGCACGCACACACACACACACAAAACCAGAATTGCTTACGGATGCATAATAGTCTAGTTTCCAAGGTCTGATTTTTTTTTTTTAGGTCAGAAGACTTATTTGGAAAAACAGGACTAGCTTCATAGAGGTGGAAGGGGTCTTATAGTTCATCTGCTCCATCCAAGCCTGTTCTTAATGCTGATAACCAGAACTGGGAGTCTCCTCTCTGCTTACACACCTCCATCAGGGAAGACATATCCCCACACCCCAGCCCAGCAGTAGGTTCCCTTATGATACTGCATTTATCGTTTAATGTATCTTAATGTTCAGTTGATGCTGACTCTCCTTTAACTTGGGTTGCAGTCCTAGACCCATTTTTAAAAAATACTGTACTGTAAGTCCTAATGAGTTCTTAGTAGGGTTTACTCCAGAATCAACATTTACAGGAGTATGCTATTATACCCCCTAATATCTAGCCGTGCCTTCCAGGATAACAGAGGAGAAGTCTAAGTAACACACCTTTAGGCATTTAAAGAGTGCTGTCACATCCTGGGCCTCCATCCCCATCAGCTTTATCCTTTCTTGGCTAAATATACTTACCGGTAGATGTTTCAGCTTTTTTTCATTGGATATCTTTCCTAAACCTTTGACCATCTTTGTTGGCACCTTGGAACCAGTTCCCTTTGTCTGTATGCTCTTAAAATGCAGTGTGCAGTATGGAATATTATACTGCCTTAATAGCTCTCAAACTTTTGCATCTCACATTCCACTAGCTACTCTGTGAAACAGTGTGTCTCATTGTGACATTGTGTTTCTCTTTCCCCAAAGGGGACCTATATATGTTCATAGGTGTTGTTTCATTAAATTAACCATTTACTATGCACTTTAGGACATTAAAATTATAGTACTATTTGTGAGAAGTAAATATAAACAAAATTAGAAATTATTAATAGTTACAATACTGCTGAATACAGATTTTTTAAAAAAATACTTCTGAATACTGTACAAAGATGCCTTTTGCATTTTATCTATAGTGCACATTACAGTACATCATGGTTGCAAGATGTTAAATGTGGAGTGAATTATTAATGCTTGTTATGAAAATCTACCTGTATGTCTCACCTAAGTTACCTCTGTGCCCCACCCACTGGTTGAGAACCACAGCTCTAGTTTCCACGTATGCAGAAAAAGCAAAACATTACTTCTTGTCACCTGGAGACTGATTCTAATAAGACAACCCAGAATCCCAACAGGTTTTGTTTTTGTTTTTTTGCACTCACCAGACACTGCCAGTTCAACCCTATTCCAAATGTGATTACTTAATCTCAATATTCTTTTCACATGTACTGTTGCCAAGCCAGTTATCTCTCACCTGTGTATTTTGAGGGAAGGTTAATACAGAACTTTGTATCTGACCCTGCTGAGCTTTAGCCTTGCTTTTTTTCTGCCAAAGTGATTTTGAACTTATCTAACATATTAGCTCTGCCTTCTAGTTTCTGTGTCACTTACACATTTAAAAAGGGCCTTCCCTATCTCGTTAGTATTCTAACTCCTTTGTACCAATAATAAATACTATAAGGTGAACCTTTTAGAGACCGAGTGCCCAAATTGTGATTCAAAACCCAGTAATTTTTTCACAAAGTGCCAATGCAGCAATTTAACCATAATCCAGGTGGCTGTGAAGGGGCAATGTTGGGGACCCACAGAAAGGACTCTGAGTGCCACCTTTGGCACCCATGCCATAGGTTCACCAACACTGGTTTAGGACAAAGTCCGACAACACAACGGTTTTATGAGGAGTCACTTGTGAGCATTGCAGCCAACAGTTAATCCATTTCTGTCTAGCTGAATTTAACTAGTTAACAAAAATGCCTTGGGAAATCTGTCAAATGCATAAATTATTTGAGTAGCATTCCCACAGTCCATTAAACTAGCAACCCGATTTTTAAAATACTGCAGTAGATCATTTTTTTCTGGTAGGATTTATTCTTGATAAATCAATGCCACTGATTACTAACCACTACGTTGTTAGCAGGAATGCTTTAAAACTGATAGCAAAGTTCTGCACCCAGTGTTGCACATTAGCATATGTTGTAGGTAAATACTATACCTTAATCCAATATTAAATAATGCCTTCTCCCATTTTCCTTACCATGCGTTTACTTGTGCTTTCAGCCAACTTTCTAAAGAGCCACTTGTCGTATTGCTTGCGGCAAGTCAGAATTCCTTCCAGGTGAACAGGCACCAGGGGGCTTTAAGATGTAAAGCTAGAGATTGTTCTGTCAAGTCCGTGCAAGGAGAACAGAAATGAGTAACACTGGCTACGTGTAGGCCTAGACATTTCTTTTTCTTTCTGTTCTTCCCTTCCCTTCCCTTTTTCAGGGTGGAAGAGGAGTGCATTAATTGGGCACCAACATCTGTTAACTTACTTGTAAGGCAGGTTTCTTCTAGGATTCCAGAAATAACCCCAGTAGAAATAGCTGCAAGGTTCCTGTGCCGATTCTTTATACATTTTGCAAGCATTTGGTTTGTCCTGCATAGATATGAGTAGCCATATTGGAAAAGGTGATGCATTATTTGGTTGTGAATTAATGCAGAATGATCTCAGATTTGAGATACGATGTGACTGATAAAATAACATTTTTCAGTTTTGTATGACTTAACATTTTTGTATGACTTAACTAAGAGCGCTTGGGGGAAACAATATCTTTGATCTTGAAAAATAATAATTTTGAATTAGCTGTTACCAAACAGTAACTGCATCTTGGAGTTGCCACTGAGTTTTTTACTCTGTGACAAGGCAGGCAAAATATCATACATGTGCACTAATGATCTTTTCAGGATTGTTTGCTCTGCAGCTGTGCCCCGTAAGTGATTGTGGCTGCTCTGTACAAATTGATGGAACGCCCCTCACCATCTCACCCTGGTGTTCGGAAGAGTTTTGGTTGTCTTTTATCAAACAAAATTCAGAATGCATATAATTCCAGTCAGCATTTTCTATACATGCTTCCTAGTGTTCAAAGTGCTCCACGTTCATATATATACCAATCATCCTTTCAACAGCAAGATGCCTGCTGTGTTATAGAGAAGCTTAAGAAACTTTTTGAATTTAGTGGTGGTCTGTTTATAATCCCAATTAAGTGATGTTTCCCCTGTTTCTCCTGAGACTATACTGTACTGGGCAGTTTTTTCAATGATCCTGGAAGCCTGAATGATCTTGCTCATCTTACAGTGTGAGAAGAAGTAGCTACCATGTTTATAAATTTCTTGCTTTATGGTTTCCAGTTTACCTTGAAGGAGACTCATGTCTCAGTGGTTAAACTGTAATACTGCAGTTGAGATGCTGCTCAAAACCTGATTGAAATCCCAGTGAGCTCAGATAGCCAGCTCACAGCTGACTAAGTTTTCCATCCTTCCAAAGCTGGTAAATTGAGTATCCAGCTTGCTGCTGGCGGCAAATGTGTTGCCTACATAATTAAATTGTAAACTACCCTAGAGAGTACCACCTTGGGGTGGTATATAAACAGCACATTTTGCTTTGCTTTTTCATTAATACAGTGTTCCTCATGTTCCATGTTTCAGTTGTATGTGTTGTGCAACATCAGATTTTCTTTTCACTTCTCTGCACATCAGACACTAGCTGTTCTTTCAGCTTTAATCTGTTTGCATCATTTGCAACATAGTTATTCATACATGTTCTGTGTCCCTCCCCAGTAGCTGATTGAGTGCTTTCTGACTTGGGCCTTTATTTTCCAGCCGCATCTCTTGCTTCATTTTGGATGGTCTCATCCTTCAGAAGTGGCTTATCGTCACCTTCTTCACAGTACTGACAACAGTTAGCTTGAATGTCAGTGCTGTTGCCTCCTTCATCAGTGTTACTATCAGCTACTGCTGCTGCCCAGTAGCTGCTTTGAAGAGATTGGATGCACCATAGTCAGACCCCAAAGTCTTGTATCCTCAGCAGGGGCTCCTTCACCACTTTCTCATCTGGAGCTGCCTAGCTCCTTTCTGGGGCTTGTTTCAGGGGCTCAGCTTGGCTGAGTGAGTTCCTCCTGGCTCAGCCTGGCTGCTAGCTGTCTGCTCCCCACCTCCTACCTGGCTCCAGCTGCTGCTGCTCAGAAGAAGGCAGTTTAAAAAGCATGAAAATAATTAAAATACAATAGCTTAAATCCTAATCCATAGGTTTCACTGTGCAAGTCAGCCATCCTCAACCTCTTTTTTTGGCCGCAGGTCTAAGCATAACATGAAAGAGAATCCAAATCAGGACTTAAAAGGTGCATAATAAACCTTATTAGGTGGGTATGGAAGGAATTGTTTCCAGCCCGTGGTCCCATTCAAATATCCTAGTCCCCCACCCCACCCCTGCCAGTGTAAGGTCATCTTGCTTTTGGCAGTTTTTCACTAACACCCACTTCAAGTATTTGCCTTAAAAAGCTCACATAGAATGTAATATGTTTTGTGATGCATGCATGTAACAAGTCTGAGCTTGCTTTCTGGAAATAGAATTGAATGGCTAGGCAGCTGTACAATCCATTTTGCATTTCTGGGTGGATCTAGATTAGCCCATTCTCACAGAGGACATCTGACTAAATAAATGGCCAGGTCATCTGCAGATCTGAACTTTCTTCTCAGGAACCTGCTCCAGCGGAGTACTTCTAATTGTTTCCCGATAGAGAGCAAAAAATTAAGAAGAGCCTCAAAACTCTGCCAGAAGGGTCCAAGGTTGTCCTTTGGAGAGCTGTCCTTGGGATACCAATGAGCTGAATCAACCGATACGTTCATTTTATCTCAAAAGTACGAGTATTTCTGAACTTCTCTCTGCTTCAGCTCTTTAATCATCTATCAAATTTGAAACAGTTGATTTTACTTCTTTTCTAGTCTTGAGTTTTCCTTTACCCATGTGCAAGCCCAATTGATAAGGGATTCGCAGAAAACTCTGAGGAGGAGCCACATACTTCTTTACACAAAGAAAAGCCAATATTCTTGAGTGGAGCTGATGTTCAGAGTCTTCTTAAAAATGAAATTGGCAGTGGCACCACTCAGGAATAGGCAAGAAGGCTCAATTTCTTCTGTTTTTACTCCGCTGGCAGGCTCATCTCCACCTTCACAAACACCAGTTGCAAAAAACGTGTATGTGACCAACCATGTAAAGGAGATGCATTGTAGGAAAGGAAAATTAATATGCGGATGTGTCACATGTATCTCACAAGCTTATGTTATGCAGTACACTCCTTGACTGGCTGTGAGTGGCTGGATTTCCCTGATGGGTGTACACTTGAAACAGGTATTCTCACGTGCATGGTAGCCTGCAACTTTTGGACCTTTCCCACAGGGCTCTCTTATTTTTCATGCATCTTGACACAATGGCTGCTCATATTATGTTATCTTGGTCAGGCAATAATGACTTGATGGGATAATCCAAGATCTGAAACTCCTTTGGGCCGATAGATACAGCCCTTTCATTTCTCCCTGCTCAGTTTTTCATGATAAAACATTGAAAACTTAAACTGTTTTCTATTACAAATTCACACAGAAAGTGATGGTCATCAGCCTCAGAACCAAGTCGGTCCTTCCTCTTTTGGCTTGTGAAATGTGTGTGTTGAGGTGGTAAGCCCCTCATCTCCTCCCCCCGCTCATCTTTGTATCAGATCTGCCAAAGAGATTCCCATCTTCCTTTTCACATTTCCCCCAGCTCTGATCGTCCCCCCCCCGTGAGGTTTGTAAACCTCACCATGGATATGTGGAGAGTGTGGGCCTACCTTGCAACTTCTGAGGTCACAATCTTATCACAGGCCATCTCAGTCTTTGTTGTGGGTCAGACAAGGGAGAAGTTCTCACACTGCAGGAGGCATGTTGAATGAGGAAGAAGATTTTGATCTGAGAAGTCCCCCCCCCATATTTTATTATAACCCATGCTTGCTTCTTTGTGCATGATTGAAAGACACCTATTTGTACCTGCATGTGCCCAGGTACATGTTTATTTTCATTTATCTGTGGACAGAGGACTTTGCTGTGGGGCGTTCATGCTTATTTCAAAAGATTCCTATGCTGAATGGGTGAAAAACAAAATACTCTGAAGGAGATTTCTGCTGCTCATCCATTCTTCCCATGAATTTGCTTTGTGGAGACGGCTTATTTATGGCTGTTGTTAGAACTTGCTGGTGTGGGTTCTTTCGGACCTCTGTATGTTACTTTTGCTTCATTTACTGTAGCAGGTCAACAGCCTGAGAAGAGGTGAGATGAAAATTAGGCTGGAGGCATGTGCAAGAGAACACAGTTGGTGTTTTCCTTGTGCTCCATTTGTGGTTTGCGATCGAGCCAGGAGTGACCTACTCAGAGCTGGCTCTGAACAAATTGGCTGGCTTCCATTTTGTCTCTCTCCAAAATGCTGTTGTACGTTTTTAAGTTGGGACTGAAGAAGAAAAGAAGGAAGAGGGAATAAAAATTGCAAGTAGTTAACCAAGCAACTTGTCCCAGTTTTCTTCGACTCTGTTAAACGTTGTGGAACGTGGTTGGCCTCTTAAGATACATCACCTCTATCTGTTTCCTCCCGCATTCCTTCGGTGTATCTTGTGAATTAGCTGATGTTTATAATATAAAGGTAGGGAAAGGCATGAGTTCCTGGGTATCATTCATGTCAAAACTCCCTGGCCGCAAAACTCATTCAAAGGATTTACCAAACTAGCTAGCCTATAAGGGGTATTTGAACGTGTTTCTAGTATTAACAATTCTGGGAATTTCATTAATTTATAAACAAAGGATAGGACTATAACAAGAAAGTCATGTTTATGCTGCTGTACATATAAATAATCTGTGGTCTCAAATACTGTATATGCTAAAAATGATTTTGAAAATTAGGACAGTCATTCTTATTAAGTAAAAAGCCTGTTCAGTAAATGGTGGACTTAAAAGTTTGGGATGTCTTGTTATTTTCTGTTTTGACCAACCCGTTGCCCCATTTCTGATGAAAATATGGTCCTACAGTTTCAGTATATAATTTCAGTGAAAACATGGAATAGTTTTCTCCTTTTAGGAGATATTTCTTTAAAAGGCTGTTTTGACCCAATGTTGGTGAGTGCCTCTTATTTAATCTTTTCTTTAGTGCACATGAGTTACCAAGAGTTTCATGCATTTGTAATTCTCATCGATTATGTTTTTTTTCCCTGCCTAAAATAAGATGTGTAGTGCTAGTGTTTCCTCTGAATTAGCCTCTGAACAAACTTTGGTCAATTTTGCTTTCAGTTTCTAAACTACATTTATTTGTGAAGAGGGGTTTTTAGAGGAAGCAAGGTTTAATTGCAAAGATAGAGTGTGATTCTTTGAAACTGCCTTTGGTACTTTGTCTTTAAAGACTGTCTCATAAATATGTTATTTTTTTAAAAAAAAATGCTATTTAAAACAGACAAATGCAGACCTTATTTTGACCAAATCTATATTTTTGTGCTGGTTTTGCTTGCTGTCCCCACTGTTGAGAACTGACGTTTCTACATAATTGCAAGTAAAATAGGATTGTCAGTTTGTCATGATTTGTTGTGAAGTTTCAGGATCTTAGCATTTCTAGGGTGGGATAAAACTTTAGAGTGAGAGGAACGGGATAGAAGTGAGACAAGCTTTTTGGGTGGGGTGGGGCTTCCCTGCTTTGATAAGTTTTGCAGCTTGTTCTCTTCTGCCCTTCATGTTCAACATGCTTGACTCTTGGTGTCAGGTTCCTCACTGCCCCAAACCAGTAACCTTCTTCTGCCACTAACCATTGTTTAGTAAACTACATTTTAAAATTAGTTTATGTTATAGCCTGTTATAAAAACTCTCTAAAATGCCCTTTAAAAGTAATAATATTAACAAGAAAGCCTTAATAATTATGTCAAAAAGGTGACGTGGTTCCTATTGATTATGTTGGTTAAACTGTTGCCTTTCTGTGGACTTGTTACCCTAATCAGGCAAGTAGTTACAAGTAAAAAAGTTATTTGTAACTCCTTACTTCCAGGTTCTAGCAACAGCTGGTACAAAGAGGTCTTTTCTATCTCAACAGATTCTATCCTCTTCCGTGACAAGCACTGTGGAACAAGTTGGGGGCACTAAAGAAGAAAGAGAGTGACCAAAGTGACCGATTTATTTATTTATTGAAAAGATTGCCCACAATGTTATTGACTGCAGACATAACAACACAGATTTAGAAAGGGAAAGAATATGAGGAGCTTAACCTTTCGCCAACTAATCCAGGGAGCTAGCTGGATTATTTTCCTCTGGTGTTTGACTCACAGCTGAGTCTTCATCCTGACACTGCCAGCTAAGCAGCATTGCTGGGTTCAATCTCGTTTGAGCAGTTGCCTCAAATGAGCCTGGTGTTTCCCAATTGACCCCAAATGACCCTCAGTATATCACTGCTACTCTGTGTATTGTGTTTGAACAATAACCATGCCAAAGGGTTGGCTAGCATGATGATGATGATGATGATGATGATGATGATGCAAAGCAACTTCTATGAATACATGTGATGTGTTTGTGCATTTTACAAAGATAAAATACACAAGGGAAGTTAAAAGACTCGCCAGCTTCGTTAACAGTCTTGTAAACATTACCAGTCCTATATAGGCTTATCTTCTTCATCTTGGTCAACAATTAAATGATAGGTGTGGAGTGGTAGTTCATTGGCTTGTGTGATGCTTGCCTGCCTGCCTGCCTGCTTGCCTCCCTGATATTTGGCTTCTTGCAAGATTTGGAGCTTGGGGGCTTGTCTGGTATTACAGAGGACTTCAGAATGTTATTTAATGCCTACTGGCCAGGCTAGGCCGCGGTACTAGCCCAGCAGGCTGATGTGAGGAGGCCCCTGTGTCTTGTGCTTCTCGTGGCCTCTCCCTTCTAGAAGTGTGGCCGCTGGGCAACTTTTGCATGTGCCACAGGCACACAGCTCTTTAGCCCCTCTTATTTCCCTTTCTCACAGGGTGATTGGCAGAATTCTGTCATATGTTTCCAGTAATGTGCTCCAGCCACTCTGATTTAAGACAGCTTAATGGCTGTGGTGTTGAAGAGGAAATTAGGATACTCTGCTACTGTTTGCCATCAAATAAAGGGAAGACCAAGCTTTACCTGTACATTGTGCTGAGAGATAGGAGGTGGATTAGAGGGAGAGCTTCTCTGAAGCCATTGCTGCTCAAAGTGGGGGTGAGGTTAGAAGTGAAGGTCCAGAGGGATCTGAGACACTCCTCCTCAGTTTTGCTTCCTTGGCTCAGACCCCTAATAACGCTACCAGTTCTTGGCATGTCTGAAGTCAGATACCCTGTGTTATTTGGGTACTATATCCCCTTTTGCCCTTACCAGCCGTCTTGGTGCCCATTTGAAACAGCCATGCCATCATCTCTTGGATCCGACTTGGCAGATGAATTTTGTTTGGCCAAGAAGCAAAGGAGCCCACATTGCAAAATGCTGAACTGCAGTTAAAGATGATAATTGAGTCATCTTTTCCTTTCCACTTTCAACGGGGTGGTGGTGGTGAGGGTCGGCATTCAGATCGCACATTCAGCTTTCTGTCAGCAAATTTGCAGCAGTTGAGCAAAGTCTGTGCTGATATGAACAACATGTCTCAGACTGGCTCCAGATTGCATACTGTAGAAGAATTGTTCTTTTGTAATGCACACTTAGTCATATTTGTTTAAGAAACTGGTTATGCTAAAATAGTTTATTTTTTACCTAAGCTACCTGATTAGGTGTTCTCATTGAGCATTGCCTAAACCTAATTCTCCATTTGCTCTTTTTGGTGTGATGACATTACACAGTAGAATTAAACCATGACAAATTCGGATATGAGGAAATGCTTAGCATCCTCTGTTATCTGTAGATTTAGCGGGGATTATGTTCTATAGAAAAGCAGAGAATATTTTTTGTCCCTTTTCTTTGTGAACTTTGCACACCAGTATCTCAATTACATTCACTGCTAATGATCATATGCAGCTGTCAGCCTTCTGCATGGATTACTGAAGCTATTGAAATTAATGTTAATTTAAGAAAAAACGAAGAGGAGTAGAGATAGTTTAGAATCATCTTTGTCATAGTCCGGCTAAGCATACATTCTGCCAGGTAGCTTCTGATGGAGGGAAGGATATGTTTCCTAGATTTTCAGAGTGTTCCCATTTGAATGTGATAGGTTGCCTGAATAGTATCAATTTGCACCCCAAAAAAATATATCCCACACACCTGCTCCTCCCGGGACATACAGTTTCAATGCTTTTTCTTCTAAATGTTTGGTTAAAAACAGTGCAAAGAATTGGTGTGTATGTGATCTTGCCTCTTAACTTTTAGAATGGAAATGATGCTTTTATTCTGAATCATGGAATACAGATAGAAGGTCATACAGTATCACCCTTGAGGACAGGAGCAAATGCAAGGGAAACAGTCATGCTGGACTGCAGCCAGATATAGCAGCGGCAGGCCACTGTCAGACCTGTGTGGAGCACCAATGAGCTTTTTTAGGCCTATGCGAAAGGGGTAGAATTCCACCAAAGGGATGGGGACATGTGGATAAGGGGTCCCCTTCAGACCTTAAGAGAGGAAGGGGTGGTCTACATTATCCATCAGGGTGAATATAACAGTTAAAAGGTCCATCCAGGTTCAGTGGATTTGGATTTGAAGTGAGCTCTCGCTTTCTCTCTTCTCTTTTGTAAACTGGCTTGTATAGTTTCCTTCAACTGGAGTTGCTCTTCCTACTCACTTAGGCCGGTGGCCATTTTCTCCGTACTCATTGGGCACAAAGGAATACCCGTCTCCTGTTTTGTAGTTTCTCTTCTTTCCTCATTCAGCAATCATTCTGGGAACGGAATGTTGTAAGATGGAAAACAGGCCGAACGGTACATTTAATGACATAACTGTGACAGTACCTTGAGAGATAAGTGGTGATGTCATTTCAGTATTAAATCATTCCTTTTATTTGCCGCGGGCACTCAGTCCTGTTTTTCTGTCACCACCTTCATATTATCACTGCAAAATGGATACCTAAAAGTCCCAAAGAAATCTGCATGTTTTGTAAGAGTAGGGTAATTTCCAGATTCTCCTCCTGCCACTTGTCATTATATACAGCAAGGGAAATTCCTGGCAAGCTTAAATGTCTTCTTTCACTTATGTTCATACATTAATTTCCTCCTTCAAAGATGCTTGCGTACAGTTGAAAGTCTGAAAGTTTGGAACTTGCACAATTTTTCTTTTCTCTCAGTTGTCTGTGTTATTTCTTCTAGTCTGCTTTTGCAAGTAGTTCCTTTAAAATAATTTAAAACGTAAAGCTGTAAAGATTTCATCTGGGAAAGCTAGAGGATAACTGTTAGGACTGGAAGATGGAATCAGGAAAACTGGGCAAGCAGAAACTGGATGTAGCTGGTGGACGTTCTTGTTTGTTGTTTGTTCCTTCTTATCAGTCTTTGTCCATAAGAACTTGTAAGCATTACCTGCCTTTAATATGTCATTATGAACATGTTTAATATCATTGAAATTTACTTCTTCTTATGCACGTCAGGATCTATCATTTAATGGGTCTCTTTATCCAGTAAACTGACAGGTATCAAATACAGTGGACCCTTGTATAACAGACAGTTTGTATAACATAAAATCTGTACAACATAAAAAATTCCGGAGATAGGGGAAATTTGCTTAAGAGAATTGTCTATGGGGCAAATCTGTACAACATAAAAATGGTCGTGATTAGGGATTACTCTGTTTTCAATGCATTGCTATGGGAAATTTGTATAAAGGAAAATTTGCTTAACATAATTCCATATGGAATGAATTAATTTGTCGGAAATCTTTCTCACTCACAGTGCCTCTGTGGCATCCATTAAC
>JAHTLZ010000274.1:3591480-3606860 GCA_023846285.1 Phrynocephalus versicolor | reverse complement strand
TGTGTTTTTATGTTGACGTATAAGTCTGTAATTGGTTGAGAGATTGCTGCAAAGCTAAATGGGATTTGTAGTCATGTGGTTCTCAATAAAGGCTCTGCCTGGATGCAAGAAAGGAGAAGGACAGAGAGAGAGAGAGAGAAGCATCCATTTTGCACCAAGAAACACGTGTGGACTCTTTCTTTATTTTCCAACCCATTAGGGGGGGTTGCTGGTTAAGCTTCCCTGCTGGGTTCCCATCAATACTCAAGCTTATTTCTGAAATAGGCTTCCCAAGTTTTTCAATCCTTAAAACGTTAAGGATTCCCAGGAGTTAAGTCCTACTGTTGGCGAGCAACTTTTCAAGCCTCACAGATTGGGGCTTCCCACGTGGGGGTTATTCCCACATTAATTCATTTATACAAGGTACCACTGTATACAGATTCAGCCAAGTGCTGAGTCAAAATGTCCCCAAGGTTTGTCACAGATGCTAAAGAGTTAATTCCTTTTGGTCAACTCTTGGTTGTCTTGCGGGCAGGGGTGAATTGCGTGTCCCATTCATTGGTTGTGGTTGTATTCCCCTAACCAACCCTTGGCCGAGGAAGTAGAAGGCTTAGGCATCTGTGTCAACCAATAAAGAAGGTCCAAAATGAAAATACTGTATCACAGTGATAACTTTATTAGGCCAACTTTTTAAAAAGCACACACATTTAAGCCTTGGAGCCCTTTAAAGGCATACTGTTGTGAATGACAGGATGAAAGATGAGAAAAGGAGAGATAAACAAACAAAAACAGACCAGATATTCAAGTATTCATGTTCTTATCCTGTTCTAGTTCTGATGGAGTGAAGAAAAACAGCAGGCATTCCAATATAACTCTCTCGTGTGACCTACAACTGATGCTGAATTGCAGCCGGAAGTAGTCATGCTTCTGGTGAAGGAGAAAGAACTGAGAATTGAAATTTGTCACTGTTGCTGACATGGAAGGGCATCCATGAATTTCGGCTGAATTCTGCCCTGAATAAAGTTAATGCTATTTTATTAGATTCATATATTAGATATATTAGATTTAGATATTGCCCGTCTAGCTACTGAGCTACTCCAGGCAGCTACTCTTGCTAGGTGGAGACCAGGTTCCTCCAAGGAAAGGAAATGCAAAAAGACATAAAGAAAAGCACCTCTTTATGCCAATGGCTGCCATCAATCACTGGTTTGATTGAATATAGCTCTGGTTCAGTTTATTCTTTGTTGGCCTAATGGCCACATGTTCCTTCCTTCTCTCACTTGAATCTTAAAAGAACCTGGGTCTGAATGGTGCCTTAATAAACATTACTTAGCCCTTGTGCAGTGCTGCTCTGAACATGGATGGACTCATGCCTTGAGTGATACTGAAGGCAGAGCCAAGATACAGGTGCTTGAACATAGTGTGGATACCGTAGTGTGGATACAGGATGCAGCAATCTCTCAAGGCATTTGCTTCCCACATACAACAGCCACGAGGAGCTGCCTCAGTTTCTCCCTACACCTGTTGACTCTTCAAGCCTTGCTAAAGACATGGGCTTTGACTACAGAGTCATCTAAAGCCACAACGAAAAGTTCCTGTTTTACAGTTGAGGCTGGTTTGCAGGACAGGAAGCCGTCGTTACTTCCTTAAAGGTTATTATGCAGTACTCTGGAGCACAGTGTGCTAAGAACCCAAAGGAATGAGAAGAGCCCTTCTTCCTTGAGAAAATGAAGCAGCAGCATGAAGTTGTGGGCATGTTTAAGCATGAGGATGACATTATAAGCTGTGAAAGAGGAAAGCAGTATCAACTGGAAATGACAGTAACCTTTCCACCCCCTTTAAAGTTGGGAGCATTTGTGTGAGTTTGGCAGGCACACACTCCAACCAAAGTTAAACATTTTGAAGACATTTGCTGTTTCACTGGAAGAGAGTTTATTTCAGCTGTACTGCTGAAATCTACTTGATTAACTTTGGCTGGGCTGTGTCTTTGGTTGTTTCTTTGTTAAATTATGGCTCATTTCCCTCCACAATTCCAGTCTTTTCATGATGGGATGGCCAGGAGAGAACACAACCCTTTCTTTGTTTTTCAAACTGTTATGTAGTTACTGGTCATCGTGGTCATCATCTATATTTCTGGGTAGCCTTGAAAACTGAGAACAGAATTAAATAATTTATTATATATTTATATATATTTTATACTGCCCATCTTCCAGAGGAACTCCAAGCGGTTTACAGCATCAAACGAACAATGACATTGTTATGTATTTAAAAGCCTGAATTAATACGGGTGTTTTTTTTTTTTTTGAGGGGGGCGAGGGGTGACAGGAGTAATGAACCTTTTGAGGGGAACAAATACCTCCCTCCTATCCAAAATATATACTATGATCAATGTTACCTTTATAAGGCCAACCCAAGGCAGAGAAAGTATGTAAAAATGTAACATAGCATCTCCCTTTGGTTTTTAGTTAATGTCTTATTTGCCAATGCTCTCCCATCACTTGTTTTGGTTGTGTTATATTTTCTCTGTTTTTAATGCCAATAAAGGTGTATGTATGTTATGTTATATGTGTAAAAAAGCACAAATATTTGTGCAAGCTTTCAAAAGAGCACTCTCTTCACCAAACAGGTATACAAGATGAAAGGGAAGAGGACAATCTAACCACCTCCCCTTTGACTCGTTCCTTCTGCCTTTCTACTATCTTTCTGCATCTGCAGGGGGAAGAGAGGGTTCTCTCAAAACCTTGTACAGATACTGGTGCTTTTTGCACACTTTTTGTGTGTTTTGGGTAGGCCTATACCTCAGTAAGTTGGAGTATCTGGGGTTGGGGATTTGATTCCCCACTGTGCCTCCTGGGAGAGGAACCAAGCCTGTGTTGCCCAAGGCAAGCTGCAGAGGCCCACGGTGCCCCCAGGAGAAGGAAATTATAAACAAAACATATTTTATACCTAGGATACCCAGGCAGGTGTTACCCTGCCTCTGCATCGGCTTAATGACACATATTTATATCATTATATTATAAAAGCATCACCTCATGATACAGTTTAGAATTTATATTGTGCCAAGATGGCTATCCACGTTTGTTTCTTCTGTATTTCTAGTTGTCTTGTGTTCGGGAATATATCTCGTAATACCTCCCTCAGAATGCTTCATTCCTCCATTGCATTGGTCGTAAGGTTATAATTTTTGAAGCTTTTCCCATTCTTTTCCTATTCTGTCCTCTGAACCTCTGGAATCCAGTTTGAAAATGACCTTTTAGAAGTTTAAAATATGCTTTCCATTATTTTTAAAAACAGGGCAGCAAAATACACTGTACTAAACACTGCATATTATTCTAGATATACTTACATTTAGAATTTCAAATTACACCTACAATTATGTTAGCATTGACAATAGTAATTATTATTTTATGTCAAGGGCAAGTAGGAGTACTTGTGTATTAACAGAAATCTTGATTAAAGTGCCCTGTAGTAGAGAACAGCTCCTTCATTGTAAGTTGCTGAAAGTAAGCTCAGTGTTTTTGTAAAAACACAAAGCCAAGCGGAAACCAAAAAAGCAAAAATGTTATAATTTGTGCTCTGCTGTGGTATTGAGGACTGCATTTGCAAACAGACAGGTAGAAACAAGCACTTTAAAACAAATGCGGCTTTAAAAAATTGTCTCTTAAATTTTCTCATGCTCTTATTAAGAAAAAGTAACATACTGCTTTCATGTTGGCTTAGTCACTTCCTCAGGTTTTTCAAAGAACTTACCTGTTGAAAGAGACACACACACCACTGTCAACAGTATGTAAATTATTCTAATTCATGAGGTTTCCTGAGGTTTCTAGTTGTTTGGAAATAACTTCATGATTTGACAACAATTCTGATTGTAGCAACAGGCAGAGATGGGAACAAGAAAGGAGGTGAAGCACAGATTGCCTTCTAGTGAAGCTCATGCAATATCAATGAACATTTAAAGGCATCCATGAGTTTCAACTAAAGGACACAGTTCTTTCATTTGCTTTAGTTTTTGTACTAAAACACAAAAAGGCGTGAATAAGGGAAGAGGGAAGACTTTCCAGGTGTGTCCCCCCCCCCCCGCAAGGACCCTTTGAATTTCCCATGTGGCACAGATAATGAAGAACAGGTTTCCACGCCTAAATCTCCCTGGGGGCAGGGAGTGGGAAGGGAGGCACAGGTCCCAACTGCTCTTGGGAATATTGTACCCTGTTTTCCGTGCAAGGTAATGGGTAGTTCAGCGCCTGCCTTAGAGAGGCAGTGAGGGAGACGGGGGTTCCTGATTCTTACAGGATATGGGGACTGGGACATTTTTTCCAATATGTTGGGGGAACCTTGTGAAGGGGTTGCTGCCATTACTGGGTAGACGTTTGATGATGCAGGAAAAAGATAACAGTAATTAGGTAACTGTAAGGGGGAGAGAATTCTAATTCACTAATGTTTTAGAGATGAAACACACACTATTCTGGTTGCCTCTTCATTCCGATGAAATTTTGGAGATATTCTCCTCATCAATTTCTCCTCATCCTTTCTCTCTCTCTCCCAATCCCCACTTTTGCAGTAAACATCTGGCCAGGGGGATCTTGTTTTACATGAATTTTGTGGCCGTTCCCCACCTTTGACCCCAGCCCGGCTAACACCCTTCAGCTTAATCTGAAAGGGAAGGAACAGAGGATAAGGAAGGAAGTATGCAGGTATGAGCCAAGGGTCCCTTTTCGAGATCCATACTCATGAACTATAAGCAAAGGAGAATTAAAGCAGAAGGTCTCCTGGGCTCCTCTTTCATGCAGTTTTCTTGGCCATGTATTTAGTCTTGATCAAATGCTTGTTCTATATATGTAGTATGTACTTTTATGCTACAATACTTTACATCTTGCTCCTATCCTCAGTTGTAAGTACAGTTTATGGCATTAGCCATACATATAGCATTTCCTTCGGCTGGGCTCATACAGGGAGGCTTGCTAAATCCTTCATTCTCACTTATTTAGGCCGTCACATATTCATGAATCATGAGTCAATTCAGTAAGGAATTTTTTTTGCGATTCTTCCCATCTAAGGGACAGGAAGACAGGGAGTGTTGTTGTTTGGTCAGTGATGTCTTTCTAGCTTGCCCAAACTTTCCCTGAACAAAACTGGTCAACCACCCTTGAAACCACACTGATCCTTGAAAGCCTCTGCAACAAAAGAGCACTTTCTGTCCTGCTTTGCATTCAAGCATTATACCAAGATACAAATTTGGGAGCAGTTCTTGCTTAATTTGCTTGTCTAGAATGTCACACAACAGTCTTACTCTTCCGAGCAGTGAGGAGAATGACTTGATGGTTCTCCCTTCTTTCATGCCAAGACAAGCCACAATTACGAGCCACTTTTCGCAACCGTAAAACAAACTGTGATGTCATTATTAATCATGATTGCTGAATTCATGGAGCTAAGTTAATTTTCATTATATGTCTGGAAGAAATTGGAAGACTGTGGTTGTTATGATTTCCATTTTTCATCTGAATTCTTAAAGGAATGGAACACATTAGGGGGTTGCACAAGTTTAATTATTTCCTTTTAAATGGTATATATTTACAATAAAGGTAAATGTAAAGGTTCCCCCTGCACATGCGTGCTAGTTGAGTCTGACTCTAGGGGTGGTGCTCGTCTCCATATTCAAGCCGAAGAGCCAGTGTTGTGCAAGTCCGTGGCCATGTGGCCGACATGGCTGTAAGGAAACACTGCTTTACCTTCCCACTTTTTACGGCAGTACCTATTTATCTACTTGCATTTTACATGCTTTCAAACTGCTAATACTTACAATATTTTATGTCAAATGTTACCTTAAATGCTGTTTTGATATAGCCGTGATGGGAGATTAACCCCTTCACTTCTGCCATGCTCCCAACAATATTTTGTTCCCAAAATCTGTTTGACTCAGGAAAAAACTGTGGACAGATTCTCTTGGTCACAACTTGTATAGGCCTGTTCTGAACATGGTGTAAAAAATCAACAAAAAATGGGGAAGCCCATCTAGAAGTCAACATTCCAAGTGCTGGAGTTGTATATGTGGGCTAGCATGTGGCTTCCCTGGACTTTGTTCCTGGCCTCCGAAAGTGTGAAGGTTAACACTTGTACTATGCCATGTCTCTGCAATCCCTCAAGCACCCTTTGGTGGGTCTTCAAAGGAAGACGGAAGATTTATTTATTTATTTTATTTTAGAGTATTTTTACCCCGCCTTTCTCCTTGGAAAAGGACCCAAGCTGGCTTACAGTAATGAGGGATAATATATAGTCCAGTACAATTAAGACATGTTCAGGTACTGAGAACAGGGAATTGAGGGACATCTTGCAGCATTAATAGACTATATTACAGCTACAAGAAAATGTGCACAGTTAAAAAGAGAGTAAAATTCCATATAAATGTTATGAATGATGGAAACTAACATTGAAAATATAGTGTCAATGTAAACACATAAGGTTCTAAGTAGTTATAAACACAAAGTCTATGTGATCCAGTAAGATACTGCAGTCCTGGGACTTCCTGATTCCATAAATGATCTCCTAGGTAATACTTGCCTCAGAGCATTCATAAGGCAAAAGATTTCAGTGTGTCGTGAGGGTACATCTGGGGGTTGATTTTGCTGTTTTGTTTTATTTTATTCATGCTGTTGTGGTCGCTGTTTTGTTTTGCTGGTGACCATGTCACTCCTGCAATTGCTACACAAAAGTGCTTGAGTCTAGGTGAAGGGAAATCTGTGCATGTTTGCTTATTTAAAGCATTAAATAGAGTAACATTTTGCGTGATTAAAAACGAGCTGCCTGCTTGGCACTATTAGCGTCCAGAATGACGGAAGTCTGGGTTTCCTTTTTGTGTAGAGGTTGAGTTTAGATCGGTGAACTCTGAACTTTTAAAAATAGCGTTGCTGCTGCCGCCTTGAAAACAAGATTCTGTTTTTAAGTAAAGAAAAGATTTCTTCTAGTATCTGTTGATGGCAGAAGTTATGGAAACTTTTATTTCCTAACAGTGTTGGAAATTGAACAGAGAGATAGTAATTAATTGCTCAGTGTGTGGAAAGATTGGGAGCTGAAGAAAAGAAACTGGGTGTGAATGAAAGCCAGTGAGTGAGGCTGTGAATTAGCAGCAGTGTGCCATTATGTTTCCCATGACTTCAAACAGAGCAGTGGAGGCTACCAGCTCTAATAAACAGTGAAAAGGGGTTTGAGATTGAAATGAAATAATGTGGTTTCTCTACGGATTTAAAGACCAATAAAGGTAATTACGGGAATAGTTCTGAAGTGGTACTTTTGGAACTGTGAGGTGATAGTCCAGGACTAAGGATCAGAAATAATGCAGAGACTTTCAGACTTGGGCCGATGTCTGTGAAAGGCCAGTCACATTGCCACCTGTTTGAAATTTAAACCTGGGGGTGGGGTGTATTATTGAATGTTTCCTGCTGGTGGTATTCAGACTTCCAGTCCAGACGACTGTTTCATGTCTGTTTGCCTGAGGAAGACAAGCCATGGTGCAATGCAGAAGGCCTAGTATGTGGATGGACCCCCCCCCCCGCCACACACACTATTCATGGAAGAAAATGAGAATTTCCTGTGTGTGAGTACATGAAGCTCACTATGGGCACACTGGGAGCCCAGCAGTGTGACCTGATTGGCAGTTGTGGCCCAATGCCATCCAAGGTCAGATAGATCACAAATACAAGAGTATATCAAAACAGCAACAAGATAATGGGTAAATAGGATATGAGTCATTTGTGCACACTGTGTTGTATTTAATACCTTCCAAAATTCATAACAAGAAATAATATATTAGAAATCTAATAATCAATTAGTAATGGAAGAATTGTATAAGGAGTTATGGAATTTAGCTATTAATGATAAATTCACCTGTGACATTAAAATTAGGAAAGGGCTGAGCAAATCTAATGATTTTAATGGAATATGGGATAAATTATTAGTATATGTATTTCAAAAGGCAAGGGGTATACACCTGGAGAAGACTCAATGTACTTCTGGAGAGAAACGGGCTGGTCAATACCATGAAAGTTGTAATCTTGTTAAGTCCCGAGGGGGGTGGGTTGCACTGGGTTTATGTCTGTATATTGTTATATTTTGGTTATATTGTTGTTTTGTTATTTTTATTCTTATGTTATTTTGCTGTGTTATCTGTTTAAAAAAAAGAAATAATATATTAAGCAAGTAGCAGATTTTACATAATGGGTGTGTTTGTGTCTCTCCCATACAATTTAATTCTATGGCACCTCTCTTATTACAAATTAAAAAATATCCCCCAAATGACAATTGGAAAACATATACAGTATAATAAACAAATGACAATCGGAAGAGTGCCTTGTTTTTATTTGCTTGTTTAAATATTTCGAAGTCACTTCAGAACATTCATATCTTTTTTTTAAAAAGGTCACTACGTTTCCCTCCCCCCCAACCTCCCTGCCCTTTTCTGTTTCTATTGCCCATGCATAAACTCCAGTCCTTTATCCACATCCAAACAAGCAGTCTGGCTGCCTCATTAATGGGTCTCATCTTCTGCTCATTGAAGCCAACAAAGCAGCTTCTATCAGGATTCCAGGTGGTAATTAGGGCTTAATAAAACTTTGAATGTGTTGCTTTAATCTGTCCAAGAGAGCAATGTATGAAATGGGAAGGAAATCTCACTCTGTGATCTTTGGGTTATTCCCCATGTTGTGTTTATTTTTAAAAAGGGGGGGGGGTTGAAAGCTGAAGTCTTACTGGCAAAATGTCCATCATTATGTGGACGTTGAGTCATGGCAACTGGACTTAGTCCTTAAGGTGCCAAATGTTTTTTTTTGTCTTTTATTTTGTTTTGCTTTTCTTTGATTTTTTTTGCCTGGGATTCTTGCACAGACTAACACGGCTAACTTTTCCAAAACGTATTTTCTTGTGAGATTGAAATGTTTCACTATTCATCCAAGTAGCTACTGGATGAGTAGTGAAACGTTTTGATTTCACAAGAAGAGAAGTCCAGTCGCTGTGACTCAACTTCTGTATAACTTCACCTGGATATCAGAGAATCTTCATCCATCATTATGATATAATAGAGGAGAGGCTGGTCTACTGCAATGATTAGTCAAGGAATCTTGGCCCATTCTATCCACAGGGACTTTTTCCTAAAAATTCTGTCAGTGGAGATTGGGCCATACGTTATTAATTAGAGGAACTAGTACTGCCTTGACTGCAAGTATACCCAGATACTACACACACTGTGTGTGACAAAGCAAAGGAATATTTGGGGGGGGTGTGTCCTGGGGGTTGGACTTCTTGGCCAGGGCTCCCTGAGAAGATAGCCCACCTTTCTCTGTTTGGCTTCACTAGTTCACCTGCATCGCTGATCCTGATTTTGGTCTCTAGTTTATACCAAAGTGTGATCGAATTCTGGGGAAAACTAGGTGGGGAGGTTAAGATCTCCAAAGCTTTTGAAGCAGCATCAGAAGACTATTCTGTGAGGTAGGTTGGATGGAGAGGCCATGAGGCTCAAAGTCATTCAGTGAGTGGCAACATGACTGAGCATGGATCTGAACCCACAATTGCTCTGGCCCATTTCCTAACATCCAGCTACTGTATTTGAGGAATCCTCAAGAGCATCTGGCCCGCTCTGCAAGCTTGCCTATCTGTGGCAAGATACATGTCAGGATAACATATAAGGGATTTGCAAACCAAGAAGGCACAGGAGAGATTTACTGTACCTAATATCCCAAAAGTCAGTAGAATACATTTCACATTGTTTACTGTTTTTATTGAAGTTGGACCTTTTTCTTTCCTCTTGCAAATTGCAACCTGTCCTTGCCATCTATCAATAATTTCTGTTGTTGTTTGAGGGTTCTTGGTTCTAGGTCTCCACCAAACATCTAACTTGCCTCTTATACTAAGGCAGGCATGTCCAAACGTTGGCCCTCCTGAAGTTTTGGCCCACAACTCCCAGAATTCTAAGCTTAGATTGCCAATGGCAAAGGCCTGTGGGAATTGCGGTTCAAAAACATCTGGAGGGCCGAAGTTTAGACATCCCTGTACAAAGGAAATGGATGGAATGAGGGGATTAATTATGTATGTATTCATAAGGGGGGTGGGCTGTGTTCATAGCATGCGAGATCTGTATTGTGACAACATGGGGAATTAAAGGGGGATGGGATTATAGTTTGCAAGCTCTCACAATCTGTTTTGTTTGTTTTTCATTTTCTTTCTTTCTGCCTCTTAGAGCCTCTTCCAATATCCCAACAGGCTCCTAGTCCACTCTAAAGCTGGTGATGTGGGAACAAAGGTGAAGAATGATGTAATGGCAAGACCAGCCGAAAAGCATCTTTTGTTTGAGTTGTGAAATGGCTACTCTATAGCCCAGGATGAATTGGGTGTGAGGGACTGCTTTGTGGAGCAAGTCCTGTACAACCAGCACACATTGACTGGGAAGCAGAGAAAGCATTCATCTCTGGAGGACCCTCTCAAGAGGAAAAAAAAATGGGTCTAACTTTTCTTTTGCCAGTCACCACCAGTATGACCTCATACACTTTGAGTACAATGGAATGGTTAAGCCTTTAAGTGCAGAGCCATTACATCATCTTCTTCCTCGCTTGCTGCAAATTGGAGAGGAAGGCAGTGGCTCAAGTGGGGCCTCTGGGGTTGTCATGGCCGATGAGATGAATGGCACCCGGCTCATTGTTGGCGAGCGGCTGGTGGCTTTGCTGGAAAGTGGCACGGAAAAATTGCTGCTGATTGACAGTCGCCCCTTTGTGGATTACAATACGTCGCACATCTTGGAGGCCATCAACATCAACTGCTCCAAGCTCATGAAGCGGAGGCTGCAGCAGGATAAAGTGTTGATCACGGAGCTCATTCAGCATTCAGCAAAGCACAAGGTAAAGTGCCGTGAAGTACTGGTAGGAGCTCTCTTTTCCAGACAGGGCCCTGATACAAGAGCAGAGATGTTCAAGCAAGCCCAAGTACATGTAAAACACTCCAGACTCATTCATTATGACTAGGCATTGGACCTAGGTGTACCTTTTAACTTTCTGAAGGATTCTCCTGCTTCCCCTCTTGTTAGGGCTATGTTTGCAACCAGCTTTCATAATGAAGGCTACATAGAGCCAGTAGGAAGTAGCAGTTAGGATGTTTCTTTCTTAGTTTGTGCCACAGTGCAATTAATAAATATATCAGATACCCCCCCCCCCAAAAAAAAAACACCAGGCAATATCAAGAGCATTTTGGTCAACTAACTTCTAGTCTTCCATGATACATGATGAAGGGCAGAGTACACTGAAGTGGGTGTGAAGTTGCCTGTACTTCTCTGCACTTGAAGAGGACTGCATTAGAGCAACCTCCTTCTCCCGTTTTCTTGAGTTTGCCTTAGTTCCGCATGCTCCTACTAAAGTGACTTCCAGGTTACTCGGGTCTCTGCATGGCTGGGGGTTAGGCTTTCTTGGTATTCCGTCATTTTTGAGAAGTTGGTGGTTTTTCCATTCTGCCTTATTATGATGGCATTATTTGCTGTTCTGTCAAGATTCACAGAAGGGTGCTGAACTATGACTTGGGTGTTCTGGGTCTAGTCCTCACCCAGTCCTAAAACCTTCTGGATGACCTTGGGCCTGTTACACTTCTTCAGACTGGCCCACCTTACAAGGTCAGTACCTGCAAGGTCAGAACAGGGAGGAGGAGAGTCGTGGATGTCCCCCTTAGCTGAGTGGAAGAAAGTCAGGAGGATATGAAGATATGACCATTGCTAAAGCTGGTGAGGACACAAACTTTTAAGTGTAGCTAAAATTGAGAGAAGTTGGTGGCAGATGGGAGTACATACAGCAGACCCTCATATAACAAATGGTTTGTATAACATAAAATCTGTACAACATAAAAATTCCAGAGATAGGGGAAACTGGCTTAACAGAATCGTCTATGGGGCAAATCCGTACAACATAAAAATGGTTGCGATTAGGGATTACTCTGTTTTCAATGCATTCCTGTGGGAAATTTTTATAAAGGAAAATTTGCTTAACATAATTTCATTTGGAACGAATTAATTCCTTTATACAAGGTACCACTGAAATGACAGGAGAAGGGCATTCCACTTATTGTTGTCATTTAGAAAAGCCCTTTAATTGAAAAGATGGTATCTTTGGCTTTTAATTTTTCAAAAACGAATAAGATTTTATGATGGTGCTTTTTTCATTGCTTACAGATAGCTACTATCTTCAAAAATAAATTCAGCATGTTTGAAGCTCTAAAGATTATCACTGTTCAAAATGTTCACGTTGTGAAGTCTGAGGTGTTTTTAAAAACTATATTCTGAATAATAAGATGAAGTACATTTTGCTTTTACCTTTAGGCCATTGACTGCTGTGAATTGAATCTGACTGATCAGTTTTTACACTTGATCTGCTATTTCAGTAAATTCCTACCTCATGCCCTTTTATTGTTTCAGTTCGCTTTCTTCATTTCTTAAGTAGATTTTGCTGTACATCTGCTGTATAAATAAATGTATTTCTGTACAAAATTAAAAACCAGGGGCAAGAGTTAAGAGGGCTGCAAATCTCAGGGACTTTTGTGAGTAGTGGCTTTAAGCTACAGACTGCAAATGTACCATGGGTAAACTTTGTTCAAAACAGTGTGATTTGCTTCTAAATAATTGTGTGTGGGATTGCCTAGACAATGACAGATTTTAAAGGCTTTCAGCAGCTTCTGTAATTTAAAGACTAGGCTATGGAAAATACCTTTATAGGCAACTAATGAAAAATAAAAATTGTAGGCTTTCATGGACAATGTCTACTTCTTCAAAGCAAGTTCCAAATGTCCGTATGTGGCAAAATATGTAGTTGGCCAGGAGGTTCATCTTAGATGTAAAGTTGTTGGCAAGATTATTTTCACCAGGCATATCTGTCTTGAATAAGGCAGGAAGCAGCAGGGCTGTTGTAAGGTTCTATCTGAAGCAGAAGATTGGATTTTTCACCCTAGTCCTTCAAATAAAGTGCATAAGTCATGGATGCCCACCTCTCCATTTGGCTCTTCTTCAAAACATACATGATCCTTTTTGGCCAGTGAAGTGTGGGGCTGATGCAGAAAACCCATGTCCTCCATTTGGGGATTGGGGTATAATTTGGTAAATTCACTAAGTATAGCCAATTGGGATCAGATTAAAGAAAAAGGAATATTACATAGTGGTTGCAGGCCCGCTCTGCTGGTGTTGAGAGTTCATATGCTTTCTCTTTGGCACATGGTAGGGGGCTTTTTCTTTGTATCCTCATAGTTCCATTGAAATAAAAATGGAAAGCCACACGGCCATTGCAAAATACAAAAGCAAGACTAGGCTACAAGCTATATTTTTATTGGCCTCTAATAAAAAAATATTGCCAGCTTTTGAGGATAGTATCTACTTCTTCAAAGGAAATACCAAAAGTCAATTCATGGAAATATGTACTTTGCCAGGAGGTTAAAGGTTTAAAAGTTTCTGCTTTTGCAGAAAGTGCCATATTAACTTGAGGCAAAGAGCATCACAACATTCTATGATTTAAAAATCTGAAGAAAATAATTAAAATGTCTTTCTTTCTTTCTTTCTTTTTTTCTTTCTTTTTTTCTTTTTTTCTTTCTTTCTTTCTTTCTTTCTTTCTTTGAATCATAGCATTGGAAGAGACCTCAAAGACCATCCAGTCCAACCCCCTGCCATGCAGGAATCCCCCTCAAAGTACCCCTGACAGATAGCCATCCAGCCTTTGTTTAAAAACCTCCAAAGAAGGAGACTCTACCTCTTTCCATGGCAGCATATTCCACTGCTGAACATCTTTCACTGTCAGGTAGTTCTTCCTAATGTTCAAGTGGAATCTCTTTTCCTGTAGTTTGAAATCATTGCTCCGAGTCTTAGTCTCTGAAGTCATGGAAAAGAAGCCAGCCGCCTCTTTGATATGACATTCTTCCAAATATTTAAACATGGCTATCACATCCCCTCTAATCCTTCTTTTTGTAAGACTAAACATCCCCAGATCCCTAAGCAACTCCTCGTAAGCCATCTGTTCCAGACCTTTAACCATCCTGGTCGCCTTCCTCTGGACCTGCTCGAGGTTGCAAACGTCCTTTTTAAATTGAGGAGTGCAGAACTGTACACAGTTCTGACCAGAGCAGAATAGAATGGTACTATCACTTCCCTTGCTCTAGATACTATGCTTCTGTTGATGCAACCAAGAATCACATTTTCTTTCTTTGTTTCTTTGTTTCTTTGTTTCTTTGTTTCTTTGTTTCTTTGTTTCTTTGTTTCTTTGTTTCTTTGTTTCTTTCTTTCTTTCTTTCTTTCTTTCTTTCTTTCTTTCTTCCTTTCTTCAGTGTCATTGTGTCATCTAATGAAAGCGCAGATACCAAAAGAAGAAAGACAGGATAAAACCATTAATCCACAATAGTATTTTTGTTGGGATGGCCCATCAATATAACAGAGTGCTTCCCAGGCACATTGAAAATTTGTATTTTTGGTCAGTGGCCAGAACAGGAGTTCTAAGCTACAAAGGGATCCAGACCGAAGGCTCCTAGTGTTACCAGTAACCTGGCATTGTGCAGCTATTTTTTATTTCCTCCTTTTGCGTATCTTTGGGCGGTAGTAAGAGAAGGAAGCGGGAGTTGATCACACATGAAATATGTTGTTTGATACCAAACCCCTCCTCTCAAATAACATTTCATGTCTGAGCAGGAGGTAGCTGGAAAATAAAAGCCTTGTTTGGAAGTGACAGTATCTAAAGGATGATGATACTTAGGAATGTTGGAATTAAACAAGGAGCTACTCAGAGCTAGCCTGCAGGACAGAAGGGAAGGGAAGGGAAGCATTTTGACCCCTACCCTCATCCCATTCCATTTGAAATCAGTTGCTGGGATCTGATCTACACCAGCTGTAGTTGTTTTTTAGCTGGTTTGATCACCAGCTGATTTAAGGACAAGTCTGAGGTCTTGGAGGACAGAGAATGATACAGATGTGTAGCCCTCTCCGATACTGTTGTTTTCCCCCTGTGAATATGTCTGCACTCAGGTGTCTCCAGCCATTGCCAGTCAGTTCACCTCTCATCAGAGGGGGCCACAGGGAAAACCCTACAGCCCCTGGAAAACCCTCTGAAACCTTACCCTGAAAGAAAAGGTATGGCCATGTCTTAGATTTTTCTCCCCAATTATTTCTTCCAGGTTGAAATTGACAGCAAACAAGATGTTGTTGTTTATGATCAGAGCTCAAAGGACGTTACCTCTGTCTCTCCTGATTCTTTTCTCAGTGTCCTGCTGGGAAAACTGGAGAAGAACTTCAACTCTGTTTACCTTCTTGCAGGTAGGGTCCTTGGAAACTGTTTGATGTGATGCTTAGACACATTCAACTGTGTGTATCTATCTATCTATCTATCTATCTATCTATCTATCTATCTATCTAT
>JAHTLZ010000274.1:3567670-3591470 GCA_023846285.1 Phrynocephalus versicolor | reverse complement strand
GTGTAAAAGACATGCACAGCATATGGAAGAAGGTGAGCAAAATAAGTTGATCAAAGGCTATTCCACCTGTGCATGTTGCTATCTCTTTTCCAAATCAAAGAAGGAAGCAAATGAACATAAGGCAAATCTTGCATTAAATATCCTGAATTTTCCTCCCTTATGTAGTCCAAATATATATTCAGAGTCTGCCCTGAAAAGGCGAGGGGTACCTACGGGAGAGTTGCATGAATAATTAGCAGCTTTTGTATTTGGTATTATTTCTGCCTTTGGTGTGATTTCTAATATGCTTTCTCTCTGGTTCTCAAAACTCGTGGGATGAAGAATGGGAAAACTTGAATTAAGATTATGATATCAATGCAAATCTGAGACAGACAACTAAATATGCTTAGCAGATATTCCAAAGTGGTGCTCCTTCAAGTGGAGGCATCTTTGCCATAGAGCATGTTTTTTCACCTCCATATTGTACATTTAGCACATTTTTTGTGATTGTCAGGCTTAATTTGCATATCTGATTGCTAATACATGCATCTCTAAGGAAATCCTATTGCTGGGTTGAAATGTGTTGATTGTAGAGAAGATATAGGCCCCTTAATTCCTAGCTTGACACTCAGGCAGAAAGAGGTGTTGTCGTAATTTAGCACCCAGCCTTGAGACGCCGGTTTCCCCTGTGATCCACAGAGCACACAATATTAATACAGTATCTATAAGGATATCTATAAGGGCATTGACACGAACGTTCACAATTGATGTCCAGACACTTCAGACGTGGTATTAGGAAAAGTTGAATTCTTCAAGGTGCATGTATGCAAGTGTCGACGTTGTGGTGTGATAGATGGAGATGTGATCATCCTCTTAAAATGGCATTGCTGGAAAGGGCCCAGTGATCACCCAAGTCCGGCCCCCGTCAAGGAGGAACAGTGGGGAACTGGACTTCCAGCCTCTGGCTCTGTTGCCAGATACCTAAACCACCGAGACATCCTGCGGTTTACTATTTCTTTTATTGTTTATTCTATTTGTTAGACTCCATTTCCTATTATTTCAGTTCATGCACCATTTTTATACAGGTCACTCGGGATGGCTAACAACAGTAAAATATATAACATTTTAAATATATGTGGTGTGGGGGGGAGGGAGGACATCGAATGGATTGGAGCTGTTAAAATAATACCACTAAGAACACTACTGTGTGGTGTAAAGGGTAGACTGATAGATGAGGACTCAGTCAACCTGGGGTCAAATCCCTGCTCAGTTATGGAAACTCAACGAGTTGGGTACAACTGGTAAAAACTATTCCTTAAATATTGTACTTACCTTGAAAATTCTGTTATGGTGACTGTAAATCTGTTCCAAATCAACGGTACATAACGTAAACAAAAGTGGTGATGAAACATATTAAGCAATAAGGGATAAAGGCGCCCCCTTTATAGGCTAGAGCCTATAATAAAATTCAGTGCTTTGCAGTGACAGAATATCAAGGAAAATGTGAATGAACCTTCACAGGGAGCAATTTCCATACTTGTGGCACAGTCTCTGCAAATCTTTTCCCCTCATGTTCAGGTTGTAGTAAGAAGGGACCAGAAACTGCATATGGCATTGAAAACCCACCCCAAGTCCTTAGAAATATTATTTAGTCATTAGAGATGGGCTCAAAATGCAAAAATGGCATTTTATTTTTTGTTTTGTTACAGTTCATTTCATTTTGTTTTGTTTGAAACAATTTTTTTTAAAAAATCATTTCATTTTTCGTTTGTTTCATTTTATTTTTTTATCTATTATTTGACAGGTTGCAGTTCATAGGGCCCTGCCGGCCGCCCCTGCAAGCGCTGATCAGCTGGTGGGTGGGGCCCTGCTGGCTGCCTCCCCAAGCGCTGATCAGCTGGCATGCAGGGCTTCAGTGTCTGGTGAAAAAAAGTTTTAAAAGTCCACACCATTCCTTCACCCAATTGGGCATATGGGGGGGGGATGGCGAGGGTTTTTTAAAAAGTGGTTTCCCATAAGAATGCATTGCTCCAATGCATTCCTATGGGAAAACGAAAAATGAAACAGAACGAACCAAAAATGTTCACTTCGTTTTGTTTGAAGGGGCAGTTCATTTTTCATTTCATTAGGGAACAAAATGAAAAACAGAAAACAAAAAAAACCCCCCGTTTTGTGCGCATCTCTAGTGTTGAGCAGGGGAGATGACTACTGATAGCTGAAATCTTCAAGAAACTGTATCCTGTGCCACATCCTATACAATTTTCTGCTAAACTATAGTGTACAGCAGTGCCTTTCTGCTCCTTAGGTCAGTTGGTGTCTTGGAAAAGGTCAGATCTTATTGGAATACTCCTTATTTTTCTCTAAATGAATTTGTAAGTCTGGCTCATCCTTCTTTTCCATGGCTTCATCAACTGACCAGAGCAGTGCTAAATGTTGTTGCAATGGAGCCTGTAAAAATATGGTTATTGGGAGGAAAGATAAGAGAGAAATAACCTCAGCCACCTTTGAACTTGTTGATTGAGTTAACGGCTGAACTGCTTTTTGAAATATTGGGTCGGCTATTAAGGAGCGATATCTAGCTTTTTTTTAATGTGTAACTCAATTCAAATGGATTCAATTCTGATGGATTTTTTATTTTATCTTCAGTTCCATTGAACTTGGGCTTTCTTACGTAAGAAATATGACTTGCAGAGTCAACAGTTTGGTTATCTTTTTAACACAAGGTTAGTAAGGGAAAAGGAACAGCTCTTATGCAAGTGCAGCAAGAAATGAAATATCAGTAACATTCCATTTCCTCCGTGAAATGCCCTAAAAGCATGAGCTTATTCTCTTGTTTTCGACCCTTCCCTTGGATTTTTCTTTTTCTTTTTTTAAGGCACAGAATAACTGAAATATTTGAATGGTTCTTTGTGCAGAGTCTTCTCTTCGAAGTGGATTGGGTAACCCTATCTGAGCAAACTGATGACAGATTAAAATGTTTGAATTCAGGGTTTGATGTGCACTATAGGAAATGCAAGTGAAATGTGGGAGAGGTCCAAATATTTATCCAAAGGAGCCTCTGTTTTATTTTCAGTACTGGGTTAGGAACACAGAAGGTAGGGGATTATGCTTTGCCAAATAATGAATTGGCAGGGTGGCCTGGATTTCTGGCCTGCATATTCTCTAGCATTATTCCATAGGCTTTGAATGATCTTTTTAATGACAGCTGGTCTCAGAAATAAGCCTAAGAAGATCAATTACAACTCTAGGTATCTGGTGTGGCGTTTTGACTGTACCCTACAGATAAAAACTCCAGATGAAAATCCACATAATAATGTCTCTGAAATGCTGCCGTAAACAAGTCAAGTCCAAAGTCAGAATGATGTCACCCAGCAGAAAGAAACAAGGAAGTGGCGGTGGGAATATAACTGGGGAGCTTCCAGATTCTGCCCTGTGAATTTGGTAGTTTGAGCATCAAGATATGTAAGAGCCCTGATGTGCCACCAACAGCAAACATAGGTCTGTTTAAAATGCCACTCCTTGAGAATGCCAGCATGAGATTGCAAACCAGCCTGTGAGTGTCTTTTCTTAGCATTTAAGGATCTCAGATAAGAGAGATCAGCAGCTGAAGTGAGAGATTTCTTGGTTGTTTGAGTGAGTGTTTTCTCTTGAGCCCTGGGAGGTGAAACCATCATAGAAGACTGTGTATTCAGATAAAATCACATCCCCAGAATTTTGATGAATCCCTTCTCCCAATGATGGAAAATACAGGAAAGATCTGAAGAAGCAAATACAAGAAATGAAGAACCTGGGGCCTGCTCCTCAACTCTCCAAGGCCGGAAAGAAAACACTATACAGACCCCACAGGAGGTTCTAGCAGATACCTCCTCTATGGTATTTCCAGACTTAGCTAGACATTTATATTGCAGCACCTTTAGTTTACCTGCTAGGGACTTCCTTGAATTTGGGCTCTTAAACTTAAACCCTTGTAGGAACTATTGATATTAAAGAGTAAACAAATTGGTACCTTTTAAAGTTAATCTTCAAGGTGTACTACATTCCTCCTGTGTAATGAAGGAAGTGTCCAGTGGGGAGTCCAGTTTTTATCAGTGCTGAATAATTAGCCTACCAGTGCTGTTTTTTTTTAGCAGGGCAGTGTTGCATGAACAGCTTATGTAATGGGAAATGGCACACATCCTTGTCGAGGTGAATGGTGAATTGTAATTATTTGTGTAAAAATCTGGAGTTCATGTAAACAGAGTGGGAAGCCTGGTGGATTAGTGTAAGGAAGCATCAGTCAGGAAAAATCCTTTTCTTCTTGAAGTTGAAAATACTGTAGATATATTGGTGGGGGTGAAGGATGCTATTTTTTTGTTTTAAAAAAACAGGCTCACAAATTCTTAACCACTTATTAGTAAGAGGGATTGCCTTTGAATAAACATGCATAGGATAGCGAAGAGCATTGTACAGTATGTACAAACTGGGTCAACGTTTGGGTTTACTAGTGACACTATGAGGAAGTTATAGCAGTTTTTCAAGAGTATACTTTGTCAACAAGGCCTTCAAGAATCATTTTTGCCACATGTTCCTTTTTCCTCTGGGTTAGCTGCAGAGAGGGAAGCAAAACACGGACCTTCTCCGTTATCTAGATCAGCAGCTTATTGTGACATAAGGCCCCCGAGCAGTGAGAAACGCTGATGTGGGTGTTTGTCCTGCTATAAGAGTCATGGCTGCTGTGCATTCGATTACTGTGAAAACCACAAAGTATGTGGTGACAGAAGATGTTTCTTGTTTTCCTAATCATGTGTTTCAGGTATACAGTTCTTTACTGTAGGTTGGTGGGGAATATTGGACTGCATCAGCCCTAGCCAACATGGCTAACAATGAGGAATAATAGGAATCAAATAGGCTCACGTGTCCTCTGTTCCTATCAGCTTTAATAAAATGGCTCCCTGTGTAAGTCACGTACAGTCCACAGCAGAATCTTTGTGGAAGTATACCACAATTACACACAGAGAAAATGAGAAGTAAGAGTCCAAACTTACTTTTACTTACTTACTTGCTTGCTTGCTTGCTTGCTTGCTTGCTTACTTACTTACTTACTTACTTACTTACTTACTTACTTACTTACTTACTTACTTACTTACTGCCCATTTGGTTACCAAGGCCACTCTGGGCGGTTTTCAACAAAACAAGACAATAATAACATTGAATCATACAAGATGCTCCCAATCATTAAAGACAATCTAACTTAAAAGTACAACAGACATAGCAGTAACATTCATTAAAAACAGTCAAGATGATGGGGCCATTGGCTTAGAGGCAGATAAAACTCTGTGGTCTGAGGATGGAATGACTTGTCTAAACAACCATCTATTTAGCAATCATTTAAAGGTGTCTAGTGAAGGGGCCAGGTATGTGTCAGGAGGGAGCTGATGCCACATGTGTAGTGCCACTGCTGAAAAGGCTCAGTTTCTGGTCTTAATTCCAGGGCTCTCTCACGGTCCGTGTCTTCAGCTGCCCTGCCTGGCACAGATGGACTGGGCAAGCAGAATTTGGTGGAAGAAGGTGTTCTGCCAAGTATCAAGGTCCCAAACCGTTTAGGGCCTTATGTGTCAATGTCATCACCTTGAATCTGGCACAGGAACAAATAGGTAGCCAATGAGAGGTGGCCAGTGTGGGATAAAAAAGTTGATATCTAGTTCATCCACTCAGCAATCTGGCCATCCCATTCTGGACCTGCTGGAGTTTCCATATCAGCTTCATGGGTAGCTCCACATAGAGAGCATTACAGTAGTCTGTTCTCGAGACTGTCTGTGCATGGACCAGTGTGGTATGGGACCCAATGTCAGGATAGGGGTGCTGCTGGGCTATTCACCTAAGGTGGAAATAAGCAAAACAGACTACATACACTTTCTGAGATTCCATTGATAGCTCTGAGTCCAGCAATACACACAAACTGTGTATTTCGTCCTTAGTGGATAGAGTAGCCCCTCCAAAAATAAGGCCACTGAGAATTTGTGGAGGACTAACAGGACATTTTTGTCCCTGTCAGCCTCCCTCAGAAAGTCATCTTACAAAGTGACCAATGCTGTCTCCATGCCATGATGTATCTAGAACCCTGACTGGAACCGATCAAGGATATTGGTCTCCTCCAAGAGGGCCTGTAGCTAATTGGCCACTGCCCTCTCTGCTAGCTTGCTTAGAAACAGAACATTGACTGTGGGTCTGTAGTTGTTAACAGCATCTGCTGCCAAGTTTTTGTTTTGTTTTGTTTTGTTTTATAAATGGGTTTAATGAGTGCTTCTTTGAGGGCTCAGAGGAAATGGCCCCCAAGGCAAGATGCATTTATGATGGAAGTGGCCCATTCCATCATTATCAGCCTGGTTGCTTTCAGGAGCCAGGCCCGGAAAGGATCTAGGGAGGTTGTGTTAGCCCTATCTTGTCAACATCAGAGGATGTCATGTTGTGCCACCAAGTAAGACCTTTGTGCAAACTTCATAAAGCAATTATTTAAATGATTATTAGCTAGTGAATATAAATAAAACTGTGCTTAGAATTGCCATGGAAGCCAGCTGCTTGGAGCCTGGTACAGACTGGAATTATTAAGTATGAGTCATGGAGTTGTTTATTTCTTTTATATATTACACAAGAAAAAGATTACTTCTTGCATGCATGTTTCCTGTAATAGTAAATATTTGACATGATACAATTTCCTAGGACATGACATTTATTACTAGTCTCAGATGGCCCTCCCTAGAGCACAATTTTGATGATTTTTAGGCACCAGGTAAAAATGCACCAAAGCCTTTGAACTGACTTTGCATCATTTACAGTTCGGCAGTTCCAGCTCTGGAGATAATGATGATTTGCTATCATGTTGCATCCAAATTAAAGCAACCTTAAATAGGGGTTTCAAGGCACATAAATGATTAAATGAGTGTCTTTACTGTTGCCACCTCAGTGAGTTTCCATAGTCAAGTGGAGATTAGAACCAAGCTATTCGAAATCCGTCTCTGACACTCAGTCCACCATACCAATCTCGCTTTTGAAAAATCACTATACAGTATAGTACTTTTATCGACTGCTTAAAATGACTGCTTTATTCCCTTGCTGCTGCTTATTTCTATTGCTATTCCATGTTGTATATTATTTATTGCAGGCATGTTCAAACTTCAGCCTTCTTGATGTTTTAGACCACAACTCCCAGAATGCTAAACTTAGATTGCCAATGACAAATGACTGTGGGAGTTTTGGTCCAAAACATCTGGAAGGCCAAAGTTTGGACATGCCTAACTTATTGTGTTCCATTGCTCTGTTTTTATATTTTAATATGTGTGATTTTATTGGAAACTATGATTTTGCATATGGCTTAGAAAAACATTGAAACAAGGTGAAGTACAAATACTGTATAGTAAATAAATCCAGTGGCTGAAATCCTGTTGCACAATTACACAAGTAGCCTGTCTTTTATAAGCAAATAGCTGTAAATTACGACATCTCTGTAGACTTCATATGTTGTATATTGAGTCAAGTGAATCAGAATGCAACAGATAATACCTACAGAGGGTTCTTAATTTATGGCTGTTGATGCCCAAAAGCTGTCCATTTGCATAACTGCACATCAGGATTTCAGCTAGTTTCTCAGGATGGGTGGAGATGTGGAGTAGGGTGCGTTGGAGGTTTGCTTCCCAAGAGTCCTTGGCTGAAGTGCTGCACAGTGCATGGAAATCTTACTGTCCTTCAGGGACAAGACATAATGCGGCATTCTTGGGGTGTAAGTACCGTTATTCTTTCCACCTGCATGAATGGCACTCCATAGAGTCAAGAGCATGAGATTTCTGTACTCACTTCATGCGATCAGAGTGCAGGGGAGAAGACCTGGGTATGCATGTCAAAGGCAGAAGGGAAAAGTAGAGTTCCCAAATGGCTCTTTGAGAGATAGTCCAACACCCTGAAAACAATATTAGTCACTAAAATAAGAAATCACACTCCCAGAAGCTGTTGAGGAATACAGTTTACCCTAAACACCATCCCTTGGCTTGTTTGGGCCTGAAAAGCCTATTTTTGGAAACTGGAAGTGACCACAATAGGACCCTTTGGGGTTACATGGAACACATGGGCTGTAATTTAACCACTAATGACCTAGAATCTGAAGTTGATTTTGGCTTCACTTACTTCTTGGAGACTAAATTGGCTGGCACGTTGTTACGTTTACCAGAGTTGTTTTAAAAAACACGTTCACTGAATGAGTTGTAGGATGCTGTATTTTCTAACCCCAGGGAGAATTCCAAGGTAGGGTGGGTGAGCAGGGGGTTAGGCTCAGGGTAAGTAAAGAGATTCCACGTAGGCTTTCTGTATTTCCTAACTCCACTGAACTTTGATTGTCACTCTCTTTCTCTCTCTCTCTCCTCCTACCTCATATGGGGGAAAGGACTGATAGCTAGGTTTTGTCACTATTTGTTTCTGTGCATCACGGTATGCTGGAAGATAGACAAAACATTTTGTGTTTGCATGTTACACTGGCAGAAAAAAAATATCCAAATGGCAAAAAGTTTTAGACCTGCTATAATGGGTTTTCCACCTAGCTTTTTATAAAACAGAGTAGCTGACAGCTTGCTAAAACTTGGAAATTCTCTCTCTCTCTCTCTCTCTCTCAACAATTCTTCAGGTAGCAGTGGCACAGAATATTTACATGGTAAATCTAGGTCTCTGTGAATTCTGCAACAAAAATTCACTGTGGAGGAACAAAATACCCCCTTCGAGTTTAAACAATCCATAGACTGCTTAGATAGAACATAGTGGCTTAACACTAAGATTTATTTTATTATGGTCCAAACTGTTATGTGAAGCCCCACCATAAACAGTTAGGGCTGATCAGTATTATACCAAAATAAATGTTTGCTTCCTGCATGAAGTGCCACCCACGTAATGAATGACTGTGGTGCAACCACTGCCAACAAAAGCAAGCCTATGAATTGCGTGTTGAGGTTTTGGATGAAAGCCTTCTGGGGCATTTTTAATGTGAAGACGTGGTTGGTAGATTGACTGATATATTGACTGGGCAATTGTCTGAAGTATTTCAAACCCAGCCTGTACCAACAGACCAGCAGAAGGCAACTGATGAAATTACAGTACTGTGCCTTTAAAATCTGATAAAGTATGATTAAACAGTTCAGGAAAACAAGAGCATTTCTAGGTGCACATTGAAGCTGGGTGTAATAAGAAGTTGTGTGTTCTAATTATAAACCTGTATTAGTCCTATATTTGATCTTAGCTAAAAGGCCAAGGAGCAGTGAGTGGGTCTTATATGAAAACAAAAAACTACCACAGCAAATGCGATCAACAACGCAAATCTAGTTCTGCTCTCCCTTCTCTCCTCTCTTGCTGTTCCTCAGTTAAAAAGAAGGGGAAAGAATTGCCAGCTTCTTGGTCTTCAGAATTTCTTTAAGGAAAGCCATAATATATATACATATAACACAATACACAGTCTGAGGAAACATGGTTGTACTTTGATCAAAGAGGCTTTGAAACCAACCACCACATTTTTATACTACCCGTCGCAGGCGGGTAATTAAATATGATGTTGGCTCTTGGTAAGCTTCTGACTGGAAGTGGGAGAGAGCCTGGTTTTTGTGAGCAAAGATCTGGGAGGTATTTGGTTTCCGTAAAACAAAAGCAATTTGGGCTCCTTCAACCACAAACAGCTTTTGGCGCCTGAAGTTGGTTTCATAGAAACTCCCATCTGAGGATTGTAGCCACAAGTAATAAACGGAACAAGCCAGCACTGGAAAAGTTGCATGCCATATTAACATGGAGGGAATATCCCCAAACCACCAACTAAATAAAACAGCTGGGTATCTGTTAGCTGACATTCTCAAGTCCCATTGATGAAAATCCTCTCGGTTTTGTAAGCTAACAAAGGGAACTGAGGATGGTCCCTGTCTTTTGCATGACCCCACGTTCAGATATGCAGCTGCATCTGTTAATGTGCAAAAGGATGGTGTTCCAAGAATTAGGCAGTATGATCTAATGGATATATTAATTTGTAACTATGCAGATGCTGTTGGATTGTTCTTGGTGGGTTTTTTTAAACCTTGTCTTGAGGCTGGAAACATTTGTCTGCCCCGTTCTATTCCTACCCAGGCATTAGGATTTAGTGTCTATATTTACGTGCCTGTGCAAAACCTGGACCCCGGAGAAATGCTGTTTGGCTCTCTTGATCCATGGTGAAGGTAGTATGGAGGCCTGGCCTCGGTAGCAAAGGAACTGGCCATCAGGCAACTGTAATGGTCAAGACACCGGTTTCACTCCTTCGTTTCATTTTGTTTCTATCCTTCCTTTCTTCCCACGAGTGGCAGTCATTGACCATGGCTGTCCTCCTCCCCACAACAGTCCTGTGAGCTAGGCCAGCCTGTCGGAGAATAACTAGCTCAGGTCACCCAGAGAGCTTCATGCCTTAAAGTCTGTTCAGATGAAAACCCATCTGGAATAGAAAGGAGCCAACTGTCCCTGGTTTCATGGCCCTTCTACACATGGAGGGTGGACCGGTCTGCAGAGGGAAGTCCTGTTATCTATAGACAGCTTGGACTCTGGTTTTGCTTTGGTTCTCCTATGGAGAAATTCTGCTCCAAAAGTGTTGCCCTTCATGTGTAGGAGGGTGATGGATGGGACGTCGGAGGATCAGATTACCTGGATTTGCCAACATTAACCGAGAGGTGGGCTGTGCGTGACATGTAGACCCCAAGATCCCCAAAGCAATCCCTGATATTTCTGCCCCCATCCCACTCCCCGAGAGGTTTCCCTGTGTGCCCTCCAGGGACCATGGGGTAAGTCTGGCATGCGTGTATGGGGCCTTCCACACCAATAAAATATGCTCAGGAACAAAGACAAATGGTAAAAACAGCAGGGGAGCTAAGGGGTGGAGGAGGGTGAGAGGACATCCAGTATATGTTTGTACAGCGAGCTACCTTGCAGCAACTAGGATCAAGCTGGAGAACATACAGTAACACTGCCCTTCACTTTCACCCATGCGTAAGAGAAACAAGGCTGAGATGGGAGGTCAAATTGAACTGAGTTTTTTGAGCAGTTAACAGTCAAGGAGTGGGCTTGATGGATAGCCATCGTTTGCGAATTGCCTGTTGCAATGTTAACTTGGCTTTTTTTTTTTTTGCTGATGCACAGTTAAGAGTTGCTACATGGTTAATTCAGAAAAGGCTAGAGGAATTACTACGTGGCACAGGGAAGCAGAAGAGGGGTAGGTCAGGGGCACACGAACTGTAGGCCACTCCTAAATGAAGTTGTGAGGTGACCATGTTTTGAGGTATAGAGTTCCCAGGCGCGTTGTTTCATTATTTTCAATCAGGAGCCTATTACTATGTTGATGTTCTTGAATGGCTCACTCTGTAGCCAATGGGAGGATTCCACGTGCATGAATGTATATATTCCCTTTCTCCCTCCTTTCCCCTGAATATTAACTAGATCACAACTAGAGATGAGCATGAAATGAAAAATGAAATGCTGTTTTGTCATTTCATTGGGTAATGAAATGAAACAAGGAAGCAGCATTTCGTTACTGATGAAATGAAACGGTCTTTTTTTGTTGAAATGAATGATTTTGTTCCATCTGTAAAAGGGGTCTCTTACCTGCTGGGCTCGCAATGAGCTGCCGCCACTGCCATCGCCACCACTGGAGAGGGAAGAGGAGGAGGTGGGTCCCCCGCAGCCGCTCCAGTGCTTCTCGCCTCCACGTCTCAGCCCCTGCTTCCGGCCTCCTCCCCTGGGTCCTAGAAGCACAAGATTTGGTGCTGGGGAGCCATTTTCAGAGGTGTCCAGCAGAGCTGTCATTGGCTGTACCCCTTTAAAAATGGCCCAGTCGCTACTGGGGGGGTGTCACCTGGTGGCGACTGGGCCAGTTTTAAAGGGGTGCAGCCTTTAATGCTTCCAGGCATCAAATATGGTGCCTCTAGGACCCAGGGGAGCTGTTTCATTTTGTTTCGTTTCATACAGATCTTTTTTTAAAAAACAACATAAGAAACAAAATGAAATTGGGGTGGGCATGAAATGAAATGTTATTTTTCCATTTAGTGCCCATCTCTAATTACAACCTCTCATGAAGTAGTGAATTGCAATGCTAATGATCGGTCATACTGGCTGAGACTGCTATGCAGTTTAAACCCTCTTGCTGCTACTAGCTTAGAGAAGGTGAGTTTCAACTTTGGAGGAAAAGCTGTAGGAAACCTTGACTTCTTGGTATTCCCTACTCTTCCTCTGAGCCCATCCTTGAGGAGGACTTCAAATTTTCCCCCTTAATTCCAGATGAGACACACTCTGACAGAACTTAAATGTTAGCTCTGTGTATCCCATGTCAAATCAAAGTTTGGAAGGTGTTATTTGAAAAAAACACTTATTACTCAGAGTCCATGCGTTGGAAGACAAGCTGTATAGTAATAAAATAAATAAATACTCTGAGGTGGTAGGGTTGGTATTATTATTGTCATTGCTCTGTTCATTGCACTGCCTTTGCCAGCACATCATCATCATTGTTATCATCTAAATAAATAAATAAATAAATAAATAAATAAATAAATAAATAAATAGATAGATAGATAAATATTTAGCCCTGATATGATACCTTGGAAATATTTTAATATATTTAGAACCTGAAACAAAATAATATATCCCTTGTCACTTAGGATTGAAAAAAAAAGATATTAAAGTGGAAAATTTCTGGTCAAAATGTCTTAAAATGGCTTTTAAAAATAACTTTTTTTAATAATTAGAAAATGGTGCTTGTAGAGATGGGCATGAACTGCTGCTTCAGGGATTTGTCCTACTGCCTTTACAGTTGATCTGCAGTTCAGTGTCCCTTCAGTAGGCGCCCACTTAGAGGCAGTGGCCTGCATTATCTTCCTCACTTCCTTTGGGTGCTGCCTTTGAGTGGGTGCCCACCAGACGGGGTGGTGCACCAAATCACAGATCAGCTATATGGCCATTGGCTGAAATGGCATGAACCACTGAACTGGTGATTTGTGCCCATCTCTGGTTTTTTGTTTCAAAAGCAAAAGCAAAGCGTTCTGCTTATATACCGCCCCATACTACTACAAGTAGTCTCTGGGCGGTTTACAATTTTAATTACAGAGTGCAGGCTACACATTGCCCCCCCAGCAAGCTGGGTACTCATTTTACTGACCTCGGAAGGATGGAAGGCTGAGTGAACCTTGAGCCTGCTACCGGGGATTGAACCCAGGTCGTGAACACAGTTTTACCTGCAGTACAGGCATTTAACCACTGCGCCACGAGGCTCTGTGACCATAAGACAGGGCTATAATTATTTGTTGTGTCATTTTCAACTATAAATTACACCTTTGTTGCCAAAATAGCTAAAGTTCTCAGGTATGTGTGAAACTAAAGTTAATCAAAAATTGAAGTTGAAAGGCTAAAACATTTGGGGCTTTTTAGTCTGGAAAAAAGGCACCTGAGGGGGGTTATGATTGAGATGTACAAAATAATGCAGGGCATGAGTAAAGTGGATAGAGGGACACTCTTCTCCCTCTCACAAAATACCAGAACTAGGGGACATACACTCAAATTGAGGGCTGGGAGAGTGGGAACAGAAAAAAAAATATTTTTTTACCCAGCGTGTTGTTAGTCTGTGGAACTCCCTGCCATAGGATGTGGTGATGGCATCTGGCTTGGATGCCTTCAAAAGGGGATTGGACAGATTTTTGGAGGAAAAGTCCATCACAAGTTACAAACCATGATGGAGATGTGTAATCTCCAGGCTTAAAACCAGGGTACTTCAAGGGTTAGATGCAGGGGAGTGGTATCAGGAGACAGATATCTAGTCTCATGCTCTCCCAGAGGCATTTGGTGGGGCCACTGTGAGATACGGGAAGATGGACTAGATGGGCTTTTGGCCTGACCCTGCATGGCTCTTCTTATGTTCCTATATGTTCTTAACCTCAGGGAGGCTGTGCAAATTCTGTCTCCTGGGTTTTCTAATAGCCTGTTCGCAGATAATAATTTTGTGGCAAGTGAATTCCAACTTACAGTGACCTTTCTTAGGGTTTTCTAGATACAAATACAGTGATACCTCGGATAACGACTTTAATTCGTTCTCCAAGGTTAGTCGTTATCTGAAAAAATAGTTATCCGAAATGGGGTTTCCCATTGAAATGAATGGGAAACCATTTTAATCTGTTCCGGAGGTCCGGGGGGAGAAGGCAAAAAAGCCTCCCCCCCAAGACCTCTTTAAAAGGTGCACTTTCAAAGTGCACTCCTCCCTCTCCTTGCCCACGCCTCTCCTCACCAGGGCCCCCACCTCTCCTCCTTTGCCACCACTGCGGCTGGGCACCCGGGAGGCAGGCAAGCCAGGGGAAGCCGCTTGCCGCTTGCGCGGCCTTCCTACCCCCACCCCCACCCCCACCGCTCTTCCGAAGCTGGCACTGCCGGCGCAAGGCACCCGGGAGGCGGGCAAGCCGGGAGAAGCTGAGTGCCGCTTGCGTGGCCTTACCCCCCACCCCGCCCCCCCTCTCCTCCATCGCTGCTGCCACTGCCGGACCTTTGGGCGGTGCGAGAGGTGGGCGGCGTGTGTTGCCTCCCCTCCTCCTCTGCGGGTCAAAGAGAAATGTGGAGGGAGGCTGTGGCTGTGGGCTGTGGGGGCGGATGAAAATAACGTATCGTTATCCAAATTATTCATTATCCGGGGCAGTCGTTATCCGAGGTACCACTGTACTAGGAAGAGGTCTACCAGTCCCTTCTCTGGGGCAAAGGGTGCTCTGGCACCACAAAGTTTGCTCAAGGCCACTGAGGTTGGTCTTGGAAGAAGCTAGGAGAATTCCAAGTCCTGATCCCAGATGCTCCAACTTGGCCGAACTGTCCAGTCAGCTTCCAAGGGTGGTGTTTCAGCCATCAAGTTCCTGGCATCACCAGCTGCGAAACTGAATTGGAATTCCAACTGGGAGTTTTCTAATGCGTTGCTCTCTGTGCCATATATTAAACTGAAACGGTTGAACTGTCATTTCCTACAGGTGGATTTGCTGAATTTTCCAGTTGTTTCCCTAGCCTTTGTGAAGGAAAATCTGTATTGGTGCCTTCTTGTATTTCTCAACCCTGCTTACCGGTTTCCAACACTGGGCCGACCCGGATTCTTCCTCATCTCTACCTTGGTTGCCAAAGAGATGTCCTCAACAAGGTGGGTGCCTTGAAATAGGGTGCTGCTGCTAATGGATGTCAAGGACAACACCTGCTTCTTTCAATGTTTTGTGAAAAGATTTACCTGCATTTTCAGTGGTTTTCTGTTGCTCCTCAGCTTAAGTGATGATGGCACGTGGTTAGTGCCATCATCACCTAATTTAAACTGATTTGAAGATTTGATGAGCAAGACTTTCACACTTGCGAAAAGTTTTCTCTCTAGGGTGATGTTGCATTTAATCCACATATTGAATGACTTGTTGACATAATAGGAGTGCAGTTGTCCGCCACTATATTGCAGTTCATATACTGTGGTCCTGGTATATCGTGGGATATATGAAGGCAAGGGCTCCTGGGGCAAACTGCATGGACCAGTTTGAGGCCTCCTGCACTTACCCGAGGCCTAACGCTTCCCCGAGCAGGCCTCTGACAGGCTTCCTGGGCCTGTCAGAGGCCCCAGAACTGGTTTCTGGTAAACTAGAAACCCCCACAATAAATGGGGGATTGCTATATTCCAAATTTTCATGAAAATCAACAGTCCGGAACAGAAATAAAGAATGCATCCTCACTCCCAGAATACTGAAACATTTGTGTGAAACTCCAGCTTTTCTTCCCACTAATAAAAGTTTGTTTCTTAAGATTTATTTTAACCATATTATTAATGGTTGCCTTTAATTTCTTATTCTCCACAGGAACTGATGCAGCAGAATGATATTAGCTATGTATTAAATGCCAGTAATACTTGCCCCAAGCCTGACTTTATCCCAGAATCCCACTTCTTACGAGTGCCTGTGAATGACAGTTTCTGTGAGAAGATTTTTCCTTGGCTGGACAAATCCGTGGACTTCATAGGTAAAATAACCCTTTCACTAAAGCATGCCTTCTGTGAGGTGATTCTTGCACAAAGAGCAGAAAAGCAACCAGGAGAGTTTTATGTATTAATATTCCTCTTTGGCATCAGATATTGTTCCAGAGAAAAGCCTGGAAGGAAATGAGTGAGAAGTAATAAGATCACTTGTCATTTTTTAAAGTAAGGATGGCAGATGGTGCTATTTTAAACACGATGTACTGCAAGTTCTATGATGTAGATAAATATTATTTATGGTATGTTTAAAATGGTAAATGCTAGGGACTTTTCATAACAAGTAATGCCTGCTTGTTTATTACACTAGGGAAGTGACGGCAAACCTTTTAGAGACCAAGTGACTGAACTGCAATTCAAAACCCGTTTAATTTTTCACAAAGTGCCAATACAGCAATTTAACCTGAATGCAGGGGGCTGTGAAGGGGTGATGTTGGGTGTCCACAGAAAGGGCTCTGAGTGCCACCTTTGGCACCCGTGACAGAGGTTTGCTAACACTGCACTAGGGTGTTGGGGAGAGTTGTTCGCTGCTTTGAAGAGTCTTCCTCTAAAATTGGGATAAAAAATTAGCATTGGCAGCAACATGTTAATAATGTGCTGCATTAGTCATTATCCAAAAGAACTACTGATGAGCAATGTGTTGTTTGTAGAAGTAGTAATTCAAAAATCTGCCTGTACAAGCTAGTTTAAGAAGCATCAGACTGAGATGATACTCTCAGGTCTCTCCCCACTGCAGCCTCATAAAGTCCTACCTTTCTCTAATTTATTTATTTATATATTTTGACTATTTTACTCCATTATTCTCCTTGGAAAAGGACCCAAGGCAGCTTACAATAATGATGGATAATATACAGCCCAGAACATTTAAGACGTACTCAAGTTAAGAACAGGGAATTAGAAGAGGCAACTTACAACATTAAAAGGTAACATTAAAGCTACAAAGAGCACACGAAAAGATGAAAAAAATTCAATATGAGGGATGGAAACTAACATGGAAAAAATGTTCTTATGAAATCAGTCAATGCAATCATGCATGGTAATTCATCTAAAAGTCATGTAATAGGTAGTCCATCATTGAGCAAAAGCTTGCCTGAAAAGGCCTTTGCCTGCTTCCAGAAAGATAGCAGAGATGGTACAGTTCTGGGCTCCAGTGGCAGGGAGTTCCAAAGTCTGGGAGCAGCAGCAAAGAAAACCTTTTCATGTGTTCTTATGAGACACATCTGTGAAGGTGGTGGGATGGAGAGAAAGGCCTCTTCTGATGACCTTAGCACCCAAGCCGGTTCATAATGTGAGATTTGATCTTAGAGGTAGCTTGGACCCAGGCCACTTTGTGCTTTGTAGCTTAAAACCAGCACTTTGAATTGTGCCCAATAGCTGATCGGCAGCCAGTGGAACTGCTTTAGTATGGGCGTAATGTGATCTCTGTAACACCCCCCCCCCAAATCAGCAATCTAGCCATTGCAATTTGGACCTGTTGAAGTTTTCTGAGACTTTACATCAGCATATCCACATAGAGCACATTACAGTAGTCCAGCCGGGAGGTCACTAGGGCATGTGTCACAGTGGCCAGCGCTGGTTTCTCAAGAAATGGGTGTAAGTGGCATACTAGTTTTAATTGTGCACATGCACTCCTGGCCATAACTGTGACCTGGGCATCTAGGCTCAAGGATGAGTCCAGGAGCAACCCCAAGCTATGCACCTCTTTTTGCAATTGGGGCGGGGGGTTAATCCCATCCAGGACAGACAGACAGACAGACAGACAGATAGATGACAGATAGATAGATGATAGATAGATAGATCTTTATTGTCATTATCCTGTGCAGAACAACAAGGTTGCATCTCTATCTCTTGATCTCCCTTTCAATTGACCAGAAGCACCTCTGTCTTGTCTGGGCCTAGTTTCAGTTTGTTCTTCCTCATCCAGTTCAATAGTGAAGCGAAGCACTGATCTAAAGTCGAAATAGCTTCCTTGGAATCTGGAGGTGACAAAAGGTAGAATTGGGTGTCATTGGCATACTGGTGACACTTAAACCCAAAACTCTGGATAATTCCCCCAGTGGTTTCATATAAATGTTAAATAACATAGGAGACAGAACAGAACCTTGAAATGTTATTTGAGAGTCATTTTTTCTTAGAAAACAAAGTGGACATTCTGGTCATTTTTTGTTTCAGAAATTGAGGTGTGTCTTGCCCATGTCAACAGAGCGACCCAGTGTGTAAATGGTACAAATCAGTAAATCACCCAAAGAGCTCTGATTTGCTGTGAATTTTTAGGCCCAGTAGAACTGATATGTAGTCCAGTCTTTGTAATATTAATAATCCCCCTTCCTAACATGTTTTTGGGAAAGGGCTGCCTGTCCTCTGGATGCATTTCAGGTACAAGTCCCCTAGATTAGAGCTGAATTTTTTTTAAAATAGCGATAATTCATATTTCTTTGACAAGGAAGATGATATGTAGTGGTGGTGATATTTGCTAGTGCGGTAGGCAACATCCCTGGAGAATGGGAAACAATATGCATTGTGACATGACATCCTCATTTAGTTGGATTTCAGTTGTTTCTTTCACGTATTTTTGACATGGAAGATGTTTCACATTTTATTTTATTGCAATCAAGGTTTCCTCTAAAGCACATGGACACATGCCTATGCCCACCCTTTTCTTATTCTTTCTCTTTTAAAGACCATAATAATGTGCCATAATTGATATACAGTGCCCCCCTGCCCTTTTGTGATTCATATACTGCAGTCCCACTATATCACTTCTGGTAAACCGGAAGTGACTTCTAGATTGCTGAAAATCATTTCTGAGGCCTCCGAGGTCCTTTCTAGGCCTGTTGGAGGCCTCAGAAATGTTTCTTGGCGATCTGGAAGTCACTTCCGGTTCTTAGGGAAGCCCTTTTGGGGCCTCCAGAAGGTCTAGGAAGGCCCTCGCAGGCCCGCTCGGGGTAGCACCAGTCCTGGGGTAAGTACTGGGGTATTGACAGATGAACTGGAAAAAAATCCAAGCAAAAATCAAAATGAAACCAAATAAAAGATAAAAAATATGCAGCACCTTAAAACCTATTATATTTTAATGTAAGCCTTTGTGGACATGTCCACTTCTTCAGACATATAGTAGCAGAAGTGTCTGAAGAAATGGACATGTCCACAAAAGCTTACATTAAAATATAATATGGTTACTTCACGTCCTTCCTCGTGCCGAGGTGAACTTGCCTCTGTGTTGAAATCGGTTTTCAACACAGATCGAGACGTGGATTGAAATGATTCCCGAGCTCCAGGACGGGAATCTTTCACCCCGCTTGGAGTGCAGTTCAGGGGGCGTGGTCGGGGTGAACTCGGATTGACCCCACAAGAACGTGAGGTTATGTTCCTTCGAACCGGTCTCCAGCGGGGCCGTGAACTGCAGTGAGAGGGACGTGAAGTAGGGTGCCACATGTTTTTGTCTTTTATTTTGTTTTGTTTTGATTTTTGCCTGGAATTCTTGCACAGACTAACACAGCTACCTCTCACAAATCTAAAAAATAATTGTGAGCTAGTAACGTCTGTGTTAAGAGTTTGAGAAGAAATATGGAAAAGTAGTTTGAGAAGGACAGCATAACACCATTGTGCTGTACTCCCCTTGTCTCCCGGGGTCTGATTTGCCTTCATGTGTCAGACATGGAATGCAATAGTCACCTGTCACCCTTACACTCTTTAGTCCTCAGTTTTACCAGCAAAGAACAGCATTGTGTTGACTACTCTCATGCTCAAACACAAGTATAAGTTCTTTGTTCAGCTTGTCTCTGTAATTTAGTTTGCTCCAACAGACCTAAGAGTGATGGCTCAAAATGTTTATGTATTTATTGGGCATCATCTACTTGACTGTGAGCAGAGCATGACATGTCAGCATGGCTCCACCCATTCTCCATAGGGACATTGCCCATTGAAGCCAATGAGCCCGCCGCTTGTACAAGATAGCTCCTTGTACAAGTCCCATAGATGTCATTGTGCTGGAGCAGCTGAACATTTTGAGAATGGAATGGGGGAACAGGATTATGCCCACTAGGGTTAAAGGTTTAGGATTTAAAGATATAATTGTGAATGTTGACAATTAGTTTGTATGGCAGGTGGAGTACAGTTGATTTATACAAATAGCTACTTTTTAAAGATAATAATAACATTCACCTTCATTGTACTACTGGAAGGAATTTGATTTTCTTCTTCTTAAATAGTTAGTCTGAGCATCTCTTAAATGAGGAATGGCTCATTTTTATATTTTTGAACACCAATGTCTAACCTAGTATTTCTTCCTTTTCTTCCTTTTCCCACAGAAAAAGCAAAAGCCTCCAATGGCTGTGTTCTGGTTCACTGCTTGGCTGGCATATCCCGCTCTGCCACCATTGCAATTGCATACATAATGAAAAGAATGGATATGTCCTTAGATGAAGCCTATAGGTAAGAAAGAGGGGTCCTTTGCTTGGTGAAATCAACATAGAGAACAGATTTTCGATATTTGCAGCACGACGGCTAGAATAGCTTTCCCGTAATTTAGGCGGGGCCTTCGTTCAGTTTTGAAAGGGAAGGTTGCATGGGAAACATTCCTTGATATGGAAAGCAAAAATGACAGGATTGTTTGGGAAAGCTGGGAGTCTTTGGACAATGTAAAGAGGAAATTCTTAATTTACAGAACCTGTACTGTTTGCAGAATGGGCTACCTTAGTCTACCCTGGCCAGCCTCCAGGACATGAATTGCCTAGTACAGCTCTGACATCAGAGGGTGACTGATTTCTCTCTCTCCCCAAAACCACCTGTTTAGGTTTGTGAAAGAGAAGAGACCAACTATTTCTCCCAACTTCAACTTCCTTGGTCAACTTCTGGACTTTGAGAAGAAAATCAAGAGCGGCCAAGCAGCCCCACTCAGCAAACTGAAGCTTTTGCATTTAGAAAAAAATAGTGACCACGGACTGGGAAGTGGACACAGTAATAGCAGCCTCTGCTCCTCTTCTCAGCTTTCAACTACTTCTACCTCAGAGGCTGTGGAGCAGAAGCCAGTGGAATATGGAAATCGGTCCGGCTGCTCGTCGCGATCATTAGAAGATGGCCCCTTGGTACAAGGCCTCCTCGGGCTCAACGTGTCCTCAGACAAAGTCGAAGACAACAACAGGCTGAAGCGCTCATTCTCCTTGGATATCAAGTCTGTATCGTGCATGGCTAGCAGCAGCTGTGTTGCTTCCTCTGGACAGGGCTACACCTCCTTGGAGGACACATTAGAATATTACAAGCATTCGGCCAGCTTGGAAAGCACCAGCAAACTGTGCCAGTTCTCTCCTGTTCAGGAGGTTTCAGAACAGACGCCGGAGTGTAGCCCTGATAAAGAGGAAGCCAAGCTTCCTGAGAAGCCCCAGCTGGAGAGCCAGAGCAAATGGCAGCCCTCGGGGAGAACCACTAGCGGCGCACAGAGGTCCCTCTTGTACCCACTGCACCGGAGTGGCAGCATGGAAGACAACTACAGAACAAACTTTGTCTTTGGCCTCTCAACCAGTCAGCAGCATCTGGCCAAGTCAACGGGCGGGTTGGGCCTGAAAGGCTGGCATTCGGACATTTTAGCTCCTCAGCCTTCGGCAGCCTCTCTGACCAACAGCTGGTATTTTGCTGCGGACACGTCTCACTTTTATTCGGCTTCGACGATATACGGGAGCACCGCCACCTACTCAGCGTACAGCTGCAGCCAGCTGCCCACGGGGTGTGAGCCAGCCCATCCTGTGCGCAGGAGAGAGAAGCATGGCGACCGGGGAGACTCCCGCCGGAGCTGGCACGAGGAGAGCTCCTTTGAGAAGCAGTTTAAGAGGAGGAGCTGCCAGATGGAGTTTGGGGAAAGCATCATGTCAGAGAACAGGAGCCGAGAGGAGCTGGGGAAAGTGGGCAGCCAGTCCAGCTTCTCGGGCAGCATGGAGATTATTGAAGTGTCTTGAACCATGATCTCATACTTTTATGTGTAAAAAAAATTCCCTGTAAATCTGAAATTGTGGACTGTGGGGCTTCAGTGTGTGAAGGATGTCATGGGGTGTGTGTCTGTGTGTAGGTATGTGTGTGTGCGTGTATTAAAGAGAAATTAAATGATAAGTCCAAAATGTGCAGTGCTTCATCAGCTATCACCTCTTGTCTATTCTCACCACCCGTAAGGAAGGAAGGGCAACTGCACCTCCATTTTCCTTGAGTGGGGAAGGGCAAAGTTCCCCTCCCTGAATGCTGTCAGGTTGCAACTTCTAGCATTCCTTGCCATTGGCTTGTGAAGAGGAATGGGAGCTGCAGTCCAAAGGTATTTGAAGGACTGCCCTTTGCCCTTTGCCAGAACAGATCCAGACAGAGAAAATGCATGTCATTTCTGTATGGAAGGGATACCTTCCTTTATAAATTTTTAGGCCGATCAACTGGTTCTACTGAATTGTTCAGTTTGAAGCTCAGTTGTACACGCCCCTTTGCTATCCTCACAAGTGCAGCAATGAATGTGAACCTGAGACTGAGCCAGCCTTTGACATTCAAAGTCGGTTGGGGTTGGGGAGATTTGATAAGAGCACATTTCTCTACCGTTCACTGCCTAGAATGAAGGTTGGACTGAGAACAAGCCTGTCCTGAGGCTTGGTTTTGTGAATGCCAACTTAATCGATGACCAGCATGTCAGAGTAAGGAGCTTGACTGGGTGGTGGGCTTTTGTTTTCGTTTTCTAGCAGCCCCCTGACCTGACTGCTGGTCATACAGTTGCTGTGTGGTGTTCATTTAAGGATAAAATGGATGTCAGGCTGTCTGCACACATCAGTACTTTGATTGGGACCAAGGATGATATTAAATCTTTATGGGCGTTTATACACGACCCCTAAGCTCCGCGGCAAAGGGCTGCAAGCTCCGGACCTTAAAAATGTTTCCCCACCAGGTCCGGAGTTTGCAGACAATTAAGTGCGACCCCGCCAACCTAAGCGCGACCCAGCGCACTTTTCTTGTACCTGCTTTAAGAGGGTGAAAAATATTTGATGCGGAGAGTGCCTGATCTCTCCTCGCTTCTTTTTGTTGTTTTTCTTTTGCCTCCGCCCCTTTAAGAGCAACCAGGAAGTAAGACCAGGGCTCAGAGCAAGCTTCCACGCACTGGAGGTAAGGCTTTCTTCTTTTGTCCCTGTTTAAGGCTTTTTCCCTCCCTCTCCTCACTCAGACAGAACAAGGAAGTGCGGAGCGGGTGGGGACAGAGGAACAGCAACGAACCCTCAAGATCTCTGGTCCGAATTTAAGGGACCAGTGGATCTGAGGGGTTGTGTAAAAGGGCCCTATGTTCTCCAGTAAGCCTACATGTATCCCAGAGTATGAGTTTGATGTGTTTTCTCCTCCCCTCTGTCTGGCTTTAGTCCAAGAAAAGAAAGGAACCACATTCTCGGACACAGGGAAATGCCACTGCTTTCCAGAAGGAACAGTTTCAACCCAGGGCCTGGCTGAAGAGGAAAATGGGTTTGTGGGCGATGGCATTATTCACTGGGCTGCCTTTTCATTGCCCTTGTCTTGGTGATGAAGAGTCTGTCAGTTCTTTTTGAAGATAACTGAAGACATACATATTTTTCCTGTGCCAGAAGTTCTGTGTAGTAAGACTACTAGGCTGATACAGGCAGGCCCTCAGAGAGATGTGAAGTGGCAGCAACATGGATGGGATTTTTGCTGGATAGGGACAAGAAGAGGAAAAGATTAAAAAATGACAGAAGGGTTCTTGTTGTGGAAATGCAGACTGGCTGATGTGGGACACAAATTCAGTAGCCTTGTTTTCAA
>JAHTLZ010000274.1:3552394-3567660 GCA_023846285.1 Phrynocephalus versicolor | reverse complement strand
TAATAATAATAATAATAATAATAATAATAATAATAATAATAATAATGTACTACTACAGAACGTCCAAAAGATTTTTAAATGTCTAGTTCTGATTACATGGAGATTGAAATGCAGAGAAACAGGAATCTGATCTATTCTTAAATCCCCGTTTCTCTATATACCGGTAATACATTCTCATAAAACAGCTGTTGAGTACTTACGTATACTGCTACATGTATTTTTTTAATCTTTTAAAAAACACAACATGCCGGGTGTTTTGTTTATCCCACAAAATCAAAGTGCAGGTGCGGAAAGGGGCCATGAGACATTTCTGTCCTTGCATTGAAATATTCTGTGGAGATCTGGAAGAGAGATGAACTTTATAGGGGCCTAATTTATCACTATAGAGTGGAAATGGGCCAAGTCTGCAACTTTGGCCAGTCTAACCTAGTAACAAAGTAATATAGCAGACTCAATATTGTTCTTATAGGTAACCTAACTTCAGCTCCACCACAAACCCAATTCCACACATAAGCTGAACAGTGCTTCTCATGAATGGATGCATTACTTGTAATATATGGTATCAGTACTTGAAATCCCAACTGGGCCACCACAGTTTCTTGTTGACAATTGTGCTATATAATGAATGGCAAACCAAAAGAATGGCAGAGACTAGCATCTATTTTTGAAGAATTTATTGGATTTTGAAAGGGAAACACTCAGAAGACAACTTTATGAGCTAGTATTAATGGGGCACACTTGCAGGATCGCACTCTTTCCCCAAGGACTAATGCAATCCCTTCCCAAAACACCCTTGGTAATCTCATCTGGACTGCTGGGAAACTCTCTGGAGAAGGTTGCTGGCACAGAAGGGAATCCAAAGTTGTCTTGGTGCAGGATAGCAAAGTACACCCCACTGAATCTTTGCCTCTGCTCTTCTGCTTACAGAGAATTAGCCAGAGGTTAGAACTTAGGACAGCTTAAGTTTTTTTTCTTCCTTTTTTTGATCGGGGTTGGTTGGTTAGAGTCTCTCTGCAAAGGGTCTAGTTTATTTACAACAGCTGCATACTGCTTTTCAACAAGAATAAATATCAAAAGACTTCAAAGTAATAATCAAGTTGTAAAACCAAAGAACATCAATAAAAAGAGCAAAACGAGAGATGAAAATTAAAATGGCTCAGTGTTAAAATATCTAAAATTGGCTCACAGAACAATATGCCCACTGGATTTCAAATTCCCCTCCTAGAGAACAGTATCCCAATTCCCCCCCCCTTTAATCAAAAACTTTTCTGAAGCAAAATAAAACCAGGTACATAAGAGGCATTTTCTGAATGTGCCTTCCAAGACTTGGAGATAAGAGGGATTTCTGGTATTCCAGTTGTAAAATGGATAACCTGATAAGCCTCAGGGTTCCCCAGGGTCTGTCCAGCAGAGGAAGTGCCACAAGGAAATGCCTGCAGGTAAGTAAAGAACCATACAAAAATTAAGAGTATCACAGAATTTTTCACACCAAGCTTAACATACACAGGACCAGAGTGAATAAAAACCAATGATTCTTTTTGAAAAAATAATAAAATTGATTTAAATCACAATTTTAAACTTAAAAAAAATTAAATCATTTAAAAATCAGATTTTTATTTGATTTAAATCAAATCTACTTGGCATAGAACTGGATGAAATCTTGATGTTTTATCCATACAAATGTTGGTTTCTATTCTGCAGTCATGGCAAATTTTGTCATTTCTATGAGGCAGATATACAGGTTTTAAATTTGGAGAGCAACTCAACTATAGCTTCCACCGTTCCATGTAATTCTAGTTTATTGCTCAGAAGAGAGAATCTCCAAATGAAGCTACAAATGATAAGAGGCGGGCACCAAAACAAACCATGGTCCTGCCCTTGAACTAAGAATTTCAAGTTGCCTGGCCACCAAGCCTGGCAAATGGATGGTGGCATTTATTATTATTATTTTTATTTTATTTTTAGTTTTGGAACATCTTGCTTGAAACTGCCCTAGAAATAACACACAAATTTGCCTTTGTCTGGCTTAGGAACTGTTCCAGTTTCATTTGGCCATAGCTTAAACGTGGCCTCTATTCCCAACAATGCAGGGAATTGCCTTATGAACCAATCCTGGTAGAAATCTTTGGACAAAGCAAGGCAATATGAAAGAGAGAGAGGGGGGGACACCTTTCATTCAGAAAGCTGCCATGGAAACAGGCAGTGGGAACAAAATAGGAGAGACACCAATCCCACCCACCCTACATGGGAGGTCATAGCCCTGGGGCTTGTGTAGTTACAAGAGCCACACAGTGCAAATTGTTATTCCTTTAATAGCCCTATTTTAAAAAAATAAGGAGCTAATTTAAAAGCATGCACAAAAAGGTCTACTAGATCTCAAGAAGGAAACTCTGTTTGAACACATCACAGTGGAATATGATAGGTGGGTTTAACACGTCTGCTTCTGGTTTTATACACTCAATTACTGTATAAAGAAAATAAAAGGAATAGGCACAGTTCAAAGGACGTGAATAATGTAAGCTATACTGCTAGCAATCCCTATCAGTCCGAAAGATTTTCTTGGGCAGGGGTTGGGACTTGGATCTCACCAACCCACCCCCCGAAAGCATGGACTGTGCATTCCAAATTTCTATTTCGATGCACTATAGCCAAAGAAAACACCTGGCTGTTTCAGGAGAGCAGCAGGTATTCACATTGTCCTGTGGGGAACCCGGAGATTTCTCAAAACCTTTTCAGACTTTCCTTGGCTGATAATGCCAAAGACGTCTCCCTACAAGACAGCTCTTCTGCTACTACTTACCGTTCAAGGTGTCAAAGGAGGGGCAAAGCACAAAGGGGGGGGGGTCTGCTCTCTATTTAATAAGGAGTCAACAGGGGGATGGTCCATGCTCTGAGTGAACGGACTGTACGGACAAGCACAACAGACACTGGTGCTCACTGCGTATCTTCTCGTATAGCTATCTGCTAAGGTGTCCTGGCAAATCAACTGCAGGGTCCCTGTATGTGTGCCACACATAGTAATGGGGCAACAGAGCAGAGCAGCTGTACCTATGTGGATTGGTAGTCATCCTGCTAGAAGCTGACTCCTAATATTACAGTGCAGCTGGAAATTCACAGAAGTTCAGCCCCGCAGCAAACCACACACAGAGGGAAAGGAACCCTTCTCCTTGTCTGCTCTCATCTGTCACCTTATTGTGGAATCCAGGAGTCCAAAACACCTGGCTGGAAAACCAGTCCCTGGAAATATGCCTCACAATCCTAAGATTTCAAAGCAGGGTGGGAGGTCCCCTGCTCCTGCTCTACATCGTGAAGGCAGACACTTGGGCCCCTCAGATGAGGGCAGTGCCCCCAAAGCAAAATGCTCACAACCATGGCCTTGTTAAAGCAGGGGTTTAACCGGGTCAAGAGAATGGTGGTTAAGTGTTAGTGGTAAGCATCTAGTGCTTTATTTCAAGTTGCTGTGTTTTAAATTACAGTCCCCGCAAGTCAAGAGTACACTCTTCTCGCATTGCAGAAGAGCTGCCACCTCTTTTTAACCTTCTCTGAAGAGGGCAAGACATTCCAAGGACATTTCTTATCAAGTTGGGTCCATGCGAAGGTACCAGGAAGCCATAAGGGAAAATTACAACTTGAGCTCCCTGTCGGGCTTCATGCTGAATGGCTCCAGGCGCTCACTCTCCGGCAACATGCTGTTCAGCCGCTCCATCAGGGGGACGGTCAGGTCGATGCCCATCTGGATACGGCGAAGGATGGCAGACATCTCGTTGACCTTCTGGATCTGCTCAGCGTATTTGGCGTATCTTTTCTGGCGCTCCTGCATCAGGCTATAAAGAGTTTCTACCGAAAGATCCATCTGTTTACAAAGAGGAAGAGAAAAGGCGTGGTTGTGTTCAAGTTTAAAGTCACTGTTCATAGTCCAGGCAATCCTTGCCTGAAATTTCTGCAGTAGGCATGGGCCTTTCATTTTGGAATGGCTCTGGTTCTGAAATGAAGCATGGCACCACAGGTGCTGTTCAGAACTTGGACCCACCCTCTGAAACAAAATCACCTATTGACTTACTTTGCCTGGGGCAATACTCCAACCAGGAAGTAGCCTATGGTGTGTCATTTGTTCCTTCTCCCTGCCGCTGGCCAATCAGGAGATGTTCAGGGACATGCAAAATTCCACCTCCCTGTCTGATTGGCCAGCGCCAGGGAGAAGGAATGAGGATGTATTGGAGGCTACTTCCTGGTTGGAGTATCGCCCCACGTAAGATAAGGCTAGGTAAGTCAATGGGTGATTTTGTTTCGGAGGACGGGTCCAAGTTCCGGACAGCATCTGTGCTGCCATGCTTCGTTTCAGAACCAGACCCATTCTGAAACAAAAGGCCGATTCCTGCTCTGCAGCCATTATCAGCATTGCTGACAGGGTGACCCTCTAGCTGTATGCCTACATCTCTCTGAGCTTGACCATCTCATTGCACCTCTTCCCCTTGGATTACCACTTCCAAACCCACTCCTTGCACGAAGTATTGTGCTGGTGGCATATTTGTAACAGAAGCCATCTTCTGACTGAAGCAAAGAGTGGGGGTTGGCAGCAGTTGAGGATGTCAAACTGGATCCAATGGAGGACAACTCTAGACTCACACATTGTTTTTGTTGTTGAGCTCAATGTGCTGAAGTTTTCCTCAGGATCAGTCCTGAACAATTGTAGTTCACAACTACAAGGTACTTTCTCCCTCCTTTTATGTACAGTATGTGCACATCTCTTTCTTTCCTCCCCTCTTTCCACAATGGCTACCTTTTGCTTCTTGTTTTTCACCACTGCATTTCCACTCACCAACAAAGCTTTGACCCCCATTCCCTCCTGAGGCTTTCACTCACACAACTCGGTTATTCAAAGCCCTTTATCTCCGTCTTTGCTTCTTCAGGAGGTTAGTGAGAGATGAGTGTGTGGGCAAAAAATTCCAGCCGAGGAGGGAATTAAACCTTGGGTGCTGAACAAAGGGGCCTAGGTGGACAATCAGTAAAGAAGCTCCTCAGGAAGGAGGCCATATGGGGAAAGACCAGCCAGAGCTCAGAGACCGCAAGTGGCCAGACCAGAACCTCCTTCCTCCTTCTCAGCTGTGTAACTGCCACTGGTCTCCTGCAGCTGCCTTTGGCTTGGCCTCCTCTCCTCTCTTAGAGATTCTTGCCCTTCACGTTCTGGTGCACATCCTTCTGTAAGAAACAAAAGATCAGCGGAGCTCCCCTTCCTTGGCAGATGAAGACCATCTTTCCTTGGGGAAAGTCTTGGAACTTTTGGTGCTACTCTCCTAATTCTGTCACCATCCCCGTTTGCCATCGTGAATCTCATTAAGGGTGTCTTTGGAAAGCTTTGGTTTCATGGTACCGTCACAGCAACATTTCATCAGCTTACACACCAACGATGTGCCCCCCCAATGCGTAAGATGTGGCGAAGGATATTGCACATTTATGATTCACGACCTCTTGAAGCAAAACATTAAAATAAAATCTCCAACCAGCCCAGAACGTCAGCTGTTAGTCATTTGTAACAAACTTCTGGCAGGCCCAGTTCCTGCTTCCATTATTTAAAACTGTGTCACTCATCAGACAATCTCAGGCATACGTCTCTTGTTCAGAATTGGCAGGAATATTCCAAACCCTCTGAAATAATCCACTGCTGAGATGACTCTTGGAGGAGTTCAGCCAGTCTCTACATGTTTCGCTGAGCACACTACGCAGGCCTTTGGTACTCCTCAAAACGTCCTTGCACATAAAAAGTCAACCCAAGCACCCGAGCCTTCATACTTCTTTCCCACTCCCCGTTAGGAGCTCTACAAATAAAGTCTGGCACACACAAATACAAAGGTTCTGGCAGCAGCTTCCCTTTAAATCAAGGTGTGTCTAGTCTAACCCTCACTACTGGCAAGGCTGAAGAGGGCTGACAGGAGAGGCCGCCCGACAGTCTTCAGGGGCCCACCTGCACTCCGGCCTTGCTTGAAGCAGACACCTCATGAGGCCACGCGCTCACGGGGAGTGGCAAGTAAGGAAATGAAAGCAAAAGGAGTTTATTGTCGTTAGAATGGTGCAAAGTGGCTTTTAAAGAAACCGATTGAGTAACTTTAGAAGAGGTGGGCATGCTAGTAGCTAATCTACTTACTCATGGGAGTAATGAGCTCCTACAAGATCTCTTGTGCTGCTTGCCATTTTGCAGTTCATAGAAAAAGCCAGTATCTCATGTATCTGTTTTTTCCGTGCTGAACTACTGATGGTACTAGATCACGGGCACGAGCAGGCTGTCCCCCTGAGGTCCAGTCCAACACTGTGACACTAAACCATGCTGACTCTCAGCTTAAGCCTGGTTTGAATCATATGGGAGTTAAAGCCAATGCCTTCCCTTGTGGCTTTCCCCCTTTTACACATGAAACATTTATTTTTATTTTTAAAAGAAAAAACAAAACAAGACATTGGGCTGGGCTTGGAAATAATTTAAGCTGTGTGCAGAAGTTTCCACTGAAACAATAAAAGCAAATTGTGTTTAATGAGCTTTGTATGCTGGGGTTAAGTCCGTAAATTAGTGCACAGTAAAGCAGATCACCGGCAGGTCAACTGGTGTATGAGTGGAAACAAAGGAAAGCCAATTTAAAAACCAAAACCAAAAACTGGTTGGCGCACTTAATGAAAGGCAGGGCTGCAGAAGCCGGAAAGCTTCTCAGAGCTCCAATGCCTCATTAAATGGAGCAACACAATGAATTCAGGTGTTGTGGAAAGTCCAAAAGGGTGTCCTGGGACGCATCTGCAACCCTCCACAATGTGCAAGTGAATGGAAGCAACGGCTATTTTTTATTTCATTTGTTGGAATCTAATTTTAACAGAGACTTATCTGAGAAGATCATAAAAACGAAAAAAAAAAAAAAATAGAATAGCTTACAATAAAAATAAACAGCTCAGAGAAATACATCCAAGCAACCTGAAATGCTTAGGAGAAAAGAAAGATATTTGCCTGCTGCCAGACATGGACACAGAGGTGGAGTCAGTCAACTTTGGTCAAACCAAAAGCAAATATTGACCTCTTTCTGGTACTTCCCATTACTATGTGTGGAGACAGAAATCTCAAGCACAGGGGAAATGCTTGGTCTTCAGGTACCCTTGAGCTATTACCCACAAGGATGGTGGGCTAGTAAATACAAAACAGGTCAACTCACACAGCTGGGTTTAAAGGCTTCCTTCACAGGACAGTAAGGCTTATGCTTGGGACCCAGGTATTTCCCCTTCATCTCCCCAGCACTTACTGTTCTCTTCAAAAGGTAGCCCCTGAACTTCATTTGCCTGACAACGAGAAACCATGCCAGCCAAGCCAACCAACAACATACACGACATCCCAGAGACACCAAGCCAAGACACCAAGCCAAGAGTGAAAGCAGACTGCAAGTGCCATTTTCCTGGACGGCTACCAAGCAGACCTCTGGGGAGAAAAAACAAACCAGATGTCTTTCATCTAGACGGACTTCTTCTCAAGGACCAAATCCAAGGCCTTCTCTTCCACCCACATGGCTACAACATGGTGTGAAGAACATCCCCCATATAGGTAGATTCAGAAAACCAAGGCTGGGTGAAGACTTTCCTTCTCAAGTAGGGTCTTAAAGATCTTGCATCTTTGAGAAGAACCTGAGCTGCTGTACACACGTCCTTAATCCCACCCAAACACAGACCAGGATTCCATATCTGGTTTCTATGTGTTCTTTATTCAATGAAGGATTCTGACCATTGTGGCTGTACAGATACCACAGATGGGCAAAATGACTTTATAAATAAAATCATACCTTCTTGAAGGTTGCATGACCACTGACCATACTGGTGATAGGATTCTGGGGATTCTGGTAACAACAGAAAAGGCTAAATCACCCTACTTTGGATAGGCACGCTGGGGAAAGCATGTGCCCTGCTGGAAAAACTTGAAAAATCAGAAAACAGGCCAAACAAGTTTTCTGCTGGCTGACAACTAAGACAATTCTTCTACCAAGCTCCTTCCTTTTCCCCTGTAATTTGCAAAGAACACTGACTCTAATCCTTGTCCACTACTACTTGAGACCAAGTAGCAGCCAATCCGATGCCCTAATTTAAGCCACTTCATTTTCCTCTCAAAGGTTCAAGCAAATTTATTATGCATCAGCCTGGAAGCAACATGACCATGACTTCTTTCTCAATACAGGGAACTGGCAGTGCATAGGACAGGAGCAAGCCAAGTTCATATAAATTCCTGGGGGATTAAGAGGACTCTTTTCACTTATTCTCACTTATACAGCTAATCTAAAGTGACTAATCACCAGGAGAAACAAGAAGCAACTTGACAGATCCACACCACATACCACTTTAGATCATGCTCTAAAACAGCCATGTCCAAAGTCCGGCCCGTGGGCCGAATCTGGCCCGCCAGGCCATTTTGATTGGCAGGGCTGCCGCCTCCCTCCCCCTCCCAGCCTACACCTCAGCCAGGAGCACCTACCTCCTCCAGCTCCTCCTGCTGCTGCTGCTGGCCGCCCTGCAGGGAGGAGAGGGAGCACTCCATGGCCACCATGGCCAGCAGCCCCAGCACCATGCACCCCCTCGACCCGGCCTTTCACTATTTACAAGTTGGTGCCATCTTGATGGCACAGAACACACACAATGTTTTTAAAGATCATGTTAAGTACATGAACATCATGTCGAATCCTGGAGAACCATATGCTCCATCTTGTTTTAAAGAAACAAAAGTTAATTATTTTAAAATAGGCAACTTTTCCTGTAAGAATAAAGTTTCCCAAGTGAAACAATGAAACTTGTCTCTAGTTTTAAGTTATTACTATCCACTAGAGTACTGGGAAACATTGCTTCACTTGACCCCTGAAAAAAAGCATTTCTCCAATGGACAAAAATTGGGATGCACATGTCTGTTGTAAATTAAAAGGAGAAAATTGGACCGAGCGTAGAAAAGGATTACACAACATTCATTTTCTATACCCTAAATATTACAGTCTGCAATCTCTCAGTTCCCCTGCTTCTGATAATGACAACGTATTAGTCATCCTCAGAAATCCTAGATGCAGACACAGCTGGAAGGCTGTTATGCGTAATGATAATTTACCATTAAGGCCAATTCTGGGTTTCTTCCAGCTCATCAGGATGACTCATCAGCCTTCTTTCCCAACTGCATTATTTATCCAAACATCTCCTGCTTCTCCTCCCACCCTCCCCAGGTATAAAGATGTACATGCATGTTTTTGAAGTCTTTGATTTCTTGTACTCAACTCACGTAACTGCCTTTCTGAGAACTGTTTGCTTTTCAAATGTAAAAGGTGTTTATGTAAAATGGGCGACATGCCATTGGGTTTTGCATGCTTTTGACTCGATTGATGTTAATCCAATTCATCCATTCATCTGGCAGCAGTGGCTTTTCCAAGGAGATCAGTAAGTCTATTACATCCGTTCATCAGTGCTGAGCCCAGTTGTACCGGCAAAGAATAAAATGCTGGACTCGTAGGGGCCAGAGGGACTGTGTTAGGACAGATGGAAGCCGTGAAGCACAACTACTCTCTCTCTCTCTTCCAAACACACCCTTCCAAAGGGTATTCGGTTTTCAAGGTAAATGACCAATCAATCATCAGGCATGAGATTATCAGAATTCCAGGACTTCCAGACCTACAAGTCACTTAGAATTCCACAGGCAAACATCTGGGATTGGGAGAGAATGGAATGCAAAAAAGATGTCTTTCCACCTGCGGACTGTGCTTCCTTCCACATATATCTGCTGGGAAGTAAAGAGGAATGTCACCTCCATAACATTGCATCCTGGGAATTTCACCAATGGTCTATGAGTGGGGTAGTCTCTGTACCCCAACTCAAACTGATTAGAGAGGCTACTGACACTCCAATTGCTCCCTTTCTGGCTTCAATCGCAAAATACTCTGTACCTCTTTGATGCGTTTGACTAGTGCATTCTGGTCAAAGGCAACAGCTTCTGCACACTGGTGAAGATGTTCTTGGTACCGGAGGCAAAGCTGCAGAACTTGCTGAGAGTCCAGCTTCTCCAATTTAATGTTTGTAGGGGACGTCTGCCCACTGAGAAGACCTAGGGGAAAATAACAATGCAACAATATTTAAATCAAAACATTGCCTCTCATCTCCCCCTTAAGTCTGATTATCTCGTTTCACTACACTAATGTTGGCTGTTTCCAGATATACAAGGGACCTAAAGGAGTACACGGGAATTGGGGAGGGGGCATGAAAATAAAATAGAAAAGTAACAGCAGCACCAAACATTGAATGAAAATCAATAGGATCTCAAGCAGTACAAAATTGGAGTGAAGAAATCAATTGCTGTGTGCCCCTGCCTATTGTTCTAGGGAAAGACAAGAGAGAAATGGAGGGAAGGATTGCAAGGGGTGAATGGAAACAAGCCCACTTCTATAGACTTCACTTTCCATGCATCTGAGGTGGCTACCAACATCAACAAGAACTTAATTTGCTAGGATATCACTATAGAGTACAGTTCCCATCTTTTTTCAGAAGTGGCCAACACATTCCCGGAACCACCCAAACAGAGAGGTCTAACACCAAGGCTTTAAAAATCAAATCAGTTTTGCATGATAATATCCCATTCTGCAGGTTTGATCTTAGCTATGAGTGCCTGAATACCTCAGGGGTTTACATATCTGGCTGCAATGGGAGAGGCTGGGAGTTCAATTCCCCACTATGTGTCTTGTAAGAAGAACCAACCCATTCGCCCTTGGGCAAGCTCTACGGGCCCAGGGTGCCCCCAGAAAAAGGGAATAGTAAACCACTTCTGAGTACTCTCTACCTGGAAAACACTGGGAAAGAGTTGCCACAAGTCACGACTGACTTGACAACACATGAAAAAGAATACTGCTTCTGTAGTGCTGGGGAGCTATTGGCTGGCTTTCTTGGTTGCTGGAAACAGACTTTGTTAGCACAGCAAGATGGCATGGACTGAACAGACCTCCCCATGACACAACTTCTCTACCTCAGCTTGCTGAATTGATAACAGGGCTGATGTTGGAGTCCCCACGGCTCATCGTTGTGGGGGACATTAACATCCATGGTGAGGCAACTCTGTCAGGGGTGTCCGAAGACTTCATGGCCTCCATGTCAACAATGGATCTGGCCCAAATGGTATCTAACTCAACCCATCCTGTAGGCCACACCTTAGACCTGGTCTTCTGCCCTGATATGGACACTGGGGAAATTGGGGTAAAGGAACTTTCAGTAGTCCTATTGTCCCGGACAGACCACCATATGGTGTGCTTTAGGCTTTGCTGTAACTCAGAGCCTGCCTAGGGGAGAGGCGGGGGGTGGGGGTAGTCAGACAAAAGCACTATGTCCCAGAAGGTTGATGAATGCAGATGAATTTTTTACTGCCCTTGGGGAGTTTCCTTCTTCAGAATACACCCAAATTGGCTGCTTGGTTTACTGGGGAGTTGGCAAAATTGAAACTGGTGGCCCGTAGAACTGAAAGGCATTGGCGGAAAACCCAGAGTGAAACAAAGAAATAATGAAAGGCCTTTTGAAGGCTTACTCCAAGACAGTGGAGGCAGCAAAGAAAGCATTTTTCTCTACCACCACTGATTTGGCACAAAATTCCCCAGGGCAGCTTTTCAGTATAGTCAAAAGTCTGCTACATGCTGACCGACAGGCAGATAACACAGACCACTCTGTATCTTGCTGCGAATAAGTTGCACAACACTTTGCAAGCAAAATTGAACAGATCCGGGTTGCCTTGGATGCTGCTATTGATGCAGAGTCTGTAAATAAAACACCCCACCCTACTGTATTAATGGATGACTTTCAGCTCCTACAGCTGGATGATGAGGTCAGGACCCTAGGGGAGATAAGGGCCACCACACATTTGCTGGATCCTTGCCCCTCATGGATCATAAAAGCTCCCAGAGAAGGTATGGAAGACTGGTTAGGAAGAGTAGTGAATGCCTCCTTACAACAAGGCAGGATTCCAGCATGCTTAAAGGAAGCAATAGTAAAATCACTGTTTAAAAAGCCCTCCTTAGACCAAATGATACTGAACAATTACCAACCAGTATCAAATATTCAATTATTAGGTAAAGTTCTAATGTGGGTTGTCCCCTCGCAAATCCAGAGGTTTTTGGATGGGATAAACTACCTGGATCCATTTCAATCTGGCTTCAGGCCTGGCTATGGGACTAAGATGGCACTGGTTGCATTGAGAGATGACTTGCACAGGGAAATGGATAGGGGATCTGTGTCCTTTTTGGTTTTGCTAGACCTCTCAGCTGCTTTTGATACTATAGACCATGACATCCTCCTGACTTGTCTTTCTGAAATGGGAATTGGGGGTATCACATTAAAGTGGCTCCCGTCCTTCCTGCAGAAAGAACACAGAAATTTGCTATGGCAATTTCTTTTACATCTTTGGAGTTGATTTAAACCAAATGTAAATCACAATTTAAATAGCTAGTAAGAAATTATTAATTTAATAATGCATTTTCCTTCCCAAAAGTGCCTTCTCGCTTCCTATAACCTTATAATGGCTAGAAACAACTGAATAAGTATGGTTGGTCCTAGTCAACAGGCAAACATTTCAGCAGTGAATTGCCACTAGTTAAGCATGTCCAGTTGCATGACAAGGCACACAGCTGCTAGGCAACAAGCAATAAAACCCCTGACTAGCAGGAGTTTGCTACTGGGACTTATACTGATGGACCTATGCTGGCAGGCCGAAGTAACAGAATTCTAGCCAAAATATTTATTTATGTTTTTCACCATCTCCTTGCACGGAATGACTCCATCTCCCATAGACTTTGCTCACTGAGCCTGAAAGTTTCCACCTGGCAAGGAAACTGTTAAAAATATGCACTGTGGGAAAAAATACCAACAGCTTAAAAAGCAAGCATGCAACTGGGTCAATCAGTGGGTGGGGGAAATCACAGGTTTAAATTCAAATCCACTCTGTTCCCTGGATAAATGTGTGTACTTTCAGAGAGAGGGGTAAGGACTTCAGCCTATCTACACAAAGATGCCTAGAGACAGTGGGTATGGCTGACATTCTAAAGGAATCTTCTTTCTCAAATAAAATAAAAGAACAGAAAAGAAAGAAAGCAGTCCTGGAAATTTTAATAGGGATTCCAATTTTTTTTCCAACGTATATCAGGGTGAGAGAGAGAGAGAAGAAAAGTTGTGAGTTTTTCAGGCTTTTTGGGCGTGTTCTGGAAGTTTTTCTTCCTGATGGTTTGCCAGACTCTGTGGCTGGCATCTTTTGAGGGCAAGGAGTTCAGCCACAGAGTCTGACGGAACATCAGGAAGAAAAACTTCCAGAACATGGCCAAAGAGCGTGAAACACTCACAACAACTATCAGATCCCGGCCATTAAAGCCTTCAAGAATACAAAGAAGAAAAGGTCCTCCAGAAATATCATCAGATAGAGTTGGAAAATAGAACTGATTCAGTCTGCTATTTTTCATCTCCATATATTGAATATGGTATGTTACATTTAAAGATAAAAACCTAAATTAAGAACTGCAATTTTTTTGTATCTACTAGATTAGGTACTAAAGGAGCAAAAGACTTTGCCTAAATAATCTATACAGAAGCCTTTGGAAGCTTATAAAATTGAGGCATTAATCAAAGGACTAGTGCATCCTGTTTAAATTGAAATATATATTATCATGTAATATAGATTCATAAATAGGTTTTAGCTCAAACATCTCACTATAAACATGTCAGATGTTAGATCTGCAAGATATTTTGAATAACAGCAGATAAAGTTTTTTAAAAGAAGGAGAATTTTAATAAAGATATTTTAAAAAAAGAAAAGAATCTGTTTAATTTTTCTCACTTGTCTAGTTCTGTTACTTCCACATCTAATTAAAGCTAGACTATCAATTAACACTAGCAACACTCAGTTACATTGCTTGGCTATCAATGCATATTCCTTACTAGGGTCCTATTGAACAGGGTGTTAACTGATGTTTATACACAGTTAACAAGGAGCCAGGGCCTAACCTGTTCATATGCCCTGTTATATGCATCCTAATGCACAACCAATATGTGTCCCAAGACCATGTCAATTAGCTGCAATTAGCTATGACAAGTTATGCCAGTATGACCAAACTCTAATAGGATTCAAGACACTGCATTTATCTAACAGGGTTCATTAATTCCTTCACTAAAGTTCTCAGAGCCGAGCTATCTGAAACATGACTGATGATTTCTAAAAATAAAATTGTAGGTCTGTCACTCAGCTGCAAACACTTACCATCTGTGTAAAAAGAGAAGAAAATAAAAGCTCAAACAACCCAAGTTCAGTTATGGACATTTGCTTTTAGGAAGATTTGACTACAGGCTTACGTCATACTCAAATAACAACAAATAAGCTGTTTGTTCCTTCCAAAACTTTCTAAGTAAACACCTACTTACAGAAATATTCTGGGCGACAGAGATGATATGAGCGGCTGTATTAAGAAAAGCACAGAAGAGAGATCTGCTAAAGCTAAACAATTGTGTTCAAAATGTCTGTGAAGATTCTGTCAACTAGGTGAGTTTATCTGGAAGTTGAGTCATGGCAACTGGACTTCTTTTTCTTGAGAGATTGAAACGTTTCGCTGCTCATTCAAACAGCTTCAAAATCCCTTCTCCTTATTGAAGAAATTGAAATAGAAATATATGTGACATATAGTTATCTCGTATGCTCCTGAATGCTTCCAGTCTTGAAGCACTCACCACTTCTGGAGGCAATTGGTTCCATTATCTTTCTGTTTGAACAATTAAGAGTTTTTTTCCTGATATTCAACTGAAATCTGGCTTCTTGCAACTAGAGCCAATTATTACAAATCCTGCTCGCTGGGATGATTAAGAACAAATCCTGTCCCTCCTCTGTATGATAATCCATTAATAACAACGCAGGGAATGTTTAATAGGAATATTTAAATGAGCAGTGAAAACTTGGTTTTTCAAGCACACTTTCCCTGTGTCCAGATTACTCCTTTCAGGACACACTACACCACTACATAATCCACCTCTGCCTCCTAACTTGTTCTTTTTCCACTTTAGTCTTGTCTTGTGTTACTTGGTGATGATTTGGACTGTTATTGTCTTTGTACCATTATATTTAGTTCATTGTGTTATTTTATGTTGCATTATTTTTGTCACTATATTATTTTTTGTATCTATTATGTACACTGTTCAGAGCAGCCTAGTAGCTAGATGGACAGCATTTAAATCCAACCAACCAACTAACTAAACAATCAATCAATCAC
>JAHTLZ010000274.1:3537416-3549056 GCA_023846285.1 Phrynocephalus versicolor | reverse complement strand
AGATAGATAGATAGATAGATAGATAGATAGATAGATAGATAGATAGAGTTAAACTGTTTTGCCACCATTTCCCCAAATACCTGCAGCTTATTTGGTAACACAGTTCCCCAGTGGGTGCTATCTCTCGGGTTAGGGAAAAGCATTCACCACTACTTTAAATGGGATTAAAACAGAACAGTAAAAAAGAGAAACATAGCAGAATTCCATGAAGAATAGACTTTAAAAATTACTTTAAAACAAATACAGAAACACCGCTAAGGAGAGCTATTGCACTGCTGCTCATATGATGCTTATGTGGAGGGTTAATAAATCTTTTGCCTGTTTTTTATCTCATGTAGAGAAAGTAATGGCGGTAAGGAAAAGGGAAAAACTTCAGAGCGTAGGGTCCACATCAGAGTTAGATGGGAAGCCACTGGGTGTTGGACGGAACAATTGTCGCACTGCTATTTGCTTGCCCTCTAAATGTTCTCATCACAAGTCTCACAAACTCGAAGAACAAAAAAGGAAAGGACCAGTGCAAGCAAGAATCTGTTGAGATCCAGAAAAACTGTAGAGGAGGCTTACGCCAATGGTCAGTCTCATTGGATCAGAACCAAAACTAATTATGCAGCTTCAAGCAGGGAACGCTGTGCAACATTTAAGCTGTGCTTGAGGAAGAAAACCAAAAGAATCCTGATTTTTAGACTCGTTATGTCCTCAAAGGCTGCAAACAAAGAAATCTGCTTTTTGTATACATAAACATAGATCAAACTCTATTACTATTTAAAAACGTATATTTAGAGTAACTCAATCCCGGTTCCTCCCCGATTCCTCCTCTCCCTGCCCCACTGATTTTGCCCCTTCTCTTATGTTGTGCTGTTTGTGTGTGGGGGGGGGGGAACGAGGCCTCTTCTTGCCAAGGGTGACCTCAGCTCATTCTTATTCGGTGATAACGCAGGAGAATTTCAGTCAAACCAACATTTGCAAAGTTTCAAAGCCCCAAGGTTACTGGCAGCCTTTTGCTGTCTGCATTCACTGCTTCTTTCTTCCTTGCGCTTGGTTCTTGTTGCAGAGAGAAAAAGGAATCCAGGAGGAGGAACAGAGAGCCATTTGTTGGCAACATAATTTTTATGTGTGCGTTATGCGCACCAAAAACTGTTTGCAAACTTACAGAACACAAATAACTGATACTTGGGGTACTTTCGGTGGTCCTCCAACCTCACAACACCCAGGAGTGAACAGAGTTCCCATTGTGAAGCTGCAAAATTCTTTCTGGTCCTTGTCCATGATTGACACCAACACATATGAAGAAACATTTTGGAAAAGCAGCAACACCTTTGCAGGGACGGCAACAGCCTTCAGCTGAGACTGCTGCCAGGGAATCAAGTCTTTTTCATGTATAAATGGAAGCATAATACTGGAAGAAACTGACACTTAAAAATAAGGTTAATTCTGCAATTATAACAAAACAACTCCCTCCCACCCAACATTTTTTTTTCATGTGTGTGTTTTGGGAAATGGCAACCAATGAAGTAATTTTTGTAAATATTACCTCATCCCTAAGAAAAAGCAAATAAATGGCCATTATTCATTTGGACATTTACAAGACGACAGACGCCTGAAAACCTGGGCAAAACTGAGGTAGAACAGCAAGGAGGATGCTTTTAATGCACGCCACTGCTGGGACCGCACAACCACCCCCAGCACATTGCTGTGCATATTTACAAAACAGAGGCCAATGTCTACCAGCATCTTGAAATGTATGCTTGAGCTGCATCATTTCCACCTTCTTTCATGAATAGATGATCCGCTGTAGAGAACTGCCTCTCTCTGTCCTGAAACATCGCAATCTGAGGCTGACGAGTTGGAGTTTGGTTTCTGTATATACATGGGGGATTCACCCAATTCTGTGGGGCCTTCCTACACAATCTGAAATGCTGCAACCCAGATGTGGGCTTTGCATCTCAAGCAGATCTGTATATGTAAACATCAAGTACAACAAGGGCTTGCACATCCTTGTCTTATAGCACTAACTATACTTCCCAGTTACACACACAGCTTGCCAAACAGTAATAATGGGCTTGCAGAAATCTTCTCTTTGTGTAGATTTCAATGGCCACATTTATTTCTGAACGATCCAAAACTTCTGAAGAACACTTGCAGCTGAATAATTAAAGTTCTTGACTAGAGACTGACAGTCAACATGAATGCTTATTACAGGCACGGAGGCAGGAACATGAGTGGGTTGTGCCCACACAACCTCCAGGGTTTAATTAGTGGCTCAATAATGCTGATAAAAGATGTTTATTTTTCCTTTCCTTCACTTTTTCCCCCTATCCTCCAACTCAGGAACCCTTTCAGAACAATCAGAAGTATGAAAAGCAAAGGATGAAAGTCAGGCCTATGCAGTGGGTAAATTTAAACCATGTAAGAAACTGCCTGTATATTTTGGACACAGTGCCTACACTCACATGCAATCTTTTTAATTCTTTTAAAATTAGCCTACAGAAAATTTACAGAAATAGAACACACACACACACACACACACACACACACACACACAATGCTTATGACAATATAAGGCCCACAGCTGTGCACTTTTTGAATAAAAATACCCCTCATAATTTGCAAGCAACTTTGATGTGAGAAATTACATAATTTTAATGAGTACAGTGAAAACTGAGATTGTGTTAAAGACGTTCATCCACAACCTGCAGGTGCTACACTGTAAGGACAAAGACTGATGAAAACCCAAGCATACATAGTCATAGGGGGAATATACCATTGTTCCTTGTATTCATAAGAATCAATCAGCCACATAAGGCAAATGCACTGGTTGAGTCATTTGAGCACCCACAGGCAGGATAATACTGAAGCAAGGGTGTTACACATAGGTAGTGTAAAAAAAGGGGGGGGGACACCTACGTGTCATATAAAATTAGGGCAATTCCCTTAGCCTGATAAGATCTTAACAGCATGCAAAATATACCTTCCTGCCCCCCTGATGTTTTAAAAAAGGGTTGTACTCGGTGCTTGGCCCTAGCTAACCCACGAGGGTGTGCAGCCCTGCATCAGGCATGCAGAGCTAAGCCAGCGCTTCCGCCCATTTGCTTCTGGCCATTGCTGGAACTCGGGGTGGCACCACGGCACAGCAGCCTGGAAAATCAGAGGGGACGCTGGCTGTAGCCAATAGATATTTGCAGCCTTTTAAGCACAACTGTCCCCAACCTTTTTTGAGTCACGACCCCCTTTAATAATTGGCAAGTATCCTGCAACTCCCTGTCACATTTGCATAAAAGGGCATTTTTAATGGAGTAATCCCCTCTCATAAAATAGATACTCTTTTTATTTCAAAGAGCCTGTTTCTCATTCATACACATATATGCTAACTTCTACTCTGAAATGATAATTATTTAACAAGAGCTAAGCACATCCAATCTCGCTTGATTTCGGAAGCTAAGCAGGGTCGGCCCTGGTTAGTCCTTGGATGGGAGACCATCAGGGAATACCAGGTGCTGTAGGCGCCTGGAGTAGGAACTGGCAAGCCACTCCAGTATTCCTGCCAAGAAAACTCCATGGACATGGGGTCACGAAGAGTCGGTCACGACTGTAACGACACAACACACACACACAACACACATATGGCAACCAAAAACCCCACCCTCATGCCACACAAAAACTATGCAACCTCCTCAGGGGTCATGACCCCGGGTTGGGAAACACCACAATAATTTCAATGCATCCACAGACTCAAGCTTTCAGAAATATGTGGCATCGTGTGGCATATGTGCCCTGTTTATTTCATTCTCAGTTCTGACATTTATTGCCTTTCTGGTGTTATTCTTGCCCTTTTCAAATTACATTTTTTTATGTTCTGCACCCAAGTTATCAAGAAAATGGCTGCTTGCCTTATATTTCAGAATCTCTGAAAATGATCTGAAGAGCTTTAAAAGGACAGAAAGTTCAACAAGGGGTTAAACATGTTTACTCGGTGTTGTTGTTGTTGTTGTTGTGTGCCATCAAGTTGTCTCCAATTTGCGGCAAGTTACCATAATCAAAGTTACAGAAGCTCATCTCCAAATTATGAAGTCTACCTTTTACACAAGAATGGTCATGTAGCGAATAGGTCATGTCTAAATGCATTCAAAACTCTAAAAGCTCCTCCTGTTATATTTACTCAGGGATAAGAAAACTGACTTTGCATGTAGAAATACTTGTGCAACATATCACTAGGGTTTATTCCCCAACTCCTCCCATGCGCCTGCAAAAACTTAAGAGTGGAAAAGTGGCAGAGTTAACAGCACATTTACTCTTTCTTCCTGGAGCTGGAGTTTATTTATTTATTGGATTTTTATACCACCCATCTGGCAGCGGGGCCACTCTGGAACAGGTACATGTATATGCAAAGGCTGACCCTATTCAATGGCAGACCACACAAATAAACCAAGCATAAAAGGTGGGCCATTAGACTATTTGAAAATACCCATTCCAAAGTGACCAAACAATGGCCAAGTATTTTTCAAGCATTACTATTATTACAGTACCATATAACAAAACTACAATCAGTGGCTAGTTTACCATTAGTGAAATTTCAGTAACAGTGAAATTTAAAAGTTTCTATGAACTGAATCCAATATCACCTGTGAGCATTATTAATCACCTTAAAGTCACACTCCCTGGTTCCTACAGCAAGGTGTAGTCATCATGGGTGATCCTATACACAAACTAAATAGCTAAATGCACAGTGGCCTTTTAACTTTTAATTAGTCAATGCATGAACTGGGACAATCTCTGCAGCTCCCTTGCCGCAGTGCCCACCCCCCAAACCTGACCTCCTAATCTCCACAAAAATATGTATACGTTTGGATTTGCCTCACACAGCACACAACCTGTGAAAAGGTACACTTAAGGTAGGGATCAGTTGCACAGATTTTTAGCAGGTATTCCTGGGACACAAGAAGCAGGAGCAGATATATTTAAGACGATATAGGCGAAGTTCGACAGTAAGTCAGATAGTCAGCCTAGCTTTACTGAAATCATTCTTGGTTATATTAATAACACCAACTCAAGCAGAAATATAAGAATCCTTCCTACGCTGTGCTGCTTAGAACTGTGAAAGTGGGCGTAGTAGAGGCAATAACGTTTTACTGCTCCAGGAAACTTATATATCATAAAAAAGCCAACACTGCCCATAGCATGTGATTTTATTTGAACACACATCATTCAGCTCCCATTTGTAGGAGTTAAAGCTGCTGGCTAAAGAAACCCCAAAACAGGATGTACTGTATTACAAGAACTAGATGTGGAAGTTCAGTTCCAGATTCTATTCCAAAAACATAATATTGCCCCCTAACTTTTGAGGTGTTAGACTGATGTCTTTCTCTTGTAGCACCATCCTCCAGACCACTAAACAACTGCTAGTGGAAGTGCACAGATTCTCCCTGTCCTTCTATTATAGGCTGGATATCATGGCTATACTGCCTCTGTATGCAGCACCGGTCAAACCTGTGGGTCCCAACCTAGGGTCGAAGGCAGTTTTAGACTGCAAGGGTTTCTGGAAACTGCAGTCCAAGAACATCCAGATCAAGGTTGAGAACCACACTAGCCTAAACCAGTGATGGCAAACCTTTTAGAGACTGAGTGCCCAAATTTATTTATTTATTTATTTATTTATTTATTTATTTATTTATTTATTTATATACCACCCCATCTTCTGAGACGGAACTCGGGGTGGTGTACACTAAAAAAAAGAATAAAACAACAGCAACAAGCATAAAAATCAGAGGCACCAGTAAAAATAGGAGGGTACAATACCCTCTGCTGAGAATGGCGTGGGCGGCACACGGTAAAGGGGGGGGAGGAAAATTAAACAAAAAATAAACAAAAAGGTCGCCACATGCCTCCTTGAAGAGATATTATTTATTTATTAATTGTGATTCAAAACCCACTAATTTTTCACAAAGTGCCAATATAGCAATTTAACCTGAATACAGGTGGTTGTGAAGGGGCAATGATGGGTGCCCACAGAAAGGGCTCCAAGTGCCACCTTTGGCACCCGTGCCACAGGTTCACCAACACTGGCCTAAACTATCCTCCTAAGGTTTCACCCAAGGAGATAATTCTCTTTCATATTACATCTCTGAAAAGTTTTAGCAATCTCCATGTTCTGTTTTAATATTTTTGATCATTATTCTCTCACTTTATTTCTTCATTGGTCACCCTCTTAATAAACTAATACAGTGGACCCTTGTATAACAAAAGCTTGTATAACATAAAATTTGTACAACATAAAAATTCCAGAGATAGGGGAAATTTGCTTCACATAATCACCTATGGGGAGAATCCGTACAACATAAAAATGGGATTACTCCGTTTTCAATGCATTCCTATGGGAAATTTGTATAAAGGAAAATTTGCTTAACATAATTTCATTTGGAACGAATTAATTCCTTTATACAAGGTACCACTGTATGTTAGTTTCAACTAAAACTAGATCAACATATAGTCATTTTTACAGATTTACTTCAACTGAAACAATGTCACATGATATTGCTGCTGGTGATAGTGCTGGATCTCAGATGCAAGGGTTTCTGCGGTACAATGCAAGTTTCCTTCAGAATATACTAAGGGAAGAACATCCAGCGTGAAATGTACTGGATGAATGAGACTACTGACTAGGTGTTTACTTCAGGTGCCTACTCAGAACTGGTAGCTAGGAGGTCTCCTGTCTCTCATCTGAAATGGAACTCTCCTCACCTAGTAGACCTAGGGTTTTAGCTGGGTCCATCACCTGGTGTGGAGGCTCTCTGGCAAGTAAGAGGCCAAGGCATCTTAGTTCTTATGTACTTCAATTCTAATTAAGTTCTCCAAAGCCATCTATAAGTGACATCAGCCACATGCATGGATCTTTTTAATTCTAAACTGACAGCTGATACAGTACTATGATTTATTCATTCCAGAAGTTCAGCAAGTCAATCAAAATTACTCAAGTATAATTTGAACTTCCTTAAAGCCATGTTTCTTGGCTTGTGCCTCACAAAATAAAGCCAGTAGAGATATTCAGCTGTAGTCAGATTTGTAAGAGGATCTTAAAACAGTAGAGAGCAAGCAAACTTATTTCAGCTATCCTTTCAACAGTATGCCTCTCAAGCTTTGCTTTGTTGGCAGCAACTAAGTTACCAGTAATGCAGTTATGCAGACACTTATTTTGAGTTTCACATAGTTCAGGTCTATGCCAGAACTATATTTAGATGAAATTAAAACTACAGTGCAGAAATCAGAACTACACATTGCACCAAAGAGATACAGGGATCTTAGACATTTTTACGTTGTCCAAACTGCATATTGAACTGGTCCAAATTCTTAATCTCCAGTCTTATCACCAATAAACTGCCTCAAAAATAGCTACTGATTTTTCTATGCATGTTACTTATGTGAATACCGGCATCCAGAAACCGGAGATGGAGTCAAGACTATGGGCAAACTGAAAGAGATGTGCAGAAGCAAACCACTCACAAGATGATCTGCACCCAATGTAGATGTAACTTCTATCTTTTAACCATTGCTATCATCAGTCTAACACAGTGGTTCTCAACCTGTGGGTCCCCAGATGTTCATAGACTGCAATTCCCAGAAACTCCTTCCAGTACAGTGAGTGGTGGAGGCTTCTGGGAGTTGCAGTCCAAGAACATCTGGGGACCCACAGGTTGAGAACCACTGGTCTAACATGATCCACTATCAATTGCTGCTCAAAAAGCCCTACATCCTTACTAAAGATCATGGGCTAACAGAAATGGTCAGTGTTGTACTTCAAAACCCAATATACCTTCTTGAATTTCAAGGGAGGCACAGATGCTGGAGAAATCAAAGGAAAGATTTCCCACAGGGTATCGTGCTGGCATCATCTCTTTTTAATTTTTACACAAGTGATCCACCTACACTCCCATACTCCAGGAGTCTGATCCATGCTGATGATCTTCCCTGGACAGTTTTGGGAAAAACGTCTGAGGCCTTCAAATACCCGCTAACCTCTGAGCTAGAGGATATATCCTATTATAAACACCAAGCCCTTTAAAAACACAAATCTGTGCCTTCCACGTTAAGGAGCAGAGAAGCAGAGAGGATGCTCCAAGTTAGCTGAGAAGCCAAGAGCTTGAAAACTAGCCCTATTCCAAAGGATTTGGAGCTAACTTTGTGTCAAATCCTGATCTAAAAAAGCTATGGCCTAAACACCAAACAAAAAGTTGTCACCAAAAATAACATACATAGGAAACTAACTGGGTCAGAGAAGGGGTGCATGTCCACAAACAATAAGAACAACAGCTTTGTTCCTGTGCTGCTACTCCACAGTAGACTATGCTAGTGTTGTATGGCATTCATCAGCACAAACAAGTGGATGTAGCTCTTAGTGAATCATGCAGGATATTACTGGCTGCCTGAAACCTACACACATCTCATGGACACAAGCCCCCTAGATGACAGCTGAAGTTGAGCAAATGTTTTCTGCACACATCTCAAGCTCTGAAGATTAAACCGGAAGAGGAGAGGCTAAACCTATGGGGAATAAAAACAACACACCTTGTCAAATAGATACATGCTGAAGAGTGTATCCCAAGGAGGTGAAGATTCTAGCTGGATCATCTGGAAGTCATTAAGCCAACTAAGAAATTAAGTAGGAAGAATTCTAAGATAAATAGGGCTACTTGAATATAAGACATTTTTTGTAACTGTGGAGCAATTCAGCTAATGCAATGCTTAACGGTTAAGGTAACGGTTTTCCCCGCAAATGCATGCCAATCGTGTCCGACTCTAGGGGCAGCGCTCATCTCCATTTCTAAATTAAAGAGACAGTGTTGTGCAAGTCCATGGCTATGTGGCCAGCATAGCCGAACACATTTCTGTGTACGGAACAAATTTTTACCTTCCTAGTTTTTACGGTGATACCTATTTATCTACTTGCATTTACATGGTTTTGAACTGCTAGGTTGGCAGGAGCTGGGGTTAACAATGGGAGTTCACTCTGCTGTGTGGCATCCGGGATTCAAAACACCAACCTGCTGACTTTGCAGCTGACAGTTTCAGCGCTCTAACCCACTGAGCCACCACACCCCTTAATGCAGTCCTTACGTGCATACAATTTATGCCCCAACATACATACAAAAGAAGATCTAGCAAATGGCCAAGATAATGCTATAAAGGTAGCCCACTTCTAGCCAAAATAAGTTTAATCATCTTAACAACTTAATTTGTTTTGAATTTTACTTATATTTCATTTAGGTCCACAATTTTAAATGATGCAGTGCTCTGTTACAAATAAATAAATAAAGATGAATTGGTCCAAGATGTACCACTTCGCAAAGGCAAAAGAACTGGAAGCATCTAACATTTTCTTTCCTTGCTGAAGTTAAAAAGGCTTTAGCATTTCTTCTGAATAAGGATACCTATTATACCTGTAAAAGTGTTTGATGCCAACCACAGTTTTCACCAGCATAGTCAAAAAGAGACTTACAAACCTTCAATCCTTTTAAGCAGGACATCTGCACAGAAAGAAATGTGAAAAAGAAGACCCTAAAATGCTGCTAAGGAATGGTACACTGCAACATTCAGAACACTCCACACCTAATGAGGTCCTCATTTGAATCCAACCTCTTCCATGTTTTTCCATGCCCCTCCTTCTCTCTCTCTCTCTCTCATCCCCAGTCTCTCCACCCCCACAACATGAAATATTTATTTTACATTGTTGAGATCAGATAATGTCTGTTGAATGCTCAGAACATCTAGCAACACTACATAAATGTTAGGCACTATATAATTATAAAACATGGCTACAGAGACCAACAATCTGACTCTGTCAGATTGCATGCTGCCTTTAGTAGAATTGGCTGGGAGGGACCTTGCTAAACTGAGACTACTGTCAATCAATCTAGCAGTAACCAATTGTTCCTTCCCTCCCTCTGGTTTAAAAAAACAGCCCAACCTCTCTGTTTAGAATGTTTTCTTCTCTCTTTTAATCTGCTGACAGTGTATAGTGTAGAATCTGCTGAAAGTGATTAGTACGTCTGTTGAGGCCTGTAGATGATACAAGTAATGTGTTCAGTACAGTATGCCATTTTAAAAAAATCTGTTCAACTATAAGTAAATGAAACATTTTAATTCTTACTCTTATCATAGTCACAAAGTTAGTTATTGAGGCTCCAAGTGCCAGTTGATGAGAGAAAGGGGGAAACTTGAAGTTATTCTGCTCTGTGAATTGCTGCGTTTCTGTTGCACAGCTAAGGGAATTTTAACCAGGAATTCAAAACTCTGAAACACTTCAGATGTTCAAAGAAAACGAGGGATGAGGGGAATACATGCAACATCTGAGGAAACATTAGGAACATGACATATAAACTAAGCCAGAGAAAATGGCTGCTGTTCCAAAACAAAAAGACCATCTCCACAACAACTGGCTGTTCAGACTTGGGTTTCTCAACAGGGAACAAGGTGGGAGAAAACCTTGTGCCCAGAATTCCTCAGTTACATTATCTGGTGATAAACAGAAAAACCTCACACTCCTCTCTAAACTTCAGAAACAAACTTTGAACACAACCACACACACACAAACAAGGGCTGATTTTTAGAAATGTCTTAAAAGAGACTCAATGTTAAATTTCTATCCTTGCTGCAAAGCAGACAGTATTATAATCCAGAAATTCAGTGGATCCATCTGAATAAAAGTGCATATCACTTTCCACCAACTGTCTGGCCTGAAACTGGGCACTAGCAACTGTGAAATGACAGGGTTGCATTGTTAACTGTCAAGGATGTTATGAGCAATGAGGTTACAAAGAATGTCTGGGATGCAATACTGGCTCTAATTGACTGGACATTCCAACATCTCTTTAAAAGATGTCAGCTGGGGATATTTAAAAACAACAACTTTGCAAGCCACCCTTAAAGTTAAAAATTGCATCTTTAAATGGAAACATAATTCTGAAGATTTTTTTAAAAAAAGCATAACATAGTTTTTGCATATATACTTTTCACAAGAGTGTATCACCAAATGTGAAAATACAATGTCAAAGGTTCTGGCTGCGATAGTACAAGTCTCTGCGCAGAAAAGAACTACGGTACCTCAAGAGGAGTAAAGAAGTTGTACTAAGGGATGAGGGCACATCGGGTAGACAACATCATGTTCTGTTTGAGAGGGGGCCCCTCACACCCACAGCCCTGCATAGTTGTAGTCATTAAACTGATTAAACATACAGTATGCTGTTGGTCAGCTAAATTTAAAGTGCATTTTTGTCCATTTTGGAAATCTGTCCATTTCCTTCTATGGTCACCCCAGGAAGTTTGGTTTTTCTTCCAAATGATAGCCTATGACTTTTTTAAAAAATAAAGGCCATTTTAAAGCCCTGTTACAATGTCATTCTAATGCTGCTTGCATATTTTTTATTTTATTACATTTGTTTTTATTATACTGTTACATTAACTATTATTTTATATTATTGTATTTGATTTGTTGATTTATGATGTTGTATGTTTGAAGTTGTTCTTGCAGCATGTTGTACACCGCCCTGAGTTCCTTCGGGAAAATCAGGTGGTTAACAAATACAAAATAAGAAAGAAAGAAAGAAAGAAAGAAAGAAAGAAAGAAAGAAAGAAAGAAAGAAAGAAAGAAAG
>JAHTLZ010000274.1:3517149-3537406 GCA_023846285.1 Phrynocephalus versicolor | reverse complement strand
AAGAAAGAAAGAAAGAAAGAAAGAAAGAAAGAAAGAAAGAAAGAAAGGACGAGTTGTTGAGAAACAGGGCTACAGGTTATTTATTAATTTATTTATTTATACTGCTGCCTCCCCGAAGGAACTCTGGGCAGTGTACAACAATCACAGAAAAATATGGAGAAGGTGTCTGACAGGCTGCCAAAACAAAATATAAAATAAAATAATAAGATAAAATAAAATAAAATAAAATAAACAACAACACTCATAACAATTAAAAATAAATAATGCTCAGCAAGATAGTGGAACAGAGCAAACAAAACAAAAAACTCTAATGGTCTCCAAATGTCTCTCTGAAAAGCAGGGTCTTAAGAGTTTTTCTCAAGGCGAGCAGGGACTGTGCAAGGCGAATCTTACTCGGCAGTTTGTTCCAAAGTGAAGATTCCTTTTCTTGTGATGACTTATCTACAAATGGCAGCCTGTCAGACACCTTCTCCATATACATAAAACAAGCAACCTGTTACCCTAGTTTTTAATAACTCGTCTTTCTATCTTTCTGTTTCATCTCTCATCTTTCCCTCACGACAGCAGAAGGTAACAAGAGTTAAAACAATTAAATGGAAATTAAATGAAAATGGAACACCCAAGAACTTCACAGCAGTTACTCGAGGTAAAGGACTCCTTTAAAAAGTACAGTTTTGGCTACAAGCCTTAAAGCAATTTCCTCATCCTTTTATGGAGGGCATCCTGTTTATGCTCCAGTCAAAGCCCTTCTTCATTATATTTAACACAACACTGTTCTAAAGGTCCTAAATGGTTTTGGCCCATAGTAAGACCATCACTTTTCACTGGATGTGGAAACAAAATGGCTGGCAAATGTACTGGAACCACCCTAGACTGACTGATCACAACCCTTCATGCTACGTCACGACCAGGCTTCTGTATTGTGAACCAGGCTATGTTTTTTTCCAAAAGTAAGGGTATTTGTACACGAACCCTAAACTCCGCCACAAATGGTGCCAGCTCCGGAGCTTACAATTGTTTCCCCACCAGCTCCGGAGTTTGCAGGAAATTAAATGCGATCACGCCCACCTAAGCGCGTCCCAGCACACTTTTCATGTACCTGCTGTTGGAGGGTGAAAATCCCCAGATCCAGATACAATCTGGTGAGTGCCCGGCTCTCATAGCTTTTTTTTTTTTTTTTTGCCTCCCGCCCCTTTAAGAGAAGGAAGAGAAGGAATCAGGACGACGACGGGGCTACCGGGCGGCTTCGGAGGTGAGCCTGCATTTTTTCCTTTCTTTTTTTTCTCCCTCCCCTCACGCAGACAGGAGCAAGGAAGTGCGGAGGGGTGGGGACGCAGGAAGAGCAACGAACCCCCAAGATCCCTGGTCAGAATTTAAGTGGCCAGCGGATCTTAGGGGTCGTGTGAAAAGGCTCTAACAGCCCCAAGTAAAGCATGTGTGAATAATAATGCCACCTGGATGTTACTAAGGCACAAGTCACTAAGCCATGTTCTTGAAAAAGAAACACCACCAGCTGGACACAGAGAAATACTGTACATCTGAGGCTGGCCATTACAACTGCCACCGGGCAGGGCTGAGCCTGGAAGCAGTGCTGGATTCAGTGTTCACTCCAAGGCTGTGCACCCAGTTGCCAAGACCCCAGATCATAAGTCCAGTTAAAACATGGTAGACATATGGATGTAAACTGCTCCTGGAGACTTCCTGGAAGAGACGTAAGAGTAAGATGCTTTTAAATAAGAAAATACTGTAATTGAATAAACTTCTATCAGCAGATCTTCTCAATCAGCAAGACTTTCATCTTTTCTTGCGTAACTTTCATCTCTCATAAATGAAACCTATGTTGACCCTCCTTGCCAATAACATGTAGGAAAAGGCCCTTGTCACCTAGTTCCTTTCTCCGACCCCTGCTGAATGATGGGGAAGTCCTCAAATCTCAGGAAATCATCTCTTTGACTAGCAGGCAAGCAAGTCTCCTGCTGGAAGACAGGAAAACAGCAGAAGTGTACAAATAATGGGGGGAAAAACAGAAACCTATTTTGGTTTAATATGGGGCAGGAAATGCATGGCCCTTCAAATGTTGGTTGGCTCCAACTCCCAACAGGCCAGCCAGTCAAGGTCAGGAGACCATGAGGCTTTTGTCCTACAACATCTGTAATGGTGCACGTTGCTCTATCTTAAAACTTGCTTTGAACCCACTCCATATAGGATGTGCTTATGCAATGGAATGCATATGAAAAACTCAAACCGCTTGTAGATCTAGCCTGGTAATATCCTGAATGGCTGCCATTCCCCCAAGGCCACAGAAAAGTCCTTCTATGGAGAATCACACAGACCTAAGCTTGTGTTCTGACGCTGGGATTACAGCCCAAGGCCACCATGCCTCTTCCATTTCAACTTCACTTTCTCAAAGCAATGAGAAACCAACTCATCATGGCAGCACTAATCCAGTGATAATGCCTCACAATCCCCACTGTCGGCTTCTATCTTGCTGCTAACTTTTTCAATCTTTGCCTAGCTTTTTGCAGTTTGCCTCACCACTCCAAACACACACAGTGTGTGTGTGTGTGTGTGTGTGTGTGTGTGTGTGTGTGTGTGTGTGTGTGTGTTGTGTCGTTACAGTCATGACCGACTCTTCGTGACCCCATGCCCATGGAGTTTTCTTGGCAAGAATACTGGAGTGGCATGCCAGTGCCTACTCCAGGCGCCTACAGCAGCTGGTATTCGCGGGTGGTCTCTCATCCAAGTACTAACCAGGGCCGACTCTGCTTAGCTTCTGAAATCAGGCGAGATCAGAGGTGCTTAGGGCATCTAGGCAGCTCAAAAACACACAGTAGAAGTGCCTTAAAGTATTATATCAAAAAGACAGTGACTGTGAGTAATATTGCCACCTACTGGAGACAATATTAACCTGACACACAATGTTTGTTGTTTGGGAGATTAAATGACATATCACAATGTAAAGATGAGCAGTCTCCGCCTACAGAAATCAAGCTTCAGTTCGGTCCTTTGATCCTCATGAAGGAAACAATGCATTCTCAAATGCAATGGCTTTGCTGAATAACCAACACAGACTTGCAGTAATATTTTCCTTTCTGGGTTTTGCTGCTCATGCAGAAACCGGTTCTTCAGCAGAGATCTCAGGACTGAGCCCTTCAGGTCTCTTATGGTTCCTTAACTTGCAACATTTTGCTTCTGTTTTGTTGTTCTCCATCTCAAATAAAATATATTTATGTAAGTACAGGAGCTCCTTGGTAATAAACCAGGCACTAACTAGTCAGCCACCTACAGCTGCTCTTCAATCTTAACTATCACTCTGGGAAATGCTAAGATTCAGGGTTGTGGAAGGAAGTCTCGGTGTTGTTCCTGGATATTTGGGCCACACTCTACTTGGAGTTGAGGAACAGAACACCCAACTTCTGAATCCATAGCCAGATGACTATCTCACTGGGAGATCCAACCGCGAGTGTCCAAAATGTCTTCCTTGCTGCAGGCCTCTTGAAACATACTACTTTCATTATGGAGGAAGTGACTGTGCATGCAAATCAAGAATTTCCTTGAAATGCAAATAGTAGCTTTAGAGAGGCAATTCTTCTCAGGTTCGTTTTAGAGTGAGATAGAAGTAAACCCTCCCTTCTTCATGGCACACAGGCTGCTCAGACTTGCTATGGATGGTCTTTATACAACTTCCAGAACACAGCCAAACAGCCCAAAAAACTCGCAAGAGCTATCAGATCCTGACCGTGAAAGTCCTCGAGAATACATTATCTTTATACAATTTAAAAACATGTGTTCATACACTTAATTTGTTTGGCCCTTAGTGGCATGGCTGTGGGTTTTCATTCTACCTGAACCTGGGCAGTGTTTGATGAAGAGAACATATAGAAGAGGTGGCTGAGGACTGCAGTCTCACCTGCCTGGACATGTAGGATTTAAAAGTAATGCAAGCTGTGTTTCAGCTCTTTTCCTTCATCTCACATACAACTCAGGATAAGCAAACCAATGGCCTGGCACCTCTCTCCGTGAGACCAAGAGATCATCGGGCCCTGGTCACCACCATTAGGATAAGAATTCAGCAGCCTTTGTCATAAAAGATTATACTTGACTTCCAGATCTGTATCTCTTCAAAATATCTTGGACCAAGACCAAGGGCTCGACATTATTTCTGTAGTACAGACCTACAAATAAGGTGGTGGCTATTTATTTCTAGCCAATATGGTGGTTTATTGGTTTCATTTTTAGTCTGCCTTTCTTCCAACAAGCTCAGGAAGGTCCGGCGGAGAATGTGTGGCCTAAGGGCACTTAAGCCTTTCATGGACCCCTGGAGACTTGACCCTGGTCTTCCAAGCCAGGCTTCCCTTGAAAACAGTACAGAGACTTCGGCAGGTCCAAAATGCAGCAGCCAGACTAATTACCAGAACTAGTAAATTCTAGAGATGGGCACGACTCAAAAAAATGATTTTTTGTTTTTTGTTTTTCGTTTAGGGGTCCGTTTCGGTTCGTTTTCGTTTTTCGGGGGGGTTGCACATTTTTCGTTTTTGTTTTCATTACGAAACAAAATGAAAAAACAAAAATGAAAATGAAAGTTTTTCGTTTCGTTAGCATTCTTTTCAATGCAACGTGTCTGCCGTAACAAAAACGAAAAACACGGCAAAATTTTTCGTTTCGTTTCCGTTGTCGTTTTGCTTCTGAAAATTTTTTCGTTTTCATTACGAAACGAAACAAAAAAACGAAAACGAAAATTTCACTGAGTCATGCCCATCTCTAGTAAATTCAGTCAAATCTCCTCAGTTCCAGGGCACCTTTACTGGCTCCCTCTTCGTTTCCAGGCTCAATTCATGGTGCTGGTTTCGACTTACAAAGCCCATAATGGTTACGGCCATTTTTGACAGAACATCCCTCCCAGATATCAGCTACTCCTCTCAATCCATGTTGCCAAAAACAACAACATAGAGGGAGTGATAATAAGGAATCAGGCCTTTTCGGTGGCGGCCCCTACTCTCGGGAACAAGTTACTGACTGAGATATGCCAGGCTCCTTCCCAAGGAAAAGGTGCAGCTAGCAAGGTGACAGCCACCTGCCCTGTACAGTCATTAACAGCAATCATCACGCTAGCAAATGGTGTCAGAAACCTCAAGCATGGCCCAGCGCAGGGGAAAGCCATGAGCAACACTCCAAAACAGAGTGCACTTCTTTCAAAATGGCATCCCGCTAAAGGTCCAGTATGAAAGCCAGCATGATGACTTGGAGGGGGAATGTGCCATGGGCGTGCAACATGTCTGGTTCTCTATTAATCTCCTCTAGCTGGATTGTAGGTTCTATAAGGAATGTGTTTACTGATGTCCGGAGAAAGGGAGTAAGAAAATAAAGCGTTGCTGATTATTATAAACAATTTTCACCTTCCCCAGATTGATAAAAATGGATAGATATTTTATGTGGAGATGATAGGTCTAACATACACTGCATTCTCATCTCCCCAGAACAGCAGGTTTTGCTAAGCTATAACATTTTACAATAGATGTTTTCCTTTTAAATCTTTCACTGTTTGCTTATTCACATTTCATATAAACCAGGGAGCTATCCATCTACATCAGGCCTGCCCAAAGTCCAGCCCGGGGGGGGGGCAAATCTGGCCCGTCAGGCCATTCTGAGTGACCCGGGGCTGGCTGACCCACCCCTCCCTCCCCCTCCTTCACCCCATGTTTTTTTTTTTAATCTTCTGCCAACACTGACACTGCTGGGAAGCTTGGGTGGCTAGGCAGTCTGCCGCCACCAGCACTGCAGGGGAAAGTGTGGGGGAGCTTTGGGGTGGGCTGGTGGGTGAGCCGTTGCCACCGCTGGGGAGCTTGGGGGGGGTGCAAGGTCACACAGATCACCTCTTCCAAGGGGCGACCTGTGGCCACGGCTCCCTGTGCTTCCTTTGGTCCCCACCTTCCTTCCTTCCTCCCTCCCTTGTTCCCCACCTTCCTTCCTTCCTCTCTTGGTTTCCACCTCCCTCCCTCCCTTCCTTGTTCCCCGCCTTCCTTCCTGCAGGTGGGGTTGCAAGGGGTCAGTGGGTGGGGCTTGCAGTGGGGTGGCAGGGTTGGGGAGCTACCGGCCCCTGACACATTCTCAGCCACCAAATCTGGCCTTCCTTACAAAAAGTTTGGGCACCCCTGATCTACATGGTATATGGACTTGTTCAAACTATTTGTGATTAAACATAAATAAGAAAAAAAGATTTTCTTCTTTTTTAAAGACATTTAAAACAATTAACCAACACTTCTGTTAATTGATTGCACAATGCTATACAGGTACTAGCCACCAGATGTCAGTATATATCAACAGACTTCTGGATGTCCTAGAACAGCATAAAAAAAAAAAAATAAAATAAATTCACAGTAACCCAGGGTACCCTTTGGATTCCTTGGAAGCTGGTCAATAAGCAGCCTTTCCCTCATCCTGAATGACTTTACACTCATTCACACATACAGTCATACCTCGTACAACGTAACACTTGTATAACGAAAAATCCGTACAACAGATTTTTTTTGGCCCCCCCTCCTTCCCCCTTCCCTGTTTTCTCTGCCTCTTCCTCCACTCCCAACGGGGCTGAGTGGGCGTGTGTGTGGTGGGGGAAGGGGCAGCCCGTGTTCTCCCTCCCCCTCCCCTCCCCCCTCCCCAGGCATGGTTGGCTTTCTCCCCCCACCCCCACCTTCCCTTCCCTCCACCACCCCCACCCGCCGCCGGGCCGCAGGCGGAGGCGGCAGCTGCAGCAGCCCCGGGGCCGGGAGGCGCATGGGGTCCCCCTCCGCGTGGCCGGTGCCCGGCAGCCCCCCATCGGAGCCGCCCCGCCGAGGAGGAGGGCGCCCCTTCTCGCCGCCGGGCTCCCCTGGCCCCCGCGTCTTCTCCTCCTACCGGGGCCGGGGCGCCTCCTCCGGAGGTAGGTGTGTGTGTGGGGGGAAGGGGAGGCGGGGGAGAGAGAGAAGGGGGGGTCGCGAGCCTTTGTTTTCGGGAGGCGGGACGGGGTTGGGAGGTGTCGCTCTCTCTTTCATCCTCCCACCTCCTCGGGGCAGGGGGGGGCGGCCCTCCGTGCCACGGCCCGGCCAGGAAGGGCGCGGAGTGGGGGGGAAGGGCTCCGGGCAGCAGGCCCGTCCCCGCCAGGGGAGAAGCGGGGCTGGGAGGGGGAGTCCCCTTGGGAAGGAGAGCGGCCGAGGTTGTCCGTGAGAAGAGGGGGGGAGGTCCAGAGGCCGAAGGGCGCCCCGGGCGGGCAAGCGGTCGGACGGGAGCAGGAGGAGGCCGGCCCTCCTGGCCGGAGGGGCCCCGACCCCTCCCTTCCTCCCTCGGAGCGACCCAAGGCAGCGGCAGCCCAGCGCCAGGAGCCGCGCTCTCCCCTCCGCTCAAGGGGCCTCCGTTGGCTTTTCCCACCCCCCATCCTCCAACCGGGCCGGACCCTCCTCGGGGCAAGGCTGGGCGGCCGGCCGGACGGCCGGGCTCTCTCTGGCCTGAGATGGGCTCCCCAGGCCAGGCTTTGGATGGCCAGCAGCAAGGAGGGAGAGCGGGCGCGCAAGAGAAAGAGGCGGGATGGCGGCGCGTCTTCCGCTCCCTCCTCCTCCTCCTCCTCCTCCACCCCAACCCTCCTCCTCCTCCTCCTCCTCGACCACCCCAACCGCCGCCGCCGCTGTTTATTCTCCACCGGCCCGGCGCTCCCCATCGGAGATGGGGCAGGAGGGGAAGCAGGCCGCTGGTGTGCCCTCCTGCCTGCCGGGAGCCTCCGGGGCTCCGGCAAGAGGTGAGTGGGGGGAGGGAATTCCCTGCGCCAGGTGGGGGGGAGGGAATTCCCTGTGCGGGTGGTGGTGGGGATTCCCTGCGCCGGGTGGTCGGGGGGAGGGAATTCCCTGCTCCGGGTGGTGGGGGGGAGGGAATTCCCTGCGCCATTGGAATGCATTGGAACGGATTAAATCCACTTCCAATGCATTCCTATGGGAAATTAGGGTTTGTATAACGTAAACCTTGTATAACGTAATTTAATTTGGAACGAATTAATTACGTTATACAAGGTACCACTGTACTATGCAAAGAGAGTAACGCACATGTCAGACAATATGTGAAGGGTGACTTCAGTAAAACCCTAGTATTTTAAGGGATTATCTCAAAAGGTAACGGCAATCTCTTTGCAGAGGACAATGAGCTTTAGTTTTTCATGCATGAAAAAAGTACGTGAATTCTTTAATTTGGACTAGATTGTATATGTACTCTTAAATTGCTTTTAGCTTTTAAAAAACTGACAGACATGGTGTATCTTCCCACTCCAACTGGGGGTGGGGGTGGGGGGAGAGACAGGATTAAATTCTGGACATTCCTGAAAGTGCTATTAAAACTTCCAAGATTTCTTTCAGGGTGAAGGGTGTTGATTCCTTTCGTGGAGCTATTCACAACAGGGGCCCTCTGGCCCTCTGGAGTGGGGTGGAGACTGGTATATTTGAAGGGGTCACAGACTGGAAACAGTTCTTCACACATCCCTTTATATGACCCGTTGTGTGATTTATACAATCCTGATTTGGCCTATATTTCCTTCATATCGTGTTTACGGCCATGGCTCAAAAAAGAAGTGGGGGGAACGGAGAATGGCTGCTGTCGAGCAGTGCTTCCCAACCACAGATCTCTTCATGTTCTTGGACTACAATTCCCAGAAATCATAGCCAGTACTAAGTAGTATAATACTAAGAATTTCAGTCCAATGACATTTGGGGACCAAGGCTTGGGACCACTGCTTTAGAAGGATACCCTATTTCTCTGCAATGTTCCATGGATACGAGATTACTGGAGCACCAATCCATCTGGACAAAAAGATTGTAGAAAATGCTTGGAAATTATATGTTGTTATTCTAACAAGCAAGAGTGTACTTACGAGTGTCCATGAAACATTACACTAAAATATGAAAGTTAGTCTTTAAGGTGCCACATGTATTTTGTATTTTGTTTTTTTTTCTTTTTTCTTTTATGTTTGCCTGGATTTCTTAATTAAACAGAGTCCTGGTGCTTCAACATAATGAGCAATCATATACAGTGGTACCTCTAGATACGAATGCCACTAGATATGAAAAACTCAAGAAGAGAAGGGAAGTCCATCTGGGTGCAATGCACCCTAGGAATGGAAGTCTTCCAGAAAACTTCTGCAGAAAATTCGAGATATGAAAATTCCCTATGGGAAAACTTGAGATACAAAAATTTTGTGGAAGACTTCAATTCCCAGGTTGCATTGCACTCCATTCAGATACATGATATGATCAATCAATCAGTGACCAGCAACAGGATACGGTATATAAATATTAATAAAATAGATAAGATATATAATATAGAATATATTATATATAAAATATATAATATAAAAACTGCCCACAACTTACAAGTACTTCCTAAATTCGACAATGACCATCTCCCTGTTTTGCTTCTCCTAAATGCTTTTACTCAGGAAGTGTGCACTGTCGCTCACTATCAACCTAACATAACTCCTTCACGAAGAACTTATCAGCGTACCAAATGGTCCTCTGTCTGGAACCAAAGAATCTCTGAGATGTTGGCATCTGATCATCTATTCGGACTGCACTTTAACCTGTTATCAGCAAATACGCCGGAGGAATCTTTGGAGAATTATAACATCTTGATTCAAGAACTAAATAAAGAATTTAAAGCTAACAGAACCGCATCTTGGAAGCGACATCATTTCCACTCCAAACCTTGGTTTGACAAGCACTGTGTAGATGCTAAAAAGGCTCTAACTGCTATTTATCAACACTACCTATCTAGTAAAGCTCCATCAGCTGCACGGGATCTTTTTTGCAAAAGAAAAAATACAAACAACTGTTAACACATAAGAAAAAGGTTGCTACCCAAAATAATTGGACACGGCTAATACAAGCAGCTAAATCTAATGATTCCGCTACCTTTTGGCATCTCACATCTTGCACCCACAGTCTTGATAGGCCTGCGCCTGATGGTCACATCTCCTCAGAGATCTGGGAAGCATATTTTCAAGAGCTATACTCAGATTCGTGTGCTGGAAGGGGATCTTACATCCAAGACCTAAGTAAGCTCCCACAGTGCCCCCCTGTGCCTCAGTCAGAAATTAAGAGCATGATCACCATATTGAAAGAAGGGAAAGCTCCAGGAGAAGACCTAATTCCAGCAGAGGTCATCAAAAACAACTTGGACTTTTGGTCTCCCTTACTATCTTCACTTTTTACCTGTATTGATAGATACGGACGAATCCCTGAAGACTGGGGACTGTCTATTATAATACCTATATATAAGAAAGGGAAAAAGGACGATCGCGCCAACTATAGACCGATCAGTCTTCTTAATAGAATCATCAAACTCTATGCTAGGCACCTACAATGGAAATTGCAAAACTGGTTGAAACAAGAAAACATACTTGCAGAAGAGCAAGCCGGCTTCAGAGAAGGCAGATCAACTATAGATAAATGTTTGGTGCTCCAACATCTTATTGAAAAATACTCTCCCTATAATATATCCTCCCTTTATGCTGCCTTTATAGATTTTAAGGCAGCATTTGACTCGATATCACGAACTAAGTTATGGGAGAAACTGGAGGCTTCAACAATAGACCAACGTTTATTTTACCTAATACGTATGCTCCATGAAGGAACCAAACTTAAGATCAGATGTAATCTCCAGGGTCAACTCACCAATTCTGTTGCCACTGATAAAGGTGTTAAACAGGGATGTATTCTGGCCCCTCTTCTTTTCAACTTCTATATTAACTCCATAGTGTCCTATCCTGACCATGGGATCTTCCATCCTCCAAAACTGGCTGGAAGGCATATCTCTGTCTTGCTTTATGCCGATGACGCAGCAATCCTCTCTAGAACACCTGTAGGTCTCAGAAGAGCTCTGAATGCACTATCACCATTTTGTATGGAAGAGCAATTAAAGCTCAATTATCAGAAAACTAAAATTGTGGCCTTTGCCAAAAGACCCAAGATTTACTCTTGGAGTATCAATGGGCACCAAATTGAGCAGGTTTCCTCTTTAAATATTTGGGAGTAGTTCTTCAGGCTAATGGTAGCAGAAAAGCCCATGGTGATACATGATACAAAAATGTTCACGATACGAAGTGTCTCGAGAAATGAATTAATTTTGTATCTAGAGGTACCACTGTAGATCCAAACATTATACTATACTCTGAAACAACTACTAGTCTTCTCTTCTATTTTCCAGGAAATAGTACAGCAAAGAGGAATATGGATGAATGACTGGAAGATTGTGGAACACAAATAAATGCAGGACTGAGGCCTCCAAAGCAATGATCCTTTTAACATACAAACTTTAAATAGTAGCTTACCTTTCAGAAGAGGCTGGAAAGTTGGAATTTCCTGCAGCTTGATGACATCTGGGTCACTGCTGACATTTCGTGATGACTGTGTCCCTTGTGCTACCACCACAATGTCGTCCATTTTAGCTCGCTGTTTGGCTGGCGAAGGGGATGCTAAAACAAATAAATCAGAACTGATTTAACAATGTACAGTACTATGAATAAAAAATCAAAATAAACAAGCAAACTTGCATATTTATCAATTTCATAGAATCATAGGCCTATAAGGCAATTAAGTTCAACCCCCCCTTTGATTTGTAGGAATACAAATCAAAGGATATCTGTAGGTAGTTGTCTAAATTTCTTTTGAAAGCCTCCATCTTGAGGTAGTTGGTTCCACTGTCATACTGCTCTAACAGTAAGTTTTTCCTGACTTTCAAATGAAATTTGGTTTTCTGTAACTTGGGTCCAATGTTGCATGTCCTGCACACAGGGATGATGGAGAACAGATCATGCCCCTCTTCTGTATGACAACTTTTCAAGTGCTATCCTATTTCCCTTCAGTCTTCTTTTCTCAAAGCTATACGTGCCCAGTTCTTTTTGTCTTTCTTCATAAGGCTTCCTGATCATCCTTGCTACCCTCATTTGAACGTGTTTCAATTTGTCAGCATCCCTCTTGAAGTATGGTGTCCAGAACACTGATGTTAAAGAAACAGTGCCCTCATGCCCCTTTGGTGTTCATGAAGCAGCTACACAGACATGTACGTGGGCAACACATTATCAGGATGACTTTGAATGGGAGATGTGGAAAACGTTTATCAAGAACTGTGTTGCATGTGTGATGCACATGACCAAGATCAGACCACTTTTTGTTCTCGCATGGACATCTTAATTTGGAAGCAGGCAAGATGGCTGCATGCAAAAGTAAAGTATTTGTAAAACTAGGTCTTTAAAATGGCGCTAAATCAGTCACTCTTAACCTACACCTCCAGTGGAACAAAATCTCAGAAAATTACAGTGATCAAGCAGGCTGTACCCCCTCAGCGTGCCAACTGGAAAGGTTGATTTTAAAGTGCAGGCTCTGAGTAAAAGCCTTTACAGTGCAAGCTTCTTTATTTTTAAACTACAGGATGCTTACTCTGAGTCTGACAGATCACTAAAAATGTGGCTGCTGTTCTCCATTCCCTTGCAATCAAGCGTCCCTCTCCTGCTTCCGGACTGGAGTGCTCTTCTCCTGAAAGTTGTGTCTCAAGACTTTTCTCCTTTGCTTTGTTTGTGCTGTACCATTAATTTTTGAGAGTCAGCTTCCGCCCTGAGTGTTTACTGGGTTTGACCGTGAAACGGAAAAGAGGACCCACGCAAACGACAGGTAGATTTGAATCCTTAACCCTAGCAACTACCTTCCTGTGTCAGGAAATGTTTATAAGAGAGAGGGGTGCTGTCTGTTGTCATCAACAGCCTTCAATCACGATCTGAAGAGAAATGCATCATGGATAGCTGCAGGGGGACCGACCCGGGTGGTGGTGTGTGTGCGCGTGTGCGTGCGCGTGCGTGCGTGCGTGCGTGCGTGTGTTTGTGTTGTGTCATTACAGTCGTGACCGACCCTTCGTGACCCCATGTCCATGGAGTTTTCTTGGCAGGAACACAGGTGATGGAGTGGCTTGCCAGTTCCTACTCCAGGCCACCCAATTCATCAGTGTCCGGGGAAAGGGGAAGGCACAGCGCCGCCCTACCTGACGGGGTGTTGGGTGGATGAGGCCGGTTTTCAGCCTCGGTGCTCTGCTCGGCTCCCATCGCGAGCTCCAGGGACGCGCCTCCAGCAGCACCGCCAGGGACGGAGCAGAGAAGCCTGCCTGCCGTGGCCTCTCCCGCCTGGGAAGGCCAACCAACCGGCTACGGCGGCGGCGGCGCCGTGCAAGGTTCTTGCCACCACCAGCACCAGCACCACCGCCTGGGGGAGGGGACTCCAGGCCGAGCGCTGCTCACGGCTTCGGGGACGGCCGGCGGCAAGACCCGGTGGGCACGTTTCCGCCTTCCCGGCAGCCGGATGGTTTCGGTTCCCGGGTCAGCGGGGAAAGCCGCGCCCACCCGAGCAAGAAGGCGGGCGGGCGAGCGGGCGGCTGCCTCGGCGCGGAAGGAGGGCGCGGCGGCGGCGGCGTCTTGCTTGGGTTGGTCCCCTTCCTTTGCCTGCCCGCGTACTTTGATGGCGCCCTTGTTGAGTTCGGCGGGGCTTATCCCACCCCCGTCGTTTATTTAGATCACCTGCTCTCAGCGTGGTTGGCAACGGAATGCAAAAGGGCTCAGATGCGAGCCAAGACGCGCTCCAGTGCTAAGATCCTAACCGCCGGGATGCCGGGTGGTGCTTACTACTCCCCGGCGAAATGGAGATGCGCCTCTGCAGCCAGCGCGCACCGGGCGCGCGGTGTTCCAAATCCGAGGGAACCGTCGCCGCTCTGAGCCGCCGAGGACTTTCCGCCCAAGCGGCGGGCGGGCTTCTCTTCCGAGACAATGCCTCGTTGCTCGCACCTTCTTGATACGAGCGGGCCCTTGTGTGCTCCTCCTACCCACCATGTTGGGCGGAGAAACCGCAAAGCAAGCTCTGCGCACCAGCGCAAGGAACCTGGTGGGTGGGCAACTCCCTGAGCTAAGAAGTCCTCTGCTCCGCCCGAGAAACCGTCCGGCAGCCGGTAAGCCTAAACTCTTTTAAGAAAAAAAGAAAAAAGCCTGGCTCCGCGCAATCCTAACCATGCAAACTTGGAAGTGCCGAGTAAAAACTTTCTTGCTAGCCAAGTTTTCTTTCGAGCCAGCGCGCGTGGGGTTGCCAGGGGAGTTGGAAGGACTCCCCTGCTCCTTGGAACAACAAAAGTAAGATCCGGATTCTAGACGGTCTCTAGGATTTTGGGTGGAGTGTGGGGATTAGTAACTTTCAGCCGTAACCAGAGTTGTGAGGCATCAGGAATGAAGAAGTGATATTTACTTCCAGCACCATTTCCTTTCCCCATTGCTGTAGATAGATCATTCTTTCTTGTTCCTTCAATACGCATTAGTTCTGACTAATAATAACTCCTGGCAAAGCAGGTACTACATTTTCTATTCTGGCAAGGCTTGAATTGTGCTTGAGCTTCTTCCCCCCATTGTTTTGCACTGACAGCTGTCAAGCCTAACATATGGGAAAAGGTTATTTTATTAAACGTTTGCATTTATTTTAAAAAAAAACTGCCCAGGAATAACACTTGTTTGATACAAATGGGTTATGAATGTCAGTCTCTTCTATTCCTTCATCTTCCTGGCTCTTTCAGAAATGCCATCAGGGATTGCCCATGGTTGCATACAAAGGAGTACCTCAGAATTTCAGTAGAGGTGCCCATTGGCCCTAGTCACAAGTCACCTGTGGTTTCCAGATAGACCAGTGACGGAACAAACACCAAGTGGAAATCTCTTACATCTAAGCCTCCCAGTAATCACAACAAAGGAAGTCCTTGCACAGGAAAAAGGGATTGGAGGCCTCACCTCACCTTGATCTTCATGTGTTGGTTATGCCCAAGTTTTCACAGAAACTGGAAGCCCATTTTTGTTCCTGTAGGTTACCCAATGAAAGGGGGTTAAAAAACTGCTCCGGTTCTTCCTTGGGGGATCTATGCCTGATGGCAACAGTCAGGGCCAAGGCAACTGCCCAACCCAGAGGTGCATCCCCAGGTCTTCTTTCCAGAGCTTAGAATTGGAGAGGAGGTATTATAACGCCTTGAAAAGCCCTAGCTACCATCGCCACTTTTCAGGCCACTTTATCCCTTCCGCTCAGGGTACTGTGTCTCTTGGCCAGTCATACCACCAGACACATCTTGCTGTTGGTCCGTAGCATAACCTCCCCCCTCTTTCCTCTTAAGTGCCATGAACTTTCTTCCTCATTCTTGGCTCAAATTTATTCCTTGTGCTGCATTTCCTCTCAAGCCTTTTTTCTTTTAACAAGTGCTGAAATTGCCACAGCATGTGGGGGAGGGGGCAGGGAGGATTCTGTCACTTACCTTTTGTGCTGCTTCCACTAACTTCGTGTTTTAAAAGGTGAAGAGCATAATCTTGTATCTTTACATTTAAGAGAAGGCTCTGTCTGGTGCAGGGAGAGGTTCAAGAACATTCCCCCAGTTGGTCATCTGCCCACATACCTGTACTAGCTGGTGCCTCACTTGCCCATTCTTGAAGCCCCATGCCTTTGCTGCTCCTTGGTGTGGATGCTGTAGATTCTCCTGCCCCTTCTAAGGAAGTGAGCAGTGAGGAAAGCAAGGAGGTAGGGCTGTATTGGCTTTCCTCTCCTCCCAGCAGCTGCACTGATTGTTTGCCATGGGAGAGGAGAAGTGAGTGGGCAGTAGGGACTGCATTGAGGATGAGGTAGATCCTTGGGAGTTGGTCCACCAGCACATCTTGCCCAGGAGCTCCCCAAAATCAGAAGTCAAAAATCTTGTGGATTTTATTCAAGAGACCTCCTGTTCTATCTCTATCCCACCCCTACCCCCATTAATTCACACACTGCTTCAGTTCATGGTTGGAACCGTGGCCTTTTCAACTTCTCTGCATTCCAGCCTGCTGCTTCCCACACCTTTGCTCTCCCTTCTTTTATTACTCCTTATTTGACACTCAAATCAGAACCAAACCAATAATGTTCTCTTTCATGGATATTCTGTGTCATCACGTCCAATCAGCTGTTTCTTAGGAGAAGCATCCCTGGCAGATGTCTGAAACTACAGCATGCACATTAAAAATATTCACTGGCACTTAAAGTGTAAGCAACTTTGCAACAATGGAATTAAATATGTGTTGATCACAGTAATACATGTTTATTTGTGTATCTTCTTAACTGCCTCAGTTATTTGGTAGCTGAAGTAGATTAAAATAAAGGGTGCAGTTCCCATTATTTTAAGGGGAATATAACCATGCAAGTATACATAGCCTGGAGGTCATTTATAAGCTCACTTTTCCTTTCTTCTCTTAATTCATTGCGCAACATTGCTTTGTGATAAAAACTTGTTGAAACACCCCACATTACGATTCAGTATTTTAAATATAATTATTCTTATCATGAAAAAATATATAATACAGTGCATATAGAGAGACTGAGTGGGATGTAATGTTGCTTGTTTTTCCTCCTCTGGCTTTGTTTAACAACTTCCTGACAGGCAGAAATTTAACAAGGTCATTTTTCCTGCCATGACGCTACATTTATGTATGTGATGAGCCCTGCCCAGAAAGAAGAGAGGAAAGCAGTACATTATGGTCAAGATCCTATTGTGCAGTTATGCAATGGTTTGTAACTTTAGATCGAATAGCCTTGAGTTAGGAGAGCTCCATCGCCGATTTCTGCTGCACCCTGAATCATTGGAGGGTTTTTAACTTGAGACAATTCATCTCTAAAAGAAGCATTTTGTGCCATTGCAAAACGGGATTTCACATTTTGAAAAATCACTTTAAAAACCCTCTGCACCTGGACAGTTGAGTTACAATCTTTGGTTGGCTCTGGCACCTGATCGTGGCTTTCCAAATGACATCGACCCACAGCCTCATAGCCAGCCTAATAACGATAATGTAAATTAACAGGAGCAAAGCACTTTGCATTCTTGGGGGGTGGGTGGGTTATATTCTTCCCACAACTCTTGCTGGTCCCAGAGCAGAGAAGCCATAGAGGTAGGTGGGCACACCTCTTCTGAAATAGCCCTGCAGAAGTGGAACCACCACTTCACCCTCTCCCCAGTTCTCTGAGTTACCATGGTAGCCACCATTTTAGAAGAGGGAGCCATGTTAACCTCAGAGGTGTGTGTCACACTGACCATGAATAAAAAAGAGTGAAGGTATTAACAGTAGTTATCAAGCCTTCCTAGGACAAAACCAAAACAGAACAGGTTTCTTAAGGAGTGGCTGTACAGTTACCTTTTTAAAAAAGTAGACAAGACTATTATCTGTCTTAAAGAGGCATGGATTGCTCCTCAGATGCAATGCTTTCTGACCATCTGGCAGCAACCAAGCTGGACAGAAACTAAAGATACACATGATCCACCCAGCCTTGGAGTACTTTGTCCACATCCTTAAATTACATTGTATGAAATCCATCCCAGAAAGCTAGGCAAGATGGGTCTCTGACCAGTAAGAGCTGGACCGCCGAGAAATAAGACCAAATAGGATTTCAAACAAATATGAACATCTTTATCCTCAAAGTCCTTGGCAAATGCATCACTGCGGGCTTTTGAGATTTTTGTTACTTATCCCAATAGGGGCCAGATAATAGCCCATTTATCTTCCAGAAAAGCTCTACTGAACAGCTCCCTGAGGAGTGATGGAGACAAACAGATCAAATTCGTAGAGAGAAACACCACACCTCCAGGTGCTCCGTGCATCGCTCTGCCAACTCAGAGCTTTTGGGTTGCTCCATCTCTTCCTCCACTACACTCCAAATTAAAAACAGCCAAATTGATTCTTCCACAATATTTGCTAAGAGTTTGTCACATTGAAGTTCTTTTGATTTCAGTCTCAGCTATAATCAGATGCCACTTCTAAGAACAACCATTGTTCCAAATCTCTTCACAGGCTAATTAGACAAGAAACCCATTAACAGTAAGATTTCTCTGTGTGTTTCTACTTCCATTCCATTCACATATTCATGGAGACTGTATGCATTTTTTTAACCGTCAGATGCAAGAGGAATACATCTTGCAAAAAGAAGTATTGTGCCTGCATCTTTTTATTTTCTCGCATGCTGTAATGCAAGGCATCTGGAGTTTTGTAAACCAAGAACTTGTAAAGGGTCCTCGGGGTGGTTGGGGGACTGTGGGAGTGGTAGTCCCTATGTCGTCTTCCTCCAGTTTTACAGCCTAGTTCAACTGGCTTCAGCCTAAATTAATATATTTCCAGGAAAACAATGCACACAAATGAATGTAGTCCTAAAAGTGACTCCATAAAAGTTAAGTTACAAAAATGTTAGCAAGTCCTTTTGTTCACATTGGGGAATATTACTCGTTTAAGGACAAAGGAAGAAAGTGTGGTTAGGAAGGTGGTGACAGCTTAAATTTAGAAGTGATTCTCTGGGTGAAGCAGATCTCAGTGGAGCGACAGCCCCTGATTCCTCACAGGTCCTGCAATTCTGAGGCTTTGCAGAACCACTGAGGAGCCTCGTGGGACAGTGGTTAAATGCCTGTACTGCCGCTAAAACTGTGCTCATGACCTGGGGTTCAATCCCAGGTAGCTGTCTCATAGTTTATTATTTATTTTTGAGTATTTTACCCCGCCTTTCTCCTTGGAAAGGGACTCATCCTTCCATCCTTCCATGGTTGATAAACTGAGTACCCAGCTCGTGGTGGGGGGGGGGCAATGTGTAGCCTGCATAATTAAATTGTAAACTGCCCAGGGAGTACTTGAAGTGCTATTGGGTGGTATATAAGCAGAACACTTTGGGTATTTGTACATGACTCCTAAACTCCGCCGCAAATGGCTCCCAGCTCCGGAGCTTAAAATTGTTTCCCCACCAGCTCTGGAGTTTACACATAATTAAGTGCGACCACGCCCACCTAAGCGCGTCCCAGCGCGCTTTTCAGGTACCTGCTCTCTGGAGGTGAAAATTCCTGATTCGGATATAACGTAGTGTCTGCCGGGCTCTCCTTGCTTCTGTTTGTTCTTTTTTTGCCCCCCCCCGCCCCTTTAAGAGATCTGAATGCAGTGCCGGGACGGCAGAACAGAGGTGAGCGGCATTCTTTTCTTTCTTTTTTTCTCCCTCCCCTCACGCAGCCAGCAGCCAGGAGTGCGGAGGGGGTGGGAACGCAGGAACAGCGACAAACCCCTAAGATCTCTGGTCCGAATTTAAGTGGCCAGCGGATCTTAGGGGTCGTATGAAAAGGCTCTTTGTTTTGCTTTTGCCAGTTGTCTCCTGCCTCTGCTGTTATGCCTTTAGCATCAGGGCCTCACAGATAAAAACAGCAGGGAGATGTTGGGGTGCTTTGCCCAAGATGGATATGGATAGCAGCTCCTCCACATTTTGAAGCAAAATCTTTTGTTGCCTGGAATTCAGTTGTCTGGAAGCTGTTTAACTGGAGATGCCAGGGATTGAGCCCAACCTTGGAAGCTTCCCAACCTTGAGTCCCCAGATGTTCTTGGATTAAAACTCCCAGAAGACTTCACCTCTAGCTGTACTAGCCAAGACTTCTGGGAATTATAGGCCAAGAAGAGCTGGAGACCCACAGTTGGGAAACACAGCTCTACACGCAAAGCATATGCTCAGACATTGAGTTGTAAGCCATCCTTTGGTATCCAACATGTTTTCTAGTTGACATCTTCATTTTACATAGTTTTGAAAGCTTAATTTTAAGTGACTGTGAATTAAAACATTGTATCTTCTTCCCACATTTGACAAAGAATTCTAAGTGACCTTTTCATCTTTTCTTTTACTTGAACAAATGCAGGTGATGCAGTATTGAAGTACTGTAAGCTGACTTTAAATGGCCATAGTGACCGTCGGGGAAAAATAGGCACGTCACAATTAAAAGAAGAAAAATGTCTCTCTGGACTTCGTGGTATTCTCTGTGTGCACTAGCAGTAGTGGTTTGTGTCATGCCCAAGTCAACCCAAAGTCAAGATTGTTCCACAGAGGAGATGGAGAACACCTCCATCGACATCAAAGCAGCCATTTCCAAAGGCATCAGAGGAGCAGACCCCATCCACACGACATCACGGGAAGCCTGTGTTCATCTTTGCTGCCTGGAGAGAAAAATAGCAGGTAATAACAATGCTCTCTGGATGCTCATTTTTTGTAGACTTGCAGTCAAGTGTATACATGTTTAATCAGATCTAACATCTTCATGAGGTCAGTAGGACCTCCTGAGTGACGGTATGTATGTATGCATATGCCTGTGCGCACGCGCGCGCGCACACACACACACACACACACACACACACACACATATATATATATAT
>JAHTLZ010000274.1:3434269-3514649 GCA_023846285.1 Phrynocephalus versicolor | reverse complement strand
TATACAGCTAGATAAATTTGTTTTGGAGCATTATGCTGCGAAGAGGAACAGAATGTTTAAGAGAAAAGTGTAACATATATTGTTCAAATGCAAAATCACTTAATATGCCAAGATTAAATAGGGATTTTGTACCATGTAAGCTGCTTTGAGATAATCTTAAAAGTACTGTAGTGTATTATATTTTTTTTACAACTATTGCAAGGGGGGGGGAGGAAATGTTACTTTTACTACAAAGTAGACGTACTTTTACTACAAAGTCAGAAAGAGCACCAGAAGCTACTTCACATGATGGATCAACTTGGACGTAGTTACTCACTGATTCTTGATGGCTTTGTGTTACAAGGACAGTAAACATAAGTTAAATATGAGACTAAATGCCTTATGGATACAAACAGGTTTATGATTAAACCATATATTTGGGAATGAAGGGTGCCTTCCACCAAAGAAGTCTTCAAGGAGGGCTGCACAGACCCGTTTAGCAATACTTTAGGTTGGTAATGTTTGGAAACTGCAGGAAACTGAGAATTCCTCTAATGTCCTGGATGTTGTTTTAAGCTCCCTTGGGTCCTTTTGGGGAGAAAGGTGGAGTAAAAATATTTTAAATAAGTAAATAAATAAATATTTCATTGGGCAGAGTGTAGGAAGGATACGTGATACAGTATCAATTGTTCTTTAACCTAATTGAATCAATGGTTTTGGTAGTGCTGAAATTGTGTCCACTTGCCATACATCCCAGAGATCACTGAAGAGAGTTCCTCTCTAGTTCCTCTCCTAATATCCCCAAAATGAAGGCCAATGAAACTGTGTGGCAGTGAAATGAAATAGGTAACTATATGACATTGCAACTGATTTTAATGCCATGCTAGCTGATCCTCTTGCTTACTGTAAGTGTCCACTAGACTAGGTTCGTTGAATCACTGGAACTTGCTTAGAAACTGGCTAAATCCACACAGATTCAGTGGATCAGGTCTAATTCTGAATTACTATGCTAAGCAACAGGATTTCAACTGCAGTATATGGAAAATGTATCCATGCATAGAAATGTGTTTCTCTTTCCACAATGAAAACAGACTTGTCTTGGTGCTCCTCTCATGTTTCAGATGGACTACTTAAATTGTTTTGATTTGATTTTCCTCTACCCATTTAATTTAATTTAATTTAATTTGTCATGTGCCATCAAGCCAATTCTTACTTATGGAGTCCCTTTTTAAAGTTTTCAATGTAGAGAATACTCTTCCTTTATTCTTAGGATCCTCTGGAAGCCTGTTGAGCACCAAGGCCACTTAAGTTGACTGTACTTGTATGAGGCACGGTGGAAAATCAAATTAATAAACTCTGACTCCACAGTCAGAAACTGAAACCACTGAGCTATCCAGCCAACACATAATTATCTAAAATCTGAATTGTCAAATCCAGGCCCTGGAAAGAAGGCACAGTCGGGGATCAAACTGTCGATATCTGGCCCCTCTGCCAGATATCTGAAGTACTGAGCTATCCAGCACCATCTATAAACACTTTAAAATGGTTGAAAGCAATGTTTTTCATAGACATGGTGAGGAAGAGATACGTGGTGATGTCACTTGCCAATAGGGCCAAATAGCCCTAGTGTTGCATGTTATGATGGTAAATATTATAGTTTATTTCTTCCTCAAAGCCTGATCCAAACCAGAAGGATATACAGTATTGGTACTGTATTTCTGGGTACTGGAAATAGCAGGGGACCATCTCCACGACACTTAAAATATTACAGCTCCTTCAGTGTAGAAAATGGAATTATGTGATGTAAAATGGAAGAAGTAAATTTTTGCCCTTATTCCAGCCAGGGGAGAATACTAGGCAGCAATTATAATCTATTCTAGTCACATTTCTTCCATTTCAAAAGGTACAGTCCAACCCAAAATTTGGAATGTCGTGGTATGTATGTTGTAGAGCATGGAATTATATGAGAGGGTTTGAAGAAAGACGTTTACAATTACAGTAATGTTGTTTAAAAGGGACTCACATTATTGTAAATAGGGTCCATGTGGTGAATGTTCTTGAATGTTTTGCAACCTGAAAGAAAATAATGTTCCAGGGTTTGGCAGTTAAAACATGATCTTTTTAGAACAACAAGAAAAGTATGTTTTGTCAATCAAGCATGACGTACTTGCAACATGTAAAAAAAGAGAGGAAATTTTTTCCACATGATGTTTTAATCATTTAACTTCATAGTACAACTCATAGAAACAGTTGCTTTACATATAATTCAGCAGAAGCTTGTAGCTAAAATGAATACCTCTTGTTTGCTAAGTTAGTCTCTTCATGAAACTCCTATTATGTGAAGCTATTACAGTGCCCTTTATAGGTTATAGCAGCTTATAGCTGCTATTTCAACTCTACATGAGAGTTTAGCTGCGGTAATGAATAAATTGAAACTAATCGCAGACAAGACAGAGGTACTTCTGGTCAGTCAAAAGGGAGATCAAGGGATAGGGATGCAACCTCTACTGGAGGGGTTCACCCTCCAATTGAAAAAAGAGGTGCACAATTTTGGGGTGCTCCTGTACTCATCCTTGAGGCTAGATGTCCAGGTCACAGCTGTGGCCAGGAGTGCATTTGCACAATTAAAGCTAGTACTCCAATTATACCTGTTTCTTGAAAAACCTGCTCTGCCCACAGTGACACATACTCTATTGATGTCCCAACTAGACAACTGTAATGCACTCTATGTGGGACTACCAATAAAACGTCTCAGAAAACCTCAATAGGTCCAAAATGTAGCAGCCAGATTGCTGACTGGGGTAGGATACAGAGATCACATTACATCCCTGCTAAAACAGCTCAACTGGCTACCACTCAGCTCTCGGTCACAATTAAAAGTGCTGATCTTAACCTACAAAGCACTATATGACCTGGGTTCCAGCTACCTCAAAGATCGCATCTCAGTATGAATCAGATTGAGTTTTGTCATCAGGAGAGGCCTTTCCATCCACTTCACCACCCTCACAAGAACATCTTGTAGGAACACATGAAAGGGCCTTCTCAGCTGCTGCACCCAGATTCTGGAACTCCCTCCCACTGGAGGCCAGGATTGCCCTAATCTCTGCTGTCTTTCCGGAAACAAGCAAAAACCTTCTCTTCAGGCAAGCTTTCCTTGAATGATGGACGACCTATTATGTGTCTTTATATGAACTACCATACATGATTGACGATACAGACGTTGTGTTTATAACAACTTATAACTTTGTATTTATATCTCTCACTGTGTGGTTGCATTGACACTATGTTTTCAATGTTAGTTTCCATCCTTCATAACTTTTAGATAGTCCACTGTACATGATTGCATTGACTGACTTCGTAAATACACTGGTGCTTTCAATGTTAACACCATCCCTCATAATGGAATTTTTACTCTTTTCTTTAACTGCTCACATTGTCTTTTAGCTTTAATGCAGCCTCTTACTGCCCCTTAATTCCCTGTTCTCAAACTTGAATGTGTCTTAAATGTACTGGACTGTATATTGTCCCTCATTACTATAAGCTGTGTTTAGTCTTTTTCCAAGGAGAAAGGTGGGGTAAAAAATACTTTAAAATAAATAAATAAATTATGGAACTTATTGGGAGACAATCACATGATAGAATGGGACCACGTTATGGGGCTGAGGTAGGGGGGTCTGCTTAATCATTTATCTGCCAGTGCCTTCCACCCTCAGCTGGTTCTTGTTGGACATGGCCTTAACCCTTGCAGAGTTCCAAACCAACGTTTACCTCACAAAGGTTGGGAATCCAGTGGGGATGCAGAAGAAACATGTTTTGAGAGAAAAGTGGCCCTTACCTAATGGACTAAATGTTTATTGTCAACTCAAGATGAATCCCATGTCTTGTACCTGACAGTTCACAGAGAAAAAGCAATGCACAGATAGAATTGCAACACAACATCTTTAAAACTTATATAGGAAAATAACTACATTTCTGCTGTCAATTTGTGTTCTTCTCCCAAAGGATCATCCATATCATAGATGAACCAATCATATAGATCATACAGTCATTAGCGGAGGGCAATCGTTTCACTGTTTGCATGCCTTTATTTTGATCAAACCACTCTAAGGCTAAATCAGCTTTTAATTATTTAATAGAAATTCCAGCTAACAACAGTATCATAGCTGAATTACACCAGCACTCAAAATGCAGGTACAGTATTAGAATGAAAGTTCCGCCATATTCAGTGGGACCTGCAATTATATATATTCAGAACCAAGTACTAGCTCCCATATTTTTTTTTACAGATTATTCAGGAAATAAATTTCCAATTGCTGTATTTGCACAAACTCAACATCTTAAGGATTTCTTATTTCAAAAGAAAGAACCAGTTTCTAACTTCCTGTATCATTTCAACAGTGTTTTGGCATATATAACATATATATGCAAATATATCCCATGTGTCTGTTTGTGTGTGTGTGTGTTTGTGTGTGTGTGTAACCTTAAATAGTAATGTTTCAGTGTTAATGTTCATAGATCACAATCTGCTTCATATCAGGCAAAAACAATCAATTTCCTCAGAGGCATAAATCTACTTAATTGTTTCTGGGTTGTCATCTACAACAGTTGACACAGGGATACATTGCTAATTGTTAAAGTGCCATGACTCTTTTGTTTTTACTTTTGTTATACTTCCTGTCTTTTATTGCAATCAGGAAAAAGTCAATATAAATTTGAAGCAACTATCAACAAAGTGTTGGTGGTGGTGCTAGCAAGTCACTTCTAATTTATGGTGATTCTACCTGGTTTTTTAAACGTGATCTGTTCAAGATTTATCTTCTCTGCCCCCATCCCCATAAGTTGCCACCATAGAGCAGGGATTTGAATCCAGATGTCCTAAATTCTAGCCCCCACACTCCATTCATCCCAGCACCACAGTGGCTTCCGTCAACAAAATTACAAGAAGAATTACATTGGGGAGGGAAAGCAAGAAATAGAAACCAACAAGTATATGCACTTCTAAATGTTGGCATTTTGAAAATTGGTCTGGAGAACTTGCCTGGAACCAGCAATTCAAATCCCTGCTCTGCCTTTTGAGAGAGCGGTCAGCTAATATCCCCCTGAGTGTGCACGGTGGATGGGGTTAGCCACCATGGGCAACCTGCACAGTCTCACGTGTGCCTGCTTTGTGCTCAGAAGACTTTGAGGAGGTCACCATTCATCAGAACAGATCTGATAGCCCATAAATATAAATTAAACATACTCCTCAGAATATGGGGATCCAAAGATTCCTTTCTTATTACTTATTTAAATCATTCAACATTCAGATAATGCCCTAAATAGGCATAACAAATGAAGTTTTCATCTTGGCATTACGTTCCCCAATATACTCCTATTGCTTCTGATACTACTGTCCCAAACTGCACTTCCCCACAACATTCAAAGGCAAAAGACACATCACACTCTTCAACCAAGAGATCTATAACTATCTTCCTCCATCACAAACTGCAATAAAATAAAATAAAATAAATCCATGATTTCTTATTTAACACACATGTACTGCTTTACTCCTCCAAAGAAGTCACTCACACAGCCCCAAATAAACCTTTCTCTCAGGATATACCCATTCTTAAAATATAATACTATTAAACACTCAGTTCTTCTCTCTCACTAATGTTCCCCCAGAAGGAGAAGAAGAAGAAGAAGAAGAAGAAGAAGAAGAAGAAGAAGATTAATCATCTTAGACCTGGAAGGAACCCTATAGTGGTGGTGAACCTTCGACACTTCAGATGTTTTGGACCACAACTCCCAGAATTCCAAGCCTAGATTGCCAGTTATAAAGGCCTGTGGGACTTGTGGTCCAAAACATCTGGCATGCCAAAAGTTTGCCATCGCTGCTATAGATCATCGAGTCCAGCCTCTGTCAAGGAGGTACAGTGGTGGTCGTTGGGGGGGGGGGGGAATCTCTGGCTCTGCAGCCAGAAACTGCACTTAAACTGAGCAAGCCCCTGGGCCAATATATACAGCGTGTAGTTTCTGCTCTCATGCATCTATTCAGCAGACCTGAAGTAGTTATTCACTTGGGGGAGGAAATATCTTTGTGATCTTTGCAATCTCTTGCTCTGGTGCTACAAATGACCAGCGCAGCTGTCTTTGGAGTGGCTCCAGCCTTCGACTTTGAACCACTGGGTTTTTCTACTCACGAGTCAGTTGGAATCAATAGGAGGGCAGGAGACCTATTTGAAAATCAATCCTGTTTCCTTTGATTTTTATTGGGATGGGTTTTTCAGAGCAGGCAGGAATACTCTCACATGTATATGTTTTATATTATATTATGTCTGCAAGCAAGTGGCCCAAGGCCAGTCCAACCATGAAGGATAGAGAAACTGTTCCAGGCAAAAGATTTGAGGCACCTTTAAAAAGTAAGAAACAGTAATTTATGTTTAATTTTACCTTGGGGGGAAAAAAGCCTCTAAACAGCATTATTCCATATATGTCCTGCCACTAACAGGTGATTTGAGAATCTGAAAACAGTTGTTTTTGTAAGAAAAAGTGAGACAATACTGATCTGAGGAATAATAAAGCTGTAGTCCTGAACATACTAATTTCTTAAAGTTCATAGGATACAGTATTGTTGTTCTTGCATAAGACTGGTTGTCACATGCATTTTATATCATTGAAATGTGAATCACTAATTTTACAGAGCTTTGAATTTATACAGCATCTCCAAAGCACAGGTACAGGAAAAGGAGCTGCTGTATAAAATATTTTCCCTCACTGCTGAAGTATCGTGGGCCAGCCTTACAAAATTCCTTGTGTACAAAACAAAATGTAACATTGTGGGTGTGCCAGGGATTTATTTGTGTTTAACTCTAGAATAAACAGCACTATGGATGTATTCCCTGGGAAATAAGATATTTAGATTTATAGCTCCTGAAGTCCAAAACCTGTTGGTGGAAAGGCTGAAGAATCTGATGTGGACAACCCAATTTGCATGTGGAAAGCTACTCCAATAATCTATCAAGTGTGGGGGAAGGGCTGGGTCTAAGTGCAAAGGAAGAGTGTTGGTAAAGAGGACTGAGCCCTTCCTAGCCTGTGTCATTAGCATCTCTTTCCTCAACCATCCAGGTCCCCCTGCAGGCTCATGTCCAGTATGAGAACCTGGCCAAGACACAGACCATGGGGAAGTAAGCCATTTACTTTCCCATGGAAGGTTCAGTATTCCCTTAGACCAGTGGTTCTCAATCTGTGGGTCCCCAGATGTCCCTCTGGGGACCCACAGGTTGAGAACCACTGCTTTAGACCAATTTCCCTTCCATTATTTTCCCCTCATCTGCCTAGATGCCCTAAGCACATCCGATCTCGCCTGATTTTGGAAGCTAAGCAGGGTTGGCCCTGGTTAGTACTTGGATGGGAGACCACCAGGGAATACCAGGTGCTGTAGGCGCCTGGAGTAGGAACTGCCATGCCACTCTGGTATTCTTGCCAAGAAAACTCCATGGACATGGGGTCACGAAGAGTTGGTCATGACTGTAATGACACAACACAACATTCCCCCCCCCCGTTAAATAGGGGACTGTAAGATGGACATTATAAAAACAAGAGGTTTCTCCCCACCTTATCAACTTTGGCCACTGGTATTTAATACATTACGGATTTTGAAATGGGCTTTATTTAATTGTACATCTTGGTTCCCTATATTGGGGAAAAGATGGGAAGGAAGGAAGGAAGGAAGGAAGAAAGGAAGGAAGGAAGGAAGGATAGATGAATGGATGGATGAATTTTGCTATCATATCCAACTAATAATGACCCTAAAAATAAACAGTCTCCAAAATATCTTGTCCTCTGAAATGCCCTTGTGGCTTCCATTAGGCACCCAGTCTATCTCACATTTGGTCTTCCTGTTTACGCCCACTTTTCTCAGTATAATAGTCCTTTGCAGAGAACTTTCTTATGATCTGTCCAAAGCAAGACAACAGTTTCAACCTGTTTTGCCTCCAGAGAAGTTTGATTGGATCTAGGTCACTAAATTAATTAATTAATTAATTAATTAATTAATTAAATAGTGGCATGTATCCAGACAGGTTGGATATGAAGTATCAGTTATTTACCCTAACTCCATGTCATGCATCCCTAGGAGATTGCTGAATAACTTCCAGGAACTTCTCATCCTGTTTGGATCAAGTGGTTCTTGACTACCCTCTTCAGAGCTTGTAAAATTACTTAGATGTTACTTCAAAGAAGAATGAATATGACAGCATCCTTGAAACTACCCATAACCGTGCCATGGTAGGATGCTGCTCTGGATCTCAAAGCTAAGTTATACATGGTTTCATGTATATTCGTATTTAGAGATGGGCACAAAATGGTTTTTTTTGTTTCATTATTCATTATTTGTTTCATTACGTAACGAAACGAATAACAACCCTAGGGGCAAATTTAACACGAAACGAAATGAACCCCCCAGCTCCGACCGGACCCCAGGGACCGTGCAGTGGGCGCTGGGAAAAAAGCGGGTAAAAACAAATAACAAATTAATGAACCAACAAAACGAATTTTTTTGAAAAATCATTAAAAACGAATCAAACTGAACCAAAGCCTTAAGCGAAATGAAATGAAACAAAACACCATTTTTTCGGTTTGTGCCCATCTCTATTTGTATTAATTGTTTTTCAAATAAATGTTCCAATAGTACCCTTTACAATGTGTATATGAAAGCTGAACTCCTGTGCACTGAATAGATGGCCCTAGGTGAACAACTATTTGTTCATCTAGAGTTTCCCATATGTAATTGGTTAATGATTGGGAGTCATCAGCGCATTAGTGATGACTCATTCCAAAACTCCAGACAATCTCACTGTTAATTCATGTAGTTATCAAATACAGTTGGAGGCAAGATCGAATTTGTGGGATCCTACAACACAAACCCCACTAATCCTAGCAGACCTCCAGCAGTGTTTTCTGCAACTCATTTTAGTACAATGCCTCTGACCTTCATCTCATCCAGTTTATGCAGGATACTATGGTCAATAATACAGAAAGCCACAGTCCATTCCCTTGTCCAAGGAGGCATCTTTAGTCTACCTAGATGGGCAGCTGCCTCCAGCTGATTAGAATGTTAGTGAAGGAGGTGGCCTCAAGCACATGCACTCAATCTCAGATAATTAATACTGTTAATATCATCAGGCCATAGCAGCTGAGATTGAGCAAAAGAGAAGAGCAGAGGATATCCTACCTACATTAACTCTCTGAGTACCAGAACATGTGGGGTCTTGTGGGGTTTTAAGTCTTAATCTGTAAAATGAGGACATAAGATTTAACACAAGAACACAAGAACAGACATACAGGATCAGGCAAAGGCCCTTCTAGTCCAGCTTCCCACATCTCATAGTGGCCTTATCAGATGTGTCTGGAAGCACACATGAATCAGAATCCTTTTATTGGCCAAGTGTGGTTGGACACACCCAGAATTTGTTTTGGTAAAATATGCTCTCCATATATAAAAGGAAATATAAGAATCATATAGTCAACAATAAAAACACAGTACTGTACAACAATACAATATAACCTATTATTTAAAAAGGAAGAAGAGAAGTAAAAATTAATTATTTAGCAGTTTGATAGCACTTGGAAAGAAACTATCTTTATATCTAGTTGTCCTAGTGTGCAATGCCCTAAAACATCACCCTGAGGGTAACAATTGAAACAGGTTATGTCCAAGATGTGTGGAATCTGTATACAGTATATTTTCATCGCCCTCTTTTTAGCTCGTGTGGTATACAATTCCACAATAGATGCCAGATTAGTAGCAATAATTCTTTCTGCAGTTCCAATTATCCTTTGAAGTCTATATCTGTCATGCTTAGTCGCAGAACTAAACCAGACAGTTATAGAGGAACAGATGATAGATTCAATAACACCTCTATAGAATTGAATCAACAGTTCTTTTGGCAGTCTGAACTTCCTAAGTTGACGCAGAAAAAACATTCTTTGTTGTGCTTTCTTAATAATACTTTCAATATTAGATGGCCATTTTAAATCTTGAGATATAATAGTACCTAAAAATTTAAAGGACTCCACTATTGACACTAAGTTATTTGATATTATAAGAGGTGGCTGTATAGAATGAGTCCTCCTAAAATCCACTACCATTCCAACAGTTTTGCATGTGTTTAATTCAAGATTATTTTGAGTACACCATAAAACTAGCTGTTCAATCTCTTGCCTATAGGCAGATTCATCATTGTCTCGAATGAGGCCAATCACTGTAGTGTCATCTGCAAACTTCACTATTTTAACAGAGGAATCCTTTGAGGTACAATGATTAGTATACAAGGAAAAAAGAAATGGAGAAAGCACACAGCCCTGAGGGGCTCCTATGCTAACCTTGCTAATATCTGATATAATTTAACCTAACTTCACCTGCTGCTTTCTGTCTCTTAGGAAGCTTACAATTCATTTACAAATGTGATCAGGTACAGCCAGCTGTTTTAATTTAGTCATAAGGATATCCGGAATAATAGTGTTAAATGCAGAACTAAAATCAACAAAAAGAACTCTTGCATAAGATTTTGGAGATTCAAGATGTTGCAATATATAATGTAAGGACATATTAGTAGCATCATCTATTGATCTATTTGCACGATAAGCAAATTGCAATGGATCTAATGACAAATCCATGATATATTTCTGGTGAGCCAACACTAGTCTCTCAAAAGTTTTTGACTAGATATCTGTCTCCTGATACTACTCTCTTGCATCTGGCCCTTGAAGTACCCCGGTTTTAAGCCTGGAGATGACACATCTCCATCATGGTTTGCAAGGTGTGATGGACTTTTCCTCCAAGAATCTGTCCAATTCCCTTTTGAAGGCATCCAGGCCAGATGCCATCACCTCATCCTATGCCAGGGAGTTCCACAGACTAACAACACGCTGGGTAAAAAAATATTTTATTTTCTCTGTTCTCACTCTCCCAACCCTCAATTTGAGTGTATGTCCCCTAGTTCTGGATAGTCCCTCTATCCCTCTATCCACTTTACGTCTCAATCATATTGCCTCTCAGGTGCCTTTTTTCCAAACTAAAGAGCCCCAAATGTTTTAGCCTTTCCTCATAAGGGAGGTCCCCCAGTCCAGTAATAATTTTTAGTCGCTCTCTTTTGCACCTTTTCCAGTTCCACTATGTCTTTTTTTTTTTAGACAGACTGGTGACCTCCACATCAAGGTGAAATCCAAGTAGCTTGCCCTCAAAGTACTTAGTCAAATACTCATCATAGGCTATTGATGGATCTTTTATATCCTTCTGTCAGCCAGACCAAGACTGAGGATGTCTGAATGGAAAAACATTGATGGACTGAACTAGCAGAGACCTGATGGAGGTGGAACACTGTTTCTTCACTGCCATCATCATCATCATCATCATCATCATCATCATCATCATCATCATCATCATCATCATCATCATCATCATTGTGTAGGCTTGAAGATGGCTTCCTAATTGAGTTGTATTTTTTTCTTCCAGTAACTCAAGGCAGTGTCCATCATTCTCCTCTTCTCCTTTATCCACAGAATAACAGAAAGGCAGTTCAGGCTTTCGGTAAATTTCATAGCTGATTGAGGATTTTAATTCTGGTCTCCCAAGCCTTAGTCCAACACTCTAACCAGTGGATCAATCAACATACTGGTATCATCCTTTCCCTTGAATCTGAACTACCGTATTTCACATCCCTCTTTCTGGTTAAAAAAAAAGTCAATGAATAAACTCAGCTGAGTGAAAGAGGGCATGAAGGGTGGGGTAATCCTATCAACTACCTGAGTAATCTCTCTATCCTACAGGGTGACTAGGGATTGGGCAAAAGTTCCAGCTGTATCAAAATGAAACTCCTAAAGCATTCTGAAATGTTCACCATCAGGCTTGGGGGCATAGCTTTCCAATACATAAAGGGCATACTGGAAGGCTAAATTCAATTTAAAGTAAGTTCTTGGTGGGGAATGCATTCTAGTACTGCACAGGGACAAAGGCAAAATGATGAGATCATAAATCAGAACTGTAGGAACTGATTTCAACTTGTGGAACAAGTGGTACTATCGCATCTGCTCTATCAGTGTCTGAGATCTTCTGCCTTCCCAACTTGGCAATACCTCCCTTTTAAAAGAAAGAAGCTGGCCTGAGACTTATTGGAACTTCCACAAGTTTTAATGCTATTTATTCCTGGACTGACTTAATTGGTTGGGCTGATTTCTTCATTCATGTGTAGTGTATAGTGAAAATGTTTGACATTTCATTGTGCTGTTTATTTTCCTGTCTTTGCTTTACACCACTGGCTCCTGTACAGATGGTTAGGGAAGGGAACCATGTGTAAGCATCTGGCTTATTTTCTTCAAAAATTAGCAATGAATGCTTGATATATCTGGCGTCTCACTAGAAATCTATATAAATAGCCCCATGTTGCTTTATTAATAACTCCAGTCATCCCTCCTGACTGTCTTGGCTTAATTGGAGTCCTGGTTTAGGAAGAGCATATGACAGTATAGGAATGTTTAGAGTATTTGTAGACAAATGCAGAGTTTGTCACCAGACATTTGACCCAGTCCTCCAATACTAGGAAACCATAGAAGCTGACCGAGAGTAAAATAGAAGAAAATCTTCCATGTGAAAAGGGTGTGGCATCATTGGTGATGTTGCTTTGCTTTTTTAGTTTCAAGAGAACACAGTAATAAGGAGAGAAAATATTCATATCATAACATATATAGATCAGTCTCCTAAAGTTATCACACAAACATTCACGTTATTGCCTTAGCATCTTATAGTGTGCTGCTCATAATTTACTTTAGTGCAGATACAAAATTACTAGTTGGCATACTTGCAACATTTACTGAGCATTCTGTCTTATGCATGTTTACTTAAAAGAAGATTCATTCTATCCAGCAAAGTTTACTCTTACACTCAAATTACTCAGTTCTGTGCAAATTGCAAATATACCCAATATTAAAACAAATAATTGGAGACTGGTGTACTCTAGGCCACATATTATGTGACAAGTATAGTGTAGCACTTAGAGTGATTAAGATTTAAGGGGCCTAGGTTCAAACCCCCACTCAGCTATGCAGACTCACTGTGGGAGTGAAGCTGGTAAAACCACTCCTAAAATTTCTCTCTTACCTTGAAAGCCCTATCAAAGTAGTTATAAATTGGTTCTGACTTGATGGCATATAACGACAGCAAGTGCTTGGGTATACATACAGTGCCTTAGATTTGAATTACAGTACTGTAGTTTTCATAGTGGCCATTATGACCATTAATAATCCTAAAAAAAAATCCCATTTTTCTCTGCCTTGTTGTAAGCTCCACTAAAGAGTGGAGCATGAATAAGCATGCATACTATTTCTCCACAAGAATAATAAATATGGTACAGTATAAACTATATTTGTATATAATAAGGTATATTTTATGTTGTTAAAATGACCAGGCTTGATAACAAACAGGTATTCCATTTATTTCAATTATTTTCTCCAAAAGAGTCTTAGTATTACATATCTTGAGCAATACTTTGTCTTAAAAAGCATTTCACTCCTACGAAGAGGCAATATATATATTAATATAATCATACAGTTGGGTGCGATCCTAGGGACACTAATTTGAGAGTAACCTACAGTGAACTCAGTAGTCAAACAAACAGTGAGATGCAGTCATTAGTTCAAAGTTGGGATGAAGCATGGTGTCCTTTTATTACGAATGCTAAAAAAATAGTAAAATACTACATATTTTATACTGCTTTTTAAATGTTTATACAGTATGTGATATCCCCAGTAGTCCTTATTCTAGCTCTGGATGGTAAATAAATAATATGATCTTTTGGTCCAACAGGTACTGTGGCCTTCTGAAGGCAAGCTTGGAACTGTACCCTACCACCATCCTGCCTTAAGAGCATTAATTAATAGAGGGCAGCAACGTCCGATTTACTATCTTTTTATTCTACATAGGTTGCAATATTTACTCTCTGCTCAGGATTTGACAGCCCCTTCAAAACTAGCAAAGTGCATCTGAAGGAGTTGTCCACAAAACCACATAAAACTTGCCCATCTTCAAGGTGTCACAAGACATTTTGCAACAAGAGACTGACAAGGGTGCTGTTATTGTTACATGCCGCCAGGTCATCTCCAGCTCAGGACAACCCTATGAATGAGCAGACTGCAAAATATCCTGTCTTTGACAACCTTGCTCACTTCTTGCAAACTTCACCCTGTGAGTTTCATCTCTCATTTGCTCTGCCTCTTTTCCTCCTGCCTTCCACCTCTCCCAGCCTGATGGTCTTTCCAGAGCCTCCGATCCACCTCGAATGTTAAGACAGCCTCAGTTTCAACATTTCTGCCTCTTTTTGTTAGTCCGGGGTATCTACAAAGTTATCCTCTAGTACTACATTTCAAATAAACCACCCACCCACCCACTTCTGGCTTTCCAGCATTCACACTCCTGCAGTGATTAGGACCATAAAAGCCTTGACCTTGGCCTTGCTGTCCAGAGGCACATCCTAACCCTTGACTATCTTTTCCAGTTCCCTCTTTGCTGCCCTTCAGAGTTTCATCAGTCTTCTGATTTTTTTTACTGGCTGCAGCCTCCTATTTGGATTGATTGCTGAACCAAGGTGTTTGGAAACCTGCCCTGCCTGAGGTTTGCCTGGACACCCCGCAGCGTTGCGTTCCCACGTTTTATCTGCGCAGCCTTGGCCAAGGATAACGATTGCAAACTACGTTCCTTCAGCCACAAAAGGAACGGAGCCTTCTGCAGCGGCGGCTGGCTGGTCAGAAGAAGAAATATATTCGGGAAGAAAGGAAACGTGTGTGGAGTGGTGGTGGTGGTGGTCTGTCCCATTATGTAAGAAGACCCTGGCATGATGCTGCCTCCTGGCTCCCCGCATCCCTCCCTCTGCGTGGGGAGGGCTTGGGCACAGCTGGCAGCCCCTCAGAGGGAAACCCGGAAATTAAAGGGATGGCTGGCCCCCCCCGTCCCCCCTTTTCCCCTCACGCCGGCCTCTCCCTCTCTCTCCCCGCCTTCCTCCAGGGAGGGCGACACGTTCACCTGGAGGAGGAAGAAGAGGAGGAGGAGGACGGAGGGGAGGGGGACGGACCACAAACCAGCGGCCCCTCCTCCTCCGCCGCCTTTGTGCCTGTGCGGCGGCTGCTCTGGCTGCGTTAGCCCCGAAAGTAGTTCCGGCCATTTCTCAGGTCCAGAGTGTTATGCCGCGGATAACCGGATCACTTTATTTAAAAAAAAAAAGAGGAGGAGGAGGAGACGTAAATGAGTCCCTCAGGAATGCGACAGGGAGGTGTTTTTTTTTGGGGGGGGAGGCGGCTTGTTTTCCATCCATTCCCTTTGGGAAGAGGTGGAAAAAGGACGGCGGCGGCGGCTCCGTTTTAGCGTCCAGGAAGAAGCCGGGTGGGCTTCGAGCCCCCACCAAGGGGAGGCGGGAAGGAAGGAAGGAGCGCGGGGGATCTTACACTTACACACACACACACGCGCGCGCGTCGGTGCGGCTACATTGGCCATAAGGAGGGAGAGAGAGAGAGAGAGAGAGGCAGGCGGTGGGAGGGTTTCTCTTTTTGCATTCGGCAGCGGCGACCGAGGAGAGGAGAGGAGAGGAGGCGGGGAGGAGGCCGGGGCGGAATCCGTGCCTGCGCCTCTTTTCTCTCCCTCCCTCCCTCGCGCAGCCTTCCGAAGAGGAGGAGGAAGAGATTCCCTGAAGAGAGAGAGAGAGAGAGAGAGAGAGAGAGAGAGGAAGGAAGGAAGGAGTTGGAGGAGGAGGAGGAGGAGGAGGAGGAAGAGGTTGTGGGGGAGGAAGAGCAGGCTTGCCTCTACAGCCGCCGCGTCTTTTGGGTGGAAGGAGGTTGGCTGAGGGAGACATGGAGGAGGAACGGGTTGGCGGCCTCCCCTCCTTTTTCTGCCCGGCCAAGGAGCTGAGGAGGGAGAAATAGTCCTTTTTTAATTTAAAAAAAGAGAGCCCCAAGCAGAAAGGGGCAGAGGAGGAGAAAGAGGGGCAGCTCGGCTCCGCTTCGTCCTCGGGGGGAGAGAGAGAGAGAGGGAGGGAGGGGGGGCTCCTCATTCACCGCCCCTCTGTTTTGGTCTCGATTCGTGTGTCTCGCCGCCGCCGCCGCGCCCCCCCCCCCGCCTCACCCTCCAACCTCCCGAAAGTATGAGAGAGCGGCAGAGGTGGTGGTGCTCCTGCTCCTCTTCCTCCTCCTCTCCTCCTCCTCCTCCTCAGCCTCCTTCCCCCCCGCCGGTAGCCCCAGCACCACGACGACGACCACCACCACCCCCGCCGCCGCCGCCACCTTCTTCCCCTTCGCCTCCCCGCCGGTAGGAGCCCGAGCGAGGAGAGGAGAAGATGGGCGCCGTCCTCCGGAGCCTCCTCGTCTGCGGCTTATGCTCCCTCACGAAAGGTGAGAGAGAGAAAGAGAGAGGGAGGGAGGGAGGAGGGGAGGCCGGAAAGTTGCCGAAAGAGCTTTATTTTTTTCCTTTTGCAAAACGGGAAACACACACACACACACGATCCTCCTCCTTCTCCTCCTATTCTGTAAGGGAGTAGAGCTCGTTTATTTATATATTTTATTTTTCCGGGCTTTTCTCTCAGGAACTCCCCCCCCCCCAATCCTTGAGCGCTGAGGCCAGCTGCCAGGATTTTGCAGAAAGGGGAGCTTGCCAGGATAACAACATAGGTGTTTCTGCAGTCTGTACCGTCAAATGGCCATGGAGGGTGGTTTTATTTCTTCCCCGCCTCCCCCAGTTCTCCTGGTTAGATTTTGTGATCTCTGGTGTTTCCTTACTTAGAAATATGTTTGCCGAAGGATTAATCATTAGGATTGGTCTCTCTCTCTCTCCCGTTTTATTTTAACCCGGCAAACAGCCCAGTGGATGCCTGTTTACTATAGAGAGGACTAGCATTTCCTGCAAATTTAGCATGCCTGGAATTGCCGTCTTATTGGGTCTCCTTTTGGATGTGCTTATGCACCGTTGAACGTAGACCACATTGAAAGTGTATGAACAACAATGCTTAAGATGAGTCTGGAAGATTTAATTAATCTAAAGTAAGCAGTCAGTCTTAGAATCCTAACAGTAGACTGAACCATTGCCTGTTCACCCTGAATCAAGTCCCCCAGAATTTATGATGGGCTACTCTTTTGCAACTGTGGGTGGGAGAACATTTAGATTACAGTTTGAAAAAGTTGACTTAAATAGGTTCCAGTCTGAAATACACTTGTTTTGAATATGACTTCTGGTGATTGAAAGAAGTGTAATGTATATCCCGATCCTAACCATGTTTTTTCCCATCTGTACAATGCTGCAAGAAGTAATCAGTATTCTAATGTGGCTGATGCTTCTTTATTTGCATATGTACAGCAGGAAAAGTCTGTATAGAGAAGAAATTTCAGTCATGTTTGCAACTTAGTTTTGAGCAAAAAGAAAAACCTCCCTTGGATATAAATATAAACAGTATTTATTTTATTGGCCTGGTTGGAATAGATTTACATTTGTTCACAGCAGAAACAAACACAAGATACAATCTGTTTTTCATTCTCCTATTTATTTCTTGCCATATAATTCTGCAGTCTTTTTTACAGTTGGGAACAGAGGCATTAGATTCTGTACACCTGATTTACTGTGCTGCTTAAAATACCATTTGTCAGAAATATTTGTTCACATCTATCTCATAGCTCTCTCTTTCACTGCAGTACAAAAAGAATAATGCTTTTGTATTTGTGTGCAAGAAGGAACGCTGTCTAAATTTTTACAGATTCCTCTGCCAATTGCCGTGTTTTAATGAAACTGTATGAAGCTGGAGGAGCCCTGTAAAGCAACTTGATCAATAATCTCTGGGAAAAGTATACTCCCACTTCATGCTGTAGGCATCTGTTTCATATATTGCATCCTCCAAGGAAAACAGTGTACATGTTTAAATGCATGATGTAAGGCCAGCTATTCCACTTCTAAAAGGAAAGTTGATTTAATTGGATCTCTGATTTTCAGAGAGAAAAAGTGATGTTTGGATTAGCTTTTTCCATTATTGTTGTGCTGTTCATAATTACATGACTTGGTTTACATTACATTTAGAGGGGGAAATGCAAAACTCCACAAGATCTTGCTACAGATATAGGTATTTCTTCACAATGTAACAAAGAATTATTAGTCTTCCATTTTAATTCTTTTTCATGGGATGTCAAATGAATTGTGTATAATAATGCCTTTTCAGGGTTTTCCAGATAGCAAATACTCAGAAGTGGTTTATCATTCCCTTCTTTTGGGGATGCCCTGGGATTGTGCAGGCCTTGCTCAAGGGCACATAGGCTGGCTCTTCTCCCTGGAGACATAATGGGGAATCCAAGACTCAACCTTCAGCTCCACAGCCAGATACCTGGTCTCCACTGAATAACAAGGACAAGCATTAAAATCAGCACTCTACCAGTACATCTATCCTGGGAAGGCCTCTTTAGTATTAATGGAAGCTACACAAGTCCTTTCACATAAAGGAAAGAGTAGTGTGTCTTCTGTAGGTATTTTTGAAGTATTTGCTACTGTGCAAAAGCATGCTATTATCCACCCTGTAATTCCCATTGAAGTCAGTAAGTAGGAGTGCCCCTGACCTCTGCTGAAGCCTGGCTGAAGGGGTTCAGATAAATTGGGGGTGCACCATATTGGAGTAGAACAGTCTTCATGGAACCCCTGAAAGTATCTGTGGTGTTTCTACTAGGGCCTGATTTAATCTATTTTAGGAGTTGGTTTTGGATCCATGGGATCCAAATATCAGGTGGCAAACCAATGCAAATTGTAGGCTGAAATGGTTTTTGACCCATTGTTGTCCATGAAAGCATAAAAAAGTTGAAGTCACCCACATACCTGACATTGCTTTCTGGTTCTCCTGCATTAGTCTTGTTCAGATGAAGGGGAAATGGTAAGAGAATACCAGTCCTGCTTTTGTGTAACTTCTCTGTTTTGTTGGCTTTTGGTGTTGGTGCACGAGGACTTTTCAGGAGGCTTCAGAACTTTATCATTTCAAGTATCCCCTATTCTTGTTGGACATAATGTACCATATATGACTGTTCTCATACGTTCTGTTGGATCAAAGTCAAAGCAAAGTGTTCTGCTTATATACCACCCCATACCACTTTAAGTAGTCTCTGGGCGGTTTACAATTTTTTAATTACAGTGTGCAGGCTACACATTTCCCCCCCCCCCAGCAACCTGGGTACTCATTTTACCGACCTCGGAAGGATGGAAGGCTGAGTAAACCTTGAGCCTGCTACCTGGGATTGAACCCCAGGTCGTGAGCACAGTTTCACCTGCAGTACAGGCGTTGAACCACTGCGCCACGAGGCTCTTCTAAGAAAGAGCAATAGGTAAACTTCACTTACTATACTTGTACTGTTTCATTCCTTTGTAATGAAAATGTCACATGTCGAGTAGATTGGGAGTTTAGGAATACAGTACATGTTATGGATAATGTGTGGCTTGGTAAAATGTACTAAGGAACAGATATTTCCTGCACAATGTAGGAATTGGCCTAAGTATGGAGAGGTTAAATATGGTGTTCATTTGTTAATTTGCTGATAGATGATGCAACTTGTCATAAGTTTGAGATGGATAGGGCATTGAAATTGGTCTGGGGAGCCAAATTGCATATTCTTACATTTCCCCTTGCTATGAAACAGGACTGGATTGAGACCTTTAGAGGCCCTGCAATTCCGATACCCTCTAAAAAGTGGCAGGCCCCATGGCTTGAAACAAAACCCCATATAATATGCACCTTGAATGCATGAAATTATGGTAGTTTAGTTGTATAGCATTTGGCAAAAAAGAACCATGTTTTGTATTAAAAATTATATGTTCAATCAAATTACCTGCTTCCAGCCAAATCTTTTGCTTTCCTTTGATTAATATAGACAGATTTTGTCTGAATGTGTCAAACTGAAAAGCTCAAATACTGTAGTGTAAAAGCCTGTTTGGGGCATTTTTTAACAGTGGCTGTTATCTCTTTGGTTTGCACATGTAGTGTAGAGGCCATAGGTATAAAAACCTGCAGATCTTTTTATCCTTTCCCCCTCCCAACCTCCCAAAATAGAGACTTTAAAAAAACCCACAAAGCTATGGTGGTGATGATGATGACTGATTGATTGTTTCACTCAAAACATGAGTTTCCTTGCTAGGTGAGTCTTTATACTTTTTAATTTTTAATGGTTCATATTCCTTAGATGCCCTAAGCACATCCGATCTCGCTTGATTTCGGAAGCTAAGCAGGGTCGGTCCTGGTTAGTACTTGGATGGGCGACCACCAGGGAATACTAGGTGCTGTAGGTGCCCGGAATAGGAACTGGCAAGCCACTCCAGTATTCCTGCCAAGAAAATTCCATGGACATGGGGTCACGAAGAGTCGGTCACGACTGTAACGACACAACACACACACACACACACACACACACATTCCTTTGAACCACTGAATTTCTTAAGATAGGGAGATGGTTTTCTTGGGCTCTTGAAGAAGGAAGGAGGGAGGGAGAAACCTGAGCGATTTGGATGGATAGTTTTTGTTAAGAAGGATGCACCATTTGCACTGTGGCCCATGATAGATTTGGCAGTGGGGAAAAAAAAACTTCCCTTGTTCACTGAGTAATCAGTCATTGTACAAAGATAGGAAATGTGTTGTCCTCCACACTGACTCAGTCTGTTTTATATGTGCAACAGTAACACAGCAGCAAAACTGAACTTACAATTTCTTCCGTTAAGTCGGTGTCTCACTAATGACAAACATGTGTTCAATTACATATCTTTTACATATATATGCCAGTTTGTGTGTGTGTGTGTGTGTGTGTGTGTGTGTGTGTGTGAGAGAGAGAGAGAGAGAGAGAGAGAGAGAGAGAGAAGTGTTATTAAGTTGGAACCAGCTCAGAATGACCCTAACAGGGCTTTCAAGTTAAGTGAAGTATTAAAGGAGTGGCTTTACAAATTGCAGCTCTACCAGTGAGTTTACACAGCCAAACAATGTTTTGAACCAAAGTTTTCTGAAACCTACTCCATCACTGGATATATACAATTTTACCTTAAAAAAAAATCTACACTGTAGTTTTCTCATTGTACCGAAATGTACAAAAGTAGTCATTTCCATGATGTCCTCTGAAAGCCACAGAGAAATAAGCTTATATTAATTAGGCAGGTCTTCCCATGTAATACATTTTGCAATCCTCCTTAGGATTCCTTCTGATTACGTAGAGTTTAAGTTAGCAAAGTAGGATGGAAAGTAAAACATACCTAAATATTGAAAGTTTCACAGCTGGAATTCATGACCAGGCTCAGGAGAGTTAGTTTTTACCTTTTCCCCCTCTTAAAAATGTTGCTCACATAAAGCATGCATCAAGGGACTATCAAATATTTATGGTACATCCTGGTGCAACATTATTGCTATGAGCAGTGCAGCTGTGATGCCAGGCCATGGCTAGAGGAAACAAAAATGAATTTTACATAAATAACTCTCAGACGTATACCGTATACTATATGAAAAATAAATGCAATTGTGAGGAAAAATAAATGATACTTGTTTTCAGTATAGTATAGTAACTTGTCTTTTAAAAGGAATAAAACAAACACTGTTTCCAGGCCTTCCTTGGTTATCCAGCTGCTGGGGGGGGGAGAAGGAAATTGATTTACTTAAGTTTCTTCTGCAGCTGCTATAAGTCTTTAAAGTTTATTTTAAAAACAAATGTAAGTACCAACACACAAGTTTAATTATAACATGACAAGTATAATAAATTATTAATAATGAAATTCATCAGTTCTTGAATTTCCAAACAGAGAAAGCTCTATTTTAAAAAATCATATCAAAGAATATTTATCTAAGATAGGCTTTAATGCAGAGCTGAAAAGCAGTAACATGTCCACTCCCCATCAGAAAAATTCTAGGGCAGTTAAAAGTTAAAAACTGTCATACTGAAAATCCTACATGACACCAACATGTAAAGAACCTAAGAATGCTAAAATTTTAAAAGGCAGCAAGATGGTACTACACATTAAAATCTGTTCAAATATCTTCATTTTCCTTGGTGCTTAAATATAATAATAAAGATCATGCAAGCTTTCCACAGTTTGCTTTATTCCACTGTAGATACCCACTTATTTAGATTCAGAGACATTCAGGGTAGGATCTCTGCTGAAGGTGTTAGAATGGATAGCTTCAAATAGGACATTAGGCTTCTGTTGTTGAAAACTGTGTGGATGAATCTTTAGCCCAGCAAACAGCTCAAACCAGTGGATCTCATTCTTGGATCTCCAGATGTTCTTGGATTAAAACTCCCAGAAGCCTTACCATCAGCTGTGCTGGCCAGGATTTCTGGGAGTTCTAGTTCAAGAACATTTGGGGAGCTCGCTTAGGAACTACTGTCTTACGTGAATTACTGCAATTTGTGAGCTGCATGTGTTTCGTTTTTATGAACAGTAAATCCATATATTCATCAGGAACCAAAGATGAGAATATGGCCTTTTAAGATGACTTATGTATATAGGCTTTCTTTTAGCTTTTCCAGGATCGGTAGTTTTATTTTGAAAGCATTTCTCTATTTTGGCCCCTTCTTCACCTAGGAAAACACTGGTCTGCTTTGTTTGAATTTCACACTGGTACACAGTCTGTTACCTTAATATTCAGAGCATTTTAAGGTTGCCATTGGTTACATGCAGTGTTTGCTAATCCATTACTAGCTATAGACATCTTTATTACATGTAGCACATCAGTAGCAGGTTCAATGTAAAAGTCTACTGTAATGCTATCACTTGCTCTTAAGATGTGACTATTCTATTCTTGTGACTTGAAACATCTTCTTTTATTTTCATAGCTAATTTTGTTTGTGTATGTGTGTAGAGAGGTACAGAATTTGCTGCCTTGGATGTGATAATGAATCATTTTTGCCTCTTTTACCGATTACTCTTTTAAAATAGGTAGGTGACATTAGTGGACCCAAAGTAGTAACAGTCGGGAACTGAATCTTGTTTTCAAAGACTGCTTATCAAATCCAGGGAACAATTGCAGCTCATTTCCCCCCATAATCTACTTGTAAGTTACTTGGTGGAGACAGAGATGAGGTGGCTTAGGTTGACACACTGAGTATCCTAGGTAGAGGAATGTGATTTTAAATATAATTCACTGATGTAATTTGTGGGAGTTTGAGGGAGGAATTGTTAAAAAGCAAGTCTGTGACTTTTTATTTTTTTGGATTCCAGCAGGGATACTATGCTTGATGAACTTTGAGACTAAAACAGAAATTAAGGAATTTGTTACACGAGTCCAAGAATTTCTAAAACTCACAGGGTCGAATTTCTTTTAGAGAAATTTCACAACAGAAGCATAATCACACAAACATTTCTCCCCTTTGGAAGGGTACCCTTTGCACATTTGGCCACATGGCTGATTTTGTTGCCAGTGCACATGACAGACTGCCAAAGATCAGGAGCCACCTATATCGTTGTCCTTTCTTACATGGTTTCTCCCAACAGGATTCTTGCTATGATATTTAATGGGTATGTGCCTTTTGGATTTTTGAACTTTTAATTCTGCAAGGCAGAATTCTGAAAGTTCCAGCCTGTAGATGCACACCTACAATTACATATATTTACTCACATAGAACAGGTCTCCTCTAAGATGCTTGACATCCAGTGTTGGTGAACCTATAGCACGGATGCCAGAGGTGGCACTCAGAGCCCTTTCCGTGGGCCCCCGACATAGCCCCTTCACAGCCACCTGTATTCAGGTTAAATTGCTGTATTAGCACTTTGCAAGAAATTAGTGGGTTTTGAATCCCATTTTGGGCACTCAGTCTCTAAAAGGGTCGCCATCACTGTTCTAGGCCTTTATTTCCTGCTGCACTGCTTCCTGGGCATACATTGCTGCAATGCGTTCTGAGTGTAATAGTTCTTTGGAAGATACCCTCTAGAGAGCTTAAATTGTAGTAAGACTACCATTCATTGGAAGTATTGAAACAGGAAATTAAGACGTAGAATGCCATGTTGCTTTTGAAGACTAAGCACTAGTCCATGTAAGCAAACTACAGTACTTCATTGGCATCCTTCAGTCTCAAAGGACTATGGTATCGTGCCTGGAGTAGAGATCCTAAAAACAACACCTAGTGTGACTTAAATAGACCAATTCGGGAATGGCAGTCTCTACCACACTGGGAACAGATGTATTCTGTTTCTTGCCCAGTCCTCGAGTTTCGTTCTTTCCGTGCCTGCCTCTTTTCCTCTGCCTGTTGGACAAATGCCTCTTCAAATTTATGTAGACCATGCTGTATCTCCTGCCTCCAGACAGTGCTATCGGAGGTCAGGGTTTCCCATCTGTTGAGGTCCATTCCCAAGGCCTTCAGGTCCCTCTTACAGATATCCTTATACCGCAGCTGTGGTCTCCCTCTGGGGCGCTTTCCCTGCACTAGTTCTCCGTATAGAAGATCTTTTGGGATCCGGCCGTCATCCATTCCCACGTGTCCAAGCCAGCATAGGCGTCGCTGTTCATGCTAGGGATTCTGGCTCGATTCAGGACTATGCTATTTGGAACTTTGTCGTGCCAGGTAATGTTGAATATTCGCCTAAGACAGCGCATATGGAAGGTATTAAGCTTTCCTGTCGTGCATGGATGGTCTAAGACTCGCTGCAATACAAAAGTGTGCTCAGTACACAAGCTTTATAGACCTGTATCTTTGTATGTTCTGTCAGCTTCTTATTGAGCTATACTCTCTTTGTTAGTCAGGAAAACATAGTAGCTGCTTTACCTATACGTTTATTCAGCTCCGACTCTAGTACAGTACAGTATAAGTAATAACTGTAAGTCTCGACTGTGTTGAACCCATTTGAATGGAACACTTGACTTACCAAATCCTCACTGCTTCAGTGGGCCTATTCTAGTGTGACTTGCTACATTAAACAATAGGATCTCAGCCACTGTATCCTTGTGAGTGCAGATCAATCTTTTTTTTTTAATTGCTGATTTTGTTAGTTATGGAGGTATATAATAGTCAGAGGTGGTTTACCATTCCCTTCCTCTGGGGGTACGCTGGGACTTTCTAGCTTGCCCATGACTGCACAGGATAGCTTTTCTAACAGGAGGCATAGTGGTGAAATCAAATTCCCAACATTTGGCTGTGCAGCCAGATAACTAAATCACTGAGGTATTTGTTACATCATTTTTCTTGCTCCATTTACTTTGTTCTAATGGCTGCTTGAGGCATTTGAAAGAAGTACTGATAGGAATTCTAGTGTAAATAATTATGTAAGAATTGTTTTTCACCATATAACAATTATTTGTTGCTTAAAGGGAATATTCTGTTGTATCTCTGATTTCAGAATGATCACTATGGCTTTTGTATGGGATATGACAAGTACAGTATTTTTGAGGACAGGACATTGTGTTCTGTTCACTGTTCTGGAAGTGACTGATCAAATGAGAGCCTATGCAAAGGCAGCAAGATCAACAGACCTAGTACATGTTTCTTTTGATAGAAATGTCAACTGCAAATGTGAAAAGCAAGGCAGAACTGCCTATTATACAGAAACAAAACATTTGCCTGTGTATATGGATGTTTTTGCATTATACATATTGGAAATTACATGTTAGGATTACTGAGGTATAATAGTTGTGGAAATATTGACGTACTGTATTTTTCGCTCTATAAGACACACTTTTCCCACCCCCAAAAGTAAGGGGAATGTTTGTGTGTCATAGAGTGAATATAGTTGTCTCTGCTAGATATATATCACAGATTTTCATTTAGAGAGAAGTTACCTGCATGGAGCTCTCCCGTCCCCTGCTGCAGCCAGGATTCCCCAGTTCCGTTAGCAAAGAGGCTTCCTCCAGGGAGCCTCTCCCCACCCCTTCTTTCTTCAGTCAAGATTCCACAGTCAAAAATCACCTCATTTGCAAGCAGATCTCCTCCACAGAGCCTTTGCCCTCCTCTTCTGAAGCCTGGATTCCCCAGTCCCAATCACCTCCTTTACAAGCCTCCTTTTTGCAGCTTGCATTCCACAGTTCCAATCACCTTGTTTGCAAGTCTCCCCTTTTGCAGCCCGGATGCCCTGGCCATGAAACCTTAGGCTAAACATTTTTTCTTGTTTTCCACCTCTAAAAACTAGGTGCATCTTATGGTCATGTGCGTTGTATAGAGCAAAAATACAGTAAATCCCTGCAGAAACAAAATGTACTTTTGAGTTAAGTACATCATGAGAATGTAACCACAGTTTTCTTTCCAGGGGACTAACATGTTTTAAGACTTGTCTAGCTTTCATAGGTTAATGTATTCTGTTTTCTCTATTAATACTGTATACAGTTTTTTTTTTGAGCCTGTTTTTAATATGTTGGACTGCTAGTTTTTCACTGAAACATTTGCAGCAGAGCATGAAGAAATGAAATTGTATTTGTTCCATTATCTGATGTAACTTGAAGCTAAGATAAAATACAGTTTCCTCATATTTTAGGAAACTAAGAGGAATATGTTTGCATTTCTGTTCTGCATAGAATTGCCCTTTGTCAACAATTTATAAAGATTGTCAAAATGGGTATATCTGTATCAATTGTGGTGGATAAGTAATATATAAAACTAAAAACAAAACAATTTGAAAATTTGTTTTCAGACTGTAGAGCATGTATTCTCTCCCAGCCCCTGTCCCACATTTTAACACCCTGTCCATGCTGCAATAGGATGATGGCCTTAGATTTTAAGGGGTATTAGAAATAGAAGCTATACAAACTGTTAGTTTAACAAATTTTAGTAAATTTGCAGAGTTCTATTTCTAAGTCATTCCTTTCTAGAGGTAGTCACTTGAAATCATGAATAAATTGCAGATTTTATTTTAATGTTGCTGCTCTTGGGTTTATGATAATTGTGCAGTGAAACATTTGTTGTATTTATTCAGTATGGTAGTTGTTAATTTATGAAACTATTTCTAAAGGGGGAAGTCTTCCATGGTGAAATTTTGTATTGGATTTTTTTTTGTCTCAACATTGATAAGAGAACTCTGGGGAACAGAAAGGAGGGTTAAAAAGGATGATGAAGAGGAAAAGAAAAGGAACAGAGGAATGCAATAATTTATAGTGACCCTTTTACATCCTTATGTATTTTTATTTCCTTGGGTGATAATTTTAGTGAAGAAGGCTTGATAAAAAAATTGGTTGCATATTATACAACATTAAATACAGTATTGGCCTTGCATGCTAAAGTATGGCATGTTTTGTGCCAGAAATCTCAGTATGAAACGACTGAAGAGTTTGCTTGCAACATAAAGCTGGAATTTAACAATAGGCATGGCTTGGATTTATTTGTTTTTGGATTCCAGCTCCTCTGGTACCCAAGCCAGCATGTCAGTTATAAAAAAAGAATTCTTCTGAACTTGGCTTGCAGCAGGCCTGCATGAACTGCCAGACTGTCTCTCTTGCTCCTACATATCCACTTTCAAGGGAAGTTTACTTATTCAAACCAAAGATTTTAATTGAGAGCAAATTTAACCTAGGGTTTTTAACTGGCTTGTTTCAAAATTGACCAGAGTTGGTTCTGGATGGTTCTAGCCTCTGGTTCTGGATGAAGGATGACCCCTTTTTACTGGAGAGTGAAAGTTCACTTTGTCATTCTAGCTGAATGAGAGGAGGAATGTCATGTGTAGGAGCCAAAGGCTTTGCCTAGATTTGTTCCTGCACACCCAAGTACTGCTAATCCTGACCTAATGTTACATGCCTACAGTTGGAGGCTCATTTGTGAATCCCAGTGTGTGCTTATTATGGTATATTATTGCATCCAGATTTGGTATCTGGTCTTGGTATCTGATTCTCCCTTCCTTCACTCCTTTCTGGCAGCAGCAGCAACAGCAGATGTAATCTTTTGTTAGCCTGACTGTTTTTGTTTTCCTCACAATTCTTATCCATAGCACAGGGTTTCCAGAGTGAGATCCCTGGCACCCTGTTTAACTATGAACTCTTAGCAGAGGCACCGTAGAACACCCCCCACTCGCCACCCTACCATATTTCTCTCTCTCTCTCACACACACACACACCTTTCACCTATTTTTGTGGCCAACAATCTACTACATTTTGAGGTTTAGGTTCCTATATCCCTACGTTGTTCCTAATCTCATCTAATGATTTGGGCCTGATTCTGGACCACAGGGATTATGTATGTGCTTCGGATGCCACACACCACTGGTCAGAGAAAGCAGTGGGTTAGAGAAGCTCATGGTGCTGCTTCTGTCTGGGGCCTGCAAAAGGAGCCGGTGTGGGGCATCCAGAGCACCCATGCAATCTCTGTGGACCCAAACAGGCACAACTCATTAGCTGAGATTAGGAAGCAATGCAGGAAGGTAGAAACCTAAATCTCAAAATATAATAGATTGCTGGACATGAAATGGAGAAAATGTATGTAAGGGAGAGAAAGGGAGAGGTTAGTTATTTCTCCTTTTCATCCCCTTTTCGTGTGGCAGAGACTGGCTGACTGACTCTGACCTTTGAAGTCCCTGTTAACATCTTCCTCCAGTTTGTTTTTCCCTTTCCCTTCCCTCCTCCTTTCTCCCTCTTTTCCCTTTCTCTTCCTTTCCTTTCATCAGAATATGTCCCCCCAGGCATCCCTGATCTTTCCTTTCCATTCCTGTTGTATTCCTTCTTTCTTTCCTTCCTTCCACTAAAGGATGTTCATCAGGAGAAGTTTTTAGGATGTATGATATCTTTTCTTTTTAATTTGACACCCATTGGATGGATGGCTTGAAGCACTGAAGTTGTGATCTGAAGCAAAATGCTCAGTTGTCTTTCTTAAAGTATTTTTAAAAGGCTTTAAGAAAGTTCAGGTATCAACCATCTCAGTGGTTGATATCTGAACTTGTGAAATAGGAAACTGAAATAACTTGCTTTTAATTGGCCGTGTTTGAATGTTTCTACTTCTTTGCTGATTCTGCATTCATGATCTCCTTTTCCCTCTCTTGTCCATCATCCTGTTATGTATCCATTTTTGTTTGCATTAACAGGTGCTTTGTTATCCTCTGAACTAAGGAACTAACTAGTGCTTAGTGCTGGTTAACAAGTGATAATGGTAAAACAAGGTCTTGTGAAGCTAGGCGCGCGTGTGCAGGCCACCACCGGCATAGCCAGGAACATTGTGAGGTTGGGTGCATGCGTGAGGCAGTGATCGGGCAGGCCGCACCACCGGCACTGCTGGGAAGCTTGAGCGGCTGGGAGGACAGGTGGTCTGCCACCACCGGCGGCACTGCAGGGGAATGTGTGGGGGTGGGCAGGCCAGCGGGCCTCTGCCACCGCCAAGGAGCTTTGGGGTGGGCTAGCGGGTGAGCCATCGCCACTGCTGGGGAGCTTGGGGGGGGGGTGCAAGGTCGCACAGATCGCTTCTTCCAAGGGGCGACCTGTGGCCACGGCTCCCTGTGCTTCCTTTGGTCCCCACCTTCCTTCCTTCCTCACTCCCTTGGTCTTCACCTCCCTCCCTCCCTCCCTTGTTCCCCACCTTCCTTCCTTCCTCTCTTGGTTTCCAACTTCCTTCCTCCCTCCCTTGGTCCCCGCCTTCCTTCCTGCGGGTGGGGTTGCAAGGGGTCAGTGGGTGGGGCTTATGGGTCAGTGGGTGGGGCTTGCAGTGGGATGGCAGGATCGGGGAGCAACTGGTCCCTGACACATTCTCAGCCACCAAATCTGGTCCTCCTTACAAAAAGTTTGGGCCCCCCTGATCTACAACTTCAAAAGCCCTTGTTCATTGAGCTGTAGAAAATTTCCAGCTGTTGCTATTTAGTTCAGTTGCATCAACAAGTTGTGGTTTGTTGTTAAGCCAAGACTGGAATAGCCTCTTGCAGACAAGTGAGAGAAAAAGCATTCATATTAAGGCTTCTGTGATCAAGAGCATTTAACAACAAATGAGGATTTATTAGTCTGAATCTATCACACTGATATTATCATAATTATATTGTTTTACTTTTCTACCAATACCTTCTCCTCTTTGAGTATCTATTTCTGTTTGCAACAAGCAGGATGGAGTTGTGGGCAGTATCTATTTCTATTTGCAACAAGCAGGATGGAGTTGTGGGCAGTGTTGTGCAGTTACTTATGCACATAATGTCTAGTTGCCGCCCTCTTTAAGAGGTACCTGTAACTGAAGTAGGTCAGTGTTTCCCAAAGTGTGCACCACAACATTTGAGCATTTCACGAAGCCTATTGAGTGGTGCCATGGGAAAGGGCAGGGAACAGAACAAAGTTTCTGTCCCCTCCTCCACAGTGCCTGGCAGTCCTGATCCTGGGTACCTCCTTGGGTTGCATTGCTCTCACCACTGGTGCTACTTGTGCTGGTACTGCCTCAGCTGCTTGCTTGTGGGTGAGCTAGGCTGTATCCCAAATTGCCTGCTGCCTTGTCCAGCTGCCCATGGAGGTGCCTTGTCCCTGACCCTACTCAATGGCTCCACCCACCTGCAATTCTGTGAGCTATCAGTCACTGGTCTGTGAAAGGTGAGGCTGGTGGGAGGAAGGCACAGGGCCCACCAACACCACCATTGTTGCTGCCCTCATGACAGGTGGCTCAGGCCAGCCCTCCACCCTCTACCTACTTCCTGCAATGGGGAAAAAGGGCCTAGTTGCCAGCAGTGGCAGCTTTCTTGCTGTGCCTCCTTACAAGGTGTAATGCAGCCTGGAGATGGCCCTGAAGCAGTGGAGGAGGAGGAGGAGGAGGAGGAGGAGGAGGAGGAGGAGGGAATCTCTCCCACCTGTCTGATTATTATGCATTTCCCACTTATCATGGCCGACAGACTTTTCCTGGTATATAACAGTATTGGTGAACCTATGGCATGAGTGCCAAAGGTGGCACTCAGAGCCCTTTCTTTGGACACCTGACTTCGCCCCTTCACAGCCATCTGTATTCAGATTAAATTGCTGTGTTGGCACATGTTAAAATTTAGTAGGTTTTGAATCACAGTTTGGGCACTTGGTCTCTAAAAGGTTTGCCGTATATATATGTTCGTTTTCTGTTCAAGCAAGGGTTGGAACAGATGTGGATAGTTCAGCATTCTTCACTAGACCACATATTCTGTAAAATTCAAGTAAAAAATAGAAAAATGGTCTCAATTTTTAAAAAACAGTTTATAAAAAAGAAAACAAATTATCTAGGACTCCTCCCCCAAGGATAAATGTATGTTGAGATATGCAATAACAGCTGTTAATGTCAATGTAAAAGGAATCATTATATCCTCATTGCTCTAAAAAGTAATGCTCGACAGATAATGTCATTACTTTATTTCTTATAAGTTCCAGCCTTCTTGCCCTGCAAATCCTGTATATTTTGCTGATGAGCAAGTTTTAGTGGAGAAGAGGCATATTAGACTATTCCCCAAAGAACAGTTTTTTTAATGTCCATTGTATTTAGAAGAACCATTGGAAAGCCAATCCAGCAGAGACAGTCAGTTTATGCAACTCTGTTCAGAATTAAAGGATCTGAATTGACTTCAGATTCTGAGAGCATTCAAAATCTATCTTGAGAATATCTAAAGTTGCTTATAGTAGCAGAATGATGATCTACATCAGGGGTCCTCAACCTAAGGCCCCAGGGCCGGATGCGCCCCCCCCCCCAAGGTCCTGAATCCGGCCCCTGGGACCAATTGCAACCCCCCACCTACCCCTGCTTTGCGAGCAAGCCAGCCTCCGCAGCTGCTTTTGGACTGTGATCCGCCCCCCAGTGGTGTCTGGGTGGTGGTGGACTGGCCCACTGTTTGAAAACTTTGAGGACCCCTGATCTACATGGTAATAGAAAAGCATACCTGTGCAGGCACATTCTTCTGTTGCAGTTCTCCATTCCCAGGAAGAAGAAATCTGTAAGTGTAACAGTCAGAAATTAATAGTTGTGTTGTTTAAAGCCATGAGGTTAATCCCTGCTAGACTGCAATGGTAATATAACTTTGATTTATTGCCAGTTATTCTACACTCATACTAGTTACTTTCAGGCTCTGGCATCTGGTTTACTCTGTTATGAGTTGTAGGAGGAAGAATTGCAATTTGCAATAGCAGATTTTTTTAAACAGTAGTTTTTTCTTCTTCATGGCCTCTGTGACAAAGAAGGTGCAAAGCCAGCTATGTAGCTGGTGTACTTGATGTAGTTTGGTGGGTCATCTGTTTTTCAAGCTTCATGGAGAAAAAGCAGGGATTTCTTTAAACATATACAGTATATTTAAATCATGGTTTAAATAATTTGATTTTTTATTTAATTTGTCAAAAATCTGATTTTTAAAATTTAAATAATGATTTCAATCAAATCTATATAAGAAAAAAGTGTTGGAGTAAATGAATTACAAAAGATGCTGAACTATTATATTATATTATGTGGTATATGCTTCAGTCTTGTAGATGTATAGACACTCAGAAATATGTACAGGATTTCACCTGGGACTGATGGTACCAATTTTTGTTCTACAAAGTTTTCTATTTTTGGGTGTCCTTTAATGCCAGTCTCTTTAACTGTCAGATTTCAGTTTGTATTTGCAAAATTGTTACAATGACAGGATGAAGTATAGCCAACTGTCACAGTTCTGACCATCTGTTCTTGGTTCTCTCTTTTCTTCTGAAAGTTGTTAGCAGTAGAAATGTTCGGTACTGTATTTTGCAAATTTTAACGGTTCACTTTGTACAGAACCTTTTTGTCTGCAGAAGTTTAAATTTGTTTATAGTCAATCTTAATATGTTTTTTTCTTTTTCAAAGCTTCTCCACTGCTTCTGTATGCTAATCGGCGTGATCTACGATTGGTGGATGCTGCCCAAGTGAATGACAATGCTACAGTTGTGGTAGGTGGCTTAGAAGATGCAGCTGCTGTGGACTTTGTCTTTATCCATGGCTTGATATACTGGAGTGATGTAAGTGAAGAAGCCATTAAACGAACAGAATTCAACAAAACAGGGAGTGTGCAAAATGTGGTTATTTCTGGACTTTTATCGCCTGATGGAATAGCATGTGATTGGTTGGGTGAAAAACTATATTGGACAGATTCTGAAACGAACCGAATTGAAGTTTCCAATTTAGACGGATCTTTGCGAAAAGTTTTATTCTGGCAAGAGTTGGATCAACCCAGAGCAATTGCCTTAGATCCTGTAAGGGGGTAAGTACTTTTGGTTTTGTGTTTGTATTTTTACTGCCAGCTTTTTCCAGCTCTTCTAAGATTCCTAGGAAAAACTCTTTCGCTATTGTTATTAGCACTTTTGAAAATTTGAAGCCCCGTTCTACTATGATGCTTCTGTTAGACTTCATTCATATAAACAGGATATTATAGTCACCTGGAGTCATATTTTGTTGTAGAATTAGATCTTCAAGGTAGATTTTTACAGTACTATTACTTGAAGAGTTATAATTTGTTTTAGGTTTTAGCTATTTGTCATGTACAGTTTGTTTTTAAAGATAAAAAACACTTAGGACAAAAACAGTCCTGCAGAGCTATAAATTTATACCTGTAGAATATTTTTTTTGCCCATATTGGGACAGAAAATGTCTCATACCTTTCCCCCACAAACCACAGTACTAGGAGGCAATGGTGAATGTGTTTTTAATTGGAATTCATAAAATTAGTATTGCTTATGACATTTGATGGCTTCCTTAAGATTTTCATGTTAAGTATTGTCAGCAGCTCATTAGTAAATTTTTTGGGCTTCTCTCATTTTCCCCTTTCATATCTTCGCTTTGTTATGAAACTGAGGTTACTTATATCTATTTGAGATTATGTAGAATGGTCTATTGCTGCAGATGCATGGGATTTTGCCCACACTTGAACTTTGTGTTAAAGGCATCATGGCTGTGTAACCTTTTGACTACGCCTAACAGCAGCATAGTGTAACTGCTTTTTGGAAGGAAATTCCATAAATTTAAATGGAACTTCTTGTCAGTTAAGTGTGAAAACAGTGAAAAATCATTTTGATAGTCACTTGATGTTTTCCATATTTCTCTTTTATATTCTATTATATATATTGTGGTATTACTAGCAAACCTTGATTGCTGAAATTTAGAATAATTACCCCTGGAATGTTTTATCATTTCTGAATAGTACCTCATTTATTTCACAAAAAGAGGGTGCAAAACTGTTTTGATAATAGGATAGCTAGCTGATTGTCACGTGTTTTTGCAATTTCTATTCCTTGCTTATCTTCCTGGTCAAAGGAAGTAAAATCAGTTTCTGATTTCTGTCACCACTCATGGAGAATAAGCCGAGTTACAATCAACCTCCTGCTGAAAATTGATTTGACACTGGCATCCTCCTTCATTGGGGAGGCTAGACTCAATAGGATGGTCCACCCTCATAGGCCACAGATTTAGGGGGATACCAGTATGCCTTTGGAGAATTTCTGACTGATCTGATTGGTTCTCCTGTTGAAGCCCAGGTTGCCTCATGGTATATAGAGGTGACCTGGGTAGCTGACATCACTCCCAAATGCCTTCTCTAGTGCTGAGTCTGTACTTCTCCATGGTTCACAGAGGAGTTCAGTATGATGAAGCAATGGAGAAGATGTGATTGTATTTGGAGGGCAGATGCTCTTGCAGGAGAATTTCACTGTGGTAAAGAAAATGTTCAGCAGATATGCTATCATAATGAAATATGCAAAAAAGGGCATTCAATATCTGGTTAATCGGTGAAAACTCTAATCAACAACGAGAACTTTGTTCAGTGTTTTTTTCCTGACTGGGTCTGGACAATTGAACTGGCTTCAGTCAGTGGATATTACAACATGTAATCAGTTTGCTGCTTACTTCAGACAGAAGGTTGAAACAATCCGTAGGGACCAAGATTCCTCCAGTATTTTCTTAGGTCAGGTTAAGATATCCGGTGTACTGCTTTGTCTTGTTTTACTGGATCAGTTTCAGTTTGCAATATCTGAATAGGTTGACAGGGTACTTGCTCACTGTAGGTCCACCACTTCCCCATCCAATCCTTCCTTGGTCTGGCTATTGAAAGCAATGAAAATAGTGACAATAGAATTGGCCACTCACATCATTAATTCTGCTTTGCAAGAAGGGGTTTACCTGCCTGTTTGAAGGAGACTATTATTAGGCCCATTCTTAAAAAAAAAAAAATGATTTCTTGACAGGTGACTGGCCTGTTGCAAATATTGTATTCACAAGCAAGTTGATTAGAGATGGTTGTGGCAGATGTTCCTGGAAGAAACCAACTCTCTCAACATAGCACTGAAATGACACTGAAATGACACTGATTTCATTGCATGATAAACTGTTAAGAGAGGCTGACAAGGATAGTATGTTGGTTCTCACTGATCTCTCAGCTTCCTTCAATACTATCAACAATGATATCTCCCTAGATCAGGGGTGGGGAACCATTGGCTCTCCAGGTGTTTTGGATTGCAACTCCCAGAATTCCGAACCTACCATGCCAATGATAAAGGAATGTCGGTGTTGTGGTTCAAAATGTCTGAGGGCTGAAGGTTCCCCACCCAAGCCCTAGTTGGAATTGTTGGGGGAATAATGGATTGACATACTGACTCTGGTTCTGCCTCAATAGTAATCTCCAGAGGGTGAGCCTGGAGAGGCTGCTGTGTCCTCATAGGGGTTGATCATCTCCTCAATGTTGTTTAACATCTATATAAGACTTCTGAGAGAGGTCATTGGGAGATTTAGAGTTTTGTGTCAGCAATACGCTAATGGCACACAGCAAAATGGTGGTTTGTTATAGTTTGTCGAAGTCCACAAACCATGAACAGCCAAAATTTTCCTGAATTAACCATTAATTGGTTTGTTCGCTAATTTGTTTTGTTGTTGTTTTGTTTTTTAGAATAAGAGGCAGATGCATGCACAGAGACAGTCAGCCAGGAGCTGACCAGGCTACCTCTTAAAATATATGTTTTCAACAACCTGGTGGCTTAAAAAAATAAATCTGCTTAGTTCTGCTTAGTGTTCTGCTTATATACCGCCCCATACTACTACAAGTAGTCTCTGGGCGGTTTACAATTTTTTAATTACAGAGTGCAGGCTACACACTGCTTCAGCTGAGTTGCAAGCTCAGCTGAAGCAGTCAGGCCTGGTTTGTTTTGTTTTTGTTTGTTGTTACTTACTTACTTACTTTGTTTGGAAACCTGGCCAGCTCCTGACTGGATTCTTCTACCAGTGGTGGTGGTGGTGTAGGCAGCAGCAGTGAAAGGTAGGAAGGAAATGGGGACAGTAGGAAGGAGGTAGGCAGAATGAACCAGGAAATTCAGAAATCACAAAAAAGTTTGTCGATTCAGGAAAATTTGGGTTTCTGGCTTGGATGATTTTGAACCAATCTGAACCAACAAATCAGTGATTTTCCACAGCCTGAAAAACTCACAACAGCTATGAGATCCCAGCTGTGAAAACCTTTGAGGATACATCCTGGATTGTTTTTGGGTTAGTGCTTCTCTTCACCTAATCATCTGCCATCCAATGACTTGAATCTTGCCTGACTGCAATACTGAACTGAATGAGGGTGAATAGGTTGGAAGTAAATCCAAGCAAGAAAGATACCTTGTTGGAGGGTGAGGTTCATCCACCTGCTTCAGGAGAATATCTCCTAAACTGGATTGAGTGGAAACACAAAGAGATCTTTACTTACTGAAACATGTGGGATTTTTTTCTGTATAGCCCAGAGGAAGTGAGACAAGCTGATTTTTAGTCAAACCCAAGGGCTGGGAGAGTAAGAACAGACAAAAGAAAATATTTTTTTCACCCAGCGCATTGTTTGTGGAATTCCCTGCCACAGGATGTGGTGATGGCATCTGGCCTGGATACCTTCAAAGGGGGATTGGACAAATTCCTGGAGGAAAAGTCCATCACAGGTAATCTCCAGGCTTAAAACCGGGGTACTTCAAGGGCCAGATGCAGGGGAGTGCTATCAGGAGACAGATATCTAGTCTCGTGCGCTCCCAGGCGCATCTGGTGGGGCCACTGTAAGATACAGGAAACTGCACTAGATGGGCTGTCGGCCTGATCCAGCATGGCTCTTCTTATGTTCTTATGGTTTCCATGGCCAGACAGGGAAACCTGCAGAGTTTCCTTTCTTTGTTTCCTGTTTGTTTTAGAAGAGAGTTAAAAATTATGTACATATTTGTTGTCAAAAAAGACCTTTGTCTTTACTACCTGTTATGTAATTGATATGTATTCTTTTGAGTTTCTTCTTGTTTTCTGCTAGTATTGAATTCTTTCCACACTACCGGGTTGGATAATGTTCCTAATATGTTCGGGTCTGCATATCCTATAAACCCTCATTATCATAGAGAGTAAAGGGCAGTAGTCTAAAACATACAAAGGCACCATCTAGTTTCCTTTGAAGTGTATGCTGTTCTGCAGGCTGTCATATTTGCTTCAGGCTAATAATACTGATTACTTATCCAAAAGAGCAAAGTTTGAAACAAAATGAAAAACCATTGTTTTCTGCATAATCAAATAAATTGTGTCTTGAGCTCATATTATGTGCATATACCCTATAAATATTTGAATAATATACACTTAAACACATACAATTACTATTTGGATTATTTGTTTGAAAAAAAAATTCATATCAAAATGCTAATGTCTACATGAAAATAAAAAATTTAAAAACTTGGCCCAACCTTAACTAGTGTTGTTTTTTTTAATGAGGGGTTAGCTAGGTTATTTTTTCACTTTTTCTTCACATGCCAAACAGGTTGATATAGCTCTTAATGAATCATGCAGAATATTACTCACTGTCTGAAACCAGACCCCATTGGAAAAGTCTGTTTTTGGCTGGCATTGTCCCTACAGAAGTACGCAATACTAGAAAATTATAAATGAAATGAAATAATGCAGTAGTATACATCCCATGGACACAAGCCCCCTAGATGACAGCTAAAGTTGAGGAAAAGTTTCCCTATATGTATGTTTGTTTTATTTGTTTACATTTCTTTCAAACTGTTAACAATCAAGGCTTGCTGGTAGAACATATTGCTGCTCTATGAAATATGTCTTTTGAAATTTCTACGGGACTTTACATTAATGTTGATAATTCTGCAAACTGTTGCGACCATGGACTGTTTGTGGGAGCACACTGCCAAACCGTATTGCTAGTGGACAAATTTGGTGAGGTACCAATTTGCTATACATGTACTTGCATTGCAGCACTTCGAGTTTCATGTAGGGCTTTTTTCTTCATTGTTTTTATTGTCTTCACATTTGTTGACATTGTTTATATTATCCCTCTGGATGTCCCTCGGGATGCTATAATAATGAATCAAATAAGGTAATACAGCACCAAACCCATCCACATAATGAACACCAGCTCCCTAGATCAGGGATGGCGAATCTATGGCATGCGTGCCAAAGGTGGCACGCAGAGAGCTTTCGCTTGACACACCGCCATCTCTGCCACTGCCACCAATGACCTCGCCACTGCCGCCGTCTCTGCCCACCCCGCCACCACCAACCCTGCCGGTGCCGTCCACATCACCATCGCTGCCATCGCCCCCACCCCCTGCTGCCCCCAACTCCACCTCTGCCGCCCCTGCTGCCACCCCTACCTCCACTGCCATCAGTGACCCCTGCCGCCGCCAATGACCCCGACCCGCTTCCGCCGCTATCATTGCCTCCGTCCCCATCACCCTTGCTGCCCTCGCCCCCACCCCTGATGCCCCGCTGCCGCCGATCCCGATCCCCCTGCTGCTGCCGCTGTCCCCATCTCCATCGCCCTTGCCCCCCGCCCCTGTCACCCTTGCTACCCTCGCCCCCACCCCTGCCCCCCGCTGCCGCTGATCCTGACCCCCCCCCCCCGCTGGTACTCAGTGTCAAAAAGGTTCATCATCCCTGCCCTAGATGACAGCTAAAATTAAGGAAGTCTATGCAGTGCACAGATGCCCTCTTGAACAATGATGGTGAAACCTTAAATCGACTTTATAAAACCAGATTTATTTCATTCCCATGGCAGTGCCTACTGATCATAGCATTTTCACTATTATCTTAGGTGTTTTCTGCATTCTGTATTAAGGTTATTTTTATATAATTGTATTACATGTAATCCTTTTAGACTAACATGACTTAGCTGTATGTAACTGAAACTGATGCAGAGACATTGTTAATTTTACAATGTTATTTTTATATAATTGTATTACATGTAATCCTTTTAGACTAACATGACTTAGCTGTATGTAACTGAAACTGATGCAGAGACATTGTTAATTTTACAATGTTATTTACAGTGAAGTCAAGTACTCTGCATTTTAACTTAATCCGAATGTTTTTGCAACTTTGAAACATAATAATAGTATTATTATAGGGATCCCACTTCTTTTTCTATATTATTAATTCCTGTGAAGTACGAAACCTTTATTTTAGTCAAAAATTGTCACAGTTTGATAAAGACTAGGCTCAATAGTTCATCCTTTTCCAGTGTACAGAATTTATGTAAAATCTTTTTGTTATTATATTTGTTCTTGTATTCTTTAATATAATTCTGCTGTTTGTTCCAGCAAGTATTGCATGCAGAGTGTATGTGTAGTTACAATACTTCTTAGTAATAATACAGGGTGGCAAGCTGAAGTTGGTAATCTGGCTTTGATTTAAAAACATTTTCTTGCTTCTGACATTGCCTTTTGAAGTTGAAAAAGTGACGTTCTTAGTTGCAGACTCTAAACAGGATTGGTTGCTTAACATGTCTCTCGTAAGACTCTGTGTGTGGGAGGGGCAGCTAATGCATGCACTTATGTGTATGTTTTTGATTCCGTTTCCTTTTATGATTTCTCTCTCTCCCAATGTAAAATCTTAAGATCATTTCACTCAGTCTGCTATTGAAAGCCATGGGTTATATTAGCAAATACAGTGGAACCTTGACTTACGTGCCACTTGACTTGCGGCATATTTGACTTGCATCCACTAGGCGTCTGTTTGACTTGCGCCACAGGCAGGGCCGGCGCTAGGGTTTTTCGCGCCCTAGGCGAGGGGCGGGGCGGCGGCAAGGGCGCTGGGGGGTGGCGGCGGCAGCGGCAGGGGGTCGGGCGGGCGGTGGCGGGGGGTTGGGTGGTGGCGGCAAGGGGGGTCGGGCGGCGGCAGGGGGTGGCAGGTTGCAGTGCCCCCTGTCCATTTTGGCGCCCTAGGCAACTGCCTAGAGCGCCTTAATGGACGCACCGGCCCTGGCCACAGGCTCCGACTTATGTCTTGGAGCCCCAGCGCAAGGCCCCGGAATCTGGTGGCAGTCCTCTCCTCCTGTTTATACACACACACAAAAACCCATCTTCCTCTCCCCGCTCGCTCGCGCTCCCTCTCTGGCAGCCTCCCCTTTATTTCTTTCTCTCTCTCTTCCTTCTCTCCAAATCTTCCCCCCCTCTCCCCCTCCCTCCCCCTCCCTCTTTGTAATCCCTTTTCTTCTTCAGCCTCGCACTCTCTCTCTCCCCACCTTCCCCGCTTTTCTGGGTTAAAGGATTTGAGCAATGGGGCGGAAGTGGAGCTCGCCAGGGGTTTAAAAGACACAGGTGTGTTAGAGAACCTGATGTGAGATTTTTCTCTCTTTCTCCCGCTTCCCCTCCTTCTGTCTCTTCTGATCCTCCCCTCAAAAACTTCTTGTGGGGAGGAAGAGGAAGAAAAAGAAAGGGAAAAAAACCCAAGGGAACAGCCCTCCTCCGCCTGCCGTTCGCTGCCACCCCCCAAGCTGGATTGAAGGGGGGGAAGTGGTGTAAGGTCCTTTCCTGTCTCTCTCTCTCTCTCCCTTCCTTCCTGGTTCCTGAGAGATTGGGGGATTTCCTAAGCAGCTCCATTTTGGGGGAAATCCTAAAAAGACGTTGCTCCTGATCTGTTTTCTCTCGTTTTTTGGTGGCGATGGTGGTGGGGGATGTCTCTCTCTCTCTGTATGTTTATGGACAGCATTTCATTTGTCGGTTTTGGCTTTTAAACTCGACTTTGGAAGAAGCTCAGGCGCATCCTGTCCCCCCCCCCCCCTGCTGGAAGTTGGAAAGAAAGGGAAGCTTCTGATCTCAGGCACCAGGGTTTACATTTCACAATCGCGACCTGTCTCTCCCCCCCCCCATTATCTGCCTGCGTTTTGTTTTCCTCTGTCTGGAATCCTGGCTTCTGACCCAGTTAAGAATTTCGGAAGGTGGCAGTCTATCTAGCACTTTCTCTCTGCTGGTGTTGCTGCAGCTCCTCATTCTCTTCCCTCATCGCCTGTCTTTTGAACTCCTGGGATTGTTTGCAATTCTGACCGGTGGAGACTTCTGGTAAAGAATTTCCCTTGGTCTTTATTTCCCTCCCTTTTCCAAACCTAGGTTCACCTTGCCCACTTGGCGAGGGAAGTGTGTGTGTGGGTGTATGTGTGTGTGTGTGTGTTTGTGTGTGTGTGTTAGGGGGGAAATTATCTTGGGGAGCCGCTGCCTGCAAAAGCCAAGGCCAACCCCTCCCATCCTGGGCTAGGCCCGCTTCTCCCCGCCACCTCGTTCCACCTCTCCCTGGCAGGCATAAAATTTGTTAATTTTAATAAAATTTGTTAATTTTAATAAAAAATTGTTAATTTAAAACGTGTTAATTTAATAAAAGTTAATTTATTTCATCTATAATGCTGTCTTATTTCTTTTATAGTACAGCATGGATTATTGCTGCCTGGTTAGACAGTCAAATTTGTGTTAAATTGCTGTTTTGGGGGGTCTTTTTCATCGTCTGGAACAGATTAATCCACTTTCCCATTACTTTCTATGGGAAAAGTTCATTTGACTTAAGTCATGTTTGACTTATGTCTAGACCTCCGGAACGGATTAATGACGTAAGTCAAGCTTCCACTAAGTGGAACCTTGACTTACATACTGCTTGACTTACAGCATATTTGACTTGCAGCAAGAAGGGGCCTGTTTGACTTGAGTTGCAGGCTTTGACTTACATCTCGGAGCCCCGGCGCAAGGCACCGGAATCGGGTGGCATCCACGACCCAGCATCACTTGCAGGCTTTGACTTACATCTCGGAGCCCCGGCGCAAGGCACCGGAATCGGGCGGCATCCACGACCCAGCATCACGGCTGCCACCTCCAAACTGCTCCTGCCTTCTTCCTCTCCTCCGGCAGTGGCGACTTCGGCGAGGCCAGCTCAGAGCACCTGGAGCTGGTCCTCGGCCTCACCAAAGCCGCCGCTGCTGCCGGAGGAGAAGAAGGGCCGGGAGCTCGGGGCTGGTCTTGCTGGTTAGATAGTCGGCTCAGTCGTGTAAAAAATCTGGCTGCAGAAGTCTAGTCCACAATGGAAGCATTTTAGTTGGGGAGCTGTACAGTTTTGGGACTCTAATGGTAAGCATAGGGTTGTTCAGGACTTGGAACATCAGGTTAAAAAATCAGTAAAACTTAAATGTTAGACATTGTTGCTATGAACATTAAAAATGGAGGTGTATAACTTGTGGACTATAATTCCACTGCCTCCCCCTCTCTTTGAAGAGACATTTCATTTACATCCCCAGAAGGAATCTCCTGTCCCAGTCAAATTTGTGTTAAATTGCTGTTTTCGAGGGTCTTTTTCATCATCTGGAACGGATTAATCCACTTTCCCATTACTTTCTATGGGAAAAGTTCGTTTGACTTAAGTCATGTTTGACATAAGTCTAGACCACTGGAACGGATTAATGACGCAAGTCAAGGTTCCACTGTATCTGCTACTGGAGAATTGTCCTGTTACACAGATATCATTCACATTGACAGCAATAATTTCTATGAAAGAAGTGACAGTTTCAGTTAACTGGTTTGTTGGAAGGACTGTCCTTCTTGAAGGGGTCTAAAGCAGTTAAAGGGGAATGATTGGATCTAAGCCAAAATGAATCAGAATGGATAACAACTATTTTTACAGAGACTAACATAGGATTCTTTATATTAGTTTGACAATCCTGATTTATAGTTCTATATGTGCTTGCTAGAGATGGGCACGACCAGGAATTTTTCCCCCCCGAGTTATCGTTTTTCGGGACGGGTCCGTTTCGGCTCGTTTCCGTTTTTCGCGAAATTTTGCAAAAATTTGTCGTTTCGTGGTGTCGTTTTTTCCATCTGTCGTTATACTGGTTTGGGGGGGTAGCGGGCTCCTGGAGGCACCTCTGTGGGGTGGGTGCCTCCTCTGGCCCGCTATAAAGGGAAAGCGGGCTCCTGGAGGCACCCGTGGGTGCCTCCTATCCTCACCCGCTGCAAAAGGGCATGCATAGCCATATGGATATGCATACCAAGTTGCAGACGCAGCAGACTGGCAGAGGCACCCCTCTTTTTGGGGTGCCTTCCCTGCAACAGTCAGGCCTTGGGGGCATGGTTTGCTGAATGGCACACATGCTGCCGAGCCGAGCCTGCAGGAGTCACCCAGAGCCAGACTGGTGGACTCTCTGCACCCGCTGCGTCTCACTAAGAAGGGAAAGGTACTTGCGTGTAGTGCAATGCAAGTAGATCTGGCTTAGGGTTAAGACGGGTTAGCGCAAGGGCTAGGGTTAGGCTAGTTACGGGTGAGGTTAGGGTGAGTATTGGGGTGCACCTCTGGGTGCCTCTCTGACCCACTTAGAAGGACAGTGTACTGGCGTATGGGTTAGGCTTAGGGTTCGGGTTCGGGCTACGGTTAGTGGGCTTTTTATGCCCGATTGGCACATCCCAGAAGTCTCTGTGGTCAACCTGGCCAAGTGGCCATGCGATTGGTGGAATGGCTCCAAAAATTTGCATGGTCACTCCCATGGCCAGCCCATCATTGCGCAGGTGTAAAAAAAATAAAATAAAATAAAATAAAATAAAATCAATGGAGAGAGGACAGAGGAGACATTTTGTTGCAAGAAAAACCCACTGCTACTGTAAAAATTCTGGCAGTTTTAAAATAGCAATTTCCGCATATTTCTGTGGTGCTTGTGTTGGCTTGTGTGTTTTTGTTTTTTGGACCACGATTTCAAAAAAAATATTGCGGTCGCCGCCCCATTTTCGATCCCCCGCCCGCCCCGCACCGCATGGCATGGCGAGACGAGAGCAGCCCAGGAGGACAGGAGAGGGGGGGAGGCCGGGGACTGCCTCCTCCTCTGGTAGGTGCCCTGAGTCCCTGACCCTGAGCCCTCACTCAGGCAGGCATATTTTCACCTGCTTTTTGGGCCGGGAATCGGGGCGGCGGGGGTTTTAAAACTTTTTTTCTATGCCGCTTGAATTGCGGCGGCCGGCATCGAGTCCGGTGCTTGTTGCGACTTGCGAGCGACTGCGAGAGGACGAGGATTTCCCCCACCAGAGCAGCCCAGGACAGCAGAGGGGGGGGAGGCCGGGGACCCCCCCCAGAAACCACCCCGTAGGTGCCCTGCCCTGAGCCCTCACTCAGGCAGGCATATTTCCGCCTGCTTTTTGGCCGGGAATCGGGTTTTTTTTAAACTTTTAAAAACTTTTTTTCTGTGCCGCTTGGCATCGCGGGATCGCCGCGATGCCAGGAACGACAATGACAAATCAGACCCAATTTTTCTTTAGTTGGTTCGAGTTTGAGTTCTAGCGGAGTAATTGTCGTTTCCTTTTCCGTTCCGTAACGGAAACGAGTAACGGAAACGGAAACGAGAATTTCGTCAAGTCGTGCCCATCTCTAGTGCATGCCCAATTGGCAGAGTAGGTGACTACATTTATTTTAAGGAAAAGGTTTTTTTGAATGTTTAGATATTGGCTAAATATATTTTAAGAATAACTGTTTGCTTGACAGGATATGTTTCTTTTACAGTTCTCCCCCGTTTATTGTGGGAGATAGGTGTGCGACCCTTCCCCCCCCCCGCAATAAATGAAAATCCAGGAAATGCAGAGAACTCAGTGAACTGACCTTGGGCTGGTTCTGCTGGTGTGCACTTCCAAAGAGAGGATTATAACCCCCTCCTGACACCTGGTCAAACTAACCTGGGGCTGCTCCTGCTGGCGTGCACTTCCAAATAAAGGCTTTTAACTCCTTCCTGACAACTCAGCAAACTGACCTGGGGCTGTTCCTGCTGGCGTGCACTTCCAAAGAGGCTTTTAACCCCCTCCTGACACCTCAGCAAGCTGACCTGGGGCTGCTTCTGCTGGCGTGCACTTCCAAAGAGAGGCTTTTAACCTCCTCCTGACACCTCAGCAAGCTGACCTGGGGCTGCTTCTGCTGGCATGCACTGCCAGGAGGCAGAACAGAGAAGGCTTTCTCAAGCCACATGGCTTCCTCCTTCTCCACTGCCACTCTTGCGGGTGGGCACTCTTGAGCAGTGTGACCTCTTCCTCCTTCTCTGCCACTGATCTTGCAGGCGGGTGGACGCTCTCAAGTCGCACGGCCTCCTCTTTCGCCACCGATCTTTCAGGTGGGCGGTACAGCGTTAACATATTTGCCCCACCTGTTTCATGGGCTATTGACAAACACCACTTCTGATTTTCCTATTATCACTGCCACCAACTAGCTTAGCTAGTAAAATAAAGCCTTCAGACTGTTATTAAGTGGAATAAAAATAAAAGTTTATTGGTTACAAAGGAGAATAAATATTCATCAATGGTAACGTGTTGAAGTATAAACAAAAAGAAGTATATACAGTAGTCCCTCCTCCATCACGGGGGTTAGGTTCCTTAACCATCCGTGCTAAATGAAAATTTGCGATACGTGGATGATGTCATGGAGACGGCGTCCACACATTGTGTTGGGTCTGGAGTCCTTCACTGCAACCGCATCTGGGTCCAGAGGCAGTGGCAGTGGCTTTCCCCCCTCCTTCCCTTGCCTTTCCTGCTTTCACTTCAGCTGGAAGGGAAAGGAATCCCCTTGCCTGCTCGCCAGCCTGCCTGATTGCGTTCCTTTCCCTTAGCTCAGGAGGTGGCGGCGGCGGCTCCTGTTCCGTTTTTCCTCCCCTCACCAGCTTCCTGCTTCTCCCTCAGCCAGTTAAGGGAAAGGCTCTCTTTTCTTTCCCTGCAGAGGCTCTTATCGGGAGGTCCCACTCCCAGTGAGTTTCTGTCCTGCTGGTGACTCCTTCCAGCAGGCAAGCCAGTGAGCAAGTAAGCAAATGGGGAAACGTTTGGGTGCTTTCCCCCACTAGCTTGCTTGCCTGCTGGCTTGCCTGCTGGAGCTACCCTGCGACCCACGTTCCTTCCCCTCACCTGGAGCGGCGTCGGTGGCGGCTTCTTTCGTTTCCCCTCATTCCCTTGCCTTTCCTGCTTTAGCCTTAGCCGCCTAAGGGAAAGGGGGTCCCCTTGTCTGCTTGCCAGCCTGCCTTTCCTTTCGCTGAGGCAGCAGCTTCTGCTCCGTTTTCCCTCTTTCTTTCACCAGCTTTCTGCTCTTGCTAAGGGAAAGGGTTCTGTTCCCACTAAACCACCCCTTGCCCATCCGCCTGCTCGCCAGCTTTCTGGCATGGTAGCATGGCTGGGAACGGATCCCTTTCCCTTAACTGGCTGAGGCAAAATGTTTCCCCATTTGCTTACTTGCTCACTGACTTGCCTGCTGGAAGGAGTCACTGGCAGGACAGAAACTCACCGGGACCTCCCGATAAGAGCCTCTGGAGGGAAAGAAAAGAGAGCCGTCACTCTTAGCGGACTCTCTAGGCATGTAGATACAATTCTTTTAACCCTTTGGAGGATTTTCCCCGGTCTTTGGGTCTGAGGCTTTCAAAGTCCTCCGCCTTGGAGGAAGGTGAAAGCAGTGCCTCGCAAGTGCCCTGTCAGCCAGGAGCCCCCTGAGTTCAGCTTGGTGAGGTGGGGGAGGGGAGGGGCGCATCACAAATTAATGAGATACTGGGACTGCAGTACATGAACCGCGATGTGGGGAGGGATTACTGTAGCTCAAATCTATTTAAGTTTGATAACTAATAAAGTTGAATAAAGGTACACCCTAAGTTTACAAACTCTAAACACTTAGGGTTTTTTTTCAGACACTCTAAAAATTCTATCTCCTCTTTAGCCCTGTCTTTCAGTGCCAGACCTTATCTGAATCTCTCAGACTCTGTCAGATTCCTCTCTGCAAGTATAGGTCTTTCTGCCAGTCCTTGTCTGACTCAAACAAATGCTGAGCAGTGCCTTAAATCCTCTCAGGTCACTTCCCAGACTCTCTCATTGGTCCACAAACCCACCAGTCAGCACAGACACCTCTCATGCATTATTCATACAGGTAAGCTCCTTTTGGGCGATCTCAAGCCGTGTGGCCTCCTCCTCCTCTGCCACTGATATTATGGGTGGGTGGATCCTCCTCTTCCACCGATCTTGTGTGTGTGTGTGTGGGGGGGTGCTCTTGGCCCCGCAGAGCCCTCAGCAACTGCCACTGATGTCTCAGGCAGGCACCTCTGATCAGTCAGATCAGACTTCTCAAGGAATGGCTGCAGCTGACACACTACCAAAATCTGGGTATTCGGGCCTAGAGATGAATTCAGGTAAATGCTTGCAGCCAGATGTGTTTGTAAGGCCCATTAAGATCTTTATGTTAAGGAACGAGCAGCAGAACTTGTATGGAAACTATAATAATTTAAACAAATTTAAAATGCAGTGATATGTCTCTTGCAACTTCGTTAAAATAGCGTATATCAGTGTTGGAGAACCTATGGCACGGGTGCCAAAGGTCTCACTCGGAGCCCTTTCTGTGGGCACCCGACATTGCCACTTCACAGCCACCGGTATTCAGGTTAAATTAGTGGGTTTTGAATCCCAGTTTGGGCACTTGGTCTCTAAAAGGTTCACCATCACTGGCCTATATAATGTATTGAATTGTTTAAATATTAAAATTCACCATATTCTAAATCTTTAGCAGTACATTAGGTACAGAAATACATCTTGTGTTTGAATATGTATACATTTTACAGAAGAATTATCATTTTCTACTTAAACTGGGGAACCAATCCCTTATTTTAATTTTGTTTTGGAGAATTAAAACTAACTTAAATTCTATGCATTTCAAGGAAAAATAGCACAAGTTGTGTTGTGTTTTTTCTTTGTTTTTCTTTGGTTTGTTTTTTCATTTTCTCTCAATTTTCCTAAACTTTTCACTGAAAAAATAAGAGTGTGGAAAAAACTGTTATTCTATTGCTCCCTGTCAAGGTTTTCACATTTCTAATCTGATGCAGAATCATCCCTGATCCACTAAGTAACAAATGTAGAATCCCAAAAGGTGGTTTTAAATATCTTTAATGTAGTATCCCTTTAAACATTAAGTATATTTTAAGTCTTTTAGGTCCTTCTCATGGGAATTCTCAGCCTGCTACAAGGGGAGCTGGTTTCATCCTTGAAAGATGAAACAGTGGAATCTAGCTTTTCTTTTCACTGTGTTGGAATGGAGCATGTCCCATAATCCTGTGCGGTATCGTGTATTAATGTAGAATGGGTTCCCAGAAGGTAGAACATCTGAGAAACACTTATTTCAACATACCTCTTTCCCAAAACATACAGTTGATAGGGAAGGGGAAGATTATTAGCATTTGGTTCTTTTATGTTTTGAATGTGTAGTACAAGCAAGCACCTTGCAGATGATAAAAGTGGGTATTTTCTGGTCTGTGTTCAACCAAGTTTAATTAAGTAGGTTCTAAATTAAACTAACATAAATTGCTCACACAGACAATATGTGAGCATGAACACAGACAGTATTTTTAAGCTGTGTTTTAGAACCTACGGATCAAGAGCAGTTAATCTTTTTTGAAATGATAAAAAGTGACTTTCAACACAACTGTGGGAGTAACTTATTCATCTGTTACTTAACTGATTCTTGGTAGGATGTTTATAGAGGAGCACCAATCCCATCCCTTTTGTTTTCTCCATTTGAACGTGAAAAGCCTAGAAGAAGTGTCCTGGTAGCGTGTAGCCTTTACACATCAGGAACAAGAAAATTAATTCTAGCATGTGTGAAGAGCCCAGAAAATATCACTATATTGGAGGAATGATGATGGAGAAGTTAGTCCTCTCTAAGTGTCTGTGAAGATTCTCAGTCACTGAGGTAAGTTTATCTGGAAATTGAATCATGGCAACTGGACGTCTCATTCTAAAAGAAGTCCAGTTGCCATGACTCAGCTTCCAGATCCTCTCTTAAGTGTGTTTTTGAATATTATTTAAGTAAGGACTGAATAGGCCTTAGGTCATTTTAGGCAGGGTTTTTGCCTTGCCACATTGAAAGCAGTAATTACCATTCAGTGGACTATCAAAACCATTCTCTGAATTCTAGATGTGTCCACAGTCCCTGAAATATGTCCTTCTAAAGATGGAAAGAAACATCCATTAAAAGCTTTAATTGTAGGGATGAGAACTCTGTTCTTACATCACAGTCCAAAAAAGGACTAGGATGTTTTTTAAAAATTGTCCCTGCTGCATCAGTATCAAATGCAGTAAAATTTAGGTACACCTTTCAACTCAAATAAATTAGAAATTGGTATGTTTTCAATCCTACAATTTTGTGCTATGTTTTATCCCACCCTTTTGGCAGCAATCTTGGACCAGTACCGTGTTTCCCCAAAAATAAGACACTGTCTTATATTTATTTTTTCTCAGGAAGACACACTAGGGCTTATTTTCAGGGGATGTCTTACTTTTTGTTAAGTATAATATGCTTGAATGTCAGCCCTGCACACAACCATAGTCATGCCCATCACTAGGTCTTATTAGGGCTTATATTGAACAAATGCATAGAAATCCTGCTAGGGCTTATTTTTTGGGGAGGTCTTATTTTCAGGGAAACAGGGTATGTAAGGTTCACTTAGCTCAGGGCTGTCCAACCGGTCGACCGCGGTCGACCGGTCGACCGCGGGGTCCTCAGAGGTCGCCCGCTAGGTCCCCGCCCACCTCTGACCCCATTTTTTCGGGGGGATTTTTTTCCCCTCAGAGGACTTTGTAGGTGGGTGGCTGAGGCTCCGCTGCCTCCGCCTCCAGCGCAGGGGACCTTGGTGGGTGGGGGCCGAGACGGAGGCGGAAAGAGCATGCACGCAGCGGGGGGACTCTGCTGATGCCACTGGGAGCGCACACCATGGACCTTGGGGGGGGTGGAGGGGTGGGGCGGGGAGGCGAGGCGGTAGTGTTCCTGCGGTTCAAAGTGGTGGGAGGGTCAATGTATGTGAGCAGTGTGGGGAGGGGAGTAGAAACCTCAGAGAAACGCCAGCACGACCCGCCCAAGGGTAGCAAGGGTCCGTCCACGTCCATTCCCCCCCACACCTGCCAATACACGTACTAAGGATTGGGCCCAGCTGAGGTGGTGACTTCCTCAGGCCGATTGCTGAAGGAGGAGAATGTGGCACAAAGCACGGCTGGGTTTCTCCCCCCGCTGCCCCGGGAGTCGTCAGGGCAGGACAAGAGGAAGGGGCGGTTCCCAGGGTCGTTTTCTTTTTCTCGCTGGCTGGCTGGCTGGCTGAAGCATGTGCAGAAGCCGGGAGAGCGCCCGGGAGCGCAGGCAACTCTGCAGGGGCTGCATGGCTTCCAGAGAGTTGCAGGAAAAAAGCAGGCATTCTAGCGTGCCTTCTCTCTCTCTCTCTCTCTCTCACACACACACACACACACGCACGCACGCACGCACACACACACACACACACACACACACACACACACACACACACACAGGAGGAAGGCAGGTGGCGGCGGCAGCAGGCATCTCACACTCACCACCCCTTGGACGCGATCGGGTGGGTGGCAAAGTGGCGGTCCAGAAGCTGGGCTGCCCTGCCTCGGGTTCAGCCTCGCAGCGCTCACCCGCCCGCCACCGAGCCCCGCCCCCAGGACTGCTGGCCCATGCGGAGGTAATGCAGGTGGAGGGGCTTTTTTCCCCCCTCCCAGCATATTCGGTCCTCCACTTCCCCCGGTGAAGAGCCAAAATGGGTGAGGGAGGGGCTGCTGGAGCGGCCCAAGGACATTTGTGGGGTTAGGCGCATGTGCGCTCGCGCATTTCAAAACTTTGGCCATCCTGGCCAGCGCCCGGGAAAAGCAGCACCGCTGCCGCCGGGAACCTTGGGGGGGAGGGGCGGGTGCAATGCCGGAGGGTGCTCACATGGCCCCAAATTTAAAACGGCCAAGCCTTCCCTTGGTCCTTTTGAATTTGGTGTGCAACAAGCCCGGGTGTGGAAAGCAAGACCTGCCGGGGGTCCTTGTGCGCGCGCGCTCCAAGAGTCGACCGTGGCGGACGCTCCAAAGCATCTGGTAGGCCGCCGGCTGTTCAAAGTTGGACAGCCCTGACTTAGCTATTCCCACAACTTCACATTTCATAATTGCAAAATTCTTTTCGTTTAGGATGGGTGGATATTATGTGACTATCCCAAAATAATTTATTGAGCAGTATTTGAGCCTGGGTCCCTCCATTGTGATGTTATAGCTTCACAATACTAGTTTTTCTGTTGCATGAAGCCTTGAACATAGTGAGCATTTTTAAGCTTTTAAAAATGATTCCAGTAGGACCCCTTTATCTGTGGACAATAGGTTTCATAGCCTTCTGTAGATGTCTGAAACCTCTGGTATTAGCAAATGGTTAATTTCACATACCACTTCATGGAGAAATGTGTAATCGCATCTAAGTGGAATTGCAGTTTTCTGACAGGTCTGGGGGAATAACTGCAATAAAGTTTCAGTTAAAGTGTTACAGTTTTAAATTCTTGTAGGTGCAACCTCTTAAGATTTTCTTTTCAAACATGAAACCAATAGCAGCTATACATGTAACCTCAAATACATGCACAGGTAGGTGTATCAAATACATGGAGGTGTTTTAAGGTGTAGATATAGCCAGTCTAAAAGAAAGAAAAAATAGCAGCTAATAATGTAGTGCTAGAGGTAAATGAAGGAGACAAAGCAGTATCATTTTTAAAAATCAAACCTCAGATTAGTTGAGTAAGCGAGTTATTGAAGCAAGTATGGTAACATGTCTCAGCTAAATGCTATTTTAAATATTTTATCAAAGTAATGTATGCGACAAATAAAATGAGCCCAATGTAGAGTGAAGTAGAACATCAATATTTCTAAAATAGTGGACAAAATCCTGTTAGTAATGCTTCAAATAAGTGACATAACATTTGGAGATGAATTACAAGTTAGAAAGTCAGCCCGGACATTATCTGGTGTTTTGTGATGCAGTGCCCAGGAAATAATGTATACATTGACTTTATAACTTGCAGTAATTTGCCCCAAAAGTAATGCTATTTGTCTTGTGGTGGTAATGGGTTTTGGCCCTTATTAAATAAACAAGCTACTGTATATCAAAGCAATGGTATAAAGCCTGTACCACAATGAGTGTGTGCCTTACCACTTTTTGTGTGTGTGATAATTCCCATATGACCTCTGAAGAGTATCTATATGAGATACCAGTAGTCCATGCTATGCTGCGTTTTGGAGGTTAGGGCAAATCATTTCAAGTGTATAGTGTTTTAAAAAGCAGGGTCCTGTTTCTTTCCTGTTTTGTTGACTTCTGCTTAGTGTCACTTAATGCTTTATTGAATCACCAACATAGCCTTTACCAGGGATGAACAACCTGAGGTGCATGAAAACAATGAAAAGTCCTGTGGTATCTTAAACACACTTGGTTTAGCATAAGCCTTCACAGTCTGCTGCCCACATCTGATGTAATTGAAGGCCAAAAGAACAAAATGGTTGGTAGCACTACCCCATCTAGATGGTGGAATCATATTTGCAGATTGAATATTTTTCAGCCGTCAAACTCCTCTGGGGCTGTTTGATTTATATACATTTCTGTGGTTATGAATGTACTATAGATTTCTTTGTACTGGGCTCTGTTCAGACACTTCTGTGAGTCTAGGTGACTCAGAAACATTTCCTTGTCTGTTCCTTTACTATCTTATATTTTATCACTGTTATATGCTAGCATTTTCAAAGTATTTGTTCTTGATCTAAACTTTATTTCACCATGTTTGAATTAACAACCTTAAGCCAGTAGGAACATTTACAAGATAAATTGAGTCTGGATTGTTGTGTTTGTGAAGAGGAGAGAAAGATTCATCTGTTAGATAAAAGAAAATTTGAATGCACAGATACAGAATTTTGCTTTTGTCATACCCCTGTTAAAATAATGTGTATTCTGTATCTTTCACTTTTGTCTGTTGAATTTAAAATAAAGGTTACAGTAACCTTCAAAATACTAACTAAGCCAAGTATCTGAGAAATTTTCAGGAAGGAAAGGTGACTAATACATTCTTTAGCTATGTTCTCTTCCCTTCTGTTCTTAAAAGCCAATACAGTTCCTAGAAATGTAAGCAGTTACCTATTGTGAATCATAGAATGAGGTATATCTTTCAGAGCGGAGAGTTGCTCTATTAGAACAAGGGATTGCTTGGAACGCCCTAATTAAGAGAATTGATTTTCTGCTTTTTGCAAAACAATATGATGGCTGTTCATATCTAAGTTTATGCTGTATGCATACAAAAGGGATATGTATGTATGCTTACTTTGTGAATAGATAGTGTAGTGGTACCTTGGTTCATGGGCACAATCTGTTCTGGAAGCATGCTCCTAAACCAAAAACTCGTAAATCAAAGGAAAATTTTCCATAGGGAATAATGGATACTCAAATGAGTCAGTCATACCAGGGCTTCTCGCCATTGCTGCCACCCCCTGCGGGGCTTTTTGATGCCACCATCACCCTCCAGAAAGGCTTTGGAAAGGGAGGTGATGGCAGCTGAGAGGATTGCAGGAGCCGCACCTTGCAGAAGAGGATCCTGTTGACAAAGGGGACGGCTTGTCCAGGTCCAGGTCCATGTGAAAGTTGAACTTCATTATCGTGGGCCAGCAGGATAGGGGTGGGTGAGCGCATGAGGGAGGGGAAAGCAAGGGTAGAGTTGGGGAGGAAGGGAACAAGTCAACAACAGTTGAAGGAGAGCACTCCCAGGCACTGCATCTCCCTTGACCAAGCAGGAGAAAGAGAGGGGAAGAAGAAAGGTTGGGGGGAGAGGAAAAGCAAACAAAAACAAAAACATGCATACATACTTAGTGTTGTTGAGCCCGCCCACCTCCTGCCTATCACTCTGAGGCAGCAGCAGTGGGAGCCACCACATACCTCCTGCTCTCCCTAAGGAGGAACTTCCTCTCCCCCCCTCCCGCAAGGCTGCAGAAACATTTAAAGTGAAAGGTGCCTTGAGTTAATTCTCCCAACACTCCAAACGTTTCAGAGAGCGATCTGGGTGTTTAAAATAAGAGAGACACAGATGGGAAATAACACTGCTGAAAGTGGATTCATTGGGAGAAAGTTGGGAGAATTAAGCCGAAGCACCTCTCATTTTTAAATATTTCTGCAGCCTGGGGATGGGGGAGCGAGGAAGCTCCTCTGTCTTGAGAGCAAGAGGGAGGCTGGTTTGGTTTAATTCTATTAACTTTCTCCCAATGAATCCACTCTTCTTAACTTTTCAGAAAGAGATCTGGGCAAGTTTCAGCATTGTTATTTGCCACCTGTGTTTCTTGATTTAAACATGATAGAGATTCTGCCGAGATCGCTCTCTGAAACGTGGATCTGAGGGTTGGGAGAATTAAGCCAAACCACTTTAAATGTTTCTGCAGCCCTGCGGAGGGAGCGAGGAAGATCCTCCATCAGGAAAGAAGGAGGCATGTGGCAGGAGGCAGATGGGCTCGGCAAGGCTACGTGTGTGCATGTTTTGTTTGTTTGTTTGTGCTTTTCCCTTCCCCCAATCTTTTTCCTCCCCTTCCATTTCTGCTCTTCTGGTGGCTGGGTTCATGTAGGAACAGCCAGCAGCTGGTTAACTGGAACCGGCAGCACTGCCTGAGAGGACTCCCATTTGACTGTATGGGGAAATAAGAGGCTTGTGGCCCAGCGGCTGGAAGCTCAGCAAGAATGGCAATGGGGTCTGCAGCTGAAGCAAGGTGCATGCAGGAGGGGAAGGGATGGGCGGAGGCGAGCGGGTGTGATCGCAAAATGCTCGTATATCAAGACATTGCTTGTTGATCTAGGCAAAATTCAACAGAACATTTGCTCGTTTAGCAAAATACTCATAAACCAAGGTACTTGTAAACCGATGTACCATTGTGTTTGTGTCTGCTGTCCTGTACAAACATTGCATTTCCCCCTACTGTTTGTTAAATAACAGTGAATTTTAGAATTGAAGGAAGTTCAAGGAACCATTGGTCTTTCCAAGAATCTTCCTACAAGTTGGAGCTTGGATTAATCACCACAGTCTTAAGTTATGTGTCACTCTGGCAAAGTTGCCACCAGAAATAGCATGCATATGAAACTTATATAGCACAGATTTTCATTTAGAGAGAAGGTACCTGCACAAAGCTCCCATCCCCTGCTGCAGCTGGGATTCTGCAGTTCCAATCACCTCCTTAGCAAAGAGGCTTCCTCCAGGGAGCTTCTCCCCACCCCTCCCCTTCTGCAAGATTCCCCAGTCAAAAATAACCTCATTTGCAAAGAGACCTCTACGAAGCCTCTGCCCTCCCCCTTTCCAGCCTGGATTTCCCAGTCTCAGTCACCTCATTTGCAACCCTCCCCTTTTGCAGCTTGGATTCCCCAGTCAAAAATCACCTTGTTTGCAAGGAGGTCTCTTCTGCGGACTCTCTGCCCTCCCCTTTTGCATCCAGGATTCCCCAGCCATGAAACCTTAGGCTAAACATTTTTTCCTTGTTTTCCTCCTCTAAAAAACTAGGTGCGTCTTAAGGTCAGGGGCATCACATAGAATGCAAATTACGGTAAATTGCTTGATCAGTTTTGTATTGTGGGGTATTTGGGAATTAATCTTTAAGAATTTGAGAAATAATTTTTTTGCCTGGTAGAAAAAAAATCACGTACCTTATACATCCCCTGTGTATTTTAATAAGTGTTTGTATGCACTTGTGGACAGACTTTCTGGAAATAGTGGTTTGTCTAGTTCCTGGAATTTGGACGAGTCCCCAGTGGCCAAAGTCCTGTTGTATTGTTATGCTTCTGGTAACATGCACTAGTAGGGATGATGTTCTGTAACTAATCAGTGCCTCCTCTTTCAACCCAGGGATCCCACAGCTAAAGAAGGTAATTAAAGAGCTTCTAATGTATCCCACAGAAATCCTATAAGTTGTGGATGCAAATATGAGCTCTTTTAATTACCAAAAATAAAAAAACCCTCCTTCCTGCTGACCAAGATTCCCTCTAAGGCATGCACACATGCCTCTGCTCCCCTCCCCATGGAGCTTTTCCTCCCCTGTGCACCTGCAATGACTGAACCCATGGGGGGAGTTGCATGTGTAGGTCAGATAAGAGAGAACTTTGCTGGTGACATCATCACTCTTCCACATGCATGAGAGCAGGCTGGTCATAGAGTTATATAAATAATACTGTACAAGATTATGAACTCAATACAATCAATTTTACTGTCATATGTTCAAGTTTCAAAGCAGCCACTTGTGCGTGTGTGTGTGTTTTCTATTGGAAACAGCTTTAAAATTTGTGTGTGCAGCTTCTCCCCCCGGGGGGGGGGGTCGGGAGAAGCTGCCAGCACTTCCTTCCCTAGCCAGCGCCACTGATTGGCACTGACTGGGGGAGGAATCACGCAGGCAGCTTCTCCCGACCCCAAGAAGCTGCGCACACGATTTGAAGTCCCTTCCAGTCACGGAGGCAGACTTGCCTCCATGACTGGAAGGGATTTTAAAAGTGGTGTACCGCTCCCCCCCATGGGGGCTCCGGAGAAGCGGCACACCGCTTTTAAAATCCCTTCCAGTCACAGAGGCAGCCGCTCCCCCCCCCCCCCCCCCGTGGGGCCAGAGAAGCAGGTCGCCACTTTTAAAATCCCTTCTTGTCATCGAGGCAAATGCTGCCTCGGTGACTGGAAGGGATTTAAAAAGTGGCATCATGCTTCTATGGAGCCCCCTTGCGGGGTTGGGGGAGAGACTCTTGCTCGTTTGCAGCTGCTGGTGAGGGGAGAGCGCTGAAGAGCACTCGTAAGTCGGGATTTTCGTATGTCGGGTGCCTCATAAGTTGGGTACCATATATACCACACACACACACACACACAGTGGTACCTCGGATAACAAATTTAATTCGTTCTCCGAGACAATTTGTTATCCAAAAAAAAAAAATCATTATCTGAAACACGGTTTCCCATAGGAATGAATGGGAAACCAATTAATCCATTCCAGAGCCTGGGAAAATGACAGACACCTGGTCTTTTGCTCAAAACTCTTTATAAAGTGCACTTTAAAGGTACAGATGCGATACAGCCCAGGATAACTCTTTTTTACCAATGCATGCTGGAAATTTATTATCCAAGGCAGTCCATAGGGAAAATTCATTATCCGAGGCAGCCCATAGAGAAAATTTGTTATCCAAGGCAGACTTATACCTAGAAATTGTGATTCGTTATCCTAGGCAGCACATAGGGAAAATTTGTTATCCGAGGCAATCCTATACCTGGAAATTGTGATTCGAAATCGTTATCAGGGGCATTTGTTATCCAAAGTATTACTGTATATATACAGTATATATAATCTGAATAGCTGCAGAATTCGAGATATATGGAAATGAATGTTTTTTTTCTTCTGTATAGGCATGGTCACCAGAGGAACATAATACATAAAATACATTGAATCAAATATATTCAACATGTACAGTGGTACCTTGTATAAAGGAATTAATTCGTTCCAAATGAAATTATGTTAAGCAAATTTTCCTTTATACAAATTCCAATAGGAATGCATTTAAAATGGAGTAATCCCATTTTTATGTTGTACAGATTTTCCCCATAGGCAATTATGTTAAGCAAATTTCCCCTACCTCCAGAATTATTTATGTTGTACAAATTTTATGTTATACAAACTGTTTGTTATACAAGGGTCCACTGTATATTATGGAGATACAGTATTTTTCTGTGTGTAAGACTAGAACTATATTTTTTACTAAAATGGTTAGACTGAAAATTGAGGGTCATCTTATACACAGGAGTAACGTGAGGAGAAAACCGCACAGTTGTGAAACTAATGTTGCATTGGGAAAGTGGGAGTTGTCTTATAGATGGGGGCGTCTTATAGATGGAAAATATGGTACAGGAGTTCTGCTAAAAGGCGTATGTATCGGCTGCACTTCTTAATGGGAAGATTTCACCAGAGAAGAATGGAAGACTACCATTGGTGGCTTTCAACTCTTGTGAAATAGTGCTGAATGAGTCACATTTTCAAGTGTTTAGTCCATGCCCCCATCCTATCCCTCCTTCCTTTCTTCTTGGCAATCAATTAACAATACCTGTGGGGGGAGGGCGTGGAGGGATGCACTCCCACAATCGCCCTCCCTGCTCCATAGCCCCTCCTAGCTCTTGAACAAGGGAACTGTGCCCAGAGGGATGCACACTTGAGCAGCATGGGAGGCCTCTACAGCAGCTGTGGAGGACACTTAAAAAAAAAAGATGATGATGGCTGTTACTGAGACTACCACCATGAGCAGCAGTTCCTTCCTGGTTGGGACAGGGAGTAGCAACAGGACTGGCATGGAGATGAAATCAGCCAGTGAGGCGAGGTGGAGGATGTTTCTGATGCTGGGATGGCTAGGAAGAAATGAGTGACAGCAGGGGGTGAAACCTTACTGGTAGGTAAGGGACTACATCTCCCAGAGTTCCCCTGCCAGCGATTAGGGACTCAGACCCAAAACCTTGACAGAGTCCTTGGTTTTAATGTTATGACTGATCGACGCATTGCAGTCACTACCTTGCTTTTTGATGCTGTTTCACTTCCAAATTGCTTGGAAAGAGAACAGCATGTTTGGCATTACATGGGGATAGGGGGAATAACAAATGATACAGCCTTTTTAGCATTGCTGAAAGTGCTGTGGCATACATTCTTTTGTTAAATTTTAATTGGCTTATTTTGCTTGTAATTATTAACAGTACTATAGCTGTAGTTTCAATCTGGTTTTATACTGTTTCTATATTGCTTGTATTTTATTAACATAAGTATTGTTTTGTAGAGGTGTGGTGTAAAATTTTGCTTAAAATATAATTTAGGTTGAGAGAAAATTTAATGTCACCTACCTCAGTTGTGGTGTGTGTGTGTGTGTGTGTGTGTGTGTCAAAAAAATCTATCATAACAGACATGTGTATGTATGTTTTGATTGCAAGACGCTTCCAGTGGGTATTGCAAAGAGCAGTGTATGATTTGTGTTTTCTTTCTTTCTCTTAAAACCATAGGTTCATGTACTGGACAGATTGGGGAGAAGTGCCAAAGATAGAGCGTGCTGGGATGGATGGGTCAAGCCGCTCCATTATAATCACAGCAGATATTTATTGGCCAAATGGATTGACCCTAGATTATGAAGAACAGAAGCTGTATTGGGCAGATGCTAAACTGAATTTTATTCACCGATCAAACCTGGATGGAACACATCGGTAAGATTTGTGACTGAGATTTAAATTATTTTTCTAAGTGAATACAACAGTGCATTGTGAAAATATGGACTGACCAGAGCCGTTGACTGTTGTGCTTAGATTTCATTAAATTTCAGGTGTTTGAATTTAGAGGGGGAAATGTTTTTACTTGCAGAGGGAGATCAAACAACTATTTGCTGAAAATCCCAGGAGGAAGTATCTTAAAACTTGTTTTATTCAGAAATTAGACAACAGTAATCTTCAATAAACTCAGATCTTTAGTCTCCCCAACAACCTGGACTTGACAGCAATTCTATAGCAATAATCTTGCTCTTTTAGAAGAACCTTTGAATTTATTCCTTTGCTTTGAAAAACATTTGTGCATATGTGCATGTGCATCCCATAAGAAACATATTGAGTAAACTGAACAATAGCAGTATAAGTGTGGAGCTAAAGAGCTTCTATGGATGGGCTCATGAGCTTGCACCTGTTAAACAGCACCTTTAGCAATTTTTCTTTGAATGCTAAGTCCCCACAAACAGCTTTTAGAATTCTCTTTAGGGTTGAATAATATTGCCGTGCAGTATTGCAGAACTGGCAAGAGACCTGTTCACAAGAAACAAGAAGGGTACCAATCCCTATCTTTTAGCCTGTCTTGGCAAGTATCAGTTAAATATTACAGTATGTGTGCATGAAACTGTGTTTCTCCTGGAAAAAAAAAGTCAGTTTTGGGTCCTGATATTGTACTGCACTTAAGTGGCATCAGTAAGATCTTGCTTCTTTGTTCTCTCTCAAATAACTAGCCACCACATTACTTTTCTAGTTAAGTCTCGTAATCTGGTACATATCTTTGCGAACAGGCCTTGCTGAACTTGGTATAATTTAGTTCTAGGTAGTCATGCATCAGATGGCATCATAAAATATAATCTTCTGCACTCCTGAAAAAGTTATACTGTTCTGATTGGTTGCTAACAGTTGATAGCAGTGTTGATTTGTCAGGAAAGAACAACGTTAATTTTCACCTAAATTCTTACACATATAAACTTCCTTTTGATATGAGCAAGGATCTGAGAAATGAGGAGCCTTGAAAGTTGCCTATTCTAAACTGAATCTGGCCACTATACAAAATACTAGTGCTATATTATATATTGCAGGCAAAGCGTGGTTTTTCCTGTTATGAAATAATCATAGTTTGAATTATAATTTTGCAAGTATGCTCGGATTATAGATGTCTGGCGGCTAGATGGTGCAATAAGTTGGGTACCTGGTTAGGGAGTGAGAGTTTGGGAGTTAGATTCTCCTGTGTAACCTTGGGCAAGGTGCACAGTCGCAGAGTTCATGCCCCTTAAGAAGGAGATGGTAAATGATTCTGAGTGCTCCATACCTTGGAAAATAAAAATAATGCCATAAGTAGGAATAACTTTCATCGTCATCTTATTTCTTAGCATTCCTGATACAAGTGGGTGGACTAATGTCCTAATAATTGTGACATATGAAATGACTCTTAATTCATAATATGGGGAAGAAGGTGACTACTGTTTCTCCATCTCCTTGGTGGTAATTTATTTGCTTACATATCTGCCTACAATACAGTGGTGCCTCATCAAATGAATTTAATTTGTTCTATGGGTCAATTTGTTATATGAAAAATTTACGAAAAAATTGTCTTACAAAATGTGGTTTCCCATAGGAATGAATGGGAAACCGATTGATCCGGCGGTTGGGAAAAAGGCAAAAAAAAAAAAGCCATTTTCCAGACCTCTTTATAAAGTGCACTTTAAAGGCATGCAGAGCTGGCACCACTACCAATGAAAAACAATGTAAAAATACATAAGAAAGCAGCTCCCTACCTTTCCAAGTTCTAAAAATCTAAAACCTGCTGCAAAACAATGTCTAGAATGGCTCCAAAACTTGATGAAAACTTCTCCCACCCCTCCACAAACTATGGGGGTGCAATGCATCCTGAGTAACTGGTTTCAAAATGTGGAATGGATTTTCTTCTTGTGAAGCATCACATAAGGAATTTTCATCTTGTGTAGCAACCCTATTCCCAGAAATTTCATTCATCTTGTGAGTTTTTTGTCTTACAGGGCACTTGTCTTAAGACATACCACTGTACCTATAAAGACACATGCTGAAATACAACTGTCTTTTGGTTTTGCCCTTTCTTTGTATTTTGCAGTAGAGTGATCAGCTGTTAAGCAAATTAAGCAAAAACAAAACAGATACGAAGATCCATTAAGAACTCTGCGGGGAAATGGAAAATAATTTTTCTTAAAGTTTTATTAATAACTTTCTTGAACTGTCTTAATAACTTTCTTTAACTTTTATTGAATAATTTGTGTTAAATTTAGATTGAGTATTGATCCATGCTAATTTTGCACAATCTTCAGAATTTCGCTCTTGCTCATTAGTGAGACATCTGACCCTGCATGTCATCCACCAGCTTTTTGAAGTTAGGTGAATATTGCATGAGAGCCAGTCTCGGAATCCTGGAGATGTTCTTCTGTCATGTTGGAAAGTTGTGTACTCTTTGTCATTTTCAGATGGAAAAATGCAGATTCACACAAATAAGTTGAACCGAAACTGGAGTGTACAGCTTCACTGCATCTTTTCATGTTGGAAAATTTGCCTCTAGGCACTAGGTTCCAAGACAGTTTTTGCTCAGCACAGGTCATTTTAAGGGTTAATAATTTGTTTTCATTAGATGCCTTGTTCAATGAGTAATTTTTACTGATAGCAGCTGCAGTTTCTTTAACATCCACATCTACTTTGAATGAGTATGACAAGTACTCCACAACTGTTCCATTTTTTTGGAAGTCACAGAATGTATTTTCGAATTCCTGGATAACAGAACAGATTTCTGTTACATACTTCTCGTTCTGAAAAATTTGGATATTGTCCCAGATGGTCCTGCCTATTAGGAAAATGATTAAAGCAGTGGTGGCCAAACTTTGGCCCTCCAGATGTTTTGGACCACAACTCCTACAGTCCCTTGTCAATGGCAATGCAGGCTTGGAATTCTAGGAGTTGTGGTCCAAAACATCTGGAGGGCCGAAGTTTGGCTACTGGATTAAAGTGTTGTTTGCAAGGTCAGTCAATCATCATTAGCTCAGATTTTCTCTTTACATCTATCTATCTATCTATATATCTATATCTATCTATCTATCTATATCTATATCTATCTATCTATCTATCTATCTATCTATCTATCTATCTATCTATCTATCTATCTATCTATCTATCTATCTATCTATCTATCTATATCTTTATTTTACAAGACAAGTTAAGACAACAGTACAATAGCGTCTCACTATTTATACAATCTATAGGACCAATATCCTTTTCAAAATCCACCCACTAATTCATCTTCCAACACAGTTAATTGTGACACACACACAAATAAATTAATTCTTTTAAAATTTTACATTCCAGCAGTCAAAATTATTCCCCATAACAGATTCCTCATTTTTTTGTGTTAATTCCATACGTTAATAAGGGCTTCCAGGTTTTCATAAATGTATCATGTTTTATTTCCCCTCTATATATTTTAATTTGATAGGTCAACTTTTCCATAAGAGCCATTTGCCAGATTCTGTTCAGAATTTTTTGTAGTGGGAGATCTTGAGCATTTCTCCAGTTTTTTGCAATTTCAGCTCTTGCTGCACCAATCAGATTTGCTATTAAGTCTTTATATGATAATTTTTTATTTCCATCCTTAAATATTGAAAATAATAGTAAAGCTTCATTTATAATTATTCTTTGTTTTAACAGGGTTTCTATCCATTTAATTATTAACTGCCAATATGCTCCTACTTTGGGGCAAGAGATCCACATATGTTCTAGGGTGCCTTTGCTTCCACAATTCCTCCAACAATTGTCTGGAATTTCTTGATTAATTTTATGTAATTTTGTGGGATACCAATACCATCTGTGAGCAACTTTTAACACCAGCTCTTTCACTTTAGTTGATATTGATTTGTAAGGATATGTGTTCCATATTCCCATCCATTCTTTCTCAGATATACAAATATTTAAATTTGTTTCCTAGGCTACTTTAGATCCCATGCCCCTAACAAATGCTTTTTCAATCAAATGTTTATATATAATTGAAGTTACACCCTTTCTTTTATTTCGATCCTTTTCTATACTGTATTGTTCGAGTACTGTAAGTGTTCTCCTGGGTCCGTGTCTTTGATATAATTGGTTTGCCAAATTTCTTACTTGTATTAATTGTAGCCAATTAGCTTTTATTTCCTTTGTTTTATCTTCCAACTGTCTAATTGTTATTTGTTTCCCGGCCTCAATAAGTCTCTTATTCTATAAATTCCAATTTGTTTCCAATTTTTAAATTGTACATATTTCTCTCTTGATTTAAATTTAGGATAATCCAGCATAGGGCACAAAGGAGATATAGGTGGAGCAAAAATGTTCAAATACTTACGCCAAATTTTCAATGTCTCACAAGTATAAGGATTTTGTATTTGTTCCTTTTTTCTAATTAGTTCCCTTGTAAAAATATAGGTATTCCAGTTTCCTCGCCTTTTTCCAGTTCGACCCAATCTGGGATTTCTTCTGTCTGAATAAACTTTGTAGCTTGAGTGATTTGAAAGGCTTCATAATATTTTATTAATTGTGGTATTCCCAGCCCCCCTTTTTTGCTTTGACCATATTTAACACTGCTTATGAACCTTATTTTCTTCCCCTTTCCTCCAATAAACTTCTCCATATTTTTTGCCATAGTTTAATTTTTTTAATTTCAGGTTGTAATGGTATATTTTGAAATAAAAATAAAAATTTTGGTAATATATATGCTTTAACTAATGCTATTCTTCCCAGCATTGACATATTCAGTTTTGTCCATTTTCTAATTTTTTCTTTAACTGAATTAAATACTATTTTATAATTTCTATATATTAATTGGTTTTTACTTTTTGTTATCCATATTCCCAAATATTTGAAAGTTGAGTAGCATAAGTCCAGATTTGACTTTTTTAAGCTCAGATTTGCTCTTATAGGATGAAACGGTACTTGTCATCTCACCAATACATTTGTTTTTACCATGTAGTACAAGGTTCATGGAGTCACGAAGAGTCGGTCACGACTATAATGACACAACACACACAGACAAGGTTCATATCACTAGTTCACCTGTAAAGTCAGTGAGAAATGCCAGATCACACAACCACTCCTCATCTTCCAACTCGGCTTTGTCATCTCCCCTCCTTCAAAAAACGTATTTCATTCAGCAAATAACGAAATCTTTGCAGAAATTTCTGCCTACTTAGCCACCTTACATCTGTGTACAAAATGATTTCCGCTCCCCCTTCATGAAGAGTAAGATTGAAAAGCTGTCTTTGAACTGATCTTCCACAAACTGAGTTTACAATTTTGAAAGTGATGTGCACAACAGTCTTTGTATTGAGTCTCTTGCTTGCCAGAACCTGCTAGTGAATGATGCAGTGGTAAGAAAGAAAATCTGGGAAGTTGTCATGCTGTCTACAGAGGGATATGAAACTGTTAGCCTCACTTGTCATTGCTCTTGCTCCATCAGTAGTGATGGAAACAAGTATATACAATGGAAGATTACACTTTGTCACAATAAAAATGTAAAGAACTGAATATTTCCTTACTGGTAGTTCTCCCTTTGAAAGAAATCATTCCAAGTACTGTATTTCTTCAAAAACCATCCGGATAAACTGGGCTGTGTCTCATGTCTATAGATTCATCCAGCTGGAGTAAGAAAGCAACACAATTTGAAACATCCTCCAACAATTGTTCAGTTGTGTCTCCACATATCTTTTCTATGTGCTGCACAACGGTGTTTTTTGACAATTGTACATCTTGAATAGCAGCTACAATCTCTTTCTTACTTTTAAATCCTTCAAAAAGATTGTCAGCTGCTTCAAGAAAACAATATTTTACAAAATCCCCTTCAGTAAAAGGTTTGCATTTTTTTGTGATCAGGTTGCTGACCTTGGTTTCATTGATCTAGTGTAACATTGGCTTTGCCATCAATTGTCACTGTGTAGCTAATTTCAATTTAAGTTCTTTGAGCTTCAGTTTACAAATTTCACTTTTGGGTCGAAAATCAGCATCAAACTTATTGCTCTGCAGAGCCTTATAATGACGTTCCTGTCAAAGTATTTTGCAGTTTGTTCTGCCAGCGGAAGCAAATATTATTGAACAATTACACAGACAGAATCAGAATCAGACAAAGTCAGAGATTACTTAAAACAAAACAGCTATATTACATATATACACATATAAGTTACATAAAGACAAATCAACAGCATAACATCATTTCATCATACATGGCATACATAATCAGCACATAGCATAGAGAGACAAGAAAGGGTGCCTTACTCACAAAAGGCCCAGTGAACACTGATTAACAGAGCACTTATATACATTTCTCTGTCCAATCAGGTAACACATTGCATCATGGCTATTCCAGCACCTTGCATCAGCCAAACCAATTTAAGCCCATTTTTTTTCACCTGCAGTGTAATAGAAAACACCTTTGGAATGAATCACTGTGACTTAGCACATTTTCAGACTCCATCTCAGAAATCAATTAAATGCATACAGACCATTTATTTATACACCTGTCTAATACACAGTTCACTAACTAATACCTGACAGCTCCTGATTATAATGACATTCTTTGGAACACTCATCTTCATTATACTGGGGTGGCTGGATGTAAGAAGGCCACTGCAGTTGTTATAACTGTGGCTGAATCTTGTCCTCACTGGCTGAATCTGGTCAGTTCTAGTAAAAGTAAATACAGTGGCACCTTGTATAAAGCAATTAATTTGTTCCAAATGAAATTCTGTTAAGCAAATTTTCCTTTATACAGATTTCCCATAGGAATGCATTGAAAACAGACTAATCCCTAATTACGACCATTTTTATCTTGTACGGATTCGCCCCATAGACAATTCTGTTAAGCAGATTTCCCCTATCTCTGGAATTTTTTATGTTGTACAGATTTTAAGTTATACAAGCCGTTTGTTATACAAGGGTCTACTATATAAGAATTCATCATACTGGCACCAATATTCAAATACTGTACCATCAAACAGTCATTAAAACCGCCTCAAACACCTGTCCAGCAAACCGGATAAAATCATTTACCACCACACAGTGTGGCAAAATAAAGGCAGGGCAAAATAAAACTGCAGTGTAGAATCAACGCAAAGGCTAGGCAAAATAAAATTGCAAAGGCAAGCAAAACTCACAGTGGCTTGAACCAATTCAGTGGCAAGACATAGGCAAGTTAGAACAAAATTGGAAAAGCCCGTAATGTGATTGAGAAGCAAAAATGTAGTTTCATCCATTAAAAAATTGGTAAGAAGTGAACTTAATAATTCTTTTCTAATTGGCTGTGAGTTAGTGTCAGATGACCTGACCTGAGAAGATGGCTTATGGACAAAACAGTCTCAATTTTTTCCTTTGCTTTCTTTTTCCAGGCAACCTGTTATTAAAGGCTCCCTTCCACATCCTTTTGCTTTGACCTTATTTGGGGACACCTTGTATTGGACTGACTGGACAACTCGCTCTGTCTTGGCTTGCAACAAGGACACTGGGGACAATCTTCGTGAAATACATACCAACATATTTTCTCCCATGGATATTCATGTATTTAGCCAGCAGCGACAACCCAATGGTGAGACTCCTTCGTCTTTCTCATTGCTAACTCTGTACTGATACTGATTTTTAGTTGTTCTCCTTAGCTTGATATAATGGAAGGAAGAAGTTAGGTATTGTTATTAATACAATTTATAAAGCAGTTAATTAGAATGCTATTCTTTTTTTAAAAAAGTATTAGCTTCCACATCACAGTAAGCTGTATTAAACTAAAGTAAAAATCCTCAGTCTTATGCTAGAATAATGTGAATAATGTCACATTGGGAGGCAAATTCTCTCAAGGTAAAAATTTAGTGTACATATTCATTGTTGGGTTCAGAGTCACAATACATGGCCATTTTGTAACTTGAAGTAAACATTACATTGTTTACACAATGCCAATATAACTATTCAAGAGGATTTTGGCCTATTAGTATTTTATGTGGTGAACCATTTTGTGGTAATTTCTATAAGATGAAATTGTTTCATGACAGCTTTTAGTGATTGCTAATTTTTGTTTTCATCTTTGCCATTCATGTGAAGTATTTCAGATTATGTTTGGTAAATATGTAATAGTTGTTTCAGTTATAGTGCACGATGTTCTATAAGTCTCTCATAGAAGAACAGCATATAAATGAAAATGAATTAATAATCAAGCCGATTGTCTGAAATGATAAACTACAGTTTTCTGTTGAGCAGGAAACCTGAAACAGAAAATCTAGTTTTAATGTGTTTTTGTGGTTTGGTTTATGCAAACTACATTGTGAAGTGGCAAGCCACAGTTCCAGGCCTTCTCTGGAGGCCGCTCATTCTAGAAATAGAAGAACTGAGCAGATGAAGAACATAAAAACAAAATTATTTCAAATATATAGTTAGCTGAATTGTACTGGATGTGCCGGGCTTGGGCCCAGCTAGTTATAGATTTGGTAAAACAATTCCTTGGCAGGATTTATTTGCCACAGCACAACATTTTGCCACTTATGGAAGAATGGCTGCATACTGCTCTGAGGAGATAAGAAAATATAGTATGAGTTTAATCATTCTGTAAATGTGAATTAAAAAGATTCAATTTTTTTTCCTGTCAACAAGGCAGTACATAAGAGTGTCATGACACACTCAAGAGGCATGGCACTTGTAGGCAAGTGCCATGCCTCTTATGCAGTACAGGCATGATACTTGCCTAGCAGAAAACTAAGGGCTCGGTCCTTGTTGAAAGAATGAAGTTCTACAAATGGTCCATATTTGGACACATAACCAAGGAAATAATATTAAGTATCTAGGTTTTGTTTTTCAAGTGAAGGACAGTCATAAGAGCATGGTACTGAGAGAATGCAGAGAACGCCTCTGCCTTGCCTGATTTTTTTTCACACTAGAGAGGCTTAGGAGCTTAGGATACCAGCCAACTAAAGTTGCTTGTAGCCAAATAATTTCACTCAGTTTCAGCCGAGTACTGAAATGGTGAAAATGTGTGTGTAGGGCATATCATGTCCCCTGCCCCCAGCCCTCTAAAGAGTATGAATTTCAGTTCTTATTTGGAGGACGTGCTCTGGGAAGATTGGGAGCTGCACTGGCACCCATTGAGGTTGCATAGGGCCCACAGGTTCTACACTGACCACTTCATTCTCTGGAAGGTTCCTGCCTATATTTAGAGAAGGACAGTAAAACGTAATTATATGTAATAACCTCCAGCTTCATCTTCCCTCAGCACTTCCTCATTCATGGAAATGTATGCAGATTCAGTATAGGTATGCAGATTCAATAGTCCCTATTTAGTGCTGCAGACAAGGCGCTTCCGACCTGCGGGTGCTCCTGCTGGCTCGCACCTCAGGCCGCTTCCACTGCACGGGTATAGCTTTTGCTCCTACCACCCATATTGTATGCAACGGTATGGCTGGAGGAAACCAGTCTGGCCAATCAGAATGTCGCATGCATTTAATCCTGGTTGTGATTTGCTGCTGCCTATGCAAGCGGTTGGGGAAACGGAAGCAGAATTCTCCAGCTTCCCAGTTCTTTGTGGAATCACTGTAGGGTACTGTACTGAGGGGCTGGGAGGGTGAAAGCTGTGTGGCAGAAGCGCCCTGTCTGTGGCACAAGCTGGCAGGATCACCTGCAGGGCAGGTCGCTTCTCTCTAAATAAAAATCTGCAATATACTGGGACTGCAGTATATGAACCGTGATATGGTAGGGGACTACTGTATCACAATTGTGCATGTTCTCTTATACATCTTTTGACTGTTTCTGCCACCCATGGCTCTTTCTCTCAGATACATGTGGCTCTTGATCTAAAGTTAATGCTATTTATTACTGTGGGAAGAATTTAATATTTTGTGTTCTGTATTTTGACAGCTACAAATCCATGTGGAACAAATAACGGTGGTTGTTCCCACTTGTGTTTGATGTCTCCCTCCAAACCTTCTTACAAGTGTGCATGTCCCACAGGTGTGAAACTCCTTGAGAATGAAAAGACCTGCAAGGATGGTAGGCTGTGATATTAAATGTTTTTCAGGGAACAGTGTTAAAAATTGAAAAGATAACAGATGGACTCCACCACCTTTGTTTATTTACTTATCTGTTTGCTTCATTTTTCCCCTGATCTTTTCTTACTTTCTGATTTTCTTAATACCCCTTGTTTCTTCCGTCCTCATTTTTGCATTTCATATTTATTGCTGGCCATTCTGGTTTCTTCTGGAGCAGAACTAGGTGACGTCTAATGAGCAATTTATGTCAAGTCATGCTCACTGATGCACCACCACCACATTCTGAAGATCAGGATCTGCAAATCCTTGTCTGTAATCATTAGTGACCTTTCTCTCAGTCTTGCCACCTTCACAGGCACATCTGATGTGAACACATGAGAGGGCCTTCTCTGTTGCTGCTCACAGACGTTGAAACTCCCTTCCACAGGGGGCCAGACTTGCCCCATCTTTGCTATCCTTCCACAAGCATTTTGTTTTTAAGTCTCTGCCACTTTTTACAGAAGGATAAAGTGGGATGGAATAAAGAGAATGGAAGCTGCAGCAGAGAGAACTTTGCAGCTCTCAATACATTTTCTTGGGTCTTTGTTCAATACAAAGTAAAATAAATGGGCAACAGTTTAAGTTGTGTATAGTTAAAGTTTAAATAAATATGTATAGTTAAAGTGTCATTGAAGGCAGAGAGAGCCGCTGGGCATGTGTAATGTGGGAAGAAAGTAAAAGGCGGATCTTTGAAATAAAGAATGGATCTCCTGATTTCATATGATGCTTTCATGAGATCTTTCTCATTTCACCATCAAATCATGTAGCTCATTAATGTCCAAAGACTACAGAATAATAATCATGGATCCACCATGGCTGTGCAGTGGCACATCAATGTCTTTTAGAAAAATCCATCTTTCTCCTCATACATATAGTTAAAGGTTTCTTCTGAAATTGTTTGGCATACAAACATATATTTGAACTATGATTTAGAACGGATCTTCCTTTTTTGGATCCAGCTTGAGCATCTAGCATTGCTAACTAATTCTATGGTAGATCATTTTGGCCAAAATTCAGGATGTGGTTGCAACTAGTATAGATTTTTGAAGGAGTTAATGATTCATAAGATCATACTGATTCTGTATGACTTCTGCATTTCAGTCTTCTACATTCTCTCTGTGTCTTTCTTGCTTTTTTTTTTTTTTTTTTTGCTTAGGGAATTAATGCAATACAGTGGAACCTCGACTTACGACATTAACCCGTTCCGAGCACACGCTTGTAACTCGATTAGGTCCTAAGTCAGGGAGAGGTTTCCCATAGGAATGCATTGAAAATCAATTAATCAATCCCTTGGGCACGTAGAGGGAAAAGTGGCGGTGTTTTCCATTTTTTCCTTTTCCAATGCAAACACTAATGGGTACCATCAGTGCTTGCCTTGGAAGAGGAAAAAAATGAAAAAAACTCAGCTTCTCCCTCTGGGCGTCCAATGGTGTGTGTGTGTGGGGGGAGAAGCAGAGGTTTTTAACCCCCCTTTTAAAAAAAAGGTCTCTGAGGCACTGACGGAAGCTGCCTCTTAAACGGAGGCAGCTTCCCTCAGTGCCTCAAAGACCTTTGCAACAGTGTCCACTTTTCCCCCAGTGAGGAAAATAGCATGCACTGTTTCAAAGGTTTTGAGCCACCAACCCAAGCGCTTGAATCAGTGTCTCAAAGACCTTTTAAATGACCGACCCATTCTCCCCCCGCCAGCTGCCATTGTTACTTGGGGGAAACCCCATCTTGCTCGTAAGGCTGCTGGGGGCGGGGGAGAGACAACTGGAGCTCGCTTGTAAGTTGGGATTCTCAGTTGTTGGGGTGGTTGTAAGTTGAGGTACCACTGTAATCCTAAAGTTAATTGCAGTCTTTGACATGATCTTTCTTTGGGACTGGAGTGTGTATTGAATGTTCCCGGTCTGTGGGGTATTGAAAAGGTGGGGTAAAAATACTCTTAAATAAATAAATAAATAAATAAATAAATAAATAAATAAATAAATAAATAAATAGATTTAGTCTTTGTAGCTTGAAATAGTTCTACTGCTATTTTAATTAGTCCCAGTGATTTCTTTCGTCCACGCTTTCTCAGGTTGCAGCCTACATTTCTTCTTATTTTGTAGTTAATTGAATTTAGAAATGCAAATCTGTTCTTAGCACAGACTTAAAATTCATCAGAAATATTATTTAGCTTGTATTTTGGTACAATTTCTTTTGGTGATTGTCAGCGTTGTCATTTTTAATAAATTAGTAGCTCAAGGTGTCTTCCACAGTTTGCTCCTAGTTTTGTTTTGGATTATTGTTAAGAGTCCCTGAAACACTTATTTGTGCTAAAGAAATCATTGATTTCTCAGGATTCTATGAGTTCTCCAGCTTCATTTCTGATGTGTGCTAAAAACAGCATATGGCAAAATTTGCAAGTACAGTGGTACCTCTTAAAACGAATTTAATTCTTTCTACGAGTCAGTGTTGTCTTACGAAACACGGTTTAATCCGTTCTGGAGGCTAGAGTAAAGGCAAAAATAACTGGGTTTTTCCCCCCTGGGTACATGTGGAACGGTTTTTTGTCTTGCGAAGTATCCCATAGGGATTTTTTTTCATGTGAAGCGTGCCTATTCCCAGAAATTTTTTTCTTCCTAGGTGTTTTTTTGTCTTGCAAGGAATTTGTCTTAAGAGGCACCACTGTATAATGTAAGGGGCAGGAATGTGCACTTGATGATTTGAGAAAATATATTGTGTGTTGCTCAGTATTCTCAGTTCTGTATATTAGGGAGTTATGACAGTCTACTAAAAACACAGAAACATTTGAAATAGTGGATTTGTCACATGATACCAAGTGTTTTTTTTAATTCGCAAGGACAATTTGATGATGGTGATGATACTATTGCAAATATTGTTAGTTTTCTTGCTGTTTTAAGCACTGTAATTTGTTTGTTTATTTAGTTTTATTTGGTGTGGTGCAATACTGTTAAATATTTTAAGCCTACTTGTATGCTAACAATGGAAGGATGGAATAGAAATGTTTTGAGACATACAGTTACTGATGGATATATTTGTTCAACTGTCTGAGCTTTATGCTAAATTTGATGGCTTATTTTGACAGTGAAATTTATATTTTAAAGTAGGTGAGTAAGTGTGTTCTTTGCTTACTGTGAATCCCTGAGTTCTAATATTAAGAGAGAGGAAACTGTCTCTTTATGTAAATATGTTGGTGAAAACCCAATTTTTCATAATCATGAAAATACTGTAATGCTCAATTGTGCAGAGGGGAACCTAAAATAATTTATACTACTGCACTTTTAATTCAGTGTCTGTATCTTCCTTCTCATAGACCAATATATACTAACAAAAACATGTACCAGAATAAGTTTAGGCTGCCAAACTAAGTAGAGTAACAGCAGGCTGGTTTTTTTTTTATTTGCATTGCAGTTATCTGCTGTTCTGTTGCCCACATAGCCTAATTCTGAGGAACAAAAGTATGGTTCTTTGTATTTATATTTATGGCAGAATTGACCAGTGAGGTAACTTGACATTTTTACTCTGTAGCTTGTCTTGCAAAAAGCTAACAAAACTTGGCATATAAAGCTATGAAACTGAACAAGGAACAAAGATATGTGTTGTATTGAACTTTGGCTGAACTTAAAGGGCCTCCCTCACTTGATCAATCTTAATATGTTATCATACAAAACATTTTTCTAAGTTTGGTGAAAATAACACTCAAGAATTCTCAGTCATATGTGATTTTAATCTAAAAGTAATTTTTACAGTGAATATGGCAAGCATGATTTGTCAAAAATTAATTGAAAATCTACTGGCATTAAATTAACAGACCTCTTTTATTCACTGATGTATTAAGGCTGTAGCATTTAGAGGAGTTTGGGAAGTAAGGAAGTACGTGAATTTTTAAAAAGCACTTATAGTGCCCTGGCATTGACAGACGATTTGTGCAGCCAAAGGTTAACTTGACTGCCCCAGGAGAGTAGTTTCCACGGCAACTGACTTTTTTGTCTTCTCAGTTTATAGTGGTTAAACGTTTTTGAGTATTTTTACTGTACCTCGTGAAAAAGCTCTCTTTTCCTTGGCTCAGGATGTGACTGTTCCAGAAATCTTCAGAGAAAACATAATGAACATACAGCATTATTTACTTTTGTACAGTATAGTTTCAGTTTTGTGTGCTTTAAATTTTATAACTGATTAAACTGACTAGACACTTAATCTCTGTTTTCAAAATAACAGCTATGGATGTGAGCCAAACTCAGTTTATTAGTAGTACTTCGGAGTGGACTGAAGCGCCAACATGTTTAGTGCAAAGCATCAGAAACAAACTGGACAGCGGAAGAACCCCAACTTTTAGAGAATGATGTGTTTGAATATATTGTGCTTTCTGTTGCCAAGATAATTTCAAATGGACTACCACTTTCATCCCCGTCCCCACACTTACTCCCACTCACATCTTCATATCATCTATAGATACCTCATACTTGGTTCAGATTTTGTGCTGTGTATGACTGAAGGAATAGGTTGTGGGAGATGGAGGATGGGAAGGAGAAGTCTCCCATCTATGTGCCATCCCCTTTTAGCCCATCCCCACTAGGCACCATCCCCTTCAGTCGTTTGACAGTCCAAATATCCTTGCCCCACCCTGCTAGGTCAACATAGCCCCTGGCAGAGAACAGGAAATCGGAGAAGGAGCCATGGAAAAGATAGGAAATAAATCAGGGAGAAACTGTGGAAAGGCGACAGAGAGAGGAGTTCAAAACAGGTTTTCAGGAAGATCAAAAGGTAAAAAGGGAGCTTCCCAAAGAGGGGGAGTGTAGTGTGTGACCAAACACATTGAATGATAGGCTGAGAACACCCTGCCCATGTGTCAATACTTAGGGTGTTCCCCTTAAAAATGGGGAAATTGTGAGGTTCTGATAGAGAATTCTAGAGTTCCTTTATCAAAATCTATCTGAAGCAATAATTGGCAAAAGGCAAAGTGGGCCAAAGGGAAGCCCACTCACAGATTGTAATCCATGAATGCTCATACTGAAATAAATTTGATAGTATCAAAGATGCCACAGTTCTTGGTTTCTGTTTTATTTTTGCTGAAAAGACTAATAGGACTTTGTTAATATCCCTCCAAGTTGGTTTGACATATGGTGACATTATGATGAAGGTGGTGAAGTCCATATGTTTTGGGCTACAACTCCCATAGCAGGATTATCTACAGATAATTTTAAATAATGAATAAGAACTGAAAGGCTCAGTACAAGCACATTGTATTGAGCATTTCAGTACGCTGCTGTCTAGCTTGTCTTGTTCCGTCTTAGCCCATCTTAGTCCTCTGGTTTGTTTTGTTTTATTTAGTTATGCTTATTGTGTTCTATTATGTTGTATTGTTTGTCTATTTTATTGTGTTGATGTGATGTTTAGTATTTGGTGTTAGCTTAAATTTTGTAATCCGCCCAGAGTGGCCATGTTGCTAGATGGTGCAGTATAAAAATCAAATCAAATCAAATCAAATCAAATCAATCAATCAATCAATCAATCAATCAATCAATCAATCATTGGCTATATAGACTGGGTATTATGAGTGTTGCAGTCTAAATTATTTGAAGTCCCAAAGGTTTGTCACCTTTACCTTATGTTTTAATGATTTAGGAAAAAAGAATCTGTCATTAACAGTCCTGTTTTGATCTTGCAGACTAAAGGTTTTGGCTTTCTTTAGTGAGTCAATAGCAGAAATTCAGCGCTAAGCTGCAACTAGAATAGGCCCATTGAACCAATGGGGATTTGGAGAGCCAACACCATTGCTAGCTCAATGGAGCTACTCTAATTGTGACTTACTAGTGGATTTTACCCAATTTGTCTCAGTTTGGCTTTCTTACTTTCTGCAACATTTCCTAGCATTTTTGTCTTTTTTAGGGCATATATTCATCTCATGATGTGTCCAAAGTACAGAGGCCTTTGTTTAGTGCGACCTCAGATTTTTCTAATACTGCAAATTCCAGGAACGCGTGTCTTTGGACTTTTGTTTTACATCTGTACACATCAGGGCTAACTGACCTTTTGGCTTTAGTCCTGTCATTTCATAAATGAACTGCTGCTAATTCTTAGCTGGCTGTCCCCAGTAGCTAACTATGTGTTTTTGATCTGAATTGTCTCATTGTTGGGTTTTGGAGGTATACAGTATACAGGAGTGATTTACCATTGCTGCCTTTTAGTCTATACTAACAAGAGTCAGCCTAATTGTTATTGCCACTGTATCAAATGTGTTTTGTCACAGTTATCTTCCACTGTTGCTGCTGCCCAGTAGCTGCCCTTGTAGATTTTTTCTGACCACATCAGCTATTGGAATGATGAATTCTCATTTGCTGATGTGACTACTAATTATTGAAGAAGGTAGATACATCTTAAGTCTGGTATTTCAGCTTTGACCATTGTCTGTGAAGATTCTCCATCATCCAGGTGAGTTTATCTGGAAGCTGAGTCATGGCAACTGGACTTCTTTTCTTGGGAGATCGAAATGTTTCGCTGCTCATCCAAGGAGCTTCGTCTGTGTGAGAAAAGTTAGTGGCGAGTCCTCTGTTTTATAGTTCACCTTCATTTCCCATCAACCTGGTCTGAATAGGTTCATAAGTTGGACAGTGTCCTGAATAGGCTCATTTGGTGGACAATGGCCTGAATAGGCTCATTAGGTGGACAAATGGCCTAAGGTGCTGGAAGCCCCAAGTATGGGTCATTAGCTGTGGCCTTGCTGGTGGAGATGTGAAATGCTTCTAATTTGTCTGGGAATTGGTGAAAGGGATGTTTGATAAGTAGCAGACAGATTGTGTCTGAGTCCCCCACCTCTTTTGAGAGAGGGGTTTTCAATACTCACATGAATGGCTTTCCTGACCTCTCTCTCAAACCACCTAGCTTCTCTGTCTAATATGTGTACATATTCATCTTTGAATGGGTGCCCTTTGTCTTTCAAGTGGAGGTATTCTGGTCCTGATCTGTTGCCCCTCCTATGTTGTGCCATCTTCCTGTTTAATGGCTGTTTAGTTTCTCCAGTGTAGAGGTCTGCACACTCCTCACTGCATTGGACCGCATATACTATATGGCTCCTTTTGTGTTTTGGTGTCAGGTCCTTTGGGTGGATGAGCCTCTGCCTTAGTGTGTTTGTGTGTTTGAAATAAACAGGGATGTGGTGTTTGCTAAAAATCCCATTAAGCTTTTCAGATACTCCAGCTCTGTAGGGAATGACCAGGTTCTTCCATCGGGTCTGGGTCTCCGGCTGATCCATTGTTCTTCTGGGTTGGGACACTGCTTTGTTGAAGGCCCACTTTGGATATCCACAGGCCTTAAGTGCTGTTTTCAGGTGCCTGCCTTCCTTCTTCTTGGCTTCTGTGGAGGTGGGGATGCTATCTCCTCTGTGGTTTAGGGTCCTGATGACTCCTAATTTGTGTTGCAATGGAAGGTGGGAGTCAAACAGTAAGTACTGATCTGTGTGGGTGGGTTTCCTGTGAGCTTGAAAGGATTCTTGGCAATGACTCTACTAGCAGACCTGAATGAGATACATAAGCACGAGTAAGAGAGCATGATGCATCTTAATAGCCACTTCTGCCATTGCCTCCCCCAAGTCACTAACCTTCCTGTATTGAATGGAGAGATATACTGTACACATAGCTTGAAGGCAAATGAAAGTCTTGGCAGTCAAGCAGAATTTCATGTTTTCTGCCTCCATTTCTTGTAGTTCTGGCTGAGATTCAAAATGCTCTTTTATCAGCCTGAATTTTAGTTGTGGGATTCAGAATCTTTAACTAGCTTTTTCAGTGTTAATATTTTAGTCATCATGACAGGACAGTAACTCTTGACATATTAGCTGGTGCTGAATTATGTTTGTTTTGGTTCTGAACCATGGTTTTCTCATGGTGCACTGCATAGTTATATCTTGCAGTTATAAGATATGTTCTCTCTGTCACAGCACCTTAATTCATCTGAATCTGAGATGTATGATGGAGTGGCAAGTCCTCGGTTATATAACCGGTTTGTTATGCCACCAAAAGTAATTTGCTATCGCTATCGTTCAGACACATCTTGGCATTTCTCTTATTATGATCTAAAAATAGTTCTTTACCCATCTGTTTATGTCTGGGAGATTTAGTTTCATAAAGTGGATACAGATACGGTCTCGCAAAACTGAAATAGGTTGTCCAGTATCTGCATGCAGAAAAACAGTTCCTGATGTGGCTAGTTAGGTTTTAAGTATGCGATCATTACTTTTCCTGCTATAGCCATATGTTCTTCCACTTTCCTCTCTGTGTTTTCTTTGGAAGTGAGGGAGTTTTGCTCATGAGGCAAAACAAACATTTTGCTGGTGGTGGCAACATTACTAACTTTTCCCTGGTCAAGTCTCCACGGGCTGCAGTCATGGTGAGACTGCCACCACCAGTTGTGTTAGATCCTACTATTGGATGCTACCTCTTGTGTTGACTGCTTTGGCAGTTCCTCTGGAACAACTGGATTTCATTTTTCTTAAGATATCCGCTTTACTGTTGCCAACATTTTAACAAGTGCAGATGGCAGAGGATGCAGAGAACTTGAACACTAGTTGTTGAAGTATATGATTCATCTCCTAGCACTAATCGAAATAATGGTAATGGTTACTTTATGTCATTTGTATGTCATCTTTCTCCTGAGAGGACCCACAGTGGCTTATAGTATTAAAAGAAACACTGTTAAAAGCTAAATAATATGTTATTATAATATTTTAAAAGCATCATATTAAGGCATCATATTAAAACTCATAAACAAGAGCAATATTAAAAGCTCAAGTAAATCAACAGAATAAAATAATCAATTTTAAAAATCTTCTTGACCAACAAATCATTTAAATGAAACCTTGCAATATGCTTAAATGCTGTATTGCAGCTATAACTGTGTTCATAACCTGGGATATAACTCCAGGTAGCAGGCTCAAGGTTCCATCCTTCTGAGGTCAGTAAAATGAGTACCCAGCTAGCTGGGGTGGGGGTGGGGTGTGTTGCCTGCATAATTAACTTGTAAATTGCCCAGAGAGTTCTTTAAGCACTATGGAGCAGTATGCACACTTTGCTTTTTTAGTTTTTTTATAGACAGATGGCCAAGATTGATCTTGAGCAGTATTTCCTCTAAGCTGCATGGCATTGCATTGGGGCTGCACATATGAGCTTGTTTTGCCACCTTTGGCTTCCTCTTGATCTGGAATCCTGCTCGCTCAGGGCAGGGCTCCTGCTTGGCACTTGCTGAAAATTACAGGGGAGGTTCATCTCGAGTCTTCTGAGAGCTAACTGTTAATATTATCTAATGTTCTTTGAAGCTCTCAGTTCTGACACTCCTGGTGACATTCACAAAGTAGTTATACCCTGGCTTCTTAAATACTGTATGCCAGTGGTGGCCAAACTTTGGCCCTCCAGAAGTTTTGGACCACAACTCCCACAGTCCTTTGTCATTGGCAGTAGAGGAGTTTTGGTCCAAAACATCTAGAGGGCTGAAGTTTGGGCACTACTGCTGTATACTTTCTGTCCCATTCTGCATTTCTTAGACATTCTTCTTTCAACCTTTATGATGGAGGGAGGAAGAGAGGGAGGGAGAGTTGACAAGCCATATTATCTTCTAAAATACTACTCCATTCTTGCATGTTCCAAAAGAGTACCATCTTTTTAAAAAAATGTGCCTCTGCAAACCTCAGGCTTTCACAAGCACCTTGATAACTCCCTTTTTTCATAGTACAGTAGTCCAGCTGGTAACCTGTTCGGAATCACAAAACAAAAACAAAAATCATTTAGCACTTGAGTCAGCTGTTGTATGAATGATTCCATTCTATAAATTGGTAAAGCATCTCTAAACAGTTATAAATTTAAAAAAATCAGAACCACAGAATCATGAAGTGGAACGGGGGCCATAAGGCCATTGAGTCCAACCCACTGCTCAATGATAAATGGTTGTCCAACTTCTTGTGAATGTCTCCACTATTGGAGTGCTCACTACCTCCTAAGGCAGGGTGCCCAAACTTTTTGTAAGGAGGGCCAGATTTGGTGGCTGAGAATGTGTCAGGGGCCGGTTGCTCCCCAACCCTGCCACCCCACTGCAAGCCCCACCCACTTTCTTAAAAAAATGGGGTGAAGGAGGGGGAGGGAGGGGTGGGCCAGCCAGTCGCGGGGCACTCAGAATGGCCTGGCAGGCCGGATTTGCCGCCGCCCCCCGGGCCGGACTTTGGGCAGGCCTCTCCTAAGGTAATCGGTTCCATTGACATATTACTCTAAGAGTTACAAAGTATTGCACTTTTGAATATAACACTTTTAATAGAAGATGGAACGGCCTCATATGGCTTTATTCCCTTAGCAACTGAGCAATGTTCACTCTAATTTTTTCTCTCTCCTGTGTGGGAGCCTTGTCTCTGCATTGGGGGGTGGGGGGTGGCAAGGCTTCAGTCAAAACCTAGAAGTAAACAGGCATTGATTTTGGCTGCCACTGCTTGGCACTGATAAAACTCTGTGCATACTGACACAGCTTATATGGAACATTTCAGCTCAGTCACTGGAAAAACACACTGTCATCTTTCTTGAATTTGTTATTACTAATTTAAGGTGTTTTTTTTTTTTTTTTACTGACCATGTGCCTTGATTTTTCTGCTCCTGTTTGTTTAAGATACTGTATTTAACAGCTATTGGAGCACTCCTGGAGGTCCCAGTGGGAAAGGAATGCAAAATATCAATATTTTAATAAAATAAATATTAGGTCTTCAAAATTATGGCTGAAATCCTGTGCACTGGGTATGGAATCATTGAAGCAGCTTCTCGACACTAATTAGAGATTTCTTTTTGCTATTTTGGAGTGCACATTACTTTAGTGCATTCTATGCAAACCATGTACAACCCAGGATTGCAATAGAAAGACTTGAATCAGTCTGACATCATTCCTGTTGTGCAGGGAAAACTGCACTACAGGATTTCATATATTGCCATTTTAACATGTCTCTTTCAAGGGCCATTCATCAGTCTTCATTGATGCTTCCTGTTTGTTGTCTAGACAGAAATTGCCACAAGAATCTTGGCTTTTGTTTCATTTTGTTTCTCTTCTCTTCTCTTCTCTTCTCTTCTCTTCTCTTCTCTTCTCTTCTCTTCTCTTCTCT